>CAMRHE010000036.1:6710000-7921477 GCA_947044405.1 Leptodactylus fallax
ACTCTGCTTCTGAGCGGGTGCCATATTTAAAGACTATTAGAGCAGATGTTAGGAAGGGATTAATTGCAGATTTTGAATTTGTGGCTCAAGTAAATATTGCTGGTACATAACCGTGGTGCATTTTAACTCTTTAGCGATCTAACTCATTTTAGCCTTAATTCAGTAATATTTTATCCCTGTCTTTATTTTAGTTTACATTTTATTTCTATGTAGCTTTATGAGACATTGTATTGAATGGGTACGTATACTGTACTACATAAATGTATTTTGTGGGATATAGAGAAAAAAAAACAGCAATTTTGCTATTGTTTTAGAGATTTTATGACGTGCACAATGCGGTATAAATAATATGATAAGATTATTTTATGGTAGATACAGTTATGACAATTACAAATTTATATTTTTTACTACTTTTGCACAATAACTTTTTTTTTCCAGAAAATAATTGTAAATAATTTTTGTGTGTTGACATATTTTAAGACCTATAATATTTTTCTTTTTTTCATCAAAAAGGCTGCAGGAGGGCTTGTTTCTGTAGGGTGTCTTTTAGCTTTTATTGGTACAATGTACATTGATTACTTTTCATTACTTTTTGTTTTTTAAAAGGTGAGATGAATAGAAAACATCAATTCTTCCATTTGAATTTTAAAGTTTATGGCATTTATCATAAAGAATAAACAACATACTAATTTTATTTTATGGGCCATTAAGACTGTGGTAATGCCAATTGTGTATTTTTTGTTTTTTCATTAACAAGGGAAAAATGTGTTTTTTACTTTTTCTGTAAAAACACTGCAGTCCATATTAACCGCAGCATCTAAGGGGTTAAATGGTAAATATGTTTTCTGATTGATAAAGGGGGAGGTGATACCATGAATAAAAAGTTCACGGTATCCTTCCCTTGTGGGCATCTGAAGTCATAGGCACAGGAAAATAAAAAATCATTCTCCTTTCCCTGCACACTTACTGCAGCATGTCTTCCCCTGTACACAGGCTGAAATGAGAGCTGGGAGTATATGCAGTTTCCACTTCAACCACTGATAAATATGATTCTACTGAGGCTACAGGCATTGATCTTATTTTAAATGTGGGGGGAGGTAGCTTGGTAGCTGCAAAGGTACAGACCCAAACAGTCAGAGACAGGGATACAAAGCTCTGGGAAACAGGTTTATTAAAAAAAAACAGCAAAAATAAATAAACCTTACGTCAGGTACAAAATAAAACACAGCCTTAACTTCAGGCAAAAAGAAATAAAATCCTGCTCGTCTGAGCGCTAATTAAACAGAACAACACTAACTATCCGTGTGGCTTTCTGCCAGCCACACAAGCAAACAAGTTGGCACAGTACCAGAGTTCCAGGTTATCAGGACAGACCCAGATGCCAGCTCTCACTTCCCAGGATCTGTCCTGAAGTGCAGGCTCTGCAGGCCTATATGGGCCAGGACTCTCACCTGGGCTGGGGCCTACTCAAAACCCGCCCTGGCACAGCCATATGACAAAAACCGGAGCCTGATATACGTTGACTCCAGCACTCTCACATAAAGCTATAGGTTTTTTTTTAGTAACTGCAGTTTCACTGCCCATCTCCTGCTCAGGCTAAACTGTTAGGTACTTTGTTCTACATCTGAGCAGGAAACAGGCAAAACAGTTAGGGGATTAATATTTAGCTTTAAAGGGGTTATCCAGTTTCTAACATTGATAGCCTATACTTATTGTCCTGTTGTGACAACCGATTGGTACGTAACCACCTGCTTCCAATTCACTCTGGATGTTATCATATCTTGGGGAATACGTCTTTCTTTCAGCGGTGGAAGATTCAGTATTTAAAGTGTGGTAGAAAGCTGGGAAATTTCAGGCAAAAGATTTTTTTGAGGGAGTAATTGGATGTCAGTGGGCAATTTGGACATATTTGAAGATCCAATTAAATTGCGTCTTTGGAGAATTAGACACAGTACACTTGTACCTCCACCTGCTGGAGGGCAGAGATCAAATTTGGAAGAATTATGTGTTGGATGGACTAGGCCAAAACATGTTCTATCTAAATTGTATGTCGAGTAGCTCTATCCCTTGTCCCTGGAACCTCACCCCTGAGATATATTTTCAAATGGGAATGGGATTTGAGCCTAGAATTAGATGATCGTCAACAAAGGAACATTTTCATTTTCGTCCATCAATCATCTCTAATAGAGATGAGCGAATCGAAGCTGATGAAGTGGAATTTGATCCGATTTTCAGGAAATATTCGATTCTCACGGAATCCGGATTTCCTGATGTTTTGTGGTAACGAATATTTAGTAAGGACCTATGTGACATCAGACGGCCACATGATATTCTCTAGTGATGTGATTGGTTAGGCGTGTCTTTGCTTGTTAGCAGATCCTTCCACATGAATAAAAGTTGTCCGTGCTGGAGAGGGAGAGAGAGAGGGAGAGAGAGAGAGAGAGAGAGAGAGAGAGAGGGGGAGAGAGAGGAAGAGAGCGAGATATGACCACGGCATCCAAGGGCTTCCGCCATTTTGCCGCCCACCTGCCCACCCCGGCCCTCTGCAGCCAGGAAATAGCTGTTTATTCACCGCAAATTAATTTGGATAGAATAGAATCGTATTGGAAAATTCAGCAAAGTTGTCAAATCGAATTTTTGAAAACTTTGCTCATCTCTAATCTCTAAGTATATCCTATTAAGAAAAAAAAAAATAAGATTTTAATCGCGCAGGTACAGAGTCCCCCAATTTTTTCATTTGGTTTACCAAGATCTAGACTCAAAATGTTGGAGGTGTGGGGAGGAGACTGGTACTATTTGACATATTTTTTGGTTATGTCCCTTCCTCCGTCCATTTATGGATAGATTAGAGGAATTAATGAATAAAATTACAGATTCCATTGTGAATTTAACTCCATCCTTGTTTTTTACTTAACTTTATAATTTTGGCAGCTAGACAATGTATCCCTTTAAATTGGAAAATGACGCAGCCACCAGCCATTTTTTTTTCTTTCCCTTTCCTTGTTTTGGTTTTCCTTCCCTTTTTTGTTGGTGGTATTTTTGGATATATAGATGTATATTTGGATTTTTAATTATGTCTGAGGTTTATATTTTGGCTGTGTGAATTTACATTCTGTATTATTTAAATTTTATTTAGATAAGATAATAAAGAATTTAAAAAAAAAAAAAGGCCATCAATAATAGATCTGCGAGGTCCGACACCCGGGACTCCCACAGATCACCAGTACCGAGACAGTACAGTTCTCGGTATTGTTTAAATGCCGCAAGCTGCACTGATCACTCGCTGTACAAAATGTAGAAGTGTAGGTACTGCAGCGCTGGGAGGGGGGGTCCCAGGTGTCAGACCTCTGCAGATCTATTATTGGTGGCCTATCTTAAGGAGAAGTTATCAATACCAGAAACCGGATAAACCTTTAATCTGAATAGTCTTTTATTTACTGCTTGCAACAGAAATCTCTGATAAACACCAAAGGGATTTTAGGTTTTTACAGAGCTTCTTCTTCCTGGAAATGAGTGTTGATTGCAAATTACAGATCACTGTAAAGATTATTTAATATTTATCAATGACATATCAGTTACTTGCATATAGAAGAACATACACTTCTTCTACTCTTTATAAGTCATGCAATGTTAAATACTTTTGTGCCAAAAAACACAAAAGTATTGTAGGTATGATGTCTCTATTGACTAACCAGGAATGTTACATTTGTAAGCTTTCACAGCTCTTTTTTTCTTTTTTTGATACAAAAGTATTTAACATTGCCTAATTGTTCCTGTACGCTATACACTTTGGGGTTCACCACATACAAACCACTGCTATACTATGGGGTCTCTTTAGACAAAGAGTATAATAAACAAAGGCCCAGGGAAGGGACATAAACATAACAAACAGTCTCCTGGACTTTGTTGCGGTCCTCATCCTCTTTGGGCCTCTTTGCAAGTGTCAAGACATTGACGCACCTGTGATTGTACCTTCGAAGTCCCTTGAACACTGCGATGGAGCTCAGAAGAGGTGAGTAAGGCTGCTTGTTATGTTTACGCACCTACCCTAGGTCTCTGCTTACTATACTCTGGGTTGAAAGAAACCCCACACTATAATAATAGCAGTTCTGGTTTGGACCAAACAATAAACTGCAAGGCGAACATAGCGAATATTTGCCAGACAACTCTGGTGAAGTTCATGCTTCGATGTTTTGAATTGCACAGCTCCGATCAGAAGTTTTAACCCCTTGGATGTCGCAGTCATACATGACCGTGGCATCCAAGGGGTTCCACCATGCTACCTGTCCCCCTCGGCCCACCCCGCGGTGATTAAAAATAAAAAAATACTGATACTCACCTGTTCTGGGCTCAGCATAAACTCCGGAGCCGGTGACTGAGGCCCTGCTTCCCAGGCTTCACTGCTGGGGCCTGTGATTGGGAGCACGCCGACGTAATGACATCAACACGCCCCCACGTGACTGCTGAGGCCCAATCACAGGCCCCAGCAGTGACGTCTGGGGAGCAGGCCTTCAGTCGCAAGGAAGAAGAGGAGCGAGGAGGACACTCAGACACCCGGATTCCCAGGAAAGGTGAGGTTAAAGTGAGTATAAGCGTTTGTTATTTTTAATCACTTCCCCTGGGCCTCTGATTATTATCGGGGGGGCCGATCAGGATCCCAATATATAATAAAACCCCTGAGATGCCGCGGTCATGTTTGACTGCGGCATCTCAGGGGTTAACACCCGCGATCGGGGCTCGGCTCCAACCCAGGGTGTTAGAGGACAGTGTCAGCCATTACATACGGTTGACACCCACAAAGCAGGGTGCGCACACAGTTTCTGTGTGCGCACCCTGCTTCCGCCATGGTTTGCGGGAAGTCCTTCCCGGCATTGCCTTACTCTAATTGTTGCCAATAATGAAAAAAAAACAAAAATGTTGTAGATTTCTGTGATAATTGCAAGTCATGTAAAATTTTCCCAGTGGAGAATAATAGAAATAAATTGAAGAAGAATAGAACATTTTAAGTTACTTTATAGCCTTAGCCTAAATTCATTTTAGTGTATTACTGCATAATTTAAATATAATTCTGCTTCCACAGAGCAATTCAGCAATCTTAATTCCAGACATGCAATTCGAGCAAACGGAAAACCAATTTAATACTGTAACCTTAAGCTTGTTACTGCTCATTGCAAGATTGAGATATTACTGTCACCTTACTTGACCTTACCTTTAAGCTTCAATGTTTACACAATTACAGTACAAAATGTTAAACAACTAACAATTGCAATTTAATCTCATCTGGTAACAAACTACAAACAGCCCATACTGAAACATAAATTATAAGACTTGAAAATAGTTAAAAGAGAACAATCAAAAATAAATATGAACTTTTTGTTTATATGCCAGGAATCTTATATATTGAAAAGCATAGTCGACTACACTAAAACTGTTTATAGGCATACTGACAAACCACACTTGAATATATGCCAAAGACAGGGGCCAGGCAGGATCCAGAGAGGGTGTTGATGTGTCCACACCTCTGTTGGTCTTTTAAGATATGCAGATGGAATTGCTTGATATGATTTATATGTGCAGTTTATGTTCTGTGCACTGTATTAAGGCAGTAAATATTTATTAGTTCAACATTCAGAAATGAAAAGAGATAATACAACATTATGGTCTTGTTTCTACATTTTCCCCAGAAAGGCTAATGCTACACACAGCAAAAAAGCTACTAATGTGTCCATCCAAAACTGGTGTTTTTTTTTTTTGCCTTAAAGGAATTTTCTGGGATAAACTCAAAATTAACCCCTAAACTAAATCCCCTCCCCCCGCCTAACTTCTAATTTACTTTGTTGAAAAAAAATTACCCATATCTTGTGACCGCTCCAGGGACACTTTCTGATAATCCAGTAAAAACCACAATGGTTGTGGGCAGGAGGGATAAGTGCTATAGTCTTGTCGTTACATGGGAGACAAATATGTGGCTGTGAGTCTAGTTGAAAGCTGATAAAGAATTCGTTTTTCAAAAAAAAAAAAAAAAAAAAAAAAAAAAGCCACCAAAAATGATCCAGAATCCCACACATTGTGTTGTTGCATTGATAGTGGAAGAAGCATGGAGGGGGGTTGTTTGTTTTATTTTCTTATTATTATGCCAACAGAGTGGCAGTGTGAACCTGGATTATCCTGCTGGTTATATTGATATTGTAACACTAACATTGTGCTGGCAGAGTAATAATTTACAGAATGTCAAGAAAAATTTGGAACACATTATCAGTGTGCCTACTGCCTAGCTTGCCAGCTGAAAAAGTTAGACTAGTTTCCAAAACTGATCGTGAGGTAGAAGTTGTTCTTCTTCTGTCAGTTATCCACTCCACTGTGTGTGGTTTGCATCAATTATTCGCCGTATACTGCTGCTCAAACTGATGCTCCAGCATGTGTCACAGTGTCATTCAACCAGGAAAAGAGGGAAGGTGGGGTGTAAGCAATGGCTTGCACTGGTGAAGTTGGGAGCGGGAGATGGTCCAGTGGGAAGGAACTGGAGGAGGCAATATTGTGTTGGCAATTTACGGAATTTCAAGAAATATTTGGGGCATATTACCAGCATGCCTGGCCTGCCAGCTGAAAAAGCTAGAATATCTGCTGAAATTGAAATGATTTTAATGACCATGAGAACAGCACTTGGGAGCCACAAAAGATTCTGAATTATCCTGTCGGTTATCGCTAACTGGAACCAAATGTCACATCAATTAAGTGTTGGAGGAGTGGCAATTTACAAAATTAAAAAAAAAAAAAAAAAAGTGCCACACCATCAGGGTACATGCCATTTTAAAAAGTAATAAAGAATGGAGTGTATCAGGAAATCACCCCCTTAATGAGTGCACATGCGGCACCAAGTAGTGTCAATTTACACAATTTCTAGAAAAATTTTGGGTACATCATCAGTGTGCCTGGCTTGCCAGCTGAAAAAGCTGGAATATCTTCCAAAAGTGATCATGAGGTAGAGTTGCTCTGCATCTTCCTCTCACAGTTATTTACTCCATAGTGTATGTGGTTTGCTGCATGCAGGTATTTTTCACCATATACTGCTGCTCAGACTGAGGCTCCAGCATATGCAACAGTGCCACTCAATGTGAGCTTTGCAACCATGGCATGAGGTAGGGGTAGTGTAAGTAATGGCTTGCCCTGGTGAAGTTGTGAGTGAGAAATAGTCCAGTGTGGAGGAAGTGGAGGAGGCAGCTGTATCTCACCTTGTGGTGAAACTGTGGTGGAATTCTTACTATTGCAGCTACTACCACCCTTTTCCTCTGATGCCACCCAGTCACCCTGATCTGGTTGTCAGGTCTTATCTGTAATAGAATCACCATTGGATTCAGTAATGTCATCATCTTTCCCACTTTTTTGTGACTCACTCATCATGGCAATGGGATTCCTCTATGCCCTCACAATTCCTAATACATTTCCCTCTAGTGCCCCTACCAACACAACTAGCAGTAACACATCCCTGCCACTACTACCTCCACCAACATTCATGTCTTCCACCTTTACATCCAAAAAACACTGGCAATTCTCATCCAACTCATCAAGAAGAGGAATTCTTGGGCTGTTAGGAATATCTCTCAACAGATGACTAATAGAGAATGGGATCTGTGTCAATGAAGAAGACATGATTTACAGTACAGAAAGACAGAGAGCTAAATTACGTGTTATAACAGGGGAGGAGAAACACACAAAACCCCGACATTTGTGGTTCACTGCTTTCAAAAACATGTTTATTCTCAGGAAGTACAACACTGAGACTACTGGAGGGACTTTCAAGACCAGAAGTAATGTTGCTGTTGCGATCCACATTCTTATTGTTAGTACTTGCAGAAGTGTTTTCTCCCCCTCCTTTTGCCTGTCCCCTGCCCTGTTTTTTCCAGTCATTTTACTGCACACTGCTTAATTATAATAATTGTTGGAAACAATTCTAACAAAATATCAAATATGTATTTTTTTGTTTTTGTTTTTTTAGCAAAGCACTAAAAGCAATAGGGCGACCTGGTCAGTGACTATCAGACTAACAAACAGAGATTTCTTCAGATTAGCAAAATGTGTCAGGCTGGGTGAGCAAAACAAAAACCCTTAAATAATGGAGCTTTCTTTTTCAGATTAGCTGCGAGACTTTTTATTGGGTGAGCAACAATAAAAAGGATTAAGAAACAGATATTTTTCACACTGTTGATTGGGTGAGCATAAAAAACCCACTTAAATGAAAGAGATTTTTTTTTTTAATTAGTGCAAAATGTAAGACTGTGTGTTGGGTAAGCAAAGAAACTTAAGAAAACGCACTGTCACTCTGTTTATTGACGGAGCACAAAAAAAAAAAAAAACCCTTTCATATTATATCGCGTTCAAAATTATTTTGCAAATTGTATTTTTCTCTTGATTGATTTTCCTAAATTTTTGATGCCTATGACAATCAGTATAATGTTCAAATCGTTATTAGAGCATAAATAAAATTTTATTGGACAAACCTCCCAACATTTTTTTTTCACAAATTAAAAAAAATCTAAAATTTACTGTTCCAAATTATTCCAAATTCACAGTTTCTAAACATTTTTTAGGTTGTAAAGAACTGAAAATGGTCATTTGTTGGATATGCAGCATTAGGAGGTCCCATTTATTGAAATCAAAAGTTATTTCAATCAAAAACATCTTTTAAAACAGGCCAAGTTACATTTTAACCCCTTCTTTGATAACACCTTCACAATTCTGGCATCCATTGAACTTCTGGCATTTTTGGATAGTTTGTGCTTGAATGTCTTTGCAGGATATCAGAATAGCCTCCAAGAGCTTCTGTTTTGATGTGAACTGCCTCACACCCATAGGGTTGAGGTCAGGAGAGGATGGTGGTCAGACCATGAGTTTCTCTCCTTTTATGCCCATAGCCACCAATGACTCAGAGGTATTCTTTTCTGCATGAGATGGTGCATTGTCATGCAGGAAGATGATTTTGCTATGGAAGGTACAGTTCTACTTTTTGTACCATGCAAGAAAGTGATCAGTAGGAAACTCTTTATACTGTGCAGAGGTCATTTTCAAACCTTCAGGGATCCTAAAGGGATCTGCCAACTCTCTCCCCAAACATGACTCTGCCACTTCCTTGCTGATGTCACAGCTTTGTTGGTCATCCACAACCATCCACTTCTCCATACATCTGGACCATCCAGGTTTGTACGACATTCATCAGTAAACAAGACTGTTTCAAAAATAGTCTGTATGTCTGGGCTCACTGCAACAGTTTCTGCTTGTGGGCAGTGTTTAGTGGTGGCAGAATAGTAGGTTTATGCACAACTGCAAGCCTCTGGAAGATACTACATCTTGAGATTCATGGAACCCCAGAGGCACCAGAAGCTTAAAATACCTGTTTGCTGCTTTGTAATGGCATTTTAGCAGCTGCTCTGCTTAATCGGATGAATTTTTCTGCAGAAATCTTCCTCATTATGCCTGTCTGTGCTCTGAATCAGCCACAAATCTCTTTAGAGTACAATGATCATGCTTAAGGAGGACCTCTCATGCTCTCAGAGATGTGCAGAGAGTGAATTCAGTGCACTGTCAGCTTTGCCGGTATGCGCCCCGATGCTGGAGATATTGGTGTCATTAATTTTGGCACCAATATCCCTCCGCTGTCATATAGGTGGGCCTTACAACCTAGCATCATCGCTGACAGTACAAGGCTATGGAAGAGTACTGACAAGTGCTTCAGAATCAAGGGTTTTCCAGCGCATGCGCTTTTAAGAGAGACAGCAGGGTGAACGGCCCTGAGACAACTCTTGAATGCGGCGTGTTATATCAGGTAGGGAAGGTGTGCACATGCGTGGATGAGCCAAGCAGGCGCAGTGGAGTCGGCATCGGAGAAGGGAGAATGGGCAATAAAAAGGGCAGGGGAGGACCAGAGGTACCGAAAACTGTATAAAATCTAAATATTAATATATATTATATACAGTATATAAAAAGCCTTTTCATTGTGGCCCTCACACTATAATGCCTCCTCATTGTGACCTCCACACAATAAATCATTGTCAGAATCCTGGTGTCAGAATCCTGGTGTATTTTTCTAATTTGCCACCAGTGGCCGCTGTTTCTCTCACTCTGAACTATTGTGTTACACTTCCACTCCTCACCTCTGGAGGCTGCTGTGTTATTCTAGGATTTGCCCTTAACCAAGATGACCGATGTGTGCCAATTAGAAGCCATCTTGTTTCCTGTTTGGGCCTATTTATACCCATGAGGCAATTCAACCATTGCTCGAGTATTGTGACTTGCTGCCAGTCTCCAGCTCCTCTGAACCGTCTTTCCCAGACTGTTCCTAATCCTCGTTGTATTACCCTTGCAATCTACACCTAAAGCCACACCCCAGACTTCTACTCTACAACATCTAACTGCGCCTGGCTTTCTTTCATCTGGCCACTGGATTCCAGCCGTGAGTACCAGTATCGTAACAGAATACTCGAACCTGAACTATAGAATCCGCTGTGGAAATGAGCTTGGAGGTTCGTGTAAATAATATGAACTGTTTACTTACTAACATCTTCGCTGAAATGCAAAGTTTGAAAACAAAAGTATTTGGCATTTGAAAACCAGACATCTCATAATGTGCAAATATTCGGACAAGCAACTCAGGATTTACAAAATATGGTGGCTCAACATGCGGAGCAAATACAGGAACTTCAAAACCGGGCTGTGATTCCAGCTTCTGCATCTACCTTGCCTCTTCCACCTTTCAGGTTTGGTGGGGAACGTGATAAATACCGTGGATTTATTAATCAATGCAAGTTATATTTTGGTGCACACCCTTCTCAATTCCTCACTGACACATAAGGTGCGATGTATTATTATGCTTCTGACACATAAGGCCGTAGCCTGGGCTAATCCCTTATTGAGACCAATGATGCACGTCTTGATGATTTAATAGCCTTTCTTGCAGCTATGAGCCAGGTATTTGATGATCTTAACCGATGTGCAACAGCTGAATCAACATTATTGGCTCTACGTCAGGGCAGACACTACGTCAGGTTGCTGAATATGCCATGGAATTCAGAAGGTGGGTCATTGACACTGAATGGAATAATGCTGCAGAATTAACATTTTTCAAGAATGGACTATCTAATGCACTTAAAGATGAATTGGCACGTGCTGAAGCTCCCACAAATTTTGATGATTTTGTACATCATTGTGTTCGTATTGATACTCGACTGTCTGAGCTGAGGCAAGAAAAGTGGAGTTATACCTGGCTTCGTAATAATCGATACTTATCTGTTCCACCTTCCACCTCTAGAGACTCTGAAACTAAGAAGTACTCTGAAGTTGATGCTGAACCTATGCAGATTGACAGTATACAAAAACGTGAAAAAGTGCCGATAGAAGGGAACACAGACTGCGAGAAAATCAATGCTTCTATTGTGGTAAACCTGATCACTTTCTCAGTAATTCTCCAAGTCGTCGACAGAAGTCAGTGGCGGTTATAGCGGATCCTGACCTATCCGAGGATGAATCCGTTTTTTCTGAACCAGTGCCACCAGTGAATGCAGTCATCTGCTCAATCTCTTCGATAGCACCTAACATTAAGAAGGAAAGGACTCTAATTGCTTCATTTCCATCAAGTTTCGTGAGTAAGTATGGTCTTCTCCCTACTTATTTAAACCTTCTTCCTAAGTTTGTCTCTCTGATAGGCTGAACATTTTTGTTTGATACTGTTCTGACTGCTTTCGGTGGCAGCGGCAACTTAATGAGGGAAAGGTCCTGTAAGCCGAAACATTTCGCTTATACATAGTGCGACATCCCTCTGCCTGATGGTACGATTACACTCGCTTTCGCCAATGCTGTAGGACCCCATCTGAGGATTCGTCCATTCGTGACATAATTGAGTGGGTCAAGGAGCAGGATAGAAATCCAGAACTTGATTTCTCAAGAAGCTTCGTACTGAGAGACATCCTCAGTCAGTTCCATCAGAAAAGGAATTTCACATACTCAATGTGATGCACTCGTGTGATGAAGAAACTTCGCTAAATCCCAGCAGGCCTCTTGGTAAGGATGCCTAGGTTGCTGAAGTCCATCTGGTCAGCGACCGTGATGTTGAACTTGGGGAAGCCTCTACAGTAGTTCCACCTATAGGGGGCCAAGGGCCTTCCAAGTGGACGCGACGCTGGATAAAGCTTTGACAGGCAATCTCCAGATCTCTATACATAGTCGCTTGAAGTGTACCCTTAGGAAGGATTAATCCTCGGCCTCTGTTCAGGCTTCTGTGGACATCGCCTCCAATGAGGTAGCGAATAAGATAGTATCTAGCAGAAGTTTCCGTATACCAGGTCAAGATGTCTGCCAAATCTAGGGCCTTCTCTACAACTGCTAGAAGGCCATTATGGTTGAAACCTCAGGGAGCGGACAATGTGTCCAAGTATAACATTAGCTCCCTACCCTTGAGCTGGGTAAACATTTTAGCAGAGGCCTGGACGACATCATGGAAGGTCTTGTGATTAAAAGGATAAGTGCCTTCCGCAGTCCTTTAAAGGGAAAGCAGGACCTTCTGGCCGGGGCAGAAGTTATCAGCGCAGCCGCCTCAATCTACGTTCCAATATCAGAGGTGTGCTAGATATTAGCCCAGAGGGGCTGGACATAAGTTCCCCAAGGAAGGGGACACAAAGAAGCCTGGCTTTGATGCCAACATTTCACCTCCTGTGGCAAGTACTCCTGTTGGGGGATGTCTCTCCCATTTTTTCTCTCCTTCTGGCAGGAGAAGATCCAAGAACTTTGGTCTTGCAGATAAGTACAGCGGGGTTATGCGGACGGATTCTTCGCCCGCTACAAGACAGATGCTCGCAACCCGTTCTCTTCCTGCACTGGAGCAGGTTATACTGGAAAATTCCATTCTGGAATACCTGGGCAGGGGGGCCTTGGGAAAGGTCCCCCCTCAGAAGAAGGTTTGGGGTCTACTCTCCAGACTTCCGGCTACCAATATATGTTATAGTCCTAATATATCTAAGTCTCTTCATAAGGAAGAGCGTTTCCAAAGGGACACCGGGAAGTTGGTCACATCCTTACTCCAAAGCAATGTTCTTGTCACTCTCAACCTAAAGGATGCGTACTTACAAGTTCCAGTTATCCTCCTCACTGAAGGTATGTGAGAATTGCTGTTTCAATTGCCGCCACAGGTGACATTTCCAGTTTGCGGCCCTGCCCTTCTGAATTTCCTCGGCTCCCCACACCTTTACCTAGGTGATGGCTCCAGTAACAACCGCACTCAGACTTCAAGGTCTGTTCATAGTGCCATATTTGGACGACTGGATGACCGCTTGGATAAGGGCCTTTCCCCTGCCACATTGAAGGTACAGGATTCAGCCCTATCCACCTGCTTAAGAAAAAGATTGTCTCAGAACCTCTTAATTCCCAGAATTTCTTAAGGGTGCTATGAGACTTAGGTAAGTGGTTGCAGCTCCCATTTCACTCTGAGATCTATCCACAGTTCTTTCTGGCCTTTGCGGCCCAACATTGGAACCATTTGAGAAGTTGGATCTTAAGTTTCTGGCTTGCAAACCACCTTTTTTCTAGCTATCACCTCAGCTAAAAGAATACGAGAGTTGCAGGCTTTTTTTTCTGAAGAGCCATATATTTTTTTCATTAGGGTCCAGCTCAGATTTCTTCCTAGGTTTAACTCTAAGGTGCCCTCTCGGGCTAATATTAACCAGGTGGTCTCCTTACCAGTTTTCTTTCCCAGCTCCTTCTTCCAAGGAAGGGGGAAAACTCCATACTCTGGATATAGTATGGGGTCTCCAAAATGTATCTTCTGCTTACATAGTCAGTCAGAAGATTGGAAAATCCTCTTAATTTAGATTTCTTTTGCTCGGGTTAACACCCGAGTTTATCAAAGGGCTGTGTCGGCCTCCTGGGCTGAGAGTTGGTCTTGCTTTTTGAGCAGCTGTGCAGCCGTTTTTTGGTCACCACCAACTAACCTTTGTTAAACACTATCAGTTAGATGTCCGTAGTGCCTTTGGACATTCATACGGTACTGTAGTGAGTGAGAACCCTCCCTAGGGGATCTACTTGCTACGTCCCCATATTGTGCTGCTGTTGGACATAAGGGGAATTGTTGATTATGTAGATAATCTGTTTTCCCTTAGATCGAACAGCAGCACAAGCGTTCCCCCCCCTTTAGGATGGATGATTGTTTTTTTCTTTTATTCTTTATAACTAACACAGTGAGGGGAGGTCTCCTTGGCCTCTTATAGGGGAGTATCATTTAATTAATGTAAATTAAAAATTTCACCTGTCCTACCAGCACACAGGGGCAGAGATACCCCATATTGTGCTGCTGTTCGGACTAAGGGAAAACAGATTATCTACATAATCAACGATTATCTTTCTTATTGATTTCATCTCCACATTTTCCAATCATCTTGGGACTTCCATGGCTTCAAATTCAGAACCCTCAGATCAACTGGGAAACCAAAGTAGTGTCCTTCCTACCAGAGGTTCGCTGAGAAAAGACATCATCTAATCACCCTCATGGATACGGTACAGAGGACCTTGAAACATCTCCTAAACTGCCATCTATGTATAAAGAATTTACTGATGTATGTGATAAACAGAATGCTGACAAGTTGCCCCCACACCGACCTTAAAAGTATTGGCACCCCTGCAATTCTGTCAGATAATACTCAATTTCTTACAGAAAATGATTGCAATCACAAATGCTTTGGTAATAATATCTTCATTTAATTTGTCTTCAATGGAAAACCACAAAAAGACTTGTCAAAAAGCCAAATTGGATATAATTCCACACCAAACATAAAAAAGGGGGTGGACAAAAGTATTGGCTTCTCTAATTTGTGTAATTAACAGCACCTGTTACTTACCTGTGGCACATAACAGGTGGTGGCAATAACTAAATCACACTTGCAGCCAGTTGAAATGGATTAAACTTGACTCAACCTCTGTCCTGTGTCCTTGTGTGTACCACATTGAGCATGGAGAAAAGAAAGAAGACCAAAGAACTGTCTGAGGACTTGAGAAGCAAAACTGTGAGGAAGCATGAGCAATCTCAAGGCTACAAGTCCATCTCCAAAGACCTGAATGTTCCTGTGTCTACCGTGCGCAGTGTCATCAAGAAGTTTAAAGCCCATGGCACTGTGGCTAACCTCCCTAGATGTGGACGGAAAAGAAAAATTGACGAGAGATTTCAACGAAAGATTGTGCGGATGGTGGCTAAAGAACTTCGACTAACATCCAAACAAGTTCTAGCTGCCCTGCAGTCCGAGGGTACAACAGTGTCAACCCGTACTATCCATCGGCGTCTGAATGAAAAGGGACTCTATGGTAGGATACCCAGGAAGACCCCACTTCTGACCCAGAGACATAAAAAAGCCAGGCTGGAGTTTGCCAAAACTTACCTGAGAAAGCCAAAAACTTTTTGGAAGAATGTTCTCTGGTCAGATGAGACAAAAGTAGAGCTTTTTGGGAAAAGGCATCAACATAGAGTTTACAGGAAAAAAAAGAGGCCTTCAAAGAAAAGAACACGGTCCCTACAGTCAAATATGGCGGAGGTTCCCTTATGTTTTGGGGTTGCTTTGCTGCCTCTGGCACTAGACTGCTTGACCCTGTGCATGGCATTATGAAGTCTGAAGACTACCAACTAATTTTGCAGCATAATGTAGGGCCCAGTGTGAGAAAGCTGGGTCTCCCTCAGAGGTCATGGGTCTTCCAGCAGGACAATGACCCAAAACACACTTCAAAAAGCACCAGAAAATGGTTTGAGAGAAAGCACTGGAGACTTCTAAAGTGGCCAGCAATGAGTCCAGACCTGAATCCCATGGAACACCTGTGGAGAGATCTCAAAATGGCAGTTTGGAGAAGACACCATTCAAATCTCAGGTTCCTGGAGAAATTTGCCAAAGAAGAATGGTCTAAAATTCCAGCAGAGCATTGTAAGAAACTCATTGATGGTTACCGGAAGCGGTTGTTCGCAGTTATTTTGTCTAAAGGTTGCGCTACCAAGTATTAGGCTGAGGGTGCCAATACTTTTGTCCGGCCCATTTTTGGAGTTTTGTGTAAAATGATCAATGATTTGACTTTTTTTTTCATTCTCTTTTGTGTTTTTTCATTGCAAGCAAAATAAATGAAGATATTATTACCAAAGCATTTGTGATTGCAATCATTTTCTGGAAGAAATTGAGTATTATCTGACAGAATTGCAGGGGTGCCAATACTTTTGGCCAGCACTGTATCCATTGTCAGAGACTGAACTGAAAGCACTTAAAGAATACATAGATGAAAATTCAGCTAAAGGATTTATTCGCCCATCTACTTCACCAGCAGGTGCACCAATATTTTTTGTTAAAAAGAAAGATGGTACCTTAAGGCCTTGTGTTGATTATAGAAAACTAAATGAAATAACAATAAAGAACCGTTACCCTCTGCCTCTTATACCTAAGTTACTGGATAAAGTCAGTTATGCAAAGATGTTTACCAAACTAGACCTACGTAGGGCCTATAACCTGCTGCGTGTAAGACCTGGTGATGGAAGACAGCATTCAGATCACGTTATGGACATTTTCAGTACTTTGTCATGTCTTTTGGACTGTGTAATGCACCCGCAACCTTTCAGCATTTCATTAATGACATTTTAAAAGATCTGCTAGATCAGTTTGTAGTCATTTATCTGGATGATATACTAATCTTCTCCAATTCTGAAGAAGAACACCAAGACCATGTCAGAGTTTTGCTACAGCATCTACAAACTGATCAACTCTATGTTGTTAAGTTGGAGAAATGTGAATTTCGTCAAACAGAAATTCACTTCTTGGGTTATGTAATTTCTACTGTAGAACTGCATATGGAATCCAGCAAGATTCAAGCAATAATGAACTGGCCAACCCCAAGGAATGTGAAAGAGGTTCAGTGTTTTGTAGGATTTGCTAATTTCTACAGACTGTTCATCAAAAAATTTTCAGCTATAATCGCGCCAATTACTCAATTAGCAAGGAAGAGAATACCATTTATTTGGTCTTCTCAAGCACAGGATGACTTCCTTTGTCTAAAGACAAAATTTACCATAGCTCCTATACGGATTCATCCTGACCCTGAACATGCCTTTATTGTTGAGGTTGATGCTTCTGACTGTGCAATAGGGGCTATTCTATCACAAAGAACTGGAGAAAAAGACTTGCTACATCCTTGTGCTTATTTTTCTCGCAGATTAACCTCCTCAGAAAAGAATTATAATGTAGGAAACGAGCTTTTGGCCATCGTTGCTGCTTTTCAAAGAGTGGCGACATCATTTGAAAGGAGCAGCACAGCAGATAGTGGTGCTAACGGACCATCGTAACTTAGAGTTCATCAGATCTGCTAAATGTTTGTCCCCCCATCAAGCTCGGTGGAGTCTGTTTCTTAATCGATTTAATTTTGTGATCTCTTATAGACCTGGCACCCGAAATGGAAAAGTTGATGCCTTATCCAGACTGTTCTTAAATGACTCCTCTCTACCTGCACCAACTGCCATTCTGTCGGAATCCAATTTTGTGGGGGTCATTACCAACAAGGATCTGCTGGAAGAGATAAGAGCAGCATATGAGACTGATCCAGTTCTTCTGAATCCACCAGATGTTATCTCTCTTACGTTTCAAAAGAGCATGGACTCTTAAACTCTACATTTATGTGCCAGAGAGTGTACGACTAAGAGTATTAAAGTTTATTCATAACTCCAAGCTAGCAGGTCACAAGGGCATTCAGAAGACAAAAGAACTTCTGTCACGCTTCTTTTGGTGGCCTAATTATCAAGAGGACGTGAAGAAGTAGGTTTCTTCTTGTAACACCTGTGCTATGAATAAAATGCCTCATACTTCACCAGTGGAACTTTTGCAGCCTCTTTCAATCCCATCTTGTCCTTCGGAGTCTATATCTATGGACTTTATTGTCGAATTGCCTGCCTCTAAAGGAAAAAATGCCATCTTAGTTGTGGTTGATCAACTGACAAAAGCAGCTCACTTTATTCCATGTTCTGGTCTCCCTTGTGCCAAAGAGACTGCTGACCTGGTCATCCAAGAGGTCTTTCATCTCCATGGAGTACCAGATGACGTGGTCTCAGATCACGTACAATTTACGTCCAGATTTTGGAAGAATTTTTGCAAAACACATGACATTGATGTTAATTTGTCATTCGTTTTTCACTCCCAATCAAATGGTCAAACTGAACGCACAAATCAAACTTTGGAGCGGTATCTCCGATGTTACATTTGCCACTTGCAAGATGACTGGGTCGATTTGCTTCCAATGGCAGAATTTTCATACAATAATACTCAGAATGCTTCCACCAAACAAGCACCATTTTTTGCTAATTTGTGTTACCATACAATTATCCTTCCTAATTTTCTTAGAGACACTCCCATTCCTGCAGTCAATGACAGAATTCAATCTCTTCAGCAGAATCTGGAGATGTTAAGGGACACATTGAACATTGCCCAAGAGAGATATAAGGAAACAGCTGCTAAATCCCTCAGACCTTCTCCAACTTTCAAGGTAGGAGATGAGGTATGGCTTTCTACAAAGAATTTGAAACTTCATGTACCTTCAGCAAAATTAGTAAATGCAGTAGCCTTTCGTCTAAAAATTCCCAAGACAATGAGGGTACATCCTGTGTTCCATGTATCACTTCTGAAACCTGTTATTCCAAATCCATTTCCGAAATGTAACTTGCCTCTCCCCGTTCAAGTTGAAGTGAATGGACAA
Organism: Leptodactylus fallax; assembly: GCA_947044405.1. Classification (NCBI taxonomy): domain Eukaryota; kingdom Metazoa; phylum Chordata; class Amphibia; order Anura; family Leptodactylidae; genus Leptodactylus; species Leptodactylus fallax. Next base: position 6,728,745 of record CAMRHE010000036.1, read on the forward strand.
GAACATTACACTTTCAAAAGGATACTGGACTCTAGGATTTTCTGAAGTAGTGTACAATACCTTATAAAATGGCAGGGGTATGTCCCCGAGAACAATTCATGGGAACCTGTAATCAATATCAATGCTCCCCGGCTGCTTAAGGAATTTCACTAAAGATATCCAGAAAAACTGAGCTAAGCATCGTCTGGAGGTCGATGCTGAAGGTGGGAATGTCAGAATCCTGGTGTATTTTTCTAATTTGCCACCAGTGGCCGCTGTTTCTTTCACTCTGGACTATTGTGTTGCACTTCCACTCCTCACCACTGGAGGCTGCTGTGTTATTCTAGGATTTGCCCTTAACCAAGATGACCGATGTGTCCCAATTAGAAGCCATCTTGTTTCCTGTTTGGGCCTATTTATACCCATGAGGCAATTCAACCATTGCTCGAGTATTGTGACTTGCTGCCAGTCTTCAGCTCCTCTGAACTGTCTTTCCCAGACTGTTCCTACTCCTCGTTGTATTACCCTTGCGATCTACACCTCAAGCCACACCCCGGACTTCTACTCTACAACATCTAACTGCGCCTTTCTTTCATCTGGCCACTGAATTCCAGCCGTGAGCACCAGTATCGTAACAATCATGTTTCTTCATCGTGTCCCTCATACTGTATTACCTCCCTCAAAATCCACTCCAGTCTCTGCTCCATTATCCCTCTCTACTTCCAAGCTGCAGGCAGGAAAGACAAGGGTTGAATGGTGAAGCAGGGAGCAGGTGGCTTCCGCTTCTCCACTGTACTCAACTCAGAGTTGAAGCATACACATGCACCCAATATCTGGGACTGTCCTGCTGAATTCTGGACATTGTGAAGTATGACTACACATTTTTCATCTGCCAAGATCACCCCCTAGAGAACTCTTTTCAATGCAATTTTCTGGGGTTAGCTCATAAAAAGATTCAATGTATGCATTTTAAAAAGCAAATTTAAGGTGGTTTGTCAGCACTAATGTAACATCTCTGCCTATTCGGGTCTCTGCGCCACCCTCCGCTCGAACGCTGCGGTGAAGGAGGCATGTTCAGTTTGATTCCTTGTGTAGGTTTCTTGTTGCTCAGTCTGAACACTGTCCTAATACAGTGGGTAAGAAAAGTATTTAGTCAGCCACCAATTGTACAAGTTCTCCCACTTAAAAAGATGAGAGGCCTGTAATTGACATCATAGATAGACCTCAACTAAGAGACAAAATGAGAAAACAAATCCAGAAAATCATATTGTCTGATTTTTAAAGAATTTATTTGCAAATTATGGTGGAAAATAAGTATTTGGTCAATAACAAAAGTTCATCTCACTACTTTGTTATATATCCTTTGTTGGCAATGACAGAGGTCAAACGTTTTCTGTAAGTCTTCACAAGGTTGGCACACACTGTTGCTGGTATGTTGTCCCATTCCTCCATGCAGATCTCCTCTAGAGCAGTGATGTTTTGGGGCTGTTGCTGGGCAACACGGACTTTCAACTCCCTCCAAAGGTTTTCTATGGGGATGAGATCTGGAGACTGGCTAGGCCACTCCAGGACCTTGAAATGCTTCTTATGAAGCCACTCCTTCGTTGCCCTGGCGGTGTGCTTGGGATCATTGTCATGCTGAAAGACCCAGCCACGTTTCATCTTCAATGCCCTTGCTGATGGAAGGAGGTTTGCACTCAAAATCTCACGATACATGGCCCCATTCATTCTTTCATGTACACGGATCAGTCGTGCCGGTCCCTTTGCAGAGAAACAGCCCCAAAGCATGATGTTGCCACCCCCATGCTTCACAGTAGGTATGGTGTTCTTTGAATGCAATTCAGCATTCACTCTCCTCCAAACACGACGAGTTGTGTTTCTACCAAACAGTTCTACTTTGGTTTCATCTGACCATATGACATTCTCCCAATACTCTTCTGAAACATCCAAATGCTCTCTTGAAAACTTCAGATGGGTCAGGATATGTACTGGCTTAAGCAGGGGGACATGTCTGGCACTGCAGAATCTGAGTCCCTGGCGGCGTAGTGTGTTACTGACGGTAGAATTTGTTACGTTAGTCCCAGCTTTCTGTAGGTCATTCACTAGGTTCCCCCGTGTGGTTCTGGGATTTTTGCTCACCGTTCTTGTGATCATTTTGACCCCACGGTGTGAGATCTTGTGTGGAGCCCCTGATTGAGGGAGATTATCAGTGGTCTTTTATGTCTTCCATTTTCTAATTATTGCTCCCACAGTTGGTTTCTTCACACCAAGCTGCTTGCCTATTGCAGATTCAGTCTTCCCAGCCTGGTGCAGGTCTACAATTTTGTTTCTGGTGTCCTTCCACAGTTCTTTGGTCTTCACCATAGTGGAGTTTGGAGTGTGACTGTTTGAGGTTGTGGACAGGTGTCTTTTATACTGATAACAATGTCAAACAGGTGCCATTACTGCAGGTAATGAGTGGAGGACAGAGGGGCCTCTTAAAGAAGAAGTTACAGGTCTGTGAGAGCCAGAAATCTTGCTTGTTTGTAGGTGACCAAATACTTATTTTCCACAGTAATTTGCAAATAAAATCTTAAAAAAAATCAGACATTGTGATTTTCTAGATGTTTTCTTATTTTGTCTCCCATAGTTGAGGTCTACCTATGATGACAATTACAGGCCTCTCTCATCTTTTTAAGTGGGAAAACTTGCACAATTGGTGGCTGACTAAATACTTTTTTCCATACTGTACCTCCTGTCTGTAATTGAATTCCTGCCATACCCGTCTCTTGCATCTTTGTTTCTCTCTGCTCCTCTAATAATTAATCTCAGCCTTGCCTGTGTGATTGACAATCTGTCTACCAATCCAGTCTGGGGCGGGTCCTGACTTTCTATAAACAGGTTGTTAGCCCTCATATGCTCGCTGGCTATTGATTCTGTTTTTTGACTTGTCCCTGTTCGCTCCTATTCTGCTATTGTTGTATTTCTGACTTCTGAACTTTGGCTCCCCCTGTGACTATTCTCTTGGATTAGTTTTGGTACTGCATTGCTTGACTGTTACCGACCCCTTGGCTTGCTGACTCTGCTTCTGTGTTGTTTTGTCTTGTCCTGTTCTGTGTGTCACTTATATTAGGAAGGGACTGATCGACGGGTTGCTGGCTGTCGCCTAGGACAGATCGGGCAAGTTAGCCAGGGACAGCGGGGGGTTCAGTTTTAGGGCTCACTGTCTTGTTGTGCCCCTCCCCCCAGGGTTCTGTAGCAGCACTGGGGAATTGCTCAACTGGCAATTCCCTTACAAGTCAATTATTATAAACCTAATCCCAGTATCTTGTAGTGGTGTTTCTATAGTTTCCAAATATTCCCCATTTTATGTAAATCACATAATTTATTCAAATGCAAATGAGGGAAAAGTACAAATCTACAGCTGAGACAAACCGAGGCAAGCCCCCAAATCACTTTTTCCCTTATCTGCATAAAATTGTGATTTACATGAAAATTGGGCTCAAAAGCTGAATAAAAGAGGGACATTTGGAGACAGTAGAATCACCACTACAAGGTAGTTGGGTTATGTTTATAACCAATTTACTGCTGACATACTACCATTAAAATTATACAATTAAAAAATAAAAGCCTATTTAGAAATTTAAGACCAAATGTGAGTAAGGTATACCACTTAGTGATTGTTAATCAACACAGAGATTGGATAATTCCCAATACACTATTCAGTTAAGCAAATACATTGCATATTATTAACTGGAAAGTCAACATGTGCTAAGAAGAATCACTGTGTATTGTAAGCAACCGACATGAGAAACAAGTCATATTGAAACAGTCTTTGATTCCAAATATTTAGAACTCAAGATCGTCTCTACTGTATGTTAAACTGCTTCTTAACAGATACCTACCTTCTGAAAAGAAATTTGTAGGAAGATACATCACTTACTGCAAAATGACTGAAAACCACCATTCACAAATCCAGCACTGTGGCCATATATGCTGGGATAGAAATGATTCACAGATCTTAAATAAGGGTATGTAACATTTTATATAATATATTGAATAATTTTATAATTATATTTAACGTATACATGATGTTTATGGTATTGATTAGTCACGGTTCAGTTTGAAGTTATAAGACTGTGGTATGTCATTGATCCCTTACAATTACACATTTCACTGTTCTGATCAGATGGAATCTGTAGTTCATTCTAATTTCTGCTTAGATAGTACTTCCACCAAATAATTATATACTTTATTCATGATAATTACATTTATTCACAGGTATATAAAAAGGACACGGTAAATATGCTGTTTCTGAAGATAATCTAGTGAGGGTATTCAGTTAGTATGGGCAAAGAGCATTTATAGATCTCAAAGATATGCCTTCCAAAAGACAGGGGAACCACCAATACAGCAACATGGACCAGATTTAACATGTCAAACAAACTCTATAAATCTGTAAACACTAAACACTGATTTTGTATAATATTATAAACAACAAATACACCCAAAAGCTATGCATTATTAGAGCTGAGAGAGGTAACATATCTGCAAGCACAGAGTGATGGCATTACATGCCATAATGACCATTTCTAACAATTTGAACGTAGAAGAATTATAGAGTAGTACCATGTATTCTAGCTGTATGAAATATCATTTTGTAGCAAAACATTACCTCCAAAAGCTACAGCAGTGTAATGAAGTTAGCTAAAATATTCTCACATCTGTCAGACACATTGTGTGACAATATAGAAAGTATTGACATTTTAATTCAATTCAAGTGATTAGGACTGGAGCTGACCAGCAGTACTCTGGCTCTGCCACTACACAGTTGAGACAGTCATCTACTTTCAGCTACTTCAACTGTATAGTTTTAGCGCCCAGCAGCAGCTGAGAACAACTGATCAGTGGGGGTGCCAGGTTTTGGAGGCCAACTGATCAGTAAATGCCTTATAAACCCCTTTTATGAGGTTGTCTCATCTCTATAACCCCTTTCCATATGCTATATTAGGACCTACAGACATCTAAGAGATGGAGTTTACCATTTGGGTCTGTCATTGGGAAAACAGTTTCTTGTCAATAGCACCCTGTTATGCCAGATCCAGACTGTCTATGTATTATATAGATGGTCATTCATTTAAATGATGCCACAGCAGCTGATGGTACCTTGCATAAAAGAAGAAAAGCTGTTTGCCAGAGGAGACCTTCTGTAATAAAACAACCCATTTAAAGCTAAAAAACTGTTATGCAGGATTCATGACTCGATAATTTTATATGTAAACATTTTTAAGATGTCTTTTTGTTTTCACAAAGTGCCTATCTTCTAAGACATAAACTACAAATCTGCCTACTCCTTTTACTACAGGTAGTCAACCTTGGAAGAGCCACAATACCACATGTGTGTCTTTTTTCTGCTCAGAAGACAAGCTTCAATGGTACTGCTATGTTCTCATTACAATGTGCTTCCTGTGCCTTTTTGTTGGATTTCTAGGAAATATAATTGTTCTCATCAGTTATGCCCACTACAGTAAAGCATGGACAAGCAGCACTATTTTCTTGTTCAATCTTGCACTTTGTGACTTTGCATGGATTGTCATTGTACCCATCTCTATCTACTTCAGCATTAATAAGTTAGTTATGTATTCTGTTCCTGCATTTTGCCAGTTTAAGAGAATCGTTTTCAACATCAACATATATGGCAGTATTTTCTTCTTAATGCTTATAAGTTTTGATAGATACCTTTATTCTGTGCATCCACTGACTGCACCAAGATGGTGGAACAAGAAGAAAGCCAAGCTCTGCACCACAGCAATATGGCTATTCATTTTTGTTGAATCAATCCCTGATATCTATTACATACTAAACACAAAGAATACAGTAAAAGTTATCACATGCTTGGACTACTTGGAAGAACCGATGGATTTTGTGGTTCCTCTTACATTGTCTAGATTTGCATTTGGTTTTCTAATTCCTGGTGCAATTATATTCACATGTTATTTCTGTTCTCTTCGAGCTTTAAGGCACCTTAAAGACCTCTGCCGAAGCAGCAGAGCCAAGAAGCCTTTTATGCTGGTTTCAGCCACAATGCTTGTGTTTGTCATCTCCTTTGTTCCATATCATATTGTGATGATGGTTATAATTTTCTACAGACTTAACTGTTCAATAGACTATGGTAATATCAGTTTACTTTTTGCATTCTATCAGATTTCTGAAATGGTTTGTAGTGTAAGCAGCTGTGCAAACCCAGTAATCTTCATTTTGGCAAATAACAAGCTTAAGCATGTAAAACTTACAACATTTTCTCACATAAGGTTATTTTGTTGTCAATCAAACAAGGTGGGGACCATAACCCAACAGTAAACAGGTCCTACTAAAACCAAGCAGTTCTGTTTAAAGGGGAGTTTTATCTCTATTTATCTTTTTTTTGCAGCCTATATGTGCTTGGTGTGTAAATTGTCACTTTGTGGTGTGTTGTCCGAGCTGTGTACTCTGATCAGATTACTCCCTTCTGCTGCCTCTCCTAATCCTATTTCACAGACACACTGAAGGAGAGGTACCGTAGCCACATACCTTCCTAAATCCTTCTCCTTGTCTTCCACTGTTTTAGATTGTTTGATACAGGTGCATCTCAATAAATTAGAATATCTTTGAAACGTTCATTCATTTCAGTAATTCAATTCATAATCAGCGTCTTCCATGATTGTGTGTCCTACTGAACCAGACTGAGGGACCATTTAAAGGCTTAGGAAACCTTGGCAGGTGACACTGAATTTACAATACTGAACTTTTTCACAATATTCTAATTTTCTTAGATTTGGGTTTTCATTACCTGTAATCCATAATCAACATTTACAGAAATAAAACACTTGAAACTGAATACTCTGTGTGTAAAGAATCTAGAAAATATAGGAGGTCACTTTTTTAATTTAATTAAATTGATTAATTGAAAGAAATAAATGTTTCAAAGATATTCTAATTTATTGAGATACACCTGTAGATTGATTTGTTGGTGACTGAAGTAAAGACTGCTGAAAGCTGCGGTAAAAGCTATTTTCCCATAGTAGGATGTATTTTAAAATATATGTTTAGAGCTACAGATTTACTGATCTGTAAATATAAAGATAGATCGATGATAAATACTGTAGATATGTGAAAAGCAATATCAGTCTCAAATATTATTTGCATAAAAATTGTATCCATTTCATGACCAAGTACCATGGCGTCCTGGTCAAAATATGTGTCTATGTAAGGTTTTTCCTATTCCACCTTTTGTCAGCTCATTGAATGTATATAGTTGCAGAATAATAAAAAGCACTTGTATGCACCCTGGAGATCCATGTGATGCTGTACAAGTTTCATCAGTGCACACAAGCAATGTTTCTATGGAAAAAAACCTCTATACCTATAGCATCCAATGGAGCATGCTCTGTCAGGTTTGTATCCAGGTACCATAGAAGTTCCATGTACCTCTATAAAGCACTACCGCAGGAGGAAACCTGAATTGGTAGCAACATCAATTTACACATTGCTGCACAAAATTACCTCCCCAGCACCACCAAATACCAATGATCAGCAGAAAATGCCACAAGACAGTACATCTCACCCTGTTAGTGCCAAACAGATACCACCGTGCAGGATAAAATGCCTAAGCATAAGTGCCAAACACCACTGAGCTGTATCACTGATCGCAGCACTGCCCCCCAATATTCCATTCTCCTAATCCCCAGTCTCCCCCTTTCCACCTCTAGCCCATTGGCAGCAACATTCTCCCCAATTGAAACCTTCTAAATTTGCAACAAATCTTTCCCCAGTTACACACCTCCCACACTCTCAGGAGCATCCCCACATCAGACTACTACCAGTCTATGCGTCTGCCTCCAGATTAGAGCATTCAGCCTGCAGACTACAACTGAACTGCTCCCAGGTGAAGGACCTCTGAACGCTAAGTGACTCTTGGATGTCATCATAGGTCCTTCAGCCTTTCTAGCCATGTATACTGCACTAATAATGCAAGTCTGTTATGAGTTTCTGCTGTACCAAGGCACTGAAACAGCAGAGAGTTTAGGGTAAATGGTGACACACAATGTGATGCCTACTTCATTCATGCTGCTTGTGTTTTAACTTAGGGTACAGTCTGAATTATCTGTTGGGAAATGGAAGATGCGGCAGATATAGAAACAACAGCAAAATCAGCACAGTTTGTAACAAAATGTTTGTCATGTTTAGCAACTTGAATTCTGAAGTCAATTTCTTTCTCTTTTATTTTAAAAATATTGCATATGTTTCTAGCACATCATTGATATTAACTTTGCATTATACAGTCATGGCCAAAAGTTTTGAGAATGACACAAATATTATATTTTCACATGATCTGCTGCCCTCTGGTTTTTATGTGTGTTTGTCAGATGTTTTTATCACATACAGAAATATAATTGCATTCATATTATGAGTAACAGAAGCTTATATTGACAGTTAGAATGAGTTAATGCAGCAAGTCAATATTTGCAGTGTTGACCCTTCTTCTTCAGGACCTCTGCAATTCTCCCTGGCATGCTCTCAATCAACTTCTGGACCAAATCCTGACTGATAGCAGTCCATTCTTGCAGAATCAATGCTTTAATTTTGTCTGAATTTGTTGGTTTTTGTTTGTCCACCCGTCTCTTGATGATTGACCACAAGTTCTCAATGGGATTAAGATCTGGGGAGTTTCCAGGCCATGGACCCAAAATCTCTATGTTTTGTTCCCTGAGCCATTTAGTTATCACCTTTGCTTTATGGCAAGGTGCTCCATCATGCTGGAAAAGGCATTGTTGAGCACCAAACTGCTCATGGACGGTTGGGAGAAGTTGCTCTAGAAGGACATTCTGGTACCATTCTTTATTCATGGCTGTGTTTTTAGGCAAGACTGTGAGAGAGCCGATTCCCTTGGCTGAGAAGCAACCCCACACATGAATGGTTTCAGGATGCTTTACAGTTGGCATGAGACAAGACTGGTGGTAGCGCTCACCTCTTCTTCTCCGAATAAGCTGTTTTCCAGATGTTCCAAACAATTGAAAAGGGGATTCATCAGAGAAAATGACTTTACCCCAGTCCTCAGCAGTCCACTCCCTGTACCTTTTGCAGAATATCAGTCTGTCCCTGATGTTTTTTCTGGAGAGAAGTGGCTTCTTTGCTGCCCTCCTTGAGACCAGGCCTTGCTCCAAGAGTCTCCGCCTCACAGTGCGTGCAGATGCACTCACACCTGCCTGCTGCCATTCCTCAGCAAGCTCTGCACTGCTGGTAGCCCGATCCCGCAGCTGAAACACTTTTAAGAGACGGTCCTGCCACTTGCTGGTCTTTCTTGGGCGCCCTGGAGCCTTTTTGGCACCAATGGAACCTCTCTCCTTGAAGTTCTTGATGATGCGATAGATTGTTGACTGAGGTGCAATCTTTCTAGCTGCAATACTCTTCCCAGTTAGGCCATTTTTGTGCAGTGCAATGATGACTGCACGTGTTTCTTTAGAGATAACCATGGTTAACAGAAGAGAAACAATGATGGCAAGCACCAGCCTCCTTTTAAAGTGTCCAGTGGTGTCATTCTTACTTAATCATGACAGATTGATCTCCAGCCCTGTCCTGATCAACACCCACACCTGTGTTAATGGAGCAATCACTGAAACGATGTTAGGTGGTCCTTTTAAGGCAGGGCTGCAATAATGTTGAAATGTGTTTTGGGGGATAAAGTTCATTTTCTAGGCAAATATTGACTTTGCAAGTAATTGCTGTTAAGCTGATCACTCTTTATAACATTCTGGAGTATATGCAAATTGCCATTAGAAAAACTGAAGCAGTAGACTTTGTAAAAATTAATATTTGTATCATTCTCAAAACTTTTGGCCATGACTGTATATAAAATGTAGAGCATTGTGATGTGGATGAAAGCTAGGATTAAATTCATAGGTCAGATTCTCTCTACTGAGATGGGCCTTCTCCTCTTTACCAATCTTGTGTGGTCCCGAGGCGTTACCTCCAACTGTGCCATGATTTTGTAGTGCAATTTGGTTTATTGACTTAGGAGCTGGAATTCTTTAAACTGGGGGATCTCCTGGGGACCCCTAGCCCAATCTTATAATCTGCTACAATCTGCGGGTCCCATACGAGAGTGCCTCGGCCAGATGGCAATAGGATATTCCTAAATTGACAACTGAGAATTGAAGGGAAATTGAACATTTCTTCTTTGAGACTGTGGCAAATGCTAGAGACTCTTTTTCAGACCTGCTTTCTCCATCGCATTTATTACACTGTATAAAGCTCCAAAGCGGCCCCCACAGTATAATGCTACACAGTGGCCCTACACAGTATAACGCTCCACAGTGGCCCCACACAGTATAATATACTTCACAGTGACCCCATATATTATAATGTTCCAGAGCAGCCCCACACAGTTTAAAATGCTTCCAAAAACCCCTCACATTATAATGCTCCCCAGTGGCCTCACACAGTATAATATGCTCCACCCAGTACATGATGCCTTGGGCCGCTTCATTAGTAGAGATGGGTGAACCCCATGAGATTCATTTTGACAAATATTTATGGGGTTCACCCATCTCTATTCCTCTTTGGGTTTGTTTTGGTGAAATATTGTACTTTGGGGTCTCCTCAGACTCTAGAGCAGGGGTAGGCAACCTTCGGCACTACAGCTGTTGTAAAACTGCAACTCCCAGCATGCAAACTTGCTCTGCTGTTCTTGGAACTCCTATGGCAGTGAATGGAGCATGTTGGGAGTTGTAGTTTCACAGCAGCTGGAGTGCCAAAGGTTGCTGATCCCTGCTCTAGAGTATAAGTGGAGGCCCAGTGGAGGAGAGTAAAACAACAAACACTTATACTCACCTTGCCTCACCTCTCCTGGACATCCTCTTGGTGTCTGGAGGTGTCTTGCGGTAACACTGCGGGGTCTCTTCAAGCCTCTTGTGATATCACGTGCCCTCGGTGTCACCACTGAAGCCTGTGATTGGGCCTCAGTGGTGACGTGGGGCACGTTATCGGCTTTACCCAGTGAAATCAGTCAGTGGCTGAGAGATGCCTGAAGGGGAAGCTGGAACATCGCAAGACAACCAGCAATGTTGAGTATAGGAGTTTATTATTTTTACTCACCTCCCTGGGCCCTCCACTGAATACTGTGCAGTGCTATGATACCAATATGGCTGCCGATCTTTATCATCAGCCATATCCGGACTGTAGCGCAGATCTGCACAGCCTGATTACCACTGATGGCTCGCAACATCCCAGTAGTCCTCACACAACTGGTGAAAGGGATCCCTTAAAGCCACATATATAGACCACCAACTAAATTCAGTAGTGCCACATGAGCACATAGTTCCACACAGCCAACACAGTACTGCGCTACTAATATTTTTCCTAATTCAAGCTTTATATATCAGCAGGTAAACCTACAAAAAGGTAGGGCCAGCAACTAGCACTAATCATTTAACGTAAGTAAAAACACTGGTGGCCCAGCGTAAGCAGGATGTGTCTTGAACCCAAATGACCAGTCAAGCTGGGTTTACACAGTGCTTTTTTGCATAAATGCGTTTTGAATCTCACTTGTATGCTAACAGCCATGACAGCAATATAGCAGCATGTAAACCCAGCCTTAGTATTTAACAATTTTTGCACACAAGTTAGTGGTTTATCAGCACTAATGTTTTTTTGGGATAGCAAAATAATTTTATTTTTTTCATGGCTGCGTTTTATTCCAAAATTAACATAGTATATTTATGGCATATATTTGTTGTTGTTTTATTCATTCATTTATTTATTTATTTTACTGATAAAACTACAGATTGCACATTAGATTGATAAGTTATGCTACTGAATAAATATATTATATATATTCATATACATATGATACAGTATATACTACTTTCACTGCAGCGGAAAAGGTGAACAGAAAATGTCAGAATTGCATGTAAAGAAATTTTTTTTTGTTACAAAAAAAACAAATAAACAAATGACAAGCTAACTTGCTATCACCATCAGAGACAGCTAAGCATCCAGTCCATGAATGGTTTGTAAAACACAGATGTTTTCCTATTTACTTTCACAAGGGTGATTTTAATCATAACTCTGTTTGATTTTTATAAGAGTGTAATGAGGTAGCGGATGTGTTTTGTTTGAGCAGCTTTATTGCTGCTTTTATTTCTCATACTTCCCTATTATCAGAATATGCACTATTATTAAATATCATATCGTTAATTTCCTTTGACTGCCCTATTCAATGTAATTTCTTAAGAATATGGTATCTTTTTTTTAAACTTTTGCTGCTTGGAAACATGAGTGTCAATAAGGAAGCTGGCTTATATAGTACCAGTATATGCTATACTTTGTGTTTCTTTACCGTGCACAAGAAATAACTGTACATAAAAGGCACCATAATGTATAGTTAATTCTGATGATATTTTACTAGGAACGAACACTTCCTGTTCATAGTAAAACATAAAAATATATACACATATTTGGTATGTTCATACTGACACCTAAACAAAAGTTAAAGGGTTACTGTTGGGAGCAGTGGCTACATGAGGGCATGCACACATGGTGAACACACGCCAGATGGCTTAAACAGACCTTCAGCAGACATCCTTGTCTGTGGCCAAACCATTTCCAGGCTCTTGGCAAAAGGCCGTCACAATGTCTATTACATATCCTACCACTGATAGCAAGCCATCATTGCCTCTGTTTTTTGTGGTGCCATGACGAAGAAACCTGGACTGCTAAGAACTGAAACCATATTGTCATTTGCGATAAATCCAGGTTCCCTTTGGGATCCGACAACACTCGGATTCCAGCATCAATCCTCGTTGTGAGTTCTTCAATCCTGCCTTTGATGTGGAGTAATGCACTTCCCAACTACATATATAAGGAGTGTTGGAAGTCTGGAGTCCACAATCTGATCCGAGATTGCTGAGTGTCTGGGCCTACCACTCATCTGTGTGGATTGACCACATGAGTTTGGAAAGCCCGTGGATAGAAAAACAGTGATAGCCTTGAATACGGGTCTGTGTGAACCTGATGCATACACTGAACAGGAACACTACTGTGTTTCTGTGGGTCAGCGACTCTAATCCTTTAAGTAGAGGCTGTTACCTGCATTCTGTGTAGCTGCTATGAAACTTCTGTAAAGTCTGCTGTTCCTGAAAACCACAATTGCTGATGTGCTTTTTGGGCCATAACCTGTAGAAGCAGTGGCATAGTGGGGTGTCGGCTTCCCTAATATTCCCATTGGGTTGGTTAACATAATGGAAGGCACTGTGCCATTACAGAATGGCCACTTTTTTATTATGCAAACAATAACACAGTACACTTTTTAGGGATGGGTTGTTAAAATAAAATTAATCAGTAAATACATAAGTATACACACAATTTAACCCTACAATGCGTATCGGGGGCCTTTTAGGCCCCGGTGCTTACTTTTTTTCTATTAGAATTAGAATTTTGAAACTCTAGGTATTCTTCAAGTATGTCATTGTTGGTAATATCCAGTTGTTCATATAATTTTTTTGATAGGCATTTTGGTGTAACAATGCTTGTTGGGGAAAACCACATCTGTACGGAACGGGGACCTTTTAGGTCCCTGCTATTTTTATCATGTACTCAGCAGTGTTTGTATCTCAAGTTACTTTATTTGTAATCAGGGTTGCTGGTGGCGGGGCCAGGGGGTGGATCATGCCATGTGAAAATGTCATGTGATTTTGGGAGGGAGTGATAAGGCCATGACAGCATGCCCAGTAAACCAGCCAAGTTTGGAATAAAAATCTTCTGGATATGTGATTCTGCACATTATTATGGCATAAATGGGCTTATCTACTGTGGCAAAGAAGTTGAAACACCAGTACAGAAAGATCTAGGGACTGAGATTGTGAAAACACTTGCTGTACCAATATACAATTCAGGTAGAAACATTACCATGGACAATTATTTTACCAATGTTGCGCTGGGAAATTTTATGCTTGAAAAAGCTGTTACACTTGTTGGTACTATGAAGCCAAACCGACGAGAAATTCCTCAAGCAATGAGACACAATCCTCAGCGAGCACTTTATGAGAGTGTCTTTGGTTTCAACAACAAAGCGACACTGGTATCTTACAAAGTGAAGAAGGAGAAATCCGTTATATTTCTCAGTACCATGCATCATGATTCCAGTATTGACAGCAATGACAGGAAATTGAAACCAGAAATCATCCTGTATTACAATAAAACTAAAGGAGATGTAGACAAAATGGATAAAATTGTGGGAGAATATTCATGCAAGAGGAAAACAAGACATTGGCCTGTAATAATTTTTTTCAAATATGCTTGATGTAGCAGCCCTGAATTCATTCATTATTTATACAGAAACTCATCCAGAATTCCATGCAAGGAGGAAGGACAGGAGACGCCTATTCTTGAAGGACCTTTACCATGAACTTGTAATGCCTCACATGATGGAGCGAAGAAACATGAAATGCTTGCCAAAGCAAACTAAAGAAGCAATGAAACGGTGTGGCATACAGTCTCAGGATATTCCAGGGCCAGGAGAAAGAAAACGAAAGCGTTGTTTCATTTGTCCAAGAAACTTAGAGAGGAAAACTGAGCGATATTGTACCACTTGTGGGGAAAATGTCTGTAAAGAACATTCTTCAGAAAAAAAAAACGTGAAAATTGTTTGGAAGACCAATAAAATTGAAAAGAAAAATTTAGAAAAGAAATGTAGCTGCATCTAGTTTTCTCTAGATTTATATACCTTTGTGTGTTTTTCATATCTCTGTTTGAAATTTGGAAAAAAAAAATGTTTTTTGGTGTTTTCTACAAAAAAATTATAATTAAAATGTTGTACATTATTCATATCTTATTATGCAATTTTGAAATAAACTTATAAAGGTTATTTATGTGAGTTTCTCCATAAGATTTGTACGGGGCCTAAAAGGCCCCCATTACGTAAAAGTGTAGATTTGTGATGTCACGCATGCTAGGGTTAAATATTGTCTAGGTACCTAGAATCAGGTTATTGTGAAAACCAAATACATAGATAGTGTAATAATTATTTAAGTCATGCTTGGTAACTTTAATGTGTTATAATGATATCCTGTATCCAGCATCTAAAAATAAATCAAAGTGATAGGATCACATCAAAATCCAAATGAATGTTCCAAATGAAGAAACATGACCGACAGACCTAGTGGCCAACATCTCGGCCTTGCCAGATCAACAACCTTTCAATTAACCAATGTTATAATATCTTATGAGTCACATGTCAGCAGTCTCAGAGTATCTCACTTTTAGTTCTCCTATTACTTGCAACATCATTTTCAGGAGTCTCAGAAAGAGAACCACTGTAAAACATATGTAACTGTTTATTCAGGTAGTATACATTAATTTTACATCAGCTCATTTATTTTATTACATTAATAACTGCTTTATAAACAGTACTAAAGTGGGGATTTTTTTTTGTACAACTGCAGAGATCAGTGCAAAAAACAAGAAACGCTGGACAGCATTTAATTTAGGACCTAAAATAGGTTTATTTTACAGTAGATGCATTTAGGGACATCTAGTTTTAGATACTTTTTTTATGTCAAGCTCAGCAAGGGGTGTGGCTTAAATACTAACTAATAACTGATACAAGCTTAGACTCTTAAGACCAGACAGTTCCATCATCTAACATCAGTCAATGTGATAAATCTGGCACATTTTAAGACTGACTACACTTGGTTTCCACTGTGCCACTAACTATTAGTAAAGGTAGACTACTGAGTGAGTACCAGTTCTGTGAGCCAAATCACCTTGTTTAAAGAGGACATTTCATGTCCTCATGTATATGTGGTTTTACATACCTCCATAGACTTGTACTGGGGTGGCGTTCCTCACAGCTCAGCGTCATCACTGGGCGGTAAGGAACAACCCCTCTCTCTGTCCTCTTCCATAGCCAAGTACTGTCAGAGGGGGCGTTCCTTACAGCCCAGTGATGACACTAAGCTGTAAGGAATGCCCCCCAGTACAAGTCTATGGAGGAATACTGTCAGGGAGGGCGTTCCTCACAGCCCAGCTAGACTGTCAGGAAAGTCCTTCTGACAGTGAATGGTGAAATTTAGACCCCCGATATCTCCAGCCCCGGGGCATATAACAGGAAATCCGACAGTGCGCTGAATTCATGTATGTAAAACCGCATATACATAAGGACGTAAAAAGTCCTCTTTAAGGGGACCTGTTAGTAGACTCATGCTGTTCTATAAACAAGCAGCCACATAACAGAGAACAATGTTTTACTCTGAAACAGTGCAGAATTACAGGCCCCTTGTAGCAAACTGCAGCTACAAAAAGCTGCAGAAAAAAAAAGCATTGTGTTTTTCTCTGCATTTTTTTCTTCCCTTATTAAATCTATAGGGAAAACACCTGCGTTTCCGCAGGTTAAATTGACATGCTGCATTTTTTAAAACATAGCTTTTATTTTCTACAATGTGTGAATGAGATTATCCAGAATTTCATTCACTTTGCTGGTACTATAAGATGCAACTTTTTTTCTGCTGCGGGGCCTTAGCCCCCAGTTGTGGAGAAGCAGCTATTTTTGTTGCAGATTTTGCTGCAGTTTTTTGAGCAAAAGCCAACGTGCAGCAAAAACTGCAGCAAAAAACACTGTGTTTCTGCATCGAGGGGTCTTAACTATACACAGTTTTCTAAAATGTTTAAAACAAGCCAGGCATGGTGAAAAGCATTGGCTGGGTGACTCCCTTTGGGATTTTTCATACTTAGTTCAGTTTAAAAAAGAAAGGTCTCTACAAGGCTCTCCTTGTATAAGTGTCGATCTAATTGAGTACATAAATAAAGGATAGGTATTTCCATTTTATTTTGATGTTAGCTCTATGGGCGAAGAACTCTACTGCAGATACTTGTATTCCTCTGTTTTGCTGTGTTGTGTGTGTCTTAATCATGGACATTTAATTAAGATGACATTTATATTGCAATTAGTAGTCCTTAAAGGTTTGTGATCTGAGACCGCTGCATGACACCGATACAGTTGAAATACATAGAAAAGGAAGCCTCTGGATTCCTTCTCTACTCGTACATAGCCTGTAAACCACAAGCCACTTTAGGCCTGTGGCCTACAAGCTGCCCTAAGACGTCTGCGTCCTGGCACAGACGTCTGCGCAATGACGTCATTGTCCTACCCGTCCGCGCCAGGACGCGGAAGTCCTGCTGCTTCAGTAAGCAGCGGCAGTGTCGGCGGCGGAGGCTCCTCCTCTGGGGATCGGACGTAGGTGAGTATCCTCAACTTTTTTTTTAACTCACTTTGGGCATTTTAATTGGGGGTGGGGCAATGGGGGTAATACATATAAGAGGTCAATTGGGAATTTAGATAAGAGGCCATAACTAATATAAGGGTTATTAGGGGTCTTTAATAAAAGAGGATATAAATTATAGTGAAAGGTCAGTGGGGACTGTATGAATTTAAGGGGAGATAATATTAGGGGGCATTGGGGCAGTATTAAAGGGGTTTTCTAGGGAATAATAAAGTTTACTGGTAAGGATTGTATTGGGCAAATACTCACTTATCCCCAGCTACCGATGTCCTCAGCCCTCTGCTGCTGTCTGTTCAGGCCACTTCCCTGCCGCAAGTCCTGCACTGCACGTGATTGGCCTCAGCGGTGGCTGGAAAGGACTCTGTGATGCCACTCATATACATCACTGGGTCCTTTCCAGCCAACACTGAGGCCACTGATGGCCTCAGCAGTCACGTATGGCACGTGTCTGAACAGACAGTGGTGGCAGACACCAGAGCACTGGGGACTGGTAAGGCTAGGTTCACACTAGCGCTCGGTTTCCGTTTTTCGAGTCCATTTGGGGACCCAAAAAATGGAAACCCAATCAGCTTTAAAAGTGGTGACCCACGGACCCCATAGACTATAATGGGGTCTGCTGGGTTTCTGCCTGAAAAACGCAGAGAAAAAAGTGCTGCTTGCAGGACTTTTCTTTCCGCATTTTTCAAACGGAATGGGGGACAGAATCCCTCATCGGGGTTCAAGCGTATGATTTTTTTATCACCTCTCCCACCTCCACTGTGATTTGTCCACTTCCTGGACAACCCCTTTAAAGAGGACCTTTCATGTCCTTATGAACCTGTGATTTTATATACCGCTAGAAAGCTGACAGTCAGCTTTCCTGTTATGTGCCCCGATGGAGGAGATATCGGTGCCGTTAGTTTCGTTCCTGACAGTCTAGTGTCATTGCTGGGCTGTTTAGAAGGCCCCCCTGACAGTACTCTAACATAGCCTTGTTCTGTCAGAGGGGGCGTTCCTTACTGCCCTGCGATGACGCTGAGCTATGAGGAAAGCCCCCCTCCCCCAGTACACGTCTTGGGGGGTGCATTCCTCATAGCCCAGCGATGACGCTAGACTGTCAGGAACGCCCTTCTAACAGTGGGGAGAGATCGGTGCCGAAATTAACGGCACCAATATCTCCTCCACCGGGGCACATAACGGGAAAGCTTTCTAGTGGTATTTAAAACCGCATATGCATAAGGAAGTGAAAGGTCATCTTTAATACAAAGGGGTTATTAATAGGCATTATTAATTCAATAGGGGCATTTATGTAAGAGGGCAGAATTTATACAAGGAGACATAAGAGGGTATAATTATTAATGGGGCAATATTATTTTTAGGTGGCACTCGGGCATTATTGATTTAAGGGGGTACACAGGGCATTATTAATTAGGGGGAATTATTCATTGAGGGGCACTATTAAATAAATGGGGCAAATAGGAGCATTATTAAATTAAAAAGGCACATGGGGGTATTATTTATTTCCTGGAGATTTTATATCATAAATTTTATAATTGGGGTATCAGGAGGATGGAGATTTTATGTAGTTGAGGACAATGTGGGTCGGGTGCCTGGAAAAGTGAGGAGGCAAAGATGTCTGTGTTACAACCTTTACAGTCACAGCTGGAAGAAGGGGTCATGGCGGTCCAGATGGAAGAGTCGACAAATGTAAACCGTCAGAGATGTCACCTGTAAGTCACAACATTGTTCCTGTGCTGTATTTACGTAACTGGTCTTCACAGCCCTGTGTGGAGCCACTGTCTACCACTATACGGTCACCGTATAGCAATAGTGTTGGTATACCTGAGTTGGGGGCCCACTTGGACGTGTTCGCCCCCCTGTGTTGAACTCCTAGCTACGCCTCTGCAAGCGCCTATTGTAAAATCAGACAACACATACACACGTGGACAAAATTGTTAGTACCCCTCATTTAATGAAAGAAAAACCCACAATGGTCACAGAAATAACTTGAATCTGACAAAAGTAATTTACCAAACTACATGTTGACAAGCCACAAAGCTTCTGGGAGAATGTCCTATGGACAGATGAGACAAAAATCTAAAATTTTGGCAAGGCACATCAGCTCTATTTTCACAAACGGAAAAATGAAACATATCTTGAAAAGAACACTGTCCCTACTGTGAAACATGGAGGAGGCTCTGTTATGTTCTGGGGCTGCTTTGCTGCATCTGGCACAAGTTGTCTTGAATCTGTGCAGGGTTCAATGAAATCTCAAGACTATCAAGGGATTCTAGGGAGAAATGTGCTGCCCAGTGTCAGAAAGCTTGGTCTCGGTCGCAGGTCATGGGTTTTGCAACAGGATAATGACAGCTAAAAACACCCAAGAACGGCTAAGAGGAAAACATTGGACTATTCTGAAGTGGCCTTCTATGAGCCCTGACCTAAATCCTATTGAGCATCTTTGGAAGGAGCTGAAACATGCCGTCTGGAAAAGGCACCCTTCAAACCCAAGACAACTGGAGCAGTTTGCTCATGAGGAGTGGACCAAAATACCTGTTGAGAGGTGCAGAAGTCTCATTGACAGTTACAGGAATCGTTTGATTGCAGTGATTACCTCAAAAGGTTGTGCAACAAAATATTAAGTTAAGGGTACCATCATTTCTGAGTTTCATTTCATGAGTTTTCTTTTTTAAAACATTCTGTTGAAGCATGTTTGAAAAGCAATGTCTGACTTTCATTTGTTCATTTTCATAGAATTTTTATACGTTATTACTTTTGTCAGATTCAAGTTATTTCTGTGACCATTGTGGGTTTTTCTTTCATTAAACAAGGGGTACCAACAATTTTGTCCACGTGTGTAGATAACAATGGATCGGAAGGGGCCAATATTAATTGATTAGTCAGTGCCTACACTGGCTTTCCCATAAAACAATCTGATATTTTTGTAAATTCACATCCACTACACTGCAATTTGACATTGCAGTGGGTTAGCCAAAGCTGATTTTGCAGAGGCTAACCTGCTGCATGTATGCCACATGTGTGCCCGGCTGTAACAATTTATGGTCATGGAAAGCTGATAGAAAGGAGGTGTTTTAACTAATACTTGAAAGATGTTCCTATTACAGGAATCAATGTAGATACAGTACATAGTCAGATAGATTAAATATAAAAGCAACGTTACAATAAAATTAAAATGTGATATAATGTAAATTAGATTACTTACCAAACAAACGTTGATGAAAAAGAAACTTTCCAGCGACCAACCCAACTATAATGGCAATAAGCCAAAGGATGACTTTTAAGAAGTTCCAAGCTCCACCTGGGTATTTAGTCATTATGAACGAAAAGCAGTTCCCAACAACAATAACATTGGCTTCTGTCTGGCTATGAGACACAGGATCCTCAGCAAATATTAAGAAATTGAAAAAAGTCACCAAGTAAGCAATTACTATCCGTGACCACGGATGCTGGAAATAATAGCGGAAGTCTTTAGCCATCCTCAAATTCTTCTGTATTGTCCTAAAATTCAAAAATAACAACTTTTCAGCACTTTTATTCTCACACGGCAGCACACACATTTATGGGAATTCTTGACTTGCTGTGTGTCATGATTGAGAAGCAGAGACACAGATTACTTATTTTATCTTCACTACACACACCAGAAATAGATTGTAGTATCTTCGGGAAGGAATAAGCTGTTCCCATCAATTTAATGTCATTCTAAACATTGCACACACAAATATATATTTACAAAGTATACACAAACTTCATGTAAAAAACTTTAATGATTTTATACATGTTACTCAGAGTCATATAATAATTTAAAACAGTTGTAGTAGCTTCAACTTTAAAAAAGAACCCTAAGACTGGTAAGATACCAGTTTCCAGTGGTAACCATAAACCTGTGCACAGTAAATAGTTGGTTAGGTAAGTGATCTGCCATTTTTATCACCAATCTGCCATTACCTACAAAGACTTTTTTTTTTATTTATAGGTCAATTAAATCCAATATGATGAAACTTAAATTCTCCCATTACCACATGAACCAGATACAGTGCTGGCCAAAACTATTGGCACCCCTGCAATTCTGTCAGATTATACTCAATTTCTTCCAGAAAATGATTGCAATCACAAATGCTTTGGTAATAATATCTTCATTTATTTTGCTTGCAATGAAAAAACACAAAAGAGAATGAAAAAAGTCAAATCATTGATCATTTTACACAAAACTCCAAAAATGGGCCGGACAAAAGTATTGGCACCCTCAGCCTAATACTTGGTAGCACAACCTTTAGACAAAATAACTGCGAACAACCGCTTCCGGTAACCATCAATGAGTTTCTTACAATGCTCTGCTGGAATTTTAGATCATTCTTCTTTGGCAAATTTCTCCAGGTCCTTGAGATTTGAAGGGTTCCTTCTCCACAACTGCCATTTTGAGATCTCTCCACAGGTGTTCTATGGGATTCAGGTCTGGACTCATTGCTGGCCACTTTAGAAGTCTCCAGTGCTTTCTCTCAAACCATTTTCTAGTGCTTTTTGAAGTGTGTTTTGGGTCATTGTCCTGCTGGAAGACCCATGACCTCTGAGGGAGACCCAGCTTTCTCACACTGGGCCCTACATTATGCTGCAAAATTTGTTGGTAGTCTTCAGACTTCATAATGCCATGCACACGGTCAAGCAGTCCAGTGCCAGAGGCAGCAAAGCAACCCCAAAACATCAGGGAACCTCCGCCATGTTTGACTGTAGGGACCGTGTTCTTTTCTTTAAAGGCCTCTTTTTTTTTTTCCTGTAAAATCTAAGTTGATGCCTTTTCCCAAAAAGCTCTACTTTTGTCTCATCTGACCAGAGAACATTCTTCCAAAAAGTTTTTGGCTTTCTCAGGTAAGTTTTGGCAAACTCCAGCCTGGCTTTTTTATGTCTCTGGGTCAGAAGTGGGGTCTTCCTGGGTATCCTACCATAGAGTCCCTTTTCATTCAGACGCCGACGGATAGTACGGGTTGACACTGTTGTACCCTCGGACTGCAGGGCAGCTAGAACTTGTTTGGATGTTAGTCGAGGTTCTTTAGCCACCATCCGCACAATCTTTCGTTGAAATCTCTTGTCAATTTTTCTTTTCCGTCCACATCTAGGGAGGTTAGCCACAGTGCCATGGGCTTTAAACTTCTTGATGACACTGCGCACGGTAGACACAGGAACATTCAGGTCTTTGGAGATGGACTTGTAGCCTTGAGATTGCTCATGCTTCCTCACAATTTTGCTTCTCAAGTCCTCAGACAGTTCTTTGGTTTTCTTTCTTTTCTCCATGCTCAATGTGGTACACACAAGGACACAGGACAGAGTTGAGTCAACTTTAATCCATTTCAACTGGCTGCAAGTGTGATTTAGTTATTGCCACCACCTGTTATGTGCCACAGGTAAGTAACAGGTGCTGTTAATTACACAAATTAGAGAAGCATCACATGATTTTTCAAAGGATGCCAATACTTTTGTCCACCCCCTTTTTTATGTTTGGTGTGGAATTATATCCAATTTGGCTTTTTGACAAGTCTTTTTGTGGTTTTCCATTGAAGACAAATTAAATGAAGATATTATTACCAAAGCATTTGTGATTGCAATCATTTTCTGGAAGAAATTGAGTATTATCTGACATAATTGCAGGGGTGCCAATACTTTTGGCCAGCACTGTATCTGGTCATACAATTTGTGGGTAATATATGGGATTTCTCCCATCATCAAAGCAGTAAAATGCTAAAGGCAATTACACTAATTTTACAAATTATACCTGCAGCTTAGAAATAGGCCAGGCATGTAATATATATATACAAAGCAATATTGCAGCCAATACCAGATAATCAAATATCTTATCACATACTAAATCACTGCCTCCACCATGGCCAATAAAAATTAAGAATACTGTATCATTAAGTGGCAGGTCATCTAAGGTTAAACAGGATTAGTAAAACAGTATTAGTAAAACTACTCCAGTGTACTTGGCACATGGCACACAATTGCATATGTCTGCAACTGACTTTCACTATAGAGGAAAATACAGCATAGTATATAGTGTTTTGTGTGATGCTGAATAATGTACATCTTATTCTAGAAAGTAGAAATCAGCATAAGTAAAAAATAAAGCTCAGGTGCTAAAGTGTTATAGTAATAAGTCATTGGTGTGGCCCCATCTGGAATATGCAGTTCAGTTCTAGGCACCAGTGCATAGAAAGGATGTCCTAGCATTAGAAAGGTTCAGTGGAGGGCTACAAAACTGATAAGAGACTTGGGGGACCACAGTTATGAGGAGAGACTAAAGGACTTAAATCTGTTTAGTCTGGAGAAGAGGTGTTTAAGTGGAGATATGATAAACCTGTATAAATATATAAAATGTCCATACAAGAAATATAGGGAAAAGCTATTCCATGTAAAATCCCCACAAATGATAAGGGGGCACTCTCTCCGTCTACAGAAAAAAAAAGGTTTAAATTTCAAGAGGCGACAAGGCTTCTTCACTGTAAGGACTGTGAATCTGTGGAATAGCCTACCCCAGGAGCTGGTCACAGCAGTCGCAGCCGACAGCTTCAAAAAAGGAATAGATGCCTTTTTGGAGAACAATAGCATAGATGGTTATGGAAATGTATAGAATGTCATGCCATTCCCTAAAGGAACTTCATGGACATGTGTCTTTTTAACCATACTATATAACTATATAACAATTTAAAAAAAGCACATGGACAAAAGTAGAGGTGATTGACAACCCACAACAGTTAGGGTAGGTTCACACTACCGTTATTTAATGTCCACTGCTCTCACCTGTCACAGGATGAGAGAAATGGAAGTTAAACAACAGATGCAGACAGAGCCCTGTCCATCTGCATTTACCCCTATGTAAAAACATGACAGAAGCTTTATTCTATCAAGTTCTCTACCTTTTTTGACAGAAGAAATAGTTATGCATGCAGGACTATCTCTTCTGTTACATAAGTAAACAAACTTGAGAGAAGAAAGCATCTATCATGTTTTTGTACATTACAGTCAATGGTAACGGAGAGGGCTTCATCTGCATCTGTAGCTCTACCACCATTAATGTCCATTGCTATGATGGATGAGAGTAACAAACTGTAACAGCACTAGTGTGAAGATACCCTTAGGCCCCCGGCACACGACTGTGGTGGTTTTCACTGTTTGCAAATACTGATCTGCAAACATGTCAGTATATCATCTGCAAACACGAATCCGCAAAAAGACTTGTATGATCCCCTACACTTGCTGCAAATGCAGACAAAAATAGGACATACTTCATAATTTGCGGTCCTTAACCATTTCCCACCATCCGTATTATATATATGCTGTACTATAGAGCAGAGACCCAGCGCTAATGCCCACGATCAGTGCCCATACTGATCGCGGGCATTAACACCCCTGAGGCCTCGGTCAAAGCTGACCACCATTTTACTAATACAAATCTATAAAAAAAAAAAATTTCCAAATACGGTGAATGCCGTAACGGGAAAAAAAAAATCAAAAGTGCCAAACTGCAGTTTTTTCGCAGTTTTGCCTCTGATAAAAATTAGAAAAAAAAGTTATCAAAGCAATAGACATTCCCCAAAATGGTACACCTGGCCCCGCAAAAAAAGACACCCTATGCCTCCCCATACATGGAAATATAAAAAAGATACGGGTGTCAGAATATGGCAATTTTTAGAAAATTTATTTTTTTTGCAACATTTTAGATTTTTGTTAAGGGATTAAAATGTAAATAAAACTATATTAATTTGGTATCCCTGGAATCGTACCGAAACATAGAATACAGGTGACATGTCATTTTGGCTGCAGAGTGAACACCGTAAAAACGAAGCTCGAAAGAAAGTCACACAAATGCATTTTTTTCTCCAATTCCCCCCCCCCCCCATTCTGATTTTTTTTCCAGCTTCCCAGTACATTGTACAGAATAATAACTGGTACCATTATGAAGAATGATTTCTCCCACAAACATTAAGCCCTCATGTGGCTCTGTTAACGGAAAAATAAAAAACTTATGGGGTTTGGAAGGCGGGGGAGTCAAAAACGAAAATGGAAAAATGTCACCAGCGGGAAGGGGTTAAATACCGCACTTGCAGTTAAAAAATACGGTCGTGTAGGAGGCCTAAGTTTTTCAAATGTATGATGGGGGAATTTACCATACATTTTACTCCAGTTTCTAGCACAAAATGTACAATAAAGGTCACAATTTTTTGCATACACAGGCATTCTTGTACCAAATTTGTGACTTCTGGTGCATCTGTTCCCTGAATACTGCTTTTCTGAGAAAATGAACATATACTATATAAATAGTCCACAACTTTAATCATTGCACAAATATTTCAGATTAACAAATTCTTCTAAGGCTAAGGCTGGATTCACATCTGTGTTGGAGACTCCACCACAGATTCCGCCTAAAATCTGAGGAGAGAAAAGTCCTGGACAGAGGACTTTTTTTCTCCGCTGGCTTCAGTATAAAACCAGCGGAAACCAGATGATGGACCCCATTATAGTCTATGGGGTCCTGGGGAGACCCTGTCCTTTTTAAGCGGAAAGGGTCTCCGTCTTTTGGGTCCCCATGCGGACCCGAACGATGGAGACCTGAACGCTAGTGTGAACCTAGTGTAAGACCCATAGTTGCAGAAATTCCGCAGATTCTGGTTCTGTGTGTCACTTGATTTTATGTTATCGGCTACCCAACATCTAGCTGCTAGCCTCATTTAATGGACAACCTCTCCCTGCGCCAGTTCAGTTCATCACAGAACCTCTCATCCTGCAAGTGGGTGTACTACACTCAAAGTATTCCTCTTATGTCTTGTCTGTTTTAGTTAATCCAGCCATTCTAGGCCTTCCTTGGTTACGTCTACACGCTCTAGACAATGATTAGACTATAGGGCAATACTCCAATGGGGTTCTCACTGCAGGTCCACCCATGTTTTCGGCCCATGCCTCCATTGGACCTGTCTGGTCTTTCACCACAGTATCTGTGTTAAATATGTTGAATATGTTAAGGAGAGCCTGGATAGGAGGTTCATCTGGACGTCCACCTAACCAACTGGAGCAGACTGGAAACGAATAGCGGTTTCCTCCGCAGACTTTTTGCTTGAATTATACCTATACAGAAAACGCCAGCATTTCCGTAAGTATAATTGACATGCTGCGATTTATAAAAACGCAACTTTTTTTAAATCGCAGCATGTCAACTGCGGATATTTTTCTGCAATGTGAGGATGGGATTAGCCAGAATCCCATGCGCTTTTCAGGTACTGTAAAACGCTGCGGTTTGGTCCAATAGGAATCTTACAAGTTTCACCTATGCCTAATAATAACACGTGATACTCATTACTGCAGTTAGAAACTGCATGCATTTTTTAAGTAAAAAAGCATTGCCTGAACACACCCTAAGTGAAAAAGCACTGTGTAACCCCAGCCTAAAACCACTAAACAACTAATGATGTCAATCATTACATGCACAATTGACCAGTGATCAACATGATTCACAGTGAATTAACATTTACAACTAATTCTATTGCCACATCCATGTCATAATTATGCTTTTAAAGATCAATAACAAATTCCTTAGAATTTAAATTCATTGTATCCAATCGCTCGCCTGCAGTAAGTTTCAGTATTGGTTGAACTGTAGGAAAAGTGCAATGTTTATGAGCAGATGTATATAGAATTCTTCTAATGGAAAAAAGACAAAAAAGCAACTGTAAAGTAATCTAAAAATTAGTAAAAATAGTATTTTCAGGTATGTCTAAATTTATAGAAGTAATTGTTTCAATAACTGAAAGTGAAGAGAAAAGACTTAATCCAATGTTAAAAAAAAACAAAAAAGCATTTCATAATACTATAAAGTAAAACATTACTTTCCCTGTCAATGTGGCTTGGAAATTAAACTTGCTAGATTGTGCTTCACACTTTCCTGCTGTTTTTTAAGTATTTGCTATTCCTTTGCTTAACCTTTCCCCTTTATATTGGTATCTATGTGCTGTGTATACTATATATGTGTTTACACAGTGTTCAGCATTTGTTTGTACTTCCTACCATAATCTTTCTATTATGACATTTGTACTCTCTCTTCATAAATATTAATAAGACTTATTAATAACCCATCACAGTTGGATTTGTTGTAGTCACATGGCATAGTTTGAAACTTCTCTTTCTGAAATAATCTGCATAAAACACTGACATTTCCCTTTAATAATTGTGGTAGAGTCATGTCATAGTCATTTACAGGCTAATGATGTCCATCGTTTATTCCATAGGGATTACTACAGAGAGGGTGGGCTGCAAATGCTCTCACCTTGTGCCTGTAGCATACTTCATGACAAAGTGGAAGCTGACTACATCCACATGACAGTGGTGCATTTAGTGCAATGCTGAGATTTGTGTTTAGAGTTGTCTACAGAGGCCATCACTTACCAGCCTGATCAAACACTGCTCTATTCATGAATCTTTATCCTGCGAGCGAGGGGGAGCGCTTCCAGGGCATTGCTTCAGCTTCCAGGAATAGCCATGCAGACATCAAGCCCACGCCCTCCACATTCTAGCTGCCACTGATGTGCTTTGCTTGCACCAAACACAGGGAAGCAGCTCGTGTCCTTTCGGTGTGATCTCTCCTACTGTACATCTATTCATTGCAGTAATACGATTAGGCATTAGGGGTGAGTATTACATCACTGCATGTGTAGTGGCACAGTTGGCAGCCATAGGATTTTTAGAAATTACGTCATATAGTAATATAGCTTGTAAGGCTGAAAAATGACAAAACGTCCATCCACTTCAGTCTGTAACATGCCATGTAAATAAAGCTGTATAATGGAACAATACGTGGATAGGTGTTCTTAAAGGGTTAAAAGGTTGAGTTGATTTATAGCTTCTAGGCAACAGTACAGTACTGGTAGCGAGGATAAAGCTGTCTCTTATTACTTAGATTTATTCTAGAATCAAGGTTTGCCCTCCTATCTAATGGATGATCATCTGAGATATCACTTAACACAATATATTGCTAGGATGGAAATAAATTGGAATAGATTTTATCCTCTAACAGATGGGGAAAAGGATATATCTTGTATCCCTTTTCCTTCTATAAGGTCTGCTTTCTCTTTAGCATATAAAAAATACATTTTAGCAAGTGTTATTTTTGTCTACATTTAAACATTGTTAAAACTCTACCGAAAATCATACAAGACCAAAAACATTGCAGGTATGTGAAAAAGATACCAAATAAATATTCTTGCATAGGTGATGGGTATGTGTAAACAATGATATTGACTACAAAATTCAACTAGCACATTTATTTGGCACAACTAAATATACTGAAATAAATTAAACCTAGCAAATATCAACATCACATTTCACCTTTAAAAAAAAACAAACAAAAAAAAAAACAAACATGCAGGTGACACCGTTTTCAGTGTGAATATTGCTGCCTTAACTATGGCATTAAATACTGACAGGCTCCCCCATTACAATGAAATGCATTTTACTATGAAACACTGCTGTTTCAAAGAATACATTGCTTTACAAGGAGTTGGGCACAGGGAGAAGTCTGACTTCATTGAGAAGTCTCTCCCCTACATGTAATAGCATGTATTTCAACCTTTTTTTTTTTCTCTAGCATTTATGGTGGTGGTTTTTAACTTTGTAACACTATTTTATGTGTGTCCTAAAAAAAAAAAAAAAAAAAAAAGACAATAGGTAAAATGCAGCATATCTACAGCATGCCAAAACAACAAAATCCAAAAGCTTTTTATGTATACTATTCAATATTTTATATAGCTATTATTGTTTATATAGCACCATTAATTCCATGGTGCTTTACATTTGAGGGTTTATATACGGTACACAAGATATACAAAACAAATATAATACTAACCGTGACAAGTTACATCTTACTTATGCTTATAAAGTTACATCTAACTTTTAAGCAAAAAAATAAAATCCTGTGAAAAACGCCAAACCGCAGCGTTTTACAGTTACTGCAAAGTGGATGGGATTCTAGCAAATTAGCGATTCTAGGCTAATCGCAGCATGTCAATTATACTTACAGAAGTGCTGGCAGTGTCCATATAGGTATGATGGAAGCAGAGTCCGCAGAGGAAACCTCTGCAGACTTTCAGTGAAAAGCGCTGCAGGAAAACCGAGATGCGTTTCCGCCAACTATATTTACTTTTATCATTGTTTCAGCCATACATGGCGTTTTTTTGTTTTTTTTTTGCCAAGACAAAAGACGACATATAAGCTATGTACAAACGAGACTTAGGCTGAAACCCCATTTTGCGGAAATACTGCGTTTTACAGTTCCTGCAAAGTGAATAGGATTCTGGCATCCACACATTGCAGAAAACAATCCGCTGCGGAAAAGTTGTGTTTTTGAAAATCGCAGCATGTCAATTATACCTGCAGAAATGCTGCCATTTTCAGTATAGGTTTAATAAAGGCAGAACGTCTGCAGAGGAAAACTTTGTGAAAACGCAGTGTTTCACTACTTGGTGCCTTAGCCTTAAAGAGGACCTTTCACAACCTCATGCACATGCGGTTTTATATACCGCTAGAAAGCCGACATTGTGCTGAATTCAGCACACTGTCGGCTTTCCCGTTATGTGCCCGGGGGCTGGAGATATCGGTGGTGTTAGTTTCGGCACTGATATCTGCCCACTGTCAGAAGGGCTTTCTTGACAGTCTAGCTGGGCTGTAAGAAATGCGCCCCCCCCCCCCCGACAGTACTCGTCTATACACTTGTACTGGGGGAGGGGCGTTCCTCACAGCTCTGCGTCATTGTTGGGAGGTAAGCAACGCCCCCCTCTGACAGTACAGGGCTATGGATGAGTACTGTCAGGGGGGCATTCCTCACAGCCCAGCTAGACTGTCAGAAACGCCCTTCTGATAGTGGGCAGAGAACGGTGCTGAAACTAACGGCACCGATATCTACAGTCCCTGCAAAGTGGATATTTACAGTCCCTGCAAAGTGGATGGGATTCTAGCAAATCCTATCCACACGTTGCAGAAAAATACCCACAGCAGAAATGCTGTGATTTCCAAAACCGTCTCATTTTTACACTTACTATCCACTTTGAGGACTACTAAAAAAACAGAAATTGTACATCCTAGTGTATTTGTGACAGATGACATGCAGATGGCACAATTTTTTTTTTTTTTTTAAATTAAAAAAAAAAAATGCTGTCTTTATTTTTCAGCAGTCATAGAAGACATCCATTTGCTGTCTGTTTTTTTTTTTTTGTTTTTTTTTTCTCCTTCTTTCACAAACCCATAGACATGATTGGTCAATATAGCTCTATTCACTACAACTGGTCCACGTGCCGTCTGTAAATGTTTAGACTTCTGCACTATCCTCCGGCCATAGGGTACAGCGCAGGAGATGTGTCTGGCTATGATTTTATGCTTTCAGGTTCTTGTCGTTCTCTGTCTGAACACAGCTCTATCTCTTCCACTGTTTGTTTCCCTCTGTTCCTCAAAGACTTAACTTCAGTCTTGCATTATAATTGACATCTTTCCTTTCCACTCTCATTGCTCTGGGAGATCAGGGTCCGGTCCAATCAAGACTGGTGCGGATTCCTGACATCCTATAAATAGTTTTCTAAAGCACACCTCAGTGCTTGCTATTAGTCTCTCTGCAACATGCTAGTGTTTTCTCTTGTATCTCTGATTTTGTTTTTCCAGACCTTTGCTTTTTGCAGACCTGTCTATTCTTCTAGTTCTTATTTTGTTCTTGTTGCCTGACTGGTTCTGAGCCTTGGCTTATTTCCTACCCGTTCATGTTTGTTTGTCTTGTCTGCGTTTGTTTTTTCACTTATGTCATAGGAAGGGACCATCTCCTAGTTGTCCTCTACTGCTTAGGGTAGCTGAGGCAAGCAGGTAGGGACTTCTAGGTGGGTCTAGTATTAGGGCTCACTGTCCTTGTCTTCCTTGTCTCTTTCTGGGATATTCGCAGCAGACAAAACCTAACAGGATTCGTAACACCGTTCATTTGTTTTTTACCAACAGCACACAGACAGAAAAGGCCCTAACAGTAGTAATAGTAGTCAGCAAATGTTGACTTCCAGTGCTAGGACAGGTAAAGCAGGCTGGACAGTATAGATATTTTAAGTAGTCTATATAGCTGCTGGTGTTCAGGGAGAAAATCCAGAACATCTAGTCAGCACAGTCTGCTGTACTATACACTGCCTCAAAATAATACACATATAAAGATTGGATTTGGATTGCTTTTTTCCCTTTAATAACTAAAATCATCATTGGAAAACTGCATTTTGTATTCACTTAGGTTATCTTAGTCTGATCTTGAAATTTGTTTGATAATCTGAAAAATACTTTTTCACAGCACTGTATAAGGAACACAGTGTCACGGGATTAAGAGCTGTACACAGTAAGTGGCATGTTCTATTCATATAAACCCATCAGTGTAAAGTAAATTAAGGGGAATCGAAAGTACTGAAGTGCTGTTTTGCTTCTGATAAAAAAAAAATCTAAAGAAAACGTGATCAAAGCAATAGACATTCCCCAAAATGGTATAACTAAAAAGCACACCTGGCCCCGCAAAAAAAGATTCAGTGTATAAGGATGCATAGGGTAAAAAAAGTTAAGGGTGTCAGAATATGGTGACTTGAAGAGAAAAATTTTTTTGCAAAGTTTTAATCTTTGTTAAGGGGTTAAAATGTAAATAAAAGTATATAAATTTGATATCCCCAGAATCGTACCGAAACATAGAATACAGGTGACATGTCATTTTGGCTGCAGAGTGAACGCTATAAAAACGAATCCTGTAAGAATGTCGCACAAATGCACTTTTTCTCCAATTCTACCCAATTAAATTTTTTTTTTTTTCCCCCCAGTACATTGTACAGAATAATAAATAGTACCATTATGAATAACAATTTGTCCTGCAAACATTAAGCCCTAATATGGCTCTGTGAATGGAAAAATAAAAAAAAACTTATGGGGTTTGGGAGTCGGAGAGTCAAAATTGAAAAATGTCACCAGAGGGAAGGGGTTAAAGCTGTGTCCCTAGGCAAAACATTTAGATTTATTTCAACTAAGTATTGTAAAACAACTTTTATGGAACATAAGCATGAATACAGACTATTACTACACCTATAGACAACGACTTTTAGTGGTTAAGTCCCCAAATTCATTGGGGGGGGGGGGATTTAAGACCAACAATTTGATAATACCGGAGTATTCGCCTGATTTATGATGAGCCTCAGGCCTTGTCGTAAATTAAATGCATCCTTCATCAGGCTCTGCTTCTACATTGAAATCTGCACCAACTCTTAGCTGGCGTAGATTTCAGGCATCATTCATGCCAGAAAATTGGTATAAATTATGATGATTATGCCCTGGGCACACCTCATATTTGCAAAGGTATTATGTCACAATTACTGAAATACTTTTGTAATACAAGGGCTAACTTAATTACTATGATTGGATTTTATTTTAGTCAGCCCATACTTGAGAATCCTATAGCATCATTTTCTTCAGTGTGATGACCCAGACAGGTCTGTTGACACAATGTATTACAAACTTATTTCTGTGTTCATACTGTACAGAAAAGAAATGCATGGGGATGCAAACTACTTTCTTGTTACTCTGAATTAATATAGTATTTATTTAATATAATATTAAAAGAGAAACACTATCTAATACATCTTGCATTTTGAAAAACATCAGGGAGCACAAAAAGAACAAAAAAAACCCTAAATAGTTATGTGTTCCTGTGGAATGCAAACATCTAGCCACATCAATTTTGGGTTTGAAAGATGGGCAAAAAGAAATACTAAAAACACTGCAAGTTTCAGCTGCATTTCTGCAAAATTGGTACTGTTTTCTGAGCAGTTTCATAAATTCAGTGAGACTGTGGAAGTTTATTTTGGGCTAAAGCCACATGTCGCAGAAGAGCAGCTTTTTTTTTTTGGTTGAGGTTTTTTGAGCCAAAGCCAGGAGTGGATTGAGCAGAAGGTCAAAGTATATATTTCCCATTCCTTTTGTAGCCATTGTTGGCTTTGGCTCAAAAAACCACAACAAAATCTGCAACAAAAGAAGCTGTGTATCCACAACGTGGGGCCATAGCCTTGGAGAGTATTTTGGCACATGATGCGTTTTTACAGGCTCTCACTGACTTTGATGGGATTTTTAGCGCGGTTTCTGCCTCAGGATAGGACAGGATGCTTCTTTTTCAGCTAGCTAAGGCTGGGTTCAAATCTTCGTTGGAGACTCTGTGGCAAAAATCGCTGAAAATCGGCAGAGAGAAAAGTCCTGCATGGAGGACTTTTTTCTCCGCAGCTTTCAGTTTTGAAACGGCAGGCACTGGCCGCACAACCATATGTAACACAACCCGGGAAAGCTTGTATCCTTCACCAGCAAAGAACATATTAAGGACAGTAGTAATACAAATTACACTGTATGTGCCATCTGTATCAGTAGACATCTGCATATTTAAACCAAGCGGGTCCCAGGGCCTTTGGTGTTGTAGTCACTGGGAGTTAAGGAAACAAATAAGAGCAATTGTAGATGTTCTCTACACCAGATGATTCTGTTAAAAAGGATATGCAGAGATACATACCTTATCACACTTTTACAAGCAATTGCTATACAATATTACCTGTTTTAGTAGATTAATATGCTTTCATCTCTAGAAGTTGTCCCTGATTAAACAAGATTACTGAGTGTAAGGAGATGACAGACCACAAGGGAGTGCAGGGAAAGTCAGGTGAGAAGCATTATTAACTGTTGCAGAGGCAGCATGGTCTATTTTTGAAAACCTATGTAATCAGCAAATTAGACTGAATTCACATTGAAATTGCAGTGTCTTTGGGGCACATGCCCTGGGAAAGCTCCCAGCACATACATGGAATATATTCATAGGCTTCCATTTTCTAACAGAAACTAAAAAGTGTGTCCCTTTGGCCTCCATCAGCCTGGTACTATATAAGTTGGTATACTTTGTTTTCAGCTGTATGGAATAGCACATTCTGCTTTACTATTGTATGAAGTGGAATCCCATAAAAGCATACTGTGCCTAAAAGCTAAATCCTTATTGGTCTGTGTTGGAAATGCTAGCCAGTCTTTTCTAAATGAAACACCGGATTGCAAAGTGAGATTTAAAATTGTTAAGTATCTATATATTTTTATTATTATTAGACTGCTTTGTCCTGGTATAGTTCACTGGATAAACTAAAATAGGTGGCTTCATAGATAGTTTAAGGCTAAGGCCCCACGTAGCGAGCCGCAGCCAAAAACGCTGCAGAAAAGACACTGGCAGAAAGGCATAACACAGAGTTTTCCTCTGCGGACTTTTTCCTCTATTCTGCCTCCGTAGGTATAATTCACATCCTGTGATTTACAAAAAAGCAAGTGTTTTTGAAATAGCATTCCCGTTGCAAATTTTTTTTTCTGTAATGTGTGTACGGGATTAGCCAGGAAACCATCCACTTTGCAGATACTGCAAAACGCAGCGTTTTTTGCTGTGGCAATTCCGCCTTAGCCAAAACACTGCATTTTCGCAACATGAGGCCCCGCCTGAAAATTGGCTAGGAATGC
Source organism: Leptodactylus fallax (assembly GCA_947044405.1). Classification (NCBI taxonomy): domain Eukaryota; kingdom Metazoa; phylum Chordata; class Amphibia; order Anura; family Leptodactylidae; genus Leptodactylus; species Leptodactylus fallax. Next base: position 6,763,577 of record CAMRHE010000036.1, read on the forward strand.
AACACCTATCTCAAAATTTTTGAATACATGTTCTGCGACTAAAGACTCCAGGACCACAATGTTTACAAAAAGGCACTCATTTCAATGTGACCAATCACATTGAAAGTAGATATTTGACAATGGAAGTGCTAGTCCCCAAAATCCCATAAGATCCCCTATGAAAATAAAGAGCTTTGGCGTGGTTGCAAAGTTTGGACCATACACTGCAATAGATTTCTGTGGAAAAACTTTACATCTTCAGTGTTTCACATGGATCGTGTGTCCACTGCAGGAATAATTGCACACTACAGATTGTGAAAGTTCAAGAAAAAACCCATGACAGACTCTGTGTTCTGGTGAGCCGGTAATTCAAGACACACCTCCAAATCTCATCATGGGAAAGGATGCAGGACATGGCGAGATTGCCAAAACCATCTGCCACAATGACGGAGGGGGCCGGTAGTCCAGAAGAGCCAGGCAGGGGGAAGGCTTCAGGTAGAGATAGCTGGTTAAGAAACCGCTGACCCATTCTGGAAACCCTGAAGATGCCAGCATCCACATAGATCCTATAGGCACCAATATCCAATAATAAACTGGTAACTGCTGTCCACCAAGGCCAACATCATTACCAAGAAAAACTATATACTTGCAGAAACAGGAAACAGACTTTGAATGTGGAGGAAAAAACATGGAATGGTTACAAAATGACTGTCAGAAACAGCCTGGGATCTATTGGGTACTGGGTTGTGATAGGACCTTGGGGAAAGTTATGAGGAGCATTGCTAGGGTTTAAAAAGACAATGGGGCAGATTTAATAAACTTGGACTAGACATTTCTAAAATGCTTATGCTGGTCTGGATGATAAATCTTGTATCTCTTTAGACTGTCTAACGCAACTTTACACCACCTATTTGTTGACTTAATTTACAACAAAACTGCAAGAAAATATTTGCACCATTTTTGGCACACGATGTCATGCCTTAAAGGGGTTGTCTGGGATAAATGGAAATTCCTACACTAATCTAAACACCCTCCCCCCTCCTATTTTCTAAATAACATAATTAATCAAAAATGTACAGTATATTTATCCATATCCCTGGTGCAGTCATGTGACCGCCCCAGGGACATTTGCTGGTTATCCGGTGACGATCTATTTCCCCGTTTCTGGAAACGGAATGTCACTACTACTCACACCCCCCCATCCACTGCATCATACTTACCGTCCAGGCTTCTTCCTGTGGGAAGGCTCCTCCCTCTTTTCTGACTGCAGGCGCTTGTCCCAGTGCTGCTCTGCATTCTGCTGCCGATAATCCACCTCTACTGCGCAGTTCCCAGGTGGATCGTTGCTACAGAGCAGTGCTGGGACAAGAACACACGCCGGCAGTTAGAAAAGAAGGATGGGCATGCAGCAGGAGGAGGACAGGTAAGTATATAATGGGGTCTGGGGTTGAGCTGAGTAGGTAGGGAAGGGCTAGTAGTTGTGAGCGAGATAGCTAGAGAGACAGGGAGGGGTGTATGGGAGGGAGGGAGAGAGGAAAGGGGGGGTGAGGTGAGAGGTAGCTAGCATGAAAGTTACATAGTAGGAAGATGAACCATGTAAACAAATGCAGAAGATACCAGGAGCTCCCAGAGCAACCCAGAAATCACTCAAAACACTGCTAAAGCTATATGGGTGCATGTATTAACCCATTAATAGCACTAACAGACCTTTTTTAAAAAACAAAACAAAACATTTTTTTGCCCGGAAAACCCCTTTAAGCTACAGCTTTCCATCAAGTCATGCCATTTTCTTGGTAAGTCACACATGTTGATGTATAACATGCAAAAAGTGTCTAAAAAATAAATGAATCCTGTAACATTTTCATTAGTAAATCCAACATAACAACAAGTTACCACAGGATAGGGAGCAACTTGCTGATCAGTGTAGTTATGATGACAAGAACGGATGTGTTTTGCACTCCAGCTTGAATGGGGTAATAAGTTAGAAATGATCACCACTGCTCCATTCATTTTAGTGGGAACCAGTGGCAATAGCCAGAGTACAGCTGTCTCCTGCAGTTCCCTCTAAAATGAATGGAAAGGCAGCACACATATTCATCCTAGTGCTCCATTCAGACTGGGATAAAAAATGCCCCAGTTCTCGTGATCAGTTGAGGTTCCAACAGTCAGATCCCCACTGACCAGCAGTTTACCCCTTAGGGTGTAACTTGTTACCAGCATATCATACAGTACTGCAATATAACATCCAGTGATTCACAGGTGACATCTGTTCTGATTAGAGTTGGATTTTTCCTCCTCTACACTAAGCCTAGACCACCTTGATACTTCTTTCAGCAAAGACATATCATCTGAAAACTTTGTTGTCCAGAGATAATAGTGACATATTCAGACCAAAAATGTTATTGCCAAAGATTAGACAGTGCACACCGCAATTATTAACCTGTTGAGGATGAAGAACAAGAATGCTCATCCTAAGTGGCGGGTACTTGCTGCATTTGGACAATATTTCTCGCCCTTGGAAAGGCACTCGATCAGGAGCTGACCGGGTGCCATCGGTAGCATAGGCTGATGGCCGTCATACACTTCAATTCTTCTGTTTTGGAGTGTATAGTACTGTGCAAGCGATCAGAAAATCTCTGGTTCATGTCCTCTATTGGGACAAAAAAAAAAAAATTTAAGTTTAACCTTTTCAGGACACAGCCTAAAAGTGCCTTCGTGACCAGGCCTCATTTTTCAAATCTGACATGTTTCACTTTATATGGCAATAATTTTGAGACGATTTAACTTACATAAGTGATTTTGAGATTGTTTTTTCGTGACACATTGTACTTCATGTTAGTGGTAAATATTGATCAATATTTTTATATTTACTTTTATTTATTTATAATATGATGGAAATTTGGAGAAAATCGCAATTTTCAAAATGTGAAATGCTCTGCTTTTCAAACACATAGTCATATCACAAAAATACATTAATAAATATTATCTACCATATCTCTGCTTTATATCGGCATCATCTTTTAATCGTCCGTTCATTTATTTTGGATGTTAGAAGGCTTACAAGTGTAACAGCGATTTTCCAGATTTACAAGAAAATTTCCCAAACTAATTTTTTAGGTACCACTTCTGTTCTGAAGAGAATTATGAAGGCCTATATATTAGAAACCCCCCATAAATCACCCCATTTTCAAAACTGCACCCCTCAAATAATTCAAAACAGCATTTGGGAAGTTTGTTAACCCATTAAGGATTTCACAGAAATTAAAACAATATGGAGGTGAAATTTAGACATTTCTTTTTTTTTTCAGTAACACATTCATTTAGGCCTAAAATTAACACCTTCACAAAGGGTTAAAGGAAAAATGCATCTCACAGTTTGTTATGCAATTTCTCTCGAGCACAGAAATACCCCACATGTGGGTGTAAACTGATGTTTGGGCACACGGCAGCGCATGGAAGGGAAGGAGTGACAATGGGCATTTGAAAAGCAGATTTTGCCGGAATAGTTTTCGGTGCCATGTCCCATTTGCAGAGCCCCTAAAGCACCAGTACAAAGGAAACCCCCCAAAAGTAACCCCATTTTGGAAACTACACCCTTCATAGAATTTATCATGGGGCATAGTGAGCATTTTGACCCAACAGCCTTTTCACATATTTTATTAACATTGGAATGTGTAAATGAAAAATTACTAGAATGTCACTTTTTGCCCAAATTTTTCATTTTCACAAGGGGTTAAAGGAGAAAAAGCACCCCACAGTTTGTTAAAAAATTGTTCATGAACGTGGCAATACCCCATATGTGGTCATAATCTGCTGTATGGGTACATGGTGGGGCTTGGAATGGAAAGAGCGCAATTTGGCTTTTGGAGGGCAGATTTTGCTGGAATAGTTTTCAGGTGCCATGTCGCATTTGCAGAGCCCCTAAAGTACCAGTACAATGGAAACCTTCAAAAGTAACCCCGTTTTGGAAACTATACCCCTCACAGAACATATAAAGGGATATAATGAGCAGTTTGACTCTACAGCTTTTTCACAGATTTTATTAACATTGGAACGTGAAAATGAAAAATTACTTTTTTTCTAATAAACTGTCAATTTAGTCCAAACATTTTTATTTTTACAAGAGGATAAAGGAGAAAAAGCTCCCCAAGGTTTGTTACACAATTTCTCCTGGACACGGCAATACCCCATTTGTGGTCATAATCTGCTGTATGGGTACATGGTGGGGCTCGGAATGGAAAGAGCGCTATTTGGTTTTTGGAGGGAAGATTTTGCTGGATTAGATTTCGGGTGCCATGTCGCATTAGCAGAGCCCCTAAAGTACCAATACAATGGAAACCCCCAAAAAGTGACTCCATTTTAGAAACTACAACCCTCAAGGAATTTATCAAGGGGTATTATAATTTTGACCCTAAGAGTGCTTCCTGAAAATTAATGTACAAAGTGAAAATTTTAATTTTTAAAGAAATATGCCATGTCAGTGCACAATACGTTGCACCCACTTTGTGTCATCAGAGACACGCACTCCTAAAACTATTAACTGGGCTATCCCAAGTAGAAAGAAGTTGTATATGTAAGTGTAAACTGCTGTTTGGTTACACAGAAGGGATGGAGCAGTGCGCTTTTTAGCTTTTGGTGTACAGATTTGGAGGGATTTTCTGAATGCCATGTTGTTTTTGCAGAGCCCTGGTGGTGCCAGTAAATTGGAATTCCCCAAGAAGTGACCCCATTTTGTAGGGTCAATTTTAGAGTCTCTATAAATGTGACATGGCGTCCAAAAATCAACAAACTAAATCAGCAGTCCAAAAGCACATAGCGCTCCTTCTTATCTGCACCCTCCTGTGTGCCCAAGCGGCAGTTTATGCCCACATGTATGACACTGGTGTACCCAGGATAACGTACTTAATGTCATATGTGGGTATAAATTGATGTTTGGGCACAGAAGGGAAGGAGCGCTATTTTGGTTTTTGGAGCACAGTTTGGTTTTTCGATGTCATGCCACTTTTGCAGAGCCCCTGAATTGGCAGTAAAGTAAAACCCGCTGAAATGTGACCCCACTTTGGAAAGTACACCCCTGAAGGGATTTATCAAGTGGTGTAGTGAGCATTTTTAAACTTTGAGTGTTGCATTAATTTCATTTCCAGAAATGAATGCGCAGCTGATAATGAAAAGTGAAATTTGCAATTTTTCCATAGATACGCCATTTCAGTGCTGATATGTTGTACCCAACTTGTGTCACCAGAGACACAACCTCCAAAACTGTTAAGCGGGTATTCTGGGCACAACAGCTTTTGGAGCATTCGTCTCTGATACAAGCCGGGCACAACGTATTACGCACTGAAATGACGCATTCCTGGAAAAAGTGTAATTTTCATCTTCCACCATCAGCTGCGTATTCATTTATGGATAATAAATTATAGCAACACTTGGGGGTTAAAAATTCTCACTGTACTCCTGGATAAATTCCTTCAGGGGTGTAGTTTCCAAAATGGGGTGACATATCAGGGGATTCCACTTTACTGGCATTTCAGGAGCTCTGAAAAAGTGTCATGGTGTCCAAAAACCAAACCGTCTAAGTTTGTGCTCCAAAAACCAAAATAGCGCTCCTTCCCTTCTGTGCCTGGCTGTGCCCAAACAGCCATTTATACTCACATATGACATTAAGTACGTTACCCTGGGTACACCAGTGTCATACATGGGATTATAATCTGCAGTTTGGGCACACAGCAGGGCAGAGAAGGGAAGTAGCGCTATGTGGCTTTTGGAGCGCACATTTAGATGTTTGGTATCTGGACGCCATGTCATGTTTTCAGAGCCTCTAAGGTACCAGAAAAGTGGAATCCCCTAGGGAATGACCCCATTTTAAAAACTGCACTCCTCAAAGAACTTATCAAGGGGTGTAGTGAGCATTAGTATCCCAGACGTGACTGCACAGCAGATGAAGAGTGAATATGTAAGCTGTGCGGAGTACATGGGGAACACGAAATTTACTACTACTATATCCCCAGTAGCTTGTATGATTGGGGGAGGGGTCACTCTGGGGGTCACTTCTGGTTTATTTTCCCTCGTAAGCTCTAAATCTGGTTTGTACTCTGATATACGCTCACACAGCTTAAACATTTCCTTCCTGCTGCAGCCAGTTGTGTTCTAATGATTTGGCGATTTTTGGGGTTTTTGTCTTCACATTGAACAAGCTATATATATTTTTTTTTTTCTGGTGCTGTAGCCATATGAGGGCTTGTTGTTTGTGGTATGAGATGTATTTTTTAATAACATTTTTGGGTGCCTATGACTTATTGATTAACGTTTATTAACACTTTCTTGGTGGATTAAAAAAAATCCTCATCAATTCTAGCATTGTGTTTTACCTATTAATTTTTTTCCACACAGTGTACAACATAAGTAACCTGTGACCTTTATTCTTTGGGTCGGTACGATTACAGCGATACCTCATTTATATTGTTTTTTTATGCGTTACTAGTTTTGCAGAACAAAAATCCATTAGGGGAAGGAAATCAATTATCTTTGCATTGCCATCTTCTGAGATGCATAACATTTTTATTTTTCGGTTGACAGAGATAGTTGAGGGCTTATTTTTTGCGGGACAACCTGTGCTTTTTATTGGTGCTGTTTTGGGGTATATATGACTTTTCGATCACTTTTTATAGCATACTTTGTAGGGTGAGATGGCAAAAAATCATTACTTACGGCGGATTTTTCCGGTTTTTTTTTTCCGACGTTCACCATGTAGGTTAAATAATGTTTCAGTTTTATTGTACAGGTTGTTACGGACGTGGCGATACCAAATATGTATTGTTTTTTATTAATTTTTAGGTTTTTGTTTTATATAACTCATTTGATATAGGAAAAGGGAATTTTGGGGCTTTATTCATTTATTTATTTCACAAACTTTATTACATTTCTTTTGCACTTTTTTTTTTTTTTTTACATTTCTTTATTTGTCCTACAAGGACACCTGAACCAGGGATCGCTGGTTCAGTATTATAGACTGCTATACACGTGTATTGCAGTCTATAGAGGAAGTCAGCGATATGTAGACGCATAGCCTGACTTTCTCACTTCCCGGCAGGATCAACCAGGTACTGGGGGCACCGAGCAGCCTGGGGTCACTGGCCAGACCCCGGGCTGCAGAAGACACATATGGGCACCCCCCGATCTCGCCGCGGGGGGTGAGGGGGGGGTTCATTTGGCATCACGGTCTTGTTTGACCGCGGCATCCAAGGGGTTAAAACCTCCGATCAGCGCACAGCTCCGACCGTAGGATACGGAGCAGGGTGTTAGCTGTCAGATACAGCTAACACCCACTCCCGATGCCGCCCGCGAACAGGCGGCAGCTAATATCAGGAAAAGTTTGTTACTGCAACAAACTTTCCCTGATATGGCTGCTACATGATCGGGACCTGAACCTATCAGGTCCTGATCATGTCTCCGTGAACACCAGCAGCTATTATTGCTGTGTTCACGGAGTTTCTGACCCTTGGGGAGACCCGATCCCCAATTTAGCAGGGTCAGTTTATAAACGTCGGCTCTGCACAAAGCCCAGCAAGCGCCGACGTTTACAGTCATGGCCAAAAGTTTTGAGAATGATACAAATATTAATTTTTACAAAGTCTACTGCTTCAGTTTTTCTAATGGCAATTTGCATATACTCCAGAATGTTCTAAAGAGTGATCAGCTTAACAGCAATTACTTGCAAAGTCAATATTTGCCTAGAAAATGAACTTTATCCCCCAAAACACATTTCAACATCATTGCAGCCCTGCCTTAAAAGGACCACCTAACATCGTTTCAGTGATTGCTCCATTAACACAGGTGTGGGTGTTGATCAGGACAGGGCTGGAGATCAATCTGTCATGATTAAGTAAGAATGACACCACTGGACACTTTAAAAGGAGGCTGGTGCTTGCCATCATTGTTTCTCTTCTGTTAACCATGGTTATCTCTAAAGAAACACGTGCAGTCATCATTGCACTGCACAAAAATGGCCTAACTGGGAAGAGTATTGCAGCTAGAAAGATTGCACCTCAGTCAACAATCTATCGCATCATCAAGAACTTCAAGGAGAGAGGTTCCATTGGTGCCAAAAAGGCTCCAGGGCGCCCAAGAAAGACCAGCAAGCGGCAGGACCGTCTCTTAAAAGTGTTTCAGCTGCGGGATCGGGCTACCAGCAGTGCAGAGCTTGCTGAGGAATGGCAGCAGGCAGGTGTGAGTGCATCTGCACGCACTGTGAGGCGGAGACTCTTGGAGCAAGGCCTGGTCTCAAGGAGGGCAGCAAAGAAGCCACTTCTCTCCAGAAAAAACATCAGGGACAGACTGATATTCTGCAAAAGGTACAGGGAGTGGACTGCTGAGGACTGGGGTAAAGTCATTTTCTCTGATGAATCCCCTTTTCGATTGTTTGGAACATCTGGAAAACAGCTTATTCGGAGAAGAAGAGGTGAGCGCTACCACCAGTCTTGTCTCATGCCAACTGTAAAGCATCCTGAAACCATTCATGTGTGGGGTTGCTTCTCAGCCAAGGGAATTGGCTCTCTCACAGTCTTGCCTAAAAACACAGCCATGAATAAAGAATGGTACCAGAATGTCCACCAAGAGCAACTTCTCCCAACCGTCCAAGAGCAGTTTGGCGCTCAACAATGCCTTTTCCAGCATGATGGAGCACCGTGCCATAAAGCAAAGGTGATAACTAAATGGCTCAGGGAACAAAACATAGAGATTTTGGGTCCATGGCCTGGAAACTCCCCAGATCTTAATCCCATTGAGAACTTGTGGTCAATCATCAAGAGACGGGTGGACAAACAAAAACCAACAAATTCAGACAAAATTAAATCACTGATTCTGCAAGAATGGAATGCTATCAGTCAGGATTTGGTCCAGAAGTTGATTGAGAGCATGCCAGGGAGAATTGCAGAGGTCCTGAAGAAGAAGGGTCAACACTGCAAATATTGACTTGCTGCATTAACTCATTCTAACTGTCAATATAAGCTTCTGTTACTCATAATATGAATGCAATTCTATTTCTGTATGTGATAAAAACATCTGACAAACACACATAAAAACCAGAGGGCAGCAGATCATGTGAAAATATAATATTTGTGTCATTCTCAAAACTTTTGGCCATGACTGTATATACAGTGGGTGGTCCTGAAAAGGTTAAAAAAAAAAAAAATAAGTATTTAGAAAATAAATAACCTCTTAATTCAGAGGCTCTGCAAAACTGTCATTATGTCCAAAAACCAAATGGTGCTCCCTCCCTTCTGTGGCCGGCTGTGTACACAAAGAGCAGGTTATACCCACATATGACATTAACTGCGTGATCCTGGGTACAATAGTGTCATATATGTGGGAATAAACTGCTGTTTGGGCACACAGCAGAGTGTAGATGTCAAGGAGCGCTATGTGGCTTTTGGGTCGCAGATTTAGATTATTTGGTTTTTGGACACCAAGTCATGTTTGCAGACACCCTAAAATGGTCCATACAAAATGGGATCAATTCTTGGGCAATTCCAATTTACTGGCCCCTCCGGAGCTCTACAAAAACAATATGGTGTCCAAAAACCAGTCTCTCTAAGTCTATACTCTGAAAACTAAAATGTGCAGTGCTTCTTCCATTGTGAGCCCTGCTGTGTGCCTAAACAGCAGTTTACGCCCACATACAGTCATATGAAAAAGTTTGGGCACCCCTATTAATCTTAATCATTTTTAGTTCTAAATATTTGGGTGTTTGCAACAGCCATTTCAATTTGATATATCTAATAACTGATGGACACAGTAATATTTCAGGATTGAAATGAGGTTTATTGTACTAACAGAAAATGTGCAATATGCATTAAACCAAAATTTGACGGGTGCAAAAATTTGGGTACCCTTATCATTTTATTGATTTGAATACTCCTAACTACTTTTTACTGACTTACTGAAGCACAAAATTGGTTTTGTAACCTCACTGAGCTTTGAACTTCATAGCCAGATGTATCCAATCATGAGAAAAGGTATTTAAGGTGGCCAATTGCAAGTTGTTCTCCTATTTGAATCTCCTCTGAAGAGTGGCATCATGGGATCCTCAAAACAACTCTCAAATGATCTGAAAACAAAGATTGTTCAACATAGTTGTTCAGGGGAAGGATACAAAAAGTTGTCTCAGAGATTTAACCTGTCAGTTTCCACTGTAAGGAACATAGTAAGGAAATGGAAGACCACAGGGACAGTTCTTGTTAAGCCCAGAAGTGGCAGGCCAAGAAAAATATCAGAAAGGCAGAGAAGAAGAATGGTGAGAACAGTCAAGGACAATCCACAGACCACCTCCAAAGAGCTGCAGCATCATCTTGCTGCAGATGGTGTCACTGTGCATCGGTCAACAATACAGCACACTTTGCACAAGGAGAAGCTGTATGGGAGAGTGATGCGAAAGAAGCCGTTTCTGAAAGCACGCCACAAACAGAGTCGCCTGAGGTATGCAAAAGCACATTTGGACAAGCCAGCTTCATTTTGGAAGAAGGTCCTGTGGACTGATGAAACAAAGATTGAGTTGTTTGGTCATACAAAAAGGCGTTATGCATGGCGTCCAAAAAACACAGCATTCCAAGAAAAACACTTGCTACCCACTGTAAAATTTGGTGGAGGTTCCATCATGCTTTGGGGCTGTGTGGCCAATGCCGGCACCGGGAATCTTGTTAAAGTTGAGGGTCGCATGGATTCAACTCAGTATCAGCAGATTCTTGAGAATAATGTACAAGAATCAGTGACGAATTTGAAGTTACGCCGGGGATGGATATTTCAGCAAGACAATGATCCAAAACACAGCTCCAAATCTACTCAGGCATTCATGCAGAGGAACAATTACAATGTTCTGGAATGGCCATCCCAGTCCCCAGACCTGAATATCATTGAACATCTGTGGGATAATTTGAAGCGGGCTGTCCATGCTCGGCGATCATCAAACTTAACTGAACTGGAATTGTTTTGTAAAGAGGAATGGTCAAAAATACCTTCATCCAGGATGCAGGAACTGATTAAAAGCTACAGGAAGCGACTAGAGGCTGTTATTTTTGCAAAAGGAGGATCTACTAAATATTAATGTCACTTTTCTGTTGAGGTGCCCATACTTTTGCACCGGTCAAATTTTGGTTTAATGCATATTGCACATTTTCTGTTAGTACAATAAACCTCATTTCAATCCTGAAATATTACTGTGTCCATCAGTTATTAGATATATCAAATTGAAATGGCTGTTACAAACACCCAAATATTTAGAACTAAAAATGATTAAGATTAATAGGGGTGCCCAAACTTTTTCATATGACTGTATACAACCTTTTTGTACCTGGGATAACACACTTAAAAGTTTTCGGGGTGTGTGTCTCTGTTGTCACAAAGTGGGCACAACATATTGGGCACTGAAAATGGCATATGTCTTTAAAATTTTAATTTTCACATTAATTTTTGGGAAGCACTCTTGGTCTCAAAATAATATCCCTTGAGGGGTTTAGTTTCTAAAATGGGGTCATATTTTGGGGGTGAATTATTTATTTTATCTGCAAATATGACATGACACCGGAAAATTATTCCAGCAAAAACTGCACTTCCAAAGCCAAATAGCGCTCTTTCCATTCTGAGCCCCTCCATGTACCCACTCAGCAGTTTGCAATCACATATGGGGTATTGCCATGTTCAGGAGAAATGGTGTAACAAACTTTGGGTTGCTTTTTCTCCTTTAACCCCTTGTGAAAATGAAAAATTTGGAGCTAAAATGACATTTTAGTAATTTTTCATTTTCACGTCCCAATGTTATTAAAATATGTGAAATAGTCGTGGAGTCAAAATGTTCACTATACCCCTTGATAAATTCCTTGTAGTTTCCGAAATGGGGTCAATTTTGGGGGTTTCCACTGTACTGCTATTATAGGGGCTCTGCAAATGAGACACAGCACCTCAAAACTATTCCAGCAAAATCTGATTGTCAAACGCCCAATGTCGCTCCTTCCCCTTATCGTGCTGCTGTGCGCATACACATGTGGGATATTTTCGTGCTCGAGGGAAACTGCATAACAAATTGACGGATGCAGTTTTGAAAATTGGGTGATTTCTAATATATAAAATCCCCTTCAGAACTGGTGGTCTGTAACAAATGGGTTTGGGAAATTTTCCAATAAATTTGGAAAATCGCAGTTACACTTGTAAGTCTTTTAGGCTGTGGCCTCACGTGGCGTAAAGCCGTGGTTTGGCTGCAACGTTTTATAGTCACGGCAATCCTGCAGTCTAGCGAATTCCATCCACATCTTATGAAAAAATATGCGCTGCAGACACGCTGCAATTTCCAAAACCGTCGCTGTTTTGGAAATCTCAGCATGTCAATTATATCTACTGTGAGAAGGTTACAGACAGAGAGCTGGAGTCACGGTATATCAGCCCCAGATTTCTGACATACGTGTGGTCAAGGGCGGGTCTGGTATAGGCTTCAGCCCCAGGTGTAGGTCCCAGGCTCGTTACTGGGCCATAAAAGGCTGCAGACCCTGCACTTCAGGGCAGATCCTGGGCGTGAGAGGAGGTGTCTGGGTCTGTCTTGCGACACTAAGTCTGGTGAGACTTGTGATGATACGAGACTCAGATATGGATTTATTGTACTAATATTCACTCATATAGTGTGGTTCCTGTCTGTTATCAGCAATTTGGTTATAGGCTTGGGGGATGTGGTTTGTGGGATCTGTAATCAACAATAATAATAATACATAATAATACATTTTATTTATATAGCGCCAACATACAACCCTTTGATCCCCAGAGAGCCACTGACACAGGCCTATATTTGCATAACACTGCTATACTCATTAACCCAGCGGGGCGTCCTGCAGAAAGGATGTGCTGGTGAAGGGCTTTGCATACCATCTACAGAAAGACTGGAGCCAGCTTTACTTTAGAGGGATTATGGTTTTATGACAATATCTGCCCTGGTGAACATCTTACAATCACCCCAATAAATTTCCCAGCTGCTCCAGGTCACGGCACATGCTCAGAATACACACATGTCACAGTTCAAAGCCCGGTTCAAATACGTGTTGCGGATCTCGCCACGAACCGTATCATAACGCCGGCCTGACTCTACAGTCATCAGGTGAGGAATTATAAAGAAAAAAATGATTCTGAGAGGTGTAGAAAGGGGGGCGGGGGCTCCTCCTCCTGGTGACCTCACTTAGGGAGGAGACCAGGGGAGATAAAAGGTCTCAGACCAGGTTGAGACGCTCTTTTTGTCTTTGGTCTTTGTCTACTGTCTTTTGTCTTGTGCTGTTCCTGGAGGAGATGTGTGGGAGAGGTCAAGTTGGAGACTTCAAACATGTGGTCACCATGCGGCCTAGCCTTGAGGCCTGAGACCCTTTTGTTAACCTGGAAGAGATGTAACAGCATGTAGGAAACACATGCTCTGTACCTTGCTTAAGAACGAACCCTGACGCCTACCCCATGGGCTCAGAGAAATGGACTATCTACTTATTCTGGTAACCTGCTATATATGTCTTCTGCCTTGTGTTCTGCTGAAAGTCACTCGGATAGCACTACCTAGGGTGTTACCACTAGAATAGCCTGCCCGGACACATGCTTTTGGACTTTTGAAGTACGTGCCCTGAGCTCATTAGAGCTCAGAGAACCAATCACAAGCTTGTGTTGGTAATATTTCCTTTTCTTTCTGTTATTTCCACTTCTATTTTGTGCACTGTGTCATGTTGCTTTCCACTTGTATTTTCTTGCTAATCGCTGCATGCATTCTCTGTATGTGTTAAGTGTCTAGTACCGACCCATTTAGGGGATAATAAATATATAAAATTTAGAAAGCTCGTCTTTGTATTATCCTATCGGCCCAGAAAACTCACTGGAGGTGGGTGTGAGGTAATATGAAGCGATCACAGGTGTGCTGAACACGGGTTCGGCAGGACGAGATCCTTCACAAGACTATTTTCTGCTATTATGTTTGTTCGTGTGGCTGGTAGTAAGCCACACGCATAGTTAGGTTTTGTACTGTTTAGTTTAGAGCTCGGACGAGCAGGAGTTTTGTTTGTTTTTCTTTTGCCTGAAGCTAAGGCTGTTTTATTTTGCTCCTTTTGTGCCTGAAGTGAAGGTTTATTTATTTTCCATCATAATTTGCAAATAAATTCTTTAAAAATCAGACAATGTGATTTTCTGGATTTGTTTTCTCTCTCATAGTTGAGGTCTACCTATGATGTCAATTACAGGCCTCTCTCATCTGTTTAAGTGGGAGAACTTGCACAATTGGTGGCTGACTAAATACTTTTTTTTCCCCCACTGTATAATTGAAGCAGAAAGTCCACATGGGAAATTCTGCGGACTTTCAGTGAAAAGAACTGCAGGAAAAACTGCAATCTGTTTCTGCCGCATTTTTTTTTTTTTTTTTTTTTTCGGCACCGCTTTTTTGCTGGGCCTGTGCCTTAACCTTAATGTCCAAAATAAATTGAAGGACGATTAACTCCTTGTTCTTCATAATTGTAACATTTATTATTTTGTACAATGTACTGGGCAGCTGGAAAAAAATTCAGAATGGGGTGGACTTGGAAAAAAAAGTGTATTTCTGCAACTCTCTTGCAAGCTTTGTTTTTATGGCATTCACTGTGCAGACAAAATGACGTCACCTGTATTCTATGTTTTGTTATGATTCCAGGTATAGCAGATTTATAGTTTTATTTATATTTTAACCCTTTAACAAAAATCCAATACTTTTTTTTTTCTTAAAGTCGCCATATTCTGACACCTGTAACTCTTTTTATATTTCCGTGTGCAAGGCCAGGTGTTCATTACTTTTATTCATATTTTTATGAGAGACGGGGAAAAAAAAAAAAGCGCTGCGGGAAAGACCGTGGCAGCAACACATTGCGTTTTTTCAAAGAAGTTCAGAGGTTTCCTTTGCGGACTTTCTGCTTCAATTATGCCTATAGGGAAGCTGCATGGCGGTTTCATAGGTATAATTGACATGCAGCAATTTCCAAAACCGCAACAGTTTTGGAAATCGCAACGTATTCGCTGCACGTATTTTACTGCTGTGTGGGGATTGGATTCGCTAGAATCCCATCCACTACACAGTGACTGTAAAACCCTGTGTTTCTTTTCTGTGGCATTTATGCCATGTGGGGCCCTGGCCTTATATGTATTCTAGGGAAAAGGGGGTGATTTCAACTTTTAAATATTTTTACTTTTTATATTTCTTTTAATACATTATTTATTAGAACACCTAGGGGTCTTGAACCCTATGTTGTCTGATAACTAATGCAATGCATTACAATACTAATGCTTTGCAAAATACCGGCATTTGTAAGAAAGACTTCATAAAGCAAGACATGCCGACCCCATGGGTGGTATGACTGTCTGAAAAGCAGAGCATTTCACATGTTGAAAATTGCAATTTTTTTTTTTATAAATAATGCAAAAAATATTGATCAATGTTTACCAAGAACTTGAAGTACATTGTCACGAAAAAAACTAAATCAAAATCACTTGGGTAAATGAAAGCTTATGTGGCAAAGTTATTGCCACATAAAGTGACATGAAGCTGTGCTCTTAAAGGGTTAATTTTACTGGCAGAAATGTTGTATTGGGCCAAATTAAAATAAGAGGCCAAATAAAAAAAAAAAAAAAAGTGAAAAACACATACTAGTCTGTTTTTAGCTACATTTCGCTACACGTGGCCTTAGGCTATTTTCAGACTGTGCAGTTAAAGAGGTTGTCAAGGCTAAAATGTTTTTTTAATTAGTCCCAGCGTGGTCTGGTCCTGCTGCTTGGCTGTCTTCTTTTGCAGAAGTCCGCGCTGGCTGTGACGTCCCAGTTCTCTTCCGCTGATTGGCCTTGGCAGTCATGTGTGGCGGGGACTTCTGCTAGAAGAAAACAACAGAGCTGCAGGACCAGACCACAGGTCAGGCAGAATAAATCTGCTTACAACTACAATCACATCTGCGCTGGAGTCTCCGAGACTCTGTAACAGTGTATGCTGAAAATCGGCAGAGGAAAAAGACCTGCACTGACACCAGTTTCAGTCTAACACTTTCCTGACATCCACCGTAATAGTACGGTGGATGTCAGGACTTTAAAGATGGCGGCAGCTCTCCTGCAGTATGGCCACCATAGCAACCAGGTCTCCACTGTATTCTACCGACCTGTTCTTCTGACAGCCGGGAGCCTTATGAACGCTCCCAGGCTTGTCATAGAATTATAGCTATTGAAGCAGGTCTATGACTAGCCTCAATAGCTATGTTGTGAATCTCCCATAGACTGCCATACAGTTGTATGGTAGTCTATGGGATCTGCAATCAAATAATTACAGGTTCAAGCCCCCTAAATTAAAAAAAAAAAAAAAAAAAAAAGTTTTAAAAATATTAAAACAAAGTAAAAGTTCAAATCACCCACCTTTCCCTAGAATAGATATAAAAGTAAAATATTACTGTGAAACACAGACATATTAGGTATCCCTGTGTCCGAAAACGTCCGATCAACAAACTTATGAAAGTATTTTTCCTGTACAGTAAACACTGTAGTGGGGAAAAAAAAAAAAACAAAAGTGCCAAACCGAAGTTTTTTCACTGTTTCGCCTCTAATAAAAATTTGAATAAAAAGTGATCAAAGCAATAGACATTCCACAAAATGGTATAACTAAAAAGTACACCTTGCCCTGCAAAAAAATATCCCTGGAAATATAAAAAAGTTACGGGTGTCAGAATATGGCAACTTTCAGAAAAAAAATTGTTTTTTGCAAAATTTAGATTTTTGTTAAGGGGTTAAAATGTAAATAAAACCATATAAATTTGGTAGCCCCGGAATTGTATCGAAACATAGAACACAAGTGACATGTCATTTTGGCTGCATTCTGTAAAAATGAAGCTCGTAAGAAAGTCGCACAAATGCACTTTTTCTTCAAAACCACTCCAGTCTGAATTTTTTTTTTCCAGCTTCCCATTACATTGTACAGAATAATAACTGGTAGCATCATGAAGAACAATTTGTCCCCCAAACATTAAGGTCTCATACTGCTCTGAGAACGGAAAAATAAAAAAGTTATGGGGTTTGGAAGGTGGGGAGTCAAAAACGAAAATCGAAAAATGTCACCGGTGGGAAGGGGTTAAAAACAACAGACATAGTCGATTATATAGTCAATGGGATACGCCAGGCTACATGTGTATCGCTGCTTTAGTGGTCTGCCTTTCCGTTGTTTGGGTCCTCAGACAGACCCAAACAGAGAATCGATACTAGTGTGCACCTAGTGTTAGGAATTTGAAGCAGTTTTTGCAAGCCAATTTTGAATCCTTCCAAAAAAAGTTTAGAAAATCTGCTGCATTCATTTCAGACAGAATACACTTGAAGAATGGTCTTATTGAAATAAATGGAAGGCATATTTCAGGCATTTCGAAGCAGATTGTTAGACATAATCCACCTCAAAATCAGCACGAAATTCCTCCATGTCAACATGCCCTTATATGACTAAGCGTGCTTCACATGGATGTGTTCAGTGTCTGGGAAATGGACAGCAGGGGCAAAAAATATCGGGACATTAGGGGCCCCGGAGCCCTGTGGCAGCCACTACAGCGAACCCCACAAACCAGTAACGATCGCGGTCGCAGGGGGAATGATCGCGGTCGCAGGGGGTGCGACCGCAAACAGACCCGGCAGGGTACGGAGCCCGCGGCCAGCTGGAGATAGCCGGGCCCCGGACCATTATGATAGCGGTCGGGGGAAAGCCTGGTTCCCCGACCGCTATACATACTGTTATTGGAAAGGAGTCCTGGCATATTGCAGGCCCCTTTCTAATAGATGGCAGCCCAGGGGAGGTGACTGAAAATAATAAACACATATTCTCACCTCTCCTGGGCGCAGCGTTCTCTCCAGCGCTCCTCCGTCATCACTGAGGCCTGTGATTAGGCCCCAGCGGTCACATGGGGCGCGGCCGCGTAATGACGTCAGTGCGCCCCCATGTGACTGCTGAGGCCCAATCACAGGCCTCGGCAGCAACGTCAGAAGAGGGCCTGAAGACGGCAGGATGGAGCGAGGATGCCAAGGAAAGGTAAGGCAAGGTGAGTATGAATGTTTGTTATTTTTAATCACCTTCCCTGGGTTTCCGATTATTATACTCTGGGGTCTGAGGAGACCCCAAAGTATAATAATAGCACCGAAGCGGAGTGGGGCTGTTGGGAGCATATAATACAGGGTGGGGGCCACTGTGGAGCATATAATACTGGGTGGGGGCCACTTTAGAGCATATAGTACTGAGTGGGGGCCACTGTAGAGCATATAATACTAAGTGGGGGCCACTGTAAAGCATATAATACTGGGTGGGGGCCACTGTAGAGCATATAATACTGGGTGGGGGCCACTGTAGAGCATATAATACTGGGTGGGGGCCACTGCAGAGCATATAATACTGGGTGGGGGCAACTGTGGGGGGCATATAATACTGGGTGGGTACCACTGTGGGAAGCATATAATACTGGGTGGGGACCACTGTGTGGAGCATATTATACTGTGTGGGGCCACTGTGGATAGCATATTATACTGTGTGTGCGGGGAGCAATGTAGAGCATATAATGCTGTATGGGGGCCACTGTTGAGCATATTTTACTGTTTGGGGACCCGTAACCGGTTCAGGGGGGGGGGGGGCATGTCAAATGTTCGCCTTGGGGCCCAGCCATTCCTAGTTACGCCACTGATGGACAGGATATTGGGCAACAGAACCCTGGACCTGGCCCCCAAGTAACTCAGACATCTAAGACATTAGGAGTCCCTGTTTCCCCTTCATTCTCTACTGTGCAACACTGTGATCACATTTGTCTCTCGGAAAAGCAGGAACTCCTAACGTCCTAGATGACTATGACTCTGGAGTTCTGCTTCTTGCTCAGGGTTCGGTGTGTCTGACATGCTGCCTGTATCACACAGATGGAATCTGCCTGTGAGAAGACGGCCTAAAGCTTAATCATTGTATAAGTGAAAATTTCTACAACTTTATAATATACTTTATACTTCAAATCTGCACCATTTTTAATACACACATGCTTGCTGTCAGTGGTTAGAAGATCACACCCTAGGTGCACAGAGCAGTTCATTGGTATACAGATTGGAGCATTTGAATAATGCCAAAGTGACAGCCGAAGCACCTTACACAACAACCATAGCCACAGGCCTCCAAAATACATTTGGCAGCCACTTGCCACACCACTCCACACTGCACCTGCCACAAAAATTCCTATAAGTGTTAGCCACATGCCCATATGTAGCCATACAGTTGAATATCTCGGCAGTGAGGTTACACAGTGACACATAAAAACGTACATTCACTATGTTACTGACCACTCCTACAACACCATATAAATGGTTTAGATGAGATTTTCATGATGCTAGACTCCTTTAAGGGGGCGAAGGCCATGCATTGTGGAAACACAGCTTTATTGGTGGTTGTGGAAATGCAGCAGAAAAAATTCTACATTTTACGGTCCCAGAAAAGTAATTGAGATTTTATTTAATCTCATCCCACATTGCAGAAAAAATGATGCAAAAAATGCAGCACTTTGAAACACACACACAAACACACACCCACATACAAAAAACACTTTTCCCTATAGACATATATTGGGGAAGCAAAAATGCAAGCGATTTGATGCATTTTTTTCCCCCACAGAATTTTAAGCTACAATTCGCTACGTGTAGCCTTAGCCTAAGACTGAGGCTAAGCATAAACATAAGTATAAGTATAAACGCAGCATTTTTGGCTGTATCAGAAACACAGCGGGGGAAAAAAAGGCAGCCTTATTGCTATGTTCGTGAGAAAACACCTTCAGGCTAAGGCCCCACGTTGAGGAAACACAGCTTCTTTTGTTGCAGATTTTGCTGCATTTTTTTGAGCCAAACCTAGGAGTGGCTACAAAAGGAATGAGAAATATATAGGAAGCTCTTATACTTCTATCTTCTGCTCAATCCACTCCTGGCTTTGGCACAACAAAACCTGCAACAAAAGAAGCTGTGTTTCCGCAACTTGGAGCCTCAGTCTCAAGCTGTTTGTTTGATGTGGACTCTAGGGGTGGTACCCAATACTAACAGCCACAGGATGTGGTGTGGATACATAAGCTGTGGCAGCACCACCTACATTCTGTCACCCTATTTATGTGGGGTCATTTGGCATGCAATGATAAGACTTTAGTCGTCCTTAGCTTCTTATAGCAGGGTTTATATTTCCATGACGTAATTTGAGCCAATTTCCTCCCTGAAGTATATTCCTAATGTAGTCAAGTATATAATGGTTGAGACTAGAATGGGTGTGTCGTGGATCCAGTAGGTGGCACTAGCTCGCCTCTGGGAGTGTTATTGGTGCGGTTTGGCAGGCTCTGCAATGTCACCACAGCTAACAGGCTGACGCCCCACATTGCGGAAACACAGCTTTTTTTTGTTGCAGATTTTCAAAGTCAAGAGTGGCTACAAAAGGAATGGGAAATATCTAGGAAGTTCTTATACTTCTATCTTCTGTTCCTTCCACTCCTGGCTTTGGCTCAAAAAAACCACAGCAAAATCTGCAACAAAAAAACCTGCGTTTCCACAACGTGCGGCCTCAGCCTCACACCTAGAGCCTCTGCATTTTCAGGTGCTGCATTGTTAAAGAGGATCTTTCATGTCCTCATGAAAGTGCAGTTTTATATACCGCTAGAAAGCCGACAGTGTGCTGAACCTTGGCTTTCCTGATATGTGCCCTGGGGCTGGAGATATCAGTACCATAAGTTTCGGCAACGATATCTCCCCACTGTCAGGACGTTTCTCATAGCTCAGTTAGCACACTATTGGCATTCTAGTGGTATATAAACCCGCTTATGCATAAGGACATGAAGGGTCCTCTTTAATATAGAGGCTATGCCTCTTCTATATGTAACCCTAAACCTAACCCGCCTAGTTTCACGTGGATACAACAGGTGGTGGCGCCACCTACTGGATCCACAGCATACCAGGCAGCACCTAATTTTACCCACTCTGTTCTACCATATGCATATAGCATTTGGAGTTTCCCTTTAAATATGTCACGTGTTTTTTTTTTTAATACCACATTATGTAAGGCAGCTTTCCTCGTGTTTGTGTTACTAGTGAGCAGTAATGAGTGTGTCGTAGTGCCCATCGCTCCAATGACACCCTGGGTGTGTGCTCTGTGTTTGGCACACGGTTGCGTTGCCGAGCAACCCGCGCACAGGCAGATGACGTGTATCCCGCGGGAGCCGGCTCAGTCCTGTCACTTCCTGGTTGAGGTTCGGGAGCTGCAGATTCTTCCTCACCATGTCTCACCAGACCGGCATCCAGGGTGAGTACTGTCCGGGGGATATCAGAGGGAGCAGCGGGCTCTGTGTGGACGTACGGGGGGGAGGGGCTCAGCCTTGGCTCTAACATGCCTGAAGTCTGAGGTGATGTGCCCGCCTCGGGTTTCACGCCTTGGAGACTGCTCACATCTCGCATTAATGCTGCGCTAAGCAAAGTGTCTGCGGCCAGCTATTGGCAGGACTGGATGACTGTGTAATATGTCTATATAGTGCTGAGTCTAATGGAGGGAATACTTTTATACTTCAGAATTGAGTTAGTAAGAATTAGTGTAGCATGCCCTCTCCAGCACTGTGCCCTGCTGTATTGTACAGGGAATCCGTCCAGCGCTCAGGTGAATGTATAAGACTCCGTCTTGTTCCTCCAGGATTCAGGGAAACCAGTTGGCAGTGCTGCCTTTATAGTATTAATAACTGGATTTCCTTCAGGTCTTTTATGTGGGGTGAATAAAGATGGACTATTTTACACTCCCCAGGGTGCTGGCCAGATTTCCTTGTTCCTTTAAGTCACCAATAGCCGTAGCTGAGTGACGGCCCCTGCACTAGCAGGAAGCACCGTGTGTGAATTATACCTGGGTTATGTATGCGTTTTCAACTCTTCAGTCGTGCAGTGCCCCTGCCACTTTACTGAACTTCAGCAAATTAAGCTCTGTTCACATTATATTTGACCTTACT
Source organism: Leptodactylus fallax (assembly GCA_947044405.1). Lineage (NCBI taxonomy): Eukaryota > Metazoa > Chordata > Amphibia > Anura > Leptodactylidae > Leptodactylus > Leptodactylus fallax. Next base: position 6,785,581 of record CAMRHE010000036.1, read on the forward strand.
GTTAAACGTATATGTTAATGTATGCACTAAAAGTATACCACTTGGGACAGATGTCTGATATATGTGTCAAAAAAGCATCCATTAAAATGCACACCTTTCTGTATTTTTAATAGGCTGTTCCATACTTTATTGGCTATTCCCCCCCCCCCACAAACACACACGCATTGCAGTTGGATGCCACTTTATGCAGTAAAGTGGCATTCATTCTAAAAGTATACGTTAATTCAGTTTGTACAGAAACTAAGTCTTTGTTCACACTGCTGCTGTTCTGATCATTCATGGGATCAGAACACAGGACTGAACCTCTGACAGAATGAAGGATGCGACTCGAGCACCCTCTGTTTGCATCCTTTCTCATTCACTTTAATGTTTGCTTCTAACAGAAAAGGCAGAAGTAAGGTTCTGTGTTTTTCTAGAACTTTAGAGTGAATGATAGGGAATGCCAACAGAAGGTGCTCTGTCCGCTCCCATCTTTTTGCCAGTGTTGCAATTCGTTTTTCTGTCAGATTGAGGACAGTTTGAGCATAACCTCTGTTGCCTGGAGTGCAACACTCATGAAAATTACACTGAGGTCTTCATACATGTGGAGAAAGTGAAAAAAAAAAACCTGTATAATTGCTGTGATGATCCCCAAAACATACCAGAACTCTGCGTATTGCTATTCCTATTATTCCTCAGAAATTTCTGAATAAATTGACAGCTAGGTGCTAACTGATATTGTGCCAGACTGTTTAGGGTCACACTCTTTTTGGATTAGTAATATGCAATTTATTTTTAAGTCTCTAGAAAGAATGACAGACGAACAGGTGTAGGAAAAGATGCTTTAATATTGTATCTTGGTGAGTTTAAAAGGGTATTCCCATCTTGGCCATGTATGGCATGTCCACCAGATATGCTGAAAATGCCCTATAAATGCTTATCCTACCTCTGGGACCTGCGTCCTTTTCAAGAACTACATGGCTGCAGTGAGTTGAGAGTACACTTTCCTGCTCAGCTAGAAGCTCCATAGAAGTGAATGTAGAGCACATGAAGGGTAAACTTTCCACTCACTTAAGCCACAAGATGAATATACCGTAAATGTCCTAGATGGTGTATATATCCCTTTAAGTATTTCCTAAGCAAGTCAAAAGTGATGACGGGTCCACTTTAAGTAAATGTCATCAGTTGCAAACGACGGCAACAACCCCATTTGTATGTACAGTGCTACATGGCTAAAGGAACCACATGACTGAATCAGTTTCTTTTGTAGAAAGTTTGTATACTGCGCACTGTTTAAATAGGTGCCCTATATAGAGTCTCTCTATGCACTTTATTCATACCCTATTTACATTAAACGAGAGCATCTCATAGATGAACTGACAGAAAGAGGTCTGATCTAGTGCGAAGGTGCCATTATGCCATGTATGGCCGCTAATGGCGTCCACATATGACTGTGCAGATCTGCTGGGCTGTCCCAAATGTCTTTCCGTCAAAGGGCAAACAAGAATGCAGCAAAAATAAGTGTAGAAATGACACAAGTAATACATAACCCCTGATGCACTCTTATAAGTGTAACTGTAGCCTTTCCAGTGTTCGTAACCAGACAATATTCTGACCTGAAGTCAGTAATAAGTACTCTGCTGTCACATTATACTGGTGTAGTATGACCGGAATCAGTGGCACAAAATAGCCTTATTCATTCTTCTATCTATGTATTTAACTGGATGTTTAACTATTGCCTGCTATAGAGTGAGGCATGCCACCTGGTACGATAAGTCCTGTACTGCAGAGCATGTGATCTCTGGGTCTTGGATCATACCTAAAATCTAAAAGTAACAGTTATTTTGCCTTATAAGGGATTGAGTAGGGTTGTCTCTAGAAAATAACTCTACTTTCAGTAGATCACCAAAGATCTGGCTTCTCTAACTGTTGATCAGCTGTTGTCTACAAGGAAAGCCCTGTCTAGTGATATATTTCTCTTGTTGCATTACCTGCTGGCCATTGAAATAAACATTTCACCATAAAGCATATGGGTCTGCACTAGCTGAAATTAGGTTTTTTTCTGACCCCTAAAGTGGGGTCCTGAGCGTTGGACTGCCACTGAAGTCCAAATGCTTTAATAGGAAGAAACTACTTGTAGCAGGAGTAATAAGGTCCTGATTCAGTAGTATGGATATACATTTTAGGGGATATCACTTAGGCCTGGTTCACATCTGCGTTCAGGTTTCCATTTGCGGAGTCCGCATGGGGACCTCCCCGAACGTAAACCTATATGCATAAAAAAGTGGGTTTCCCAGGTAAACCGCTTTTCTATGCGTATAGGTTTCTTTTCGGAGGGTTCCCAAGCGGACTCCCCGAACGCAGATGTGAACTGGGTCTTACACTTGGTTAATATGGATGTTGACCTATTTTGATCACCATCTCAGCTACAGATATCAAAGTTTAAGCCCTTGTACACATGACCGTGAAAAATGACTACCATACTGGCATTTTTAGAAATTGGAAGTCTATGCGGCTGTTCATAGTTTTTAAAACAGTCATAAGAATATATCCTAAAGTTTTATTTGCATCACAGGAAAAAAAAAAACTTCTCTGTGATGGCAAATCATTTTTGAATTAATGCATTTCTGTTAAATCAATACCTTTTAAGGGCACGTTCACATTACCGAGTTTCAGTTGTGAAACTCATTCCATGTGTTGGCTGCATTTACCGGCCTGCACCTTATGTCGGAAAGATGGACTCCTAGCAGTATAATTATTTATTCTGCTAGGAGTCCCTGCCTCCCAGTGACATACTGTCTTGTACTGAATACAGTATGGGATAGTATGTTTCTGGGAGCAGGGATTCCCACAGCATAGAAAATTCACCGCTAGGATTACCTCTCCCAACATAAGGTGCAGGCCAGTAAATCCGGCCAACACATGGACCGAGTTTCACAGCTGAAGCTCGGCCGTGTGAATGCACCCTAACTTTGGTATTGTGCAATGATTTCCGTGGCACAATCACCCAGAACATTGAACTTCCACATTAGAGTGAAAAGATAAATAAATGCAGGAAAAATGCAGTTCACTGGGACAAATAAAATAATAAATAGGAGGCATCTAATATATATTTCACTTTTTTTTTTTTTTCTTTTTTCCTTAAACTAATATCCTCTGCAGTTTGTAGTTTTTTTTTTTTGTTATTTTTTAATGCCGCAATTTGCATGCAGCGTTTTACAGTACCTGCAAAGTGGATGGGATTCTGGCTAATCCCATCGACACATTGCAGAAAAATATCTGCAGCGGACATGCTGCGATTGCAAAAACTGTTGAGTTTTTATAAATTGCAGCATGTCAATTATGCCTACGGAAATGGTGGCGTTTTCCATATAGGTACAATAGAAGCAGAAGATTCCCCTCGGTTTTTCCCACATTGCTTTTTTACTGCTGTTTGCTACATGGGGCGTTAGTCTAATAACTGAAGATACTGGAGTCGTGGACTCAGGTCGGCACATGTGCATTGTGTGTTTGAAGCTGAGCACACCTCACTTCACTGTGCATGTGCAATGAAGTGAAGTTTACTGTCCTCAGCTTTAGTAGTTGAATGCACATGTTTTGGGAGCCACTGAACTTGAATCCAGGAATAATCTCTGGCGATTTCAGATTTATTAATCTTTTAACTGAGGGACAGATGAGACTGAGAATTTAAGATTTAGTTTGCTAAATCCCAGCAGTATAAAGACAGGCTGGTGGTTTAGGGGCCGCAGACCTGGTGACATGTTCCCTTTAAGGCTACATTCCCATAGCCATGTTGTGGATTGGTATTAGTCTTTGGCCTGTTTTGGTGTTTTATACAACATACTGTAGTCTTACTTAGTAGAAATTGTGATTAAATATAATTATTGAGAATTAAAGGGGTTGTCTGAAATTGTCAGCTGTCATATGACTGATGTACTTGATGTTGTGACTGCAGGATTTTTTGGACGAGTGACTAATGGTTATTTTATTCTTTTATACTGGTTCCTGCTCATAGCCCAATTATATAAAATTGTGGACATCCCCTTAATCAGTTTTATAGTTTTTTTTTTTTTTTTGTTATTGGTTGCATTGTTCTGTAATGATATGGGCTGTGTATTGTACTGATAAATGTCCTATGTATTAACTAAACCTCAGCTCCAATAAATATAAATGCTTGGTGCAGTGTTGGGCAACATTGATAAGTTATCTTCTACAGTCTGTCACCTTTTCTTACAGGACTCAGACTTTATCCCTACTTAGACCTTTACTCTTATCTTCCTTTTATGCCTTCCACCTACCTTGTAGCAGAGCTTGTCAATAGTCTGTGCAATGCGTCTGCTTTATACTGTATGTAAACATGGCACAATGTTCATTGCATTCCAGCGAGCATTATCAGGCCCTAAGACCTGCTATTCTCTCCTAATAAGGAAGGGATGGGCCGTTCTGTGTGAATATACAACATCCCTTGTGGCAATGTTGTTTATACAATGTGATCTTTTCATGGGTAGGATGCATCAGAAAAATAAAACCACAACAAAAAAACATAAACAGGGCACTGTAGTTTAGTGGTGTTTACCCGTGAACATAGCCATATTTCAATTTGTAGACCATTAAAACTTTAAAACTCAATTTTAACTTCTTTATGGTTGCAAAAATGTTTTACTTTTAATGGTCTACAAGTTTATGTTATGGTTATGTTCATGGGAAATCCCTTTAAATTAAAATAGCTACATTGACCTCATGCCACTGATCAATCCTGTGATTTTCATAGTTTAAAGCCTTTTAACCTCTTTAAGAAATCAGTTGAAGACTTTGTACCAATTGTAACATATCACACCTGGCTAGTAAGTGAAACTAGTAGTGAACTTTTATTGTCTGTTTATGATTGTTCAGTGTAAATATGAAACATTTTGTAGACAGTTCTGTTAGCATGGGTTCACCTTTTATAAATCACAATGGAAATGGCTCAGACAGCAATTCCCCATGTCCTTATTATGAAGCTATTATTAATTACTTTCACCACCATTTCAGGTTTTTAGTATTAGAATAGTCGCTGTTCCACTGATTCCAGCACAACTGTAATTTTCTCTCTAGCCCCCACCATTCTTGAGCAACAAGCGCACTTAATTTTGGTGCCTGATGTGCTATTTAAGCTCTGTAATATCAGAAGGACAGTGTCAGGCATGGGGTGGGGGGTGTTGGCTTGACTCAGAGCTCCAATCAGAGGCAGCCAGTGCAGAGCTCAGAATCACCACCCTCCTGACAGTACAGAGCCTAAATTGCATATCGGGCACCAAAATTAACATCTTTGATTGCTTGGGGATGATAGGGGCTAGAGAAAAAAAATTCGCTGAAATCGGTGGAGCAGCACCTATTAAATGACCCAAAGAGCTAGACTTGGTGGAGGTGGTAAAAGGTTCTCTTTAAGTAGCTGAATCCTTAAAGTGTAACTGCCATTTCATTTTTTGTTGTTTTTTGCTATTGTATAGGTAGTGGTTTACAGGATATTTTTGTAATATACTTTAACCTATTGTACTTTCTTTTAGAAGAAAGCAAGTTCAAAAATCTAATAGCAATGCTTAGTTAATTTATATGATTTACCTTTTGTGTCCTAATTCTTTTTATATTAATATATACTGTAAGTTTTAAGACATTTATGTCTTTCTCACCTATTACGAACAGCAAGTGAAGATGTTCAAGAAACGTTTGCCAAAGCAAGAAATGGAAAGTACAGGCTCTTGAAACTGGACATTGAGGATGGTTTGTAAAGCTCTTTATTTTATCTGAAAAGTCTTTTTTTATATATATATATATATATATATATATATATACAGTACAGACCAAAAGTTTGGACACACCTTCTCATTCCAAGAGTTTTCTGTATTTTCATGACTATAAAAATTGTAGATTCACACTGAAGGCATTAAAACTATGAATTAACACATGTGGAATTATATACTTAACCAAAAAGTGTGAAACAACTGAAAATATGTCTTATATTCTAGGTTCTTCAAAGTAGCCACCTTTTGCTTTGATTACTGCTTTGCACACTCTTGGCATTCTCTTGATGAGCTTCAAGAGGTAGTCACCTGAAATGGTCTTCCAACAGTCTTGAAGGAGTTCCCAGAGATGCTTAGCACTTGTTGGCCCTTTTGCCTTCACTCTGCGGTCCAGCTCACCCCAAACCATCTCGATTGGGTTTAGGTCTGGTGACTGTGGAGGCCAGGTCATCTGGCGTAACACCCCATCACTCTCCTTCTTGGTCAAATAGCCCTTACACAGTCTGGAGGTGTGTTTGGGGTCATTGTCCTGTTGAAAAATAAATGATGGTCCAACTAAAAGCAAACCGGATGGAATAGCATGCCGCTGCAAGATGCTGTGGTAACCATGCTGGTTCAGTATTCCTTCAATTTTGAATAAATCCCCAACAGTGTCACCAGCAAAGCACCCCCACACCATCACACCTCCTCCTCCATGCTTCACGGTGGGAACCAGGCATGTAGAGTCCATTCATTCACCTTTTCTGCGTCGCACAAAGACACGGTGGTTGGAACCAAAGATCTCAAATTTGGACTCATCAGACCAAAGCACAGATTTCCACAGGTCTAATGTCCATTCCTTGTGTTCTTTAGCCCAAACAACTTCTGCTTGTTGCCTGTCCTTAGCAGTGGCTTCCTAGCAGCTATTTTACCATGAAGGCCTGCTGCACACAGTCTCCTCTTAACAGTTGTTGTAGAGATGTGTCAGCTGCTAGAACTCTGTTAGGCATTGACCTGGTCTCTAATCTGAGCTGCTGTTAACCTGCGATTTCTGAGGCTAGTGACTCAGATGAACTTATCCTCCACAGCAGAGGTGACTCTTGGTCTTCCTTTCCTGGTGCGGTCCTCATGTGAGCCAGTTTCTTTGTAGCTCTTGATGGTTTTGGCCACTGCACTTGGGGACACTTTCTAAGTTTTCCCAATTTTACGGACTTACTGACCTTCATTTCTTAAAGTAATGATGGCCACTCGTTTTTCTTTACTTAGCTGCTTTTTTCTTGCCATAATACAAATTCTAACACTCCATTCAGTAGGACTATCAGCTGTGTATCCACCTGACTTCTGAACAACACAACTGATGGTCCCAACCCCATTTATAAGGCAAGAAATCCCACTTATTAAACCTGACAGGGCACACCTGTGAAGTGAAAACCATTTCAGGTGACTACCTCTTGAAGCTCATCAAGAGAATGCCAAGAGTGTGCAAAGCAGTAATCAAAGCAAAAGGTGGCTACTTTGAAGAACCTAGAATATAAGACATATTTTCAGTTGTTTCACACTTTTTTGTTAAGTATATAATTCCACATGTGTTAATTCATAGTTTTGATGCCTTCAGTGTGAATCTACAATTTTTATAGTCATAAAAATACAGAAAACTCTTGGAATGAGAAGGTGTGTCCAAACTTTTGGTCTGTACTGTATATATATATATATATATAAACTGCATGCATGATTTGTCCACACAAGCACTTCTAAATTTTTTTTTCTTTTTTTTTTCTCTCTAACCAATCTGAAAAGGTTTTTTTTACTTTCCTTTGCTTTCTCCTCCTACTGTTTAGGTGAAAAAAAATATGAAACGGATGTGAACAAATGTGCTTATGTTAGCGTTAGCTGAAGTCCTTCAAAGAAAATCTCAAACTGTTAAATCTCACTAAAGAGAATTGTAAAACACATCTGTTTCATATGTTGGTACTAGGGCTGGGCGATTATGACCTACATCAAAATTAATAATGGTAAATAAAGGGGCATGACCTAAATAAAGTATGGGCATGTGTTGGACGAACCTCGCGAGATTGGTCTCGTGAGGTTGTTCTGGCAGATTTGTTCGGGCTGAAAACATCCGAATTGAAACTCTTCAGACCCCAGAGTATTATATGCTGAAGCGCATGTGATGAGAGAAAACATAGAAAAACTGTGTTACTCACCTGTCCTGGGCACCGAAACGCAACTCCTTGTTCTATTCGACACTTCTGCCTGATGTCAGAACCTGCTGAGGCCTGACGTCTTGACACATAGATGCAAGAGTTGCAGTAACATCAGTTGGAAGACTAGAAGAGAAGAGGGATTTGCGCTGGAACTCAGGGGCTCCTGGACCTCCGATTATTATATTCTGGGGTTGAAAAGACCCCAGAATATAATGACAGTTTCGGTTTGGACGTGTTCAGCCTGAACAAACTTTCAGGTGGAACCTCGCAAATATTGTAATAACCAAACTGAAATAACCGACATGAACAAAATCTTGTTTATCTTCGTTGACGTTCTATTTCAGTTATTTTTTTCAGTTATAGTTGGTACTAAGCCTAGCTTTTTTTATTATTATTTTTTTTTTTTCCTGGTCATGTGATATGACCAAGGCGGATCTTTCTGGGACTGTGCAATGTCCTGTTGGCCTATCATATTGGTTTCTTTCCTGCAAGCCCCGTACCCTGAGAAAAAGCAGACAACTCCTTAAATTGTACATATTTTACCAGTTTTATGATGACACTTCCTATATATTTCCCTTTCCTTTTGTAGCCATTCTTGGCTTTGGCTCAAAAACACAGCAAAATCTGCAACAAAAAAAGCTGCGTTTCCGCAATGTGGAGCCTCATTCTAAATTCACATGAGCCATTACATTGAAACACTTCACACCCGTGTAACACAGTAGAAGACTGACTCCAGATCACTTAAGTAATGCCCTCTACTGCCGATGCATCTGTAACAAAATACCCTCAATTTTATTGCTTTGCAGTTTTAATATGCATATTTATCGCATTTGTGTTTTTTTGTAAATTATCTTGTTCACAGAGCAACTGATAGTGAGCATCCGTGAAAAGCCAGCAAGTTCCTGGGACAAAGACTATGACAACTTTATCTTGCCTCTATTAGAAGATAAGCAGCCATGTTATATCCTATATCGGTTGGATTCTCAGAATGCACAGGGCTATGAGTGGATTTTCATTGCTTGGTCTCCAGATTACTCTCATGTAAGTGTTTTCTCATCCAGAAGAAAATTATGACAATCTCATAACCTCATGACTTTTCCTTAGATTTGACAAATAGACGTTTTTGTTTTTTTTTTTTTTTTTTCAATCAGTGCTTTGTTTTTATTATATTTTCTTGAAATTTATACAAAAAGAACATATACTTTCATTGTGTAAAATGTTTTCTACAATTGTAACCACTGTCCTATTTGTTGGGCACATTTAGGTACGACAAAAGATGTTGTATGCTGCAACTAGGGCAACTGTAAAGAAGGAATTTGGAGGTGGACACATAAAAGATGAAATTTTTGGAACATCTAAAGTAAGTGTGACTGGTCTATTTTAATTTTAAATTTTTTGTTCTTTGGAGCCCTGCTGGATTCACTGTTGTATTTTTCAGAATATTGAATTCAGTCTCTAACCACTCTCCTTCCATACATCCAAATCCCTTCTCGTGGATGAACTATATATATATTTATTTATTTAATCCCAACCATACATATTGAAAAATATTTTTTTCTGAAGATTTGAATTTTGACCCCTGCCCTTTTAATGGGAATCCCATTCCGTTGTTGGGTTATTTTTACACGGGCAGATTATTCGGCGATAGTGAGCAATATATAAGTTGAGTAGCATTCGTTCCTTTTTTTTTTTATTTTTTATTTTTTTTTTTATTTACTGTCCTTGTACACAGTCAGTTTTGAGACGAAAACCTGGTGTGGATCTTAAAGGGATTGATAGTATAAAGGACAGATTGTTCTTCTCATTTTTAATCCATTTAAAAAACTATCTGTGTATGGACATCCTCGCTATATTCAGAGATTGTGAGTGGGGTGTATGAGTGATATGATTGCTTATACCCCCTCATCTCATATACTATACGTTTATATTATGTAGACAAATGTGTATATATAGGAAGATGCACTGCCAACAAATGAGCAATTGTCTGGTGATTAGTGGGTTTTTTACATGGTGCAATGGTTGGGAACAAACGATTGTTCAGCCAATTATCAGTCTGTGTGAAGACCCTTTGGAAAGAAGGATTGACTGAACAGGATGCGATAAATGGCAAAATAATCAGGTCAGTAAGCAAAGTAACCATATCATGCTACAGGCAGCAGACCAGCCAATAAAATCTGTTTTATGCCCAGTAATGAATAGCCCTGTATGCAGAGTCCTGTTGTGACTGAGAAATGCCTTTGTGTCAGAATGCACTTTACTGGGTGACAAATGTTGTTGGAAGTTTCAGTCCTTGTAAGGTGAAGTAGAGGAGTAGTCATAATTTTAGCACTACTGTAACAGGGAAGGAATGGATTTTCTCATTAACCCCTGCCATGCCCTTATCTGACATTACTTTAAGTGCCCTTCTCTCTTCCTTTCAAAATAGAGCATATAATAAAATAACATGGTAAAACTTTTATTATGTTATAAAGGGATTTCAAGCCTATAAGCAAATTGTTGCATCCTTATAATTGCACATTTTAATATGTCTGAGGCCAGTGGAATGTCAGGCTGGTATTTAGGCTCCTGCTAACCTGTCTCTTCCTTAAATATTTTAAATATTGCAACATACAGTCTGTTAATAGCCAGTGTGCTTGGCTTTTGTTATATTTTAAGTGCTTATAAGCTGACATAGATAAAGTGTCGCATTCTGACCTAGGAATCTGTACAACTTAGTAACTGTCAAACTGTATTGTCAATGTCTTTGGTGTCAGGTTTGGAGAAACCTCTCATTAGAAATACCTGTTAGGCAGCTGGTTAGGTAACTACTGGATTGTTTTCTTCCTCAACATGAAGAACAAGGTTTCATATTATGTGAAGCCAAATACTGTCACTTGCTGTAGTGGTGACCTGTCTCAGGAAGTTATTGACTGAGCAGGCATTTCCAGTGTGATGAGATGGGACCAGGAAGAGGAGACCCTGTAAGTGACAGAACTGCAGTGGGGTATTGCTTGCTTTATTTTATTTATTTATTTTAACCACTTTGAGACCACCATTCCCCCCCCCCCCCCAATGTGAAAACCCTTTAGAGCATAACAATTGTTTGTTTCATTCTTTTTTTTTTTTTAATGAATATTACAGTGAATATAATAGAAAATGTCTAAAATCTCTCAATATATCAGTATCAGAGAAAAAAATGTCTTTCTTGTAGTAGCCTTTTTTCCTGGCCCCCAAACTGCTCAGTTCACAGCTCACACCTGTCTTCAGGGGAGGTAGAGGTGACACAGACGTCTTGATGCCGATAAAGTTGTCTATGGATAGATAAGGGATAGTCTGCATATAGAAAGGCAACTTCCATAGAGTGTAATGGGTGAAAAAATCAGTCGATGAAAAAAAAAATGTACTTTTAAAGAGGACTTTTCATGTCTCTGGAGTATTATATACTGCCAGAGAGCTGACAGTGCGCTGAATTCAGCGCACCATCAGCTTTGCCAGTATGCGGTGCTGGATATATCGGTGCCCTTAGTTTCAGCACCGATATCCCTTCCCTGTCAGAAAGGTGAGCTTTGCACCACAGCATAATCGCTGGGCTGTGAGGATTGCCCCCCATCCCTCCAACAGTAGAAGGCAATGATTCTAGGCTGTAAGTCCTGCCCTTCTGACAGTGGAGGGATATCACTAATGGTACTGATATCTACATCACCCAGGTGCATACCAGCAAAACGGACTGCTCACGGTCAGCTTTCTAGCGGTGTATATAATGCTGCCATTCTCCAAGGACATGAAAGGTCCTCTGTAAGAGGGGGATCTTCTCAAAGTGGTAGTCTTCTAGGGGGGTTTCACTATTATCTGTAGCAGCAGTCTCTGTGTTTCTCTATCTCTCGGCTCCATCCCATCTCACCCCTCCCCTAATATCTAAACTGATCTGTCTGTGAGTTCTTAACCAACTTCACTCAAAACCGATCTGGCAGTTTAGGAGGGGTATGCGGTGCAGGGGGAAAAAAGTCTAATTGTAAAAATCGTTATTTTTCTCTCATAAGGTACAGTGCCTCGCAAAAGTATTCATACCTCTTGAATTTTTCACACTTTGTCACCTTACAACCACAAACTTAAATGTATTTTATTGAGATTGTAAGTGATAGACCAACGTAAAGTAGCAGATAATTGTGAAGTTAAACGAAAATGATACATGGTTATCAAAATTTTAATCAAATAAAAATCTGAAAAGTGTGACATGCAAAAGTATTCAGCCCCCCTATATCAATACTTTGTAGAGCCACCTTTTGCTGCAATTCCAGCTGCAAGTCTTTTGGGGTACACTACTGTTCAAAAGTTTGGGGTCACCCAGACAATTTTGTGTTTTCCATGAAAACTCACCCTTTTATTTATCAAATGAGTTGCAAAATGAATAGAAAATATAGTCAAGACATTGACAAGGTTAGAAATAATGATTTTTATTTAAATAATAATTTTCTCCTTCAAACTTTGCTTTCGTCAAAGAATGCTCCATTTGCAGCAATTCCAGCATTGCAGACCTTTGGCATTCTAGCTGTTAATTTGCTGAGGTGATCTGGAGAAATTTCACCCCATGCTTCCAGAAGCCCCTCCCACAAGTTGGATTGGCTTGATGGGCACTTTTTGCGTACCATACGGTCAAGCTGCTCCCACAACAGCTCAATGGGGTTGAGATCTGGTGACTGCGCTGCCCACTCCATTACAGATAGATAGAATACCAGCTGCCTGCTTCTTCCCTAAATAGTTCTTGCATAATTTGGAGGTGTGCTTTGGGTCATTGTCCTGTTGTAGGATGAAATTGGCTCCAATCAAGCGCTGTCCACAGGGTATGGCAGGGCATTCCAAAATGGAGTGATAGCCTTCCTTATTCAAAATCCCTTTTACCTTGTACAAATCTCCCACTTTACCAGCACCAAAGCAACCCCAGACCATCACATTACCTCCACCATGCTTGACAGATGGCGTCAGGCACTCTTCCACCATCTTTTCAGTTGTTCTGCGTCTCACAAATGTTCTTCTGTGTGATCCAAACACCTCAAACTTCGATTCGTCTGTCCATAACACTTTTTTCCAATTTTCCTCTGTCCAATGTCAGTGTTCTTTTGCCCATATTAATCTTTTCCTTTTATTAGCCAGTCTCAGATATGGCTTTTTCTTGGCCACTCTGCCCTGAAGGCCAGCATCCCTGAGTCGCCTCTTCACTGTAGACGTGGACACTGGCGTTTTGCGGGTACTATTTAACGAAGCTGCCAGTTGAGGACCTGTGAGGCGTCGATTTCTCAAAATAGAGACTCTAATGTACTTGTCTTGTTGCTCAGTTGTGCAGCGGGGCCTCCCACTTCTCTTTCTACTCTGGTTAGAGCCTGTTTGTGCTTTCCTCTGAAGGGAGTAGTACACACCATTGTAGGAAATCTTCAGTTTCTTGGCAATTTCTCGCATGGAATAGCCTTCATTTCTAAGACTGTCGAGTTTCACATGAAAGTTCTCTTTTTCTGGCCATTTTGAGAGTTGAAATCGAACCAACATATGTAATGCTCCAGATTCTCAACTAGCTCAAAGGAAGGTCAGTTTTATAGCTTCTCTAACCAGCAAAACTGTTTTCAGCTGTGCTAACATACTTGCACAAGGGTTTTCTAAACATCCATTAGCCTTCTTACACAGTTAGAAAACAAAATGTACCATTAGAACACTGGAGTGATGGTTGCTGGAAATGGGCCTCTATACACCTATGTAGATATTGCATTAAAAACCAGATGTTTGCAGCTAGAATAGTCATTTACCACATTAACAATGTATACAGTGTATTTCTGATTCATTTAATGTTATCTTCATTGAAAAAAACTGTGCTTTTCTTTCAAAAATAAGGAATTTTCTAAGTGACCCTAAACTTTTGAATGGTAGTGTATGTGTCTACCAGCTTTGCACATCTAGAGACTGAGATTTTTGCTCTTTTTTTGCAAAATAGCTCAATCTCAGCCAGATTGGATGGAGAGCTTCTGTAAACAGCAATTTTTATGTCTTGCCATAGATGCTCAATGGGATTTAGGTCTGGACTTTAGACTGAGCCATTCTAACACATGAATATTCTTTGATCTAAACCATTCCACTGTAGCTATGTCTCTATGTTTAGGGTCATTGTCTTGTTGGAAGGTGAATCTCCTTCCCAGTCTCCAGTCTTTTGCAGTCTCCAACAGGTTTTTTTTTCAGAATTGCCCTGTATTTAGCTCCATCCATCTTCCCATATACTCTGACCAGCTTCCCTGTCCCTGCTGAAGAAAAGCATCCCCACAGCATGATGCTGCCACCAACATGCTTCACAGTAGGGATGGTGTGTTCAGGGTCATGAGCAGTGTTACTTTTCCGCCACACATAGCGCTTTGCATCTAGGCCAAAAAGTTAAACTTTGGTCTCATCTGACCAGAGCAGCTCCTTCCACATGTTTGCTGTGTCCCCTATAAGGCTTGTGGCAAACGGCACTTCTTATGTCTTTCTTTCAACAATGGTTTTCTTCTTGCCACTCTTCCATAAAGGCCAGATTTGTGTAGTGCGCGACTTATAGTTGTCCTGTGGACAGATTCTCCCACCTGAGCTGTGGATTTCTGCAGCTCCTCCAGAGTGACCACGGGCCTCTTGGCTTCTTCTCTGACCAGTGCTCTCCTAGCTCAATCTGTTAGCTTAGGTGGACAGCCATGTCTTGGTACGTTTGCAGTTGTAGAATACTTTTTTCCATTCTTGGATGATGGATTGAACAGTGCTCCTTGGGATGCTGAAAGCTTGGGATATGTTTTTATAACCTAACCTTGCTTGAAACTTCTCCACCGCTTTGTCCCTGACCTGTCTGGTGAGTTCCTTGGTCTTCATGATGCTGTTTTTTCACTAGTATTCTCTAACAAACCACTAAAGCCTTCACAGAGCAGGTGTATTTATACTAAGACTAAATTGCACACTGCTGGACTCTATTAACTAATTAAGTGACTTATGAAGGTAATTGATTACAATGGATTTTATTTAGGGGTATCAGAGTACAGGGCGCTGAATACTTTTGCACGTCACACTTTTCTGATGATATTTTATTTTTTTATAAAAATTTTGATAACCATGTATCATTTTCATTCCACTTCACAATTATGTGCTATTTTGTGTCGGTCTATCACTTAAAATCTGAATAAAATACATTTAATTTTGTGGTTGCAAGGTGAAAAAATGTGAAAAAGTTTAAGGGGTATGAATACTTTTGCAAGCCACTGTATATTATAAAGGGGGTGTGTTTTATTTTTTTTATTTTTATTTTTTTTAAATCTATATTCACTTATATGGTTTATGAGAGATATTCAAATAGCGGTTATTCTTTAACCCTCTCCCTGCCAAGGAATGTATCTCTTTCTCCTAGGTAGGCACGTCTGCAGTCGAATGTATAAGATATATCCTTGCTATAAACAGCTTTCTTAGGCAGTATACCACCTATGATGGTGATTGTGGTGGCCTATTAAAGCTGAGAATCTCATCTTTGATTTGCCACCAGGATCACGGTTCTAGACACACACGTGTGATAACGTGTAGTTCCCACTTCCAACTGTGTTTGCGATTGGCTGTATAATGTCTAGAACCATGACCCATGTGACATATTAAAGCTAGGACTCTTTGGTGGCCTGTTCTAGGTGATCAGATAGATGTAGCTACTCTATATAAGTTTAATTTACTTACTTAATCTTCCACTAGCCTCAGTCTCTCACATCAGAGATCCTTTCCCTATTTGTAGCTGCCCGAGAGGGAGAGTTAAAATCAAATTTTGTTCATGTTTTAACAGTGCTTCCCAGCATACCTGTTCTATATGATGGTGTTTTTTTTCAGAAAAGAAGTAAGATGATGTTGCACCAAACCTATTTAGAATTTATCATATAGTTAAATCATAGTTCCTATTATTGTAAGGATCATAGCTGTATCTGCTCACATGCTAGGATGCACAGTATACTTTGCAATTCAGGAGTAGTTATTTTTAGCTGAATGCAGGACTACAACTCATGATGAAAACTCCTTTTCAAAAAGAAGCCAGTCCGGCGATCATATGATCACTGCAGGTCCTGCTTCTCTAACCTACCATGATCAGCTGTTCCCACCAAGGGAAAGGTTCGTTCACACTTGCGCCTGGTGTCCGTCCGTTGTGAATCCTACCTAAATATCAGAAAAAGGATTGGGAATGATTTGCTTAAAAACCCATTCACTTCAATGGGTTTTTAAAGCAATCCGCAGGTGTCCAGTGGCAGCCTCTCCACCGCGAAGCCGCTTTTTTTGGTCAGACACAAAGTCCTGCATGTCCGACTTTTGTGTCCAACCAAAAAAGCGGCTTCGCGGCGGAGAGGCTGCCATTGGACACCTGAGGATTGCTTTAAAGACCCATTGAAGTGAATGGGGTTTTAAGCAAATTATTCCCAATCCCTTTTTCTGATATTTAGGTTGAATTCAGAACGGACAGACACCAGGCGCAAGTGTGAACGAACCCGAAGCTGCAACCATCCACCCTTTCTCACTGCATCTTTTCAAGTTGTCCATTGAATTGTGAAGTACATATATGTGCCAGGCCCACTAGAACAGGGAACACTCTTTTAGGGCACTTGGAGGGGGCAATCTCGAGCAGCTGTGGTAAGGCAACCCATTCAGTATCTGCATTGTAACTCTATTCCTTTTTAAGGCTGAAGCCCCACGTTGTGGAAACGCAGCTTTTTTTGTTGCAGATTTTGCTGCAGTTTTTTGAGCCAAAGCCAGGAGTGGATTGAGCAGAAGGTAGAAGTATAAGAACTTCCTATATATTTCCCATTCCTTTAGTAGACATTCTTGGCTTTGGCTAAAAAAAAAACGCAGCAAAAAAAAAGCTGCATTTCCGCAACGTGGGGCCTCAGCCTAAATCTACTTTCTAGAGTACTATTATGTGTAAATACTGAATAAAAGTGAAAGTGCTCCTCTTTGCCCCCACTAAGTGATCTACATGTAGGAACAAGTAAAATCAAAAGTGTTGTTTTTCAAAACACTTTATTTTGTTACATTGTACTATTTAATACCACTTTTGTGTGCAGGAAGATGTTTCACTTAGTGGGTACCATAAATACTTGGTCTGCAGATCAGCTCCTGCCCCCCTAACTGCATCAGAAGAGGAATTACGGCAAATAAAGCTGAATGAGGTAAGATTTATTTTGTATATTCTTAAAGGGGCTTTTCCCATAAACATAACATTTACATTTGTAGTCAATTAAAAGATTTTCTCTTTTTGCTAATATAAAAATTTTAAATTTTGTAACATTTTAAAGATTTTCTCTAATCCTCTTAGTGGTGACAGTCTGTTGTCTTGATTGATTGCCAAAAGATACAACCATGAGTACAGGAACTTTCTATGGCCTGACATTTGTCAGAAACCCAGACATGATTTCCTTACTTACTATGTTTATTTCTCGTGCATGCTCTGCACCTGCCTGATAACCTGTCCACAGTAAGGAAACTTTGACTTGGTTTCTAGCAAGGACCAGACTCTGCATTCATAGTCGTATCTGTTGGCCACCGCTTTAGACAAGACTGACACCACTAAGATGGTTAGAGAATTTTTCAAAGCTCTGTAAATGTTTTAATTATTTACAAAACCAATTCCAAAAAAGTTGGGGCGCTGTGGAAAATGTAAAGCAAACAAGAATACAATGATTTGGGAATTTATTTTATTCACTGTAGAACACAGAAGAGTTTTCTATCAGTTTGCAAAAATTAACTCAAAATTGAAATATTTGTGAGATGACTACTTTAAGAAATGTTTGTGTACAATTTTTCAGACGCAGACAGACGTTTCTGTAGATACTAAACATCAAACTCTTCAAGGAGTTGCATTTCCAGTTGAGAGAGATGCATTCCAGGCACTGGATCAATTGAAGAATAAGAAGCTTAATTATGTTCAGTTGGTGAGTAAAATATGGATCTGTCTCAAGCATTCTTCTATTACTGGAACAGTCAAAAGATAAAGCACACAGCAGGAATTTCAAAATATATTCTATATTCTTTCTCTTATCATACTACTGGTAAATTCATAATCCACTAGTCTCTTAGTGGTATGCCTTTTTACGCTGATCACTAATGGGCTACCAACAGATTTTTATGGCACTGCAGCAGAAGCCCAGCATGTGTCCCCATTCCAGGGGTGTAGTTGGTGCTTGGCAGTGTATTGACACATGGAAACTATTCTCCTCAAGGAATTTATTAATGTGTTAGTGATATAGTTATATTAGTATAGTGAGCATTTTAACTCTACGGTGATTTCATAGATTTTGATAACATTGGGCAGTGAAAACATAAAATGACATATCCTTAAATAAAATGTTTTGGCCTTAAATTTGTCATTTTAACAAGGAGTTAAAGGGGTTGGCCACTTTCAGACCAATATTGACAGACAAATCTTATTGTTTGTATAATGAAATGTTATACAATTTTCCAATATAATTTCTGTATAAATTCCTCACGGTTTTCAGGCTCATAGGTCCATGGTCATGTGATGGAAACACAGGTTCATATCTTATTAGAATGAACAGACAGAATGAATGACAGTAAGTAGAAATCTAGAAAACCGTGAGGAATTGATACAGAATGCATATTGGCAAATTGTACAGTTTTTTTTATTATTCAAACAATAATATTGGTCTCTTAATATTTCTGAAAGTGGCCAACCCTTTTGAAGGAGAAAATGTAAATATACAGTATTGTTTTGTTCTGGGACTGAAGATGCTATGGTTTCTACAGCTATATAAGGTAAAAGAAGTATTTTATAATACTAATAATGTGCTATAAACCACAACCCAAGAAATGCCAAAAAAATGTACATCTTGTATATTAAATTGAACAATTCAGAGTTTTTTCAGGCATAATGTGATAAATTGAATATTTCATTATCACAAATATGGAAAATAGAACTTTAACTCCCTTCCCGTCGGAGGCATTTTTCGATTTTCGTTTTTGACTCCCTGCCTTCCAAATTCCATAAGTTTTTGTTTTTTTGGTTTTTTTTTGTTTTTTTTTAAATCCCCTATTCACACAGTCATATGAGGGCTTAATGTTTGTGGGACAAATTGTTATTTATAATGGTACCATTATTCTCTACAATCTACTGGGAAGCTGGAAAAAATCAGAATTGGGTGGAATTGGAGAAAAAGTGCGACTTTCTTACATGCTTCGTTTTTATGAAACTAAAATGACATGTCACCTATATTCTGTGTTTCAGTACTATTGTGGGGATACCAAATTTTATATAGTTTTACTACATTTAAACCCCGAACAAAAATCCAAAACTTGGTAAAAAATTTTTCTTAGTCTCCATATTCTGACACCCGTAACTGAAAGACCCAGCCACATTTCATCTTCAATGCCCTTGCTGATGGAAGGAGGTTTGCACTCAAAATCTCACGATACATGGCCCCATTCATTCTTTGATGTACACTGATCAGTCGTCCTGGTCCCTTTGCAGAGAAACAGCCCCAAAGCATGATGTTGCCACCCCCATGTTTCACAGTAGGTATGGTGTTCTTTGGATGCAACTCAGCATTCACTCTCCTCCAAACGCGACGAGTTGTGTTTCTACCAAACAGTTCTACTTTGGATTCATCTGACCATATGACATTCTCCCAATACTCTTCTGGAACATCCAAATGCTCTCTAGCAAACTTCAGACGGGCCTGGATATGTACTGGCTTAAGCAGGGGGACACGTCTGGCACTGCAGGATCTGAGTCCCTGGCGGCGTAGTGTGTTACTGACGGTAGCCTTTGTTATGTTAGTCCCAGCTTTCTAAAGGTCATTCACTAGGTCCCCCCATGTGGTTCTGGGATTTTTGCTCACTGTTCTTGTGATCATTTTGACCCCACAGGGTGAGATCTTGCGTGGAGCCCCTGATCGAGGGAGATTATCAGTGGTCTTGTATGTCTTCCATTTTCTAGTTATTGCTCCCGCAGTTGATTTCTTCACACCAAGCTGCTTGCCTATTGCAGATTCAGTCTTCCCAGCCTGGTGCAGGTCTACAATTTTGTTTCTGGTGTCCCTCCACAGCTCTTTGGTCTTCACCATAGTGGAGTTTGGAGTGTGACTGTTTGAGGTTGTGGACAGGTGTCTTTTATACTGATAACAATTTCAAACAGGTGCCATTACTACAGGTAATGAGTGGAGGACAGAGGAGCCTCTTAAAGAAGTTGTTACTGGTCTGTGAGAGCCAGAAATCTTGCTTGTTTGTAGGTGACCAAATACTTATTTTCCACCATAATTTGCAAATAAATTCTTAAAAAATCAGACAATGTGATTTTCTAGATAGGTTTTCTCATTTTGTCTCTCATAGTTGAGGTGTACCTATGATGTCAATTACAGGCCTCTCTCATCTTTTTAAGTGGGAGAACTTGCACAATTGGTGGCTGACTAAATACTTTTTTCCCCACTGTATAATTGAAGCAGAAAGTTCACAGAGGAAATCCTGTGGAATTTCTGTGAAAAGAACTGCGGGGAAAAAACCGCAATATGTTTCTGCCGTGTTTTTTTTTTTTTTTTTTCCAGCAGCGCTTTTTTGCTGGGCCCGCTATGTGGTGACTAAATACTTTCCCCACTGTAAATGTTAGATAGCTTAAAGGGAGTCTGTTAGCAAAAAATTGGCCATACACCTAATTCCAGTACCTTGTAATGGTGTTTCTACAGTTTCCAAATATGCCTCGGTTATTCATTTTGGAGCCCCGTCAAATTGTTGTGTTATTCATATGCGAATGAGCAAAAAGTGCTTTGGGGGGTGTCTCTTAGCTTGCCCAGCCTTTGGCATTTGCCCTAAATAACCAGGCAAAGCACTATTTTCCTCCAAAGCTGAATAAAAGGCATAATTTGGAAACTAGAATCCCCTCTACAAGGAACAGAGTTAGGTTTATAATAAATTTACTGCTGACAGATCACCTTTAAAGGGGTTGTCCGGGATAAAATGTAATTCCTGCACAAATCTAAACTTCCTCCCCACCTACTTTCTAAATTACACAATTTATCAAAAATGACAGTAGGAAGCTACACCATGTAAACAAGTGCAGAAGATGCCAGGAGCTCCCAGAGAAATCCAGAAATCACTCAAAAAACTGCTAAAAGTATTTGGGTGTACTTGTTAACCCATTAGTAGCAATAACAGACCTTTTGTAAAAAAAAAAACAAAAAAAAATGTTTTTTGCCAGGAAAACCCCTTTAATGTCAGTGGATCATTGTTGTTGTGAGATAAAGAACAAGTATTTCCTTTTTTGCAGAAATGAATGGCCTCTTTATGCAAATACATAGAACATGTCAGTGGTTAATGTAAACTTTCCAGGCACATTTATTTCCATGTGTCTGTCATCACTGTGTAAAATGCATTTTGTATCCAAATGCCTTTCATGTCATGTACTGTGTTTAACAAAACTTATTATTAAAACGTACATTTTTTTAACAGAAAATTGATATACAAAATGAAACCATTGTTTTGGCAAACACTGCATACACAGAGGTGAAGGACTTGCCAGCAAGAATTCCAAAGGATGCTGCACGTTACCACTTTTTCCTGTACAAGCATTCCCATGAAGGGGATTACTTGGATTCACTAGGTACTGTATTTGCTTGTAATATTGATCTTTTCTATGTCTTTTCTTTCTGGCTAATTAAGAGAATGTATTCAGTTTTTGTAGTGTGTTCCACAGTATGTATTTTTGTAGTAATGTAGAATTAGGTGGTGGCAGTCATGACTGTATCATAAAAATGTATGCAGATAATGGCAGCAAATGCTAAACTACAAGGATCTTGATTGTGCTGCTCATATTTATTTAAGAATGATAATCTCCTTGGTTGAATTTCATTTTCAGCAATTTATACTTACTGTGTTTGTTTGTTTTTGTTTTTTTTTATATATATATATTCTTGCAGTGTTTATTTATTCAATGCCTGGGTATAACTGCAGTATACGTGAGCGAATGCTTTATTCCAGCTGTAAGATCCCATTGTTAGATGTCATTGAAAGACAGCTTACGATGGAAATTGTCAAAAAGGTAATGGTGTTTCCATCTATTTCATTGTTTCCTTTTTTTTTTTTTTTTTTTTTTTTTTAATCAGTTATTTGACATTTTAAATATACAACATGGTACTCATAGCAGCTACTGCAGAAATGAAAAAATAATAATAATCTTTTAGATAGACTGTTAACATTTATACCACCTATTAGTTGCCCTACTTTGTGCAAGAATTTTGGTGCATTAATTGTGCATTTTAATCCATACCACTTTTTACTAAGCCATGCCTCTTCCCACAAAAGTGTTTACATCTGCATCAGAGGCTCCATTCGAATCATGTCCTGCATGAATAATTTTTTTGTCTGGCAAAGTCACAGAGAAACCAACGGAGAGTCATTGGATTCCATTATATTCAATGATTTCTGTTGGGATCTGTTGTTGTCTGTAATTAGATGAATCATTCTTTGTTCTTCTGTTGACAACACAGATGTGAGTCCAGCATAAGCCATAACACCTTGTCAGACAGTGTTCTAGGAAATAATTCTAGGACAATGTGTAATGAAATTGGTTTTTGTTCTAATTCTAAAATCTTTTAGATTTTAAATAGTCCTATTCATAAAGTTATAACATTCAGCTTCTGCCATAAATTAGCTTAACTGCAAAAGTCCGGCAAGTCTGAATATTTGGAGAAACTGTTTCATTTCCAGGATTGCCAGTGTTAGGGTGGGTTCACACCCGCGTTTGAGTCCGTCTGCTGCCAATTCGAGTGAAAATCTCAGGAAACGGGATTGGCATTGGATACCGACAGGTTAGCGACGCATTGGTTAAAAACCCATTCATTTGAATGGGTTTTTAAAGCAATGCGTGGGTGTCCGATTGCACCCTCTGCGCTGCAAAGCCGTTTTTTTTTGTCGGAAACAAAGTCAAACGAATGGGTTTTTAACCAGTGCGTCGCTAACCTGTCACTATCCGATGCCAATCCCGTTCCCCAAGATTTTCACTTGGATTGGCAGCGGACGGACTGAAGCGCAGATGTGAACCCACCCTTAGGCAAAATGTTCTTATTTAATATAACCAGTAAGTAACCATATAACATGGTTTGTAATACAACATCACAAAGGGTGTATACCTATTACTCATACAGTGAAGGAAATAAGTATTTGATCCCTTGCTGATTTTATAAGTTTGCCCACTGACAAAGAAATGAACAGTCTATAATTTTAAGGGTAGGCTCATTTTAACAGTGAGAGAATATCAAAAATTAAATCCAGAAAATCACATTGTATAAACTTTATAAATTTACTTTCATTTTGCAGAGAGAAATAAGTATTTGATCCCCTACCAACCATTATGAATTCTGGCTCCTACAGACTAGTTAGACGCTCCGAATCAACTTGTTACCTGCATTAAAGACAGCTCTTAAATTGTCACCTGTATAAAAGACTCTTGTCCACAGACTCAATTAATCAGTCAGACTCTAACCTCTACAACATGGGCAAGACCAAAGAGCTTTCTAAGGATGTCAGGGACAAGATCATAGACCTGCACAAGGCTGGAATGGGCTACAAAACCATAAGTAAGACGCTGGGTGAGAAGGAGACAACTGTTGGTGCAATAGTAAGAAAATTGAAGAAATACAAAATGACTGTCAATTGACATCGATCTGGGGCTCCATGCAAAATCTCACCTTGTGGGGTATCCTTGATCATGAGGAAGGTGAGAGATCAGCCTAAAACTACACGGGGGGGAACTTGTTAATGATTTCAAGGCAGCTGGGTCCACAGTCACCAAGAAAAATATTGGTAACGCATTACGCCGTAATGGATTAAAATCCTGCAGTGCCCGCAAGGTTCCCCTGCTCAAGACGGCCCATGTGCAGGCCCATCTGAAGTTTGCCAGTGAACACCTGGATGATTCTGCGAGTGAATGGGAGGAGGTGCTGTGGTCAGATGAGACACGTTTGGAGGAAGAGAAATGCTGCCTATGACCCAAAGAACACCATCCCCACTTTCAAGCATGGAGGTAGAAACATTATGTTTTGGGGGTGTTTCTGTGCCAAGGGCACAGGACTACTTCACCCCATCAATGGGAGAATGGATGGAGCCATGTACTGTAAAATTCTGAGTGACAAACTCCTTCTCTCCGCCAGGACACTAAAAATGGGTCGTGGCTGGATCTTCCAGCATGACAATGACCCAAAACATACAACCAAGGCAACAAAGGAGTGGCTCAAAAAGAAGCACATTAAGGTCATGGAGTGGCCTAGCCAGTCTCCAGACCTTAATCCCATAGAAAACTTATGGAGGAAGCTGAAGCTCCGAGTTGCCAAGTGACAGTCTCAAAATCTTAATGATTTAGAGATGAACTGCAAAGAGGAGTGGACCAAAATTCCTCCTGTCATGTGCACAAACCTCATCATCAACTACAAAAAACGTCTGACTGCTGTGCTTGCCAACAAGGGTTTTGCCACCAAGTATTAAGTCTTGTTTGCCAGAGGGATCAAATACTTATTTCTCTCTGCAAAATGCAAATTTATAAGATTTATACAATGTGATTTTCTGGATTTTATTTTTGATATTCTATCTCTTACTGTTTAAAATTAACCTACCTTTAAAATTAAAGACTGTTCATGTCTTTGTCAGTGGGCAAACTTACAAAATCAGCAAGAGATCAAATACTTATTTCCTTCACTGTATAAGGTCAGAATCACAGAGTTGAACGGAAGAAACAAAAAAACAAGACTTAACGTTTATTAAATCAATTAAAAAGAAGGTGGAATCACTACCAAACTTGTGAGCTTATATTACTGGCATGGGCAGCAGGTGTTTGCAGACCATTCTGTCATGGATTTTTAAAGGGCAGACATCATGTACATGGGTGGTCTAAACTGGTGACATATTTAACACTGGTATGGTTCAGATACTGCCTATGCCCCCAGTATTTGATATCCAACACTGAGAAAACAGAGCGACGAACCCCTGTTATCGTCACCAATTCCCATGAATTGGGAAGGACCATATCTCCCATATAAATACAAAAGTTTGTCCCTTTACTAGTATTACAATGTTACTCAGCAGACCGTAACGGGATGGATAAACACTGAGTCCTTCCCATTCAGACTTATTAACAACTAGTCCTCGATTGACTATACTGCCCACATCATCAGTCCCCAAAATGCCAGTGAGATACATCAATAACGCTGATACGTCTGTGTCTCAGATGGTCA
This sequence comes from Leptodactylus fallax, assembly GCA_947044405.1. Taxonomy (NCBI): domain Eukaryota; kingdom Metazoa; phylum Chordata; class Amphibia; order Anura; family Leptodactylidae; genus Leptodactylus; species Leptodactylus fallax. The sequence continues at coordinate 6,810,757 of CAMRHE010000036.1, forward strand.
GACACCACTGTGTGAGAGTGAAATGTAATCAAACTCTCAGACCATACTAGCTAAGTGGTAGCTTCTAAGCAGAACTGAAAGCCCATGAACAATCCTATATGCCTTCAGACTGCTGCTCCCCAACTCACAAAAAACATGCTTATGCTTTGTTCACACCTGCGCTTGCTGTCTGTCCGTCGCCAATCCAGTGAAAATATCGGCGAACTGGATTGGCGTCGGATACAGACCGGTCAGCGGCTCATTGGTTAAAAACCCATTCATTTGAATGGGTTTTTAAAGCAGTGTGCGGGTGTTCGCTTACACCCTCTGTGCTGCGAATCCTTTTTTTTTCGTCGGACACGAAGTCCTGCGTGTCCGACTTTGTTTCCGGCAAAAAAAAAAGGATTTGCAGCGCAGAGGGTGTAAGCGCACACCACAAGCACTGCTTTAAAAACCCATTCAAATGAATGGGTTTTTAACCAATGCGCCACTGACCGGTCTGTATCCGACGCCAATCCAGTTCGCCGAGATTTTCACTGGCGTGGCGACGGACGGACACCAAGCGCAGGTGTGAACCCACCCTTAGCTGGATAAATGACAGCTAAGAAATAAATGTAAAGGCTCTTGATTGTCAAGACTCCATTGTCAAAGCTCAACGCATTTCCCCCACCTGTATAGCATAGTGGGTTCATCAGGAGCATAAATTAATAGTCTCAGGAAAACAGCTTATGCAGCGGTCTAAAGCATATCTGCTAAATGTGGTAGCTGATATTTCCCTGACTAGCAACCCTCACAATTTGTAAGGTAACATTAATGTAGTTCACAGTGGTAAAGATGCAGTTACAACTGCAGTTCCCGGAGCTCTAGTGGTGAGCCCCAGTACTTAGAATAGCCGACGCTCACACTGCGCTCGGCCAGAGCTTTATACCCGAGCGCCGTGTATAGGCCACACCCCCGTCAGGTGCCAACACCTGCCGCCCATGCCATTTATATAAGCTCACACGTTTGGTGATTCCACCTTCTTTTTAATTGATTTAATACACGTAAAGTCTTTCTTAATTTTTTGTTTTTTTTTGTTTGTTCCGTTTCACTCTATGGTTTGTAATACAATACTTTATATGGCATACTATGAATTAGTAAAATAACTCTTCCCATTTTATTTACACAGATTGAAATAGATAATGGAGATGAACTAACGTCGGATTTCCTCTATGATGAAGTGCACCCAAAGCAGCATGCACACAAGCAAAATTTTGCAAAGCCCAAGGGTCCAGCTGGGAAGAGAGGCATTAGAAGGCTTATTAGAGGTCCTGCAGAAGCCGAAACAGCCAATGACTAGAAAACTTCAGAAGGATCTTCATGTGTGGAGAGGTGAACTGTGACCATTCCACCCCAATGTTCATCTATGCACTCAACAAAATGATGACTTCAGTTTGTCATTCCTCCGCTCCTGGTCACTTTAAAGCCCTGTCCTAAAGTATTTTGATGGATGCTCCAGTGTGTTAAAGGGGTTGTCTGAGATTTCAAGAACCAAAACAAAAACCGTAAATGTTCTAAAATAAAAAAAACTACCAGTACTCTCCTTTTTAAAGGGGTTGTCTACTTTTTATATTTTTTTTTTCTTTCATTATTTAAAGAACAGGAAGTTTATGCAATTTTTCCAGTATACATGCATTTAAAACGTAGCCCTGGTACTCAGTTACAACTGTCCAGGTATCTCACAAGTAGAACATATACACTGTCACTACAGCATCTCATGTCATGTCTTTGGAGAAGCAGCTCCCACATTCTTCTCCCTGTCTTTTCTGTGTGCTTTTATTTTTAACACTTATCTTTATTAACAAAACTAGAGAAGACTGTAACTTTTTTTTTTTTTATACTGTTAAAGGGGTTTTTCTCATAAAATCAAGTTATAACTTGCAGATCTCTACAGGTCCAACCACTCATACCACTACGAGTCGAGCAGTGATAGGGCAGCGTGCATACCACTTAATTCATTTCAATATGAATGCCAGAGGCAAAATTTTAAGTACTTTTATATTAAACTCCATTGAATTTCTATTAAATGAAGAAATAAAACATTTTATTTTAAGTGGACAACCCCTTTAACTCTCCCATCACTTATTGGTGATGCCAGTAGGTATGGCATGTGAGCAATAGGCTGCAGTGGTCACATACCCTGTACTACTGTACATTATTGCCATCCACCTGTAAACAAAGAGCAGTAGGTGACCACTGGAGCATCTGTTCTGTAGCTGTGGAGGACTGACAAGGTGAGTACTTTTTAGTTTATTTATCACTTCTTGTTTCTCTGAACTCCCAGACAACCGGCCACCACTAAGAGAAGTTGGAGCACATTACACAGCATTAGTGATATTCACAAAACAATGGTAAATTGAGACTATTAATAATATATTTGTATATATGGGAACTATGACTTCTCCAGACTGACAGTCTCCTTTAGTTACTTTAAATTTGTAGATTATGAACTAGACTCCGACTCTGTATACACAGAGGTTTTTCATGGCATAGTAACAAGCAATACATTTTTCATCTTTTCCCAACATTGTAATAATATATTTAAAAGAAACACTAACTTGTACAATTGTAGTATTGCATTAGTTACAAACATACTTCTGTAACTATAAAGTACACTAAGCAATCATGGATTATAATTACTGTAACTATTATACAGAGTCCTCCTTGAATCCATGTTCCCTGTGGGTATGTTTATCCAGCAGAATTTGTAGAAGCTGAAAAATTCTGCTTCAGGAATTCAGAAGCAGAATTTCTTCGCTTTACCAAATCCCCTTCAGAATCTGCTGTGGAATTTGCAAATTTCATGCCAAAATTCCATGCTGGCCAGACTGTATTTTTCCACCTCCCTTTCATTTAATGGACTTTTAAGCATGACTCTTACTTATTCCGCTGGATGATTCAGCTCGAGGAAAAAATCAGCATCTGCCTCCCATTGAAATGAATGGATAATGTTTTCAGGCAATATTTCGGCTGATTTTGAAGTGCAATCTGCCTTTAAAATCAGCTCGAAATTCTTCCATGTGATGAACATAACCTAAGAAGGATGAACCACTTCCATAATCTCCCCCACCCCAGATATCTTAGTGGGCTAAAAATTCTTCCCAGGCAACAAATAAGCAGATGTTTGAATTCCCAGATTTTTTTTTTTTTTTTTGCACATAAGACATGGATATTTAAAGGGAGTCTATCATTAGATTTAGGCAAATTTCCCTAACCACATATTGGAATAGCCTTTAGAAAGGTGATTCTAGCCCTTACTTTCTTTATCTTTTCTCCGACGCCGTGTTTGAAATATATTCTTTATTATATGCCAATTCTGTGCACAGAGCACAGGGGGAATGCCCCCTGTGCTCCGCGCACAGCACCGTCATATCCAGTATTCCGCCTCCTCTTGCTGCTGCACGCACCTTCATGTGAAGATAGCCTCCTCTTCTTCACTTCGTCAGCAGAACTTCTCACTACAGCGCATGCACGGGATTTGCATGCGCTGTAGTGAGAAGTGCTGCTGACGCAGCGAAGAGGAGGAGGATATCTTCACATGAAGGGGCGTGCAGCAGCAAGAGGAGGCGGAATACTGGATATGACGGAATGCCCCCGTACTCCATGCACAGAATTAGCATATAAGAATGAAGTATTTATTTCAAAAACAGCGTCGAGGAAAAAGATAAAGAAAGGTAGGGCCTTTCTAAAGGCTATTCCAACATGTCGTTAGGTAAATTTGCCTAAATCTAATGATAGACTCCCTTTTAAGGCTTCTATATGGAGGTTGTTACAGTAACACCACTACAATAAAAGGGCTTGTATCCAAAGCCTCTGTGTTCTCGTCTGTATACATGTTTATCTCAGGAATCGTTCTTGTCAACAAAAAGTAGAAAAAGTTTCTTTCAATCAAGGAGCTGAGAACCCAGAACTCAGTTGCAGCTGTGTAAACTAACCCTACAAGTATTGTTCAGGTCCCATACTTATCAGGAATCCAGTTGCTGTGATCCCGATGACCTGCTGTTATGGCAGAGTAAAGCATCTAGCTAGTCTTTATTTCAACAGCACTGGGTCTTCCAGAGAGAGAGACTCATCTCTGGTGGGGGTCTTCAGTAGAGGAGCCCCTTTTACTGTATGTACATACATCAATAGGGTATATATGTGTGAAAGGGAAATGACACGAAAAATATCTATTAAACTTGAATCTAACATTAATACATTTAATTTGCTCAATGTGGAATACAGGTAAAATGGAGGCACTACACAAGAGGTTAACTTCTGTTGATAGTGCGGTGTTGGTGTGTGTTTTTTTTTTTTTTGTGTTTTTTTTTTTGTTGCTGACTGGAAAGCTTTCACTTTTATATGCAGTCATCTGACATGTTTCACTACAAGATACTACTACAGTGGTTCAGTCTTTATTCAGTGATAGTACAGAATAAAGTGTTTTGGTTTTTTTTTCCTCTTCATCTTTTAATATGCGTTCTTTAAGAATTTCTTTCAAGGCCTTGCTTTTTTGGAACCAAAGATTATTCTGTTGGAACACCCTGTTGTGTTCTTATATTTGGAATATTTAAAGGGGAAATGCAGCAAAAAATATTCTTCTAGATGCATGAGAAGAATATATAAATGATGTCAGACCTCCGATGACCAAAAGGCATTACTCTGAAGCCTGTTAGGCATGGGAATCTGACACAACTTTATAAGCTCGCTGCCACTTTTTGTTCAGGTCTGTTTTTCAGTAGTAGAAATCTGAGTGTTGCTAAAGGAATTTGATCTAGCATAGAGCCCATTCATCCTAGAGATCGGTGGTGGTGCACTACTTCACCAAAGTGATAATTTCCTATGTATCTGAAGATTATTTTAAAATGATTTCCCCTTTAAAGGGACTATTTTGAGATTGCACATTCACTGGATTGGATTTCCACTGATGAATGAGAATAGGGATCCTCTGTCCCCTGTTTGAGTGAGGTTGAGCATATGTTCTGCTATGTACTGTGCTTGGCTATCTCTGGCAGTCTCTAAAGTGCCTGAATTGACAGCCCCCCGCTCTAATATTTGTTCTTGTGATAATTTTGGGTATCAGGGTATCCCTTGGATAAAGTGGTAAAGTTTCAATCTTGAGACATCTCTTTAATATTTTCTTCTAGTCTTCCATATCCCTACAGTTTTTTCTCAACTGAGGAGGCACAGTAATTCACAAGTATGGTGCGCTTAGAGCCAGGCTTAGTTATGCTTGACTATAGCAGAGTAAATAAAATGAGCACTGATTTTGTAACTTTCTATGCTTTAAATCTGGGATTTGGATGCAGTTTCTCTATTTTGCCTAGAAAATGTTTTACTGAAATGGCATGTTTTACAATCTTATCTGATTATGCAACTTTATAATAGAATAATTGAATTTTTAATGAGTTTTGTTTGACCTGTATGTATGACTATTGAATAATATATGATTAAAAAAAACTACACATGAAGAATATTTGTGAATAAACACAACGTGAAAGCATCAGTATCTACATGTTTGTTCCTTTTCACCTGATACCCAGGTTTACTAATTTGTTTCTTTGTTGAAAACAGACGTGTCCTTTGTCTTCGCTGGAAATGTCCAGATGTGTCTCACAAGATGAAATAAATTATCCAATTTAAAACAAAGTGATGGCTTATCCTCAAGATAGGCCTTCAGTTTTAGATCAGTGGGGTTCTGATTCTCTCTGCATCTGCACTGACTGACTGAGTAGTGGCACTCGTGGCCTCTTCACTGTTTACATCAGGTGCTGGAATAAAACTGTTTAGAATACCATGCTTTTTGCTGCATCTGTTTTGGGTATTGCAGCACTGAATCGGATAACCTTGCGTATTGTACTTAGAACATCTGCTATAATAATAATGCAATTTATGAGTACTTCAGATTTGACACCTGATGTGACAGGGTGCCAAAAGGTGGACCACCACAATTTAAAAGTCTATGACCTATCCCTTAAAGGGAATCTGTCAGGTCAATCTGGGACACTAAACCACCCACAGGTCCTTAAAGACCTGGGGTTTAGTGTCCCAGATCGCCCTTTTGTAATGCAATCTGCAGGCGCGTTAAAAATAAAAAAAAACCTTTATACTTACCTAGAGAAGGGTGCGATCAACGCTGTTCGGCGAGAACAGTCCGGCTTATTCATGAGCTTCTTTGTTGGCACGCCTGCCGATGCCTGCGCTGTTCTTCAGTGAAGCCAATGATGGCTTCATTGAAGAACTGTGCAGGCAGGGTGAGTATAAAGCTTTTTTATTTTTAATGCGGCCATGGATTGCGTTATAATAGGGTGATTTGGGACACTAAAATCCAGTTCCATATGGACGTGTGGGTGGCTTAGTGTCCCAAATTGCACTGATAGATTCCCTTTAAGACAGGCCATTGATTTTAGAAGTTCTGCTACTGTACCACTAAATTTCTCATTTATATATCATTGGGGACACAGTACCATGGGTATAGACCTGGCCACTAGGAGTCTGATACTAGGAATTATCAAAAGATGTCAGCTCCCCCTGGGGCTATACTCTCTCCACAGACACTTGGGGCTCTATCCACACTTTAACCAAGTTCTACCAGATCCATTCTGCGGCTTCTGCTGATGCAAGTTTGGGTCGTAAGATTCTGTAAGTGGCTGTGCACTAGGTTGTTTGCATGGCTGTTATTCCCACCCTGGGACTGCTTTAGGACGTCCCATGATTTTTTTTTTTTTTTTTTACAGCTATAGTACAAACTGGCTAACCTAGTCTGTGGAGAGGGTATATCCCAGAGGTAGAGCCAAAACTTTTTTTTTTTTTTTTTTTTATATTCCTAGTGTCAGCCAGGTCAGGTCTATATACATGGTGCTGTGTCTCCAAATGAATACAAGGAGAAAGGGATTTTACAGTGAGTACAAAAATCCAATTGTTACATCTTGATATTTTATTGAATTGCCTTAATTAAACATTGGATCCATTAACGAAGTTCAAGCTACGATGAGGTTGGACAGATCTGTATACATTTTTTTCCCCATCACCCACGACAGCACCTAGAGAGAGAGGATCCACCTCCAGGGACAGGAAACCTACGGTGCAAAAAAGGTGGAGCCTCTCCTACCCCTCAGTTGTTTCCTGTCCCTGGAGGGAGACCTACAGTGGGGGAAAAAAAGTATTTAGTCAGCCACCAATTGTGCAAGTTCTCCCACTTAAAAAGTTGAGGCCTGTAATTGACATCATAAGTAGACCTCAACTATGGGAGACAAAATGAGAAAACATATCTAGAAAATCACAATATCTGATTTTTTTTTTTTTTTTTTTTTTTTTTTTTTTTTTTTTTTTTAAGAATTTATTTGCAAATTATGGTGGAAAATAAGTATTTGGTTACTTACAAACAAGCAAGATTTCTGGCTCTCACAGACCTGTAATGTCTTCATTAAGAGGCTGCTCTGTCCTCCACTCATTACCTGTAGTAATGGCACCTGTTTGACATTGTTATCGGTATAAAAGACACCTGTCCACAACCTCAAACAGTCACACTCCAAACTCCACTATGGTGAAGACCAAAGAGCTGTGGAAGGACACCAGAAACAAAATTGTAGACCTGCACCAGGCTGGGAAGACTGAATCTGCAATAGGCAAGCAGCTTGGTGTGAAGAAATCAACTGTGGGAGCAATAATTAGAAAATGGAAGACATACAAGACCACTGATAATCTCCCTCAATCAGGAGCTCCACACAAGATCTCACCCTGTGGGGTCAAAATGATCACAAGAATGGTGAGAAAAAATCCCAGAACCACACGGGGGGACCTAGTGAATGACCTGCGGAAAGCTGGGACTAACGTAACAAAGGCTACCATCAGTAACACACTACTCTGCCAGGGACTCAGATCCTGCAGTGCCAGACGTGTCCCCCTGCTTAAGCCAGTACATATCCGGGCCCATCTGAAGTGTGCTAGAGAGCATTTGGATGTTCCAGAAGAGTATTGGGAGAATGTCATATGGTCAGATGAAACCAAAGTAGATCTGTTTGGTAGAAACACAACTCGTCGCGTTTGGAGGAGAGTGAATGCTGAGATGCATCCAAAGAACACCATACCTACAGTGAAGCATGGGGGTGGCAACATAATGCTTTGGGGCTGTTTCTCTGTAAAGGGATCAGGATGACTGATCCGTGTGCATGAAAGAATGAATGGGGCCATGTATTGTGAGATTTTGAGTGCATCAGCAAGTGCATTGAAGATGAAACGTGGCTGGGTCTTTCAGCATGACAATGATCCAAGCACACCGCCAGGGCAAAAAGGAGTGGCTTCGTAAGAAGCATTTCAAGGTCCTGGAGTGGCCTAGCCAGTGCGTGGGGTGCGTTTCTTTACGTGGTAAGACTATGCGACTGTTGTGCATACATCCAGGGCTCATTATCATTTTTTTCTTTTGGGACCTATTCATTTGTATTCTTTACAATTAGTGCACCTTTGTATTTGAGAAATGTTTCTCCTTTTGCAATAAGATTGGTAATTACTTTGCACACTTGTGTGCATTCTTTATGGTAGACACATTTTTTGTCTTTGTTTTGTAATAGGTGCTTTATTATTTTGGTCCAGTGCACTATTGGCATTATACTTTGTTTTTGACCCCTGTATGTGTTGCTACAATTTGTGATTTTTGTCAACTTTTTGTGACAATTTACTATGTATTCCTAATACCATGTTATGATTCTATGTGGATATATTTCTTTGTCTCTTTCATATTTCTGTATTTTAAATTATGTATTCAATAAATTATTATTTTTATTATTTGTTTGTGTGGAATTTTTTTCTGTTTAATTTAATGTAATATTGTTCCATACTTTTTTCTTATTAGTATTATTTGCCCTATTTTGGTTTTCAGCAACAGTGTGTGCCAACCTTGTGAAGACTTACAGAAAACGTTTGACCTCTGTCATTGCCAATAAAGGATATATAACAAAGTATTGAGATGAACTTTTCTTATTGACCAAATACTTATTTTCCAACATAATTTGCAAATAAATTCTTTAAAAATCAGACAATGTGATTTTCTGAATTTGTTTTCTCATTTTGTGTCTCATAGTTGAGGTCTACCTATGATGTCAATTACAGTGGGAGAACTTGCACAATTGGTGGCTGACTAAATACTTTTTTTCCTCACTGTATGTGCCTGCTTTGAGTTAGGCTATACCTGATGGCATAGGAAAGAGTTGGTCCTGGTAGGAGTTGCCTCTCTTCTTCCACAGGTGGCTGTTAGCTGTGGCCCGCTCTGGATTTGGTGTCTTATCACCAGCTATGCTCCGCTGATGTTTTGGGCGTAGAGGTTCTGATACCCAAGCAGAAGGAGTGTGTTTCCTCTGCTTTAGGCTGAAGGAGTGACGGGCCTGCAGGGAGACACATGGAGGTGCTAACCTGGAAGGAAGGGGCGTGGCTTCCAGTGGAGTAGTCTAGCGGCTGAGTGGCCATATAATGCAGATTGAGGAACGGTGGAGCTGTTAAGCAGTTCCTGGCCCTCCCTGCACTGAGACTTCTCTACAGTATGGAAGAGCAGCCACAGCTGCAGTCTTAGTCCCAGCAGCCACCGGCAAGAGGAAGGTCCACCTCTGCCTTCCTCGGATAGACCTAGGAAAGCTTTGGTGAAATCTAAGAATAAGGAATGTGCCATATGTAGAGCTAGACTTTCTTCTTATGAGTGAAAGCTCTGCCCATCATGCATTAATAGAACTATTGCTGAGGATTCCCTGTCATTTTTACAGGGTATCAGATCTATGATACAGTAGGAAGTCAAGAGTTCCATTAAGGGCAAAAGTGGCCAGGAAAAGAAGTCCAGTTCCTCTACCCGGGGTCATGACTCCTCTTCTGAGAGGGAGTCCATTCAGGGCGAAAGTGGAGAATCATCCGATGACTGCTCTTCTTCCCCATATCTGATGTAGAGGGAGGACAGTCGTGTTTTCCAGTAGAGGACACTGACAAAGCTCTCCAAAAATGATTAAGCCCCCTGTTTTATTTTATAGGAGGTAACAAACAAAATTAACAATCAATCAAATTTAATAAATCAGTGATAGGTAATTGGCATAAAAAAATAGGAATTCATACAATTTCTGGAAAAGTAAACAATGACTCGTGATTTCCTCCCTATTTGAACAGAGTTGGCTGGTCATTCTGACATTCTGTTGACAAACAGGGACAAAGTTCATTGTCTCTTAACATGCTGGACAAAGAATATTCAAACATTGGTTCATATATTGGTTCATACATTAATATAAGATATATATATGAGGTTAACTATTTACAGTGCTGGCCAAAAGTATTAGCACCCCTGCAATTCTGTCAGATAATATTCAATTTCTTCCAGAAAATGATTGCAATCACAAATGCTTTGGTAATAATATCTTCATTTAATTTGTCTTCAATGGAAAACCACAAAAAGAATTGTCAAAAAGCCAAATTGGATATAATTCCACACCAAACATAAGAAAGTATTGGCACCCTTTGAAAAATCATGTGATGCTTCTCTAATTTGTGTAATTAACAGCACCTGTTACTTACCTGTGGCACATAACAGGTGGTGGCAATAACTAAATCACACTTGCAGCCAGTTGAAATGGATTAAAGTTGACTCAACCTCTGTCCTGTGTCCTTGTGTGTACCACAGTGAGCATGGAGAAAAGAAAGAAGACCAAAGAACTGTCTGAGGACTTGAGAAGCAAAATTGTGAGGAAGCATGAGCAATCTCAAGGCTACAAGTCCATCTCCAAAGACCTGAATGTTCCTGTGTCTACAGTGCGCAGTGTCATCAAGAAGTTTAAAGCCCATGGCACTGTGGCTAACCTCCCTAGATGTGGACAGAAAAGAAAAATTGACGAGAGATTTCAACGAAAGATTGTGCGGATGGTGGCTAAAGAACCTCTACTAACATCCAAACAAGTTCTAGCTACCCTGCAGTCCGAGGGTACAACAGTGTCAACCCGTACTATCCGTCGGCGTCTGAATGAAAAGGGTCTCTATGGTAGGATACCCAGGAAGACCCCACTTCTGACCTAGAGACATAAAAAAGCCAGGCTGGAGTTTGCCAAAACATACCTGAGAGCCAAAAACTTTTGGAAGAATGTTCTCTGGTCAGATGAGACAAAAGTAGAGCTTTTTGGGAAAAGGCATCAGCATAGAGTTTACAGGGAAAAAAAAAGAGGCCTTCAAAGAAAAGAACACGGTCCCTACAGTCAAACATAGTAGAGGTTCCCTGATGTTTTGGGGTTGCTTTGCTGCCTCTGGCACTGGTCTGCTTGACTGTGTGCATGGCATTATGAAGTCTGAAGACTACCAACAAATTTTGCAGCATAATGTGGGGCCCAGTGTGAGAAAGCGGGGCCCCCCCCGGGGGGGGGGGGCCCCCCAGGGAGAAAAAAAAAAAAAAAAAAAAAAAAAAAAATAGAAAAAGTTTTTTGAAAAAAAACTTCTGGTTTTTTTTAGGGTGCCCCTTGTTGCCTCCCATCTTTTTTTCTTATATCGTTTTGTTGAAAAATTTAAAAAGCAGTTTGGAGAAGGCACCCTTCAAATGTCAGGGACCTGGAGAAATTTGCCAAAGAAGAATGGTCTAAAATTCCAGCAGAGCATTGTAAGAAACTCATTGATGGTTACCGGAAGTGGTTGTTCGCAGTTATTTTGTCTAAAGGTTGTGCTACCAAGTATTAGGCTGAGGGTGCCAATACTTTTGTCCGGCCCATTTTTGGAGTTTTGTGTAAAATGATCAATGATTTGACTTTTTTTTTTCATTCTCTTTTGTGTTTTTTCATTGCAAGCAAAATAAATGAAGATCTTATTACCAAAGCATTTGTGATTGCAATCATTTTCTGGAAGAAATTGAGTATTATCTGACAGAATTGCAGGGGTGCCAATACTTTTGGCCAGCACTGTAAATTACTCTAACAAAGCCGTAGGTCGGGGTATTCGGAATCGCCATGTAAGGATCATGTCTGACAATATGACTACAGTTTCATATATAAACAGGCAAGGGGGTATGAGGTCTCTTCCCCTTATGAAAATAATGGCCCAGATTCTACATCTGTCAGAGCCTCTGGTTCTCTCCTTGTCCGCTCTGCATATCAGGGGGTCAGACAATTTCAGAACAGATTTCTTGAGCCGTCACAGTCTGAATCAGAGCGAGTGGGAATCTTTTTGGAGATCACCAGGATTTGGGGGATCCCGGAAATAGATCTCTTTGCAGTCGGTCAAACAAGAAGGTGGAGAGATTTCTTTCCCTAAACCCAGAGGAATCCCCCTTTGGGGTGTACGCTCTGCCCCACAAGTGGGATTTCAATCTAGTTTATGCTTTTCCTCCCTTCTTTCTCATTCCAGCAGTTCTGAGGAAGATCAGGGAGGATCGAGCAAGGGTCATTCTAATTTCCCCCTTTTGGCCGAGGAGAACCTGGTTTACCTGGCTAAGGATCCTGTCTGTTACGGACCCTTGGATTCTCCCAGTCAGCCAGGACCTTCTATGTCAGGGCCCCATTCTCCACCTGGAGTCCAGCCACTTACATTTGACGGCCTGGAATTTGAGCGGAGATTACTAGCCTCAAAAGGGTTTTCTCAGAATCTCATTTCCACTCTTCTAAAAAGCAGAAAACCGGTCACTACTAAAATATCTGCTAGGACTTGGTTCTGGTTTTTTGATTTTCTAGGGGGTTCTCCAGGGGAGCTTAGGGATATACCTACAGGTGCATCTCAATAAATTAGAATATCTTTGAACCGTTTATTTCTTTCAGTAATTAAATTAAAAAAGTGACCTCCTATATTTTCTAGATTCTTCACACAGAGTGCTCTATTTCAAGTGTTTTATTTCTGCAGCATTTTTTTTTTTTGCTACGGCCTGCTACTTGGGGCCTTAGCCTTTAGGAAGTTTCTTAACCTTTTCAGCATTTCACAGGACTTAAAACAAAATGTAGGTGAAATTTACGTATTTCAATTTCTGTCACTAATGCATTCATTTAGCCATAGAATTTACACATTCAGAGGTTAAAAGAGACATTAAGAGGTTAAAGGAGAAAATGCATGTCACAATCGATGATGCAATTTATCTCCAGCATGAAATTATTCCACATGTGGATGTAAACTGATGCATGGAGACACAGTAGGATACAGAATCCAAGGAGTGCTATTGGGATTTGGAGGGCAGATTATACTGGAATCTGTTTCAGGCACCACGTTGCATTTTCAGAGCCCCTGAAGTGCCAGAACAGTGGGAACCCACTCCTATAATGACCCCCTTTTGGAAACTAGACCCCTCAAGGAATTTATCAAGGGATATAGTGAGCATTTTGACCCCAAATCTGTTTCACCAAATTTTTTTTTTACCATTGGGACATAAAAATGAAAAATTAATATTTTTTTTTTTTTTTACAATAACATGTCACTTTAACCCCTTGTAAAAATGAGAAATTTATGATTAAAGGAGAAAAAGCACCCATGATTTGTTAAGCAATTTCTCCTGACTAAAGAAATGCTATAACAGTGGAAACCCTCAACAAATTCAGTTTGGAAATTACACCCCTTAGGGCCAGTTTACATCTGCGTTCGGTTTCCGTACAGGGGAGTCCGCTTGGGGATCCCCCGAACAGAAACCTATATGCAGAGAGAAGCGGTTTACATAAGGAAAGCTGCGGACCCCATAGACTATAATGGGGTCCGTGTGGTTTCTGCATTTTTGTGCGGAAACATGCGGAGAGGAAAGTGCTGCTTGCAGCACTTTTCTCTCCGCATGTTTCCGCATGTTTCGTGCAAAGACAGAGAGGAAACCACATGGACCCCATTATAGTCTATGGAGTCCGCAGGTTTCCTTATGTAAACCTCTTCTCTCTGCGTATAGGTGTCCGTTCAGGGGGTCCCCAAATGGACTCCACTGTACGGAAACCGAACGCAGATGTGAACTGGTCCTTAAAAAAAAATTATCAAGGGGCAACACGGACTTTCAACTCCCTCCAAAGGTTTTCGATGGGGTTGAGATCTGGAGCCTGGCTAGGCCACTCCAGGACCTTGAAATTCTTGTTACGAAGCCACTCCTTCGTTGCCCTGGCGGTGTGCTTGGGATCATTGTCATGCTGAAAGACCCAGCCATGTTTCATCTTCAATGCCCTTGCTGATGGAAGGAGGTTTGCACTCAAACACTCACGATACATGACCCCATTCATTCTTTCAAGTACACGGATCAGTCGTCCTGGTCCCTTTGCAGAGAAACAGCCCCAAAGCATGATGTTGCCACCCCCATGCTTCACAGTAGGTATGGTGTTCTTTGGATGCAACTCAGCATTTACTCTCCTCCAAACACTACGAGTTGTGTTTCTACCAAACAGTTGTACTTTGGTTCCATCTGACCATATGACATTCTCCCAATACCTTTCTGGAACATCCAAATACTCTGTAGCAAACTTCAGACGGGCCCGGATATGTACTGGCTTAAGCAGGGGGACACATCTGGCACTGCAGGATCTGAGTCCCTGGCGGCGTAGTGTGTTACTGACGGTAGCCTTTGTTACGTTAGTCCCAGCTTTCTGTAGGTCATGGTTCTGGGATTTTTGCTCACTGTTCTTGTGATCATTTTGACCCCACGGGGTGAGATCTTGCGTGGAGCCCCTGATCGAGGGAGATTATCAGTGGTCTTGTATGTCTTCCATTTTCTAATTATTGCTCCCACAGTTGATTTTTTCACACCAAGCTGCTTGTCTATTACAGATTCAGTCTTCCAAGCCTGATGCAGGTCTACAATTTTGTTTCTGGTGTCCTTCCACAGCTCTTTGGTCTTTACCATAGTGGAGTTTGGAGTGTGACTGTTTGAGGTTGTGGACAGGTGTCTTTTATACTGATAATAATTTCAAACAGGTGCCATTACTACAGGTAATGAGTGGAGGACAGAGGGGCCTCTTAAAGAGAACCAGAAATCTTGCTTGTTTGTAGGTGACCAAATACTTATTTTCCACCATAATTTGCAAATAAATTCTTTAAAAATCAGACAATGTGATTTTCTGGATTTGTTTTCTCATTTTGTCTCTCATAGTTGAGGTCTACCTATGATGTCAATTACAGGCTGCTCTCATCTTTTTAAGTGGGAGAACTTGCACAATTGGTGGCTGACTAAATACTTTTTTCCCCACTGTATTAATGTAAGTGGGCATCATTAATTTAAATATGCACACAGGGGTTATTATTCATTCCCAGGAGATTTTATAATATAAAAATCGGGGGTAGTAACAGGATGGGGATTTTGTGTAAAATATGACTTACCAGTGGTTTGGTTGTCTGGAAAAGTGAGGAGCTAAGATATTTGTTTTGCAAACTTTACAAAGAGAAGTCTCAGCTGGAAGAAGTGGTCATGGCAGTCCAGATGGAAGGGAAATGTGAACGATTACAGACAGAAATATCACTGGTAAGTCATATTTTTCCTGTATTGTACTAATTTAAATAGTTTGCAGAGCCCTGTGTAGAGCTGGTATCTACCACTATATGGTCCAATATTAGAGCGAAAGAGTACTGCATCAATAGCAGTTTCTAACGTAGGCGCAATCCAAATCTCGCTCAGCCACTCCGTGCGCCATCTTCATTCTGTGCATGACTGAGCGCACGGTGCATACATGAGATTTGGCTATTGATGCAACTAAGAAAATGAGGAGGACTTTTACAACAAGGGGGCGTTGAATTCAGAGGAAGGAAATCGGAAAATAAGGGATTTACAACAAAACCACTTGGAGGATCATCAAACAAAAGGTATGCCTGAAATAGCCTTTATAAAGGCTATTTGAATATATGCTTATCTCTATCATTTTTGCAATAATAGACTCCCTTTAAGGGATGTGGTGAGTGAAAATTTTCTAAAAAAGATGAGACGATCCTTCTTGTCTAACAGCCTATCTGACATTAGGCTTCTGTATTTTCCTTTCTATTTATTAAAATAATGCAGAACCAGTAAGCGCATCAGATATGCGCATTGGCTCCCTGTTCAACAGCTTATCACTTTTGGGATGCAAGGATGCACACTACAGGGGTGACTCATTGTAAAATAATGTCCGTCCGTAAACTTTAAAATAGTCTACAATTGAATAAAATCCTCACTCACGTGTTGACCCCTAAGGTAACATTATTGGAGGACTCACCTTCTTATAAAACGTGGAGATTTATTTAAGCCTTTATGAGAAACAGATAAATGGAAATCTTCCAGCATAATAGAAATATCAGTCAATGTCTTACATTTCATAGGAATTAGGTTTCTTCAAGATGGATCCCTTGCAGACATCTTGGCTCTTGCTTATTCATCAATGTGTGTTGATCTTCTGCAGGACGATTCCGCCAACCTTCTCAAGGTCTTAGAGGAAGTAGCCAGGTTTGGAGAGAGAGACACCCAAAGTGAGAGACAGAGACAGGTTCCCACAGGGAGAGGGAGACCCCCACCGAGTAGTGAGACCACGACATGTGTGTCTGTCAGTCATTTATATCCATGAAAGGGGGTGTTTCCCAACATCCTTATACTTTCTACTACTGTATTTGGCCAATACCAAAATAGTCATACTCTATCCACACCCATGCACCATAAGTTACAAGAGTTATGTCAGCAGAATACAATTTAACCCTTAAAGGTCTTGACTATTGCATGTCAAATATTATTTAACACTCATCCCACTTAACATTATTCCAGTTACTTGAAATATTCTTACAGTTCACTCCTTACTTCTTCAAACACACTCTATATTGCCCCTTTATTGTCCCTTTTCTTTGTCTGTTTATTTAATTCCTGACCCCATGACTTCCCCCCCCAAGGGGGCGTGGCTAACCCAAGGGGGCGTGGCTACCACCAGTTTTTTTTTCCTGTTTATGTGTGTATATAAATGTGTGATGTCCCTGTTATGTTTTGATGCACACTTGAGAAAGGGTTCTACCCGAAACGCGTTGTGTGTTACAGCTATTTGGAATAAAGATTCTTTCAAGTTGGACCAGCGCTTCACCGCCTCACTTCTTTTGCAATCTTCTGGAATTTTCAAAAAAGGTCTGTTAGTGCTATCAGTAGGTTAATAAGTGCATCCAAATACCTTTAGCAGTGTTTTTAGTGATTTCTGGGGTTCTCTGTGAGCTCCTGGCATCTTAGCATTTCTTTACATACCCATCTTCATGTGTTTTCCTACAACTACCATGATGCATTGAGATTTACTCAGAGCTCACTCACACCACCACCTCCATCTCTCACTCCCTCCCCCTCCCTCTCTCACACACTCCCTTTCCATGTTTCCCTAGCTAGTCTGCCCACTACACCCTCAGCAGCCATCTTTAGACTCCTAGTTCTCACTCACTCAATAACCTTCTCTTTTGGTTGTAATATTGTAATCACCTCTGTATATCATCATTACAGTCACACAGAGAAAGCTTCAGAACAACAATGAATTCTTCATGCTTTTTTGGCATTTGGTAAAAAAATAATAATATATATAAAAGAATGTGCACACATACATACATACATAAATAGTATAATATTCTCCACAGTGGCTACTGCACAGTATAATGCTTCACATTGGCCCCTGAACAGTATAATATGCTCCACAGTGGCCCCCGCACAGTATAATATGCTCCACAGTGGCCACCACACAGTATAATGTGACATTTTTTGTGACTTTTTAAAAATCCAGAGTATAGACCTCTAGACAGGCTAATTATGTCCATTTATGTCCACCCACTTTTGAAAAATGGTGCGAGTGGTGTAGAAATCAAAAAGTCGCAAAGTCGTTATGCAAATGAGCTAAAAAAAAAAAAAAGTCACAGATCCTGCTTTTGGACTTTTTTTACACCAAAATTCTGAAGGTCAGGGTTTGATAAATTCCCTACACTGTGTTCACAAATATCTACATTGCAGTCTCAATCCTATGTCTGGACACATGGTAGGGCACAATAGGAAGGGGGAATGCTTTGATTTTCATGGCAAAAATGAATTAATTCCAGGCACCATCCCATGCAAGTAGAGCCATTTAGCTCAAATGTTTTTAAAAAAAAAAAATCAGTTGTCCAACATCTGTGCCATTCTGATGTCATTTTAAACAGCGTTCTGTTCTGATATACAGTGAAAAAAATAAACTGAACTGTATTGGAGAGATGAGCTATATGTCAAGAAAAAGGAGGAATATGTATCCAACTTTGTGGCACACTTGAGTTTGTTTACAAGCTGAGAGAACACATGTAGGACTGTTGTGGAAACTATGTTTCTTTAGTTCCATCAATCCGTGTATGAGGGACAAACATACCAAGCGATGAGGAAGCAGAAATCTTGGCTTGGCTGTTCTCAGAACTCCAACAGAAGTGAATGGAGTATGCTAGGAGTTTTAAGTTCACAACAGCCGAGGGCTGAAAGTTGCTGATCCCTGTGGTACATAATAGGCTCATGCCCGCCAGGGTAGAGACCATTATGTGCACAAAAGAACCAATCACTTACAGAATAATTAAAGGGCAGTATCCAAAATCATCTATAGAAACAGTAAATTACCACTAATTCCCAAATAATGTCAGCATTTCTAGAATTGTCAGATGTATGAGATGAATTGAATTAAATTCCCAAATAAAGCTGTAACAAAGCCCATGGTTTATTTGTTAGGAACAGCTAGAGATGCTCCAAATAAAAAAAAAAAAATATCATAAATATATTGCTGCACAGAAATACAAAGTACTATAATTGAACCAGAGCAGATGTGGGTTTCTGCACAGTAAGAAAACTGAATTTGTAACATGTGCCCAGGGCATGGATATTATACTGACATATTATTGATTACAACACACAAGACAACACTGCCTAGCATTGATCTCTCCATTTATTTTTCATTCCTTGTATAACCTACTCTTTTTGTTGGTTTTATCTGATGAATTATGGATTAATAAAGGGTGACAACTGGACATCCTCTACACCAAAAGAAAAGAAAATTTCACCAGCATCGTAGACGGGGATTCTTTACTGCAAGAACAGTGAGACTGTGGAACTCACTGCCAAGTCTTGGAGTTATAGTCTTTGGGAGTATGTTTTAGTAGCCGTAAAAATTTGAAGAAAATGCTATTGTGTCACCCTATGCACCTCCACAGACTAGATAAGAGTGAACCAATTTGTAACTAATCCAGCTTCTTTATGAATTTTCAAAAAATTTGGTGTTTAGCCGAACCTAAGATTTTTAGGTCAGATCCCAGTGTATAAGTGGAGGTGCAGGAAACAATAAAACACTGATATATTTCCTCACATCTCCTGGACTCTGCAATAGAGTTTGCTCCTCTCTCTCACCATCTTCTGGCCTCTTGGGTGATGTCACTAGTGCTAGGGCATTGTTGAGGCCTGTGATTGGGTTTTTCTTCAAAGCATAATGATGACATGCCCCATGTGACCCAGGACCAGTGACCCCAGAGACAGGAAGACAGTGTGAGAGAAGACTGGACATCATGATGGAGCCCCAGAGGTAAGGGTCAATATTTGTTTTTTGCCACACCTCCCCGGGATTCCACAAATTATACTCTGGGGTCTGATTAGACCCCAGAGTATAATAATAGTACTTTGATTATTACTGAACAAGTTCGGTCTGAACAGAAACTTCTGGGTGAAGTTTGGAAATATTCACGAAACGAGTCTCACAAGGTTCTCCCATCATCTTATATGTTTGTTCAGGTGCAGAGGAGTCAAATAGGAGGCTCTGACCTTAAACTTTACTTTCAAAGTCAGCAGCAATCCAGCACTGTTAAAAGGCTATGATTATATTAGTAAACCATTAAAATCCATGTATACAAGCACAAACATATAGAATCCATGCACTGCATCCCTTGGGAGCAACGGTTTACATTTTTCAGACCTACCAGTTTTTTGTTATAACTGAGTTATTACCAGGGCAGGAAGGAGATACAGTGGGGAAAAAAAGTATTTAGTCAGCCACCAATTGTGCAAGTTCTCCCACTTAAAAAGATGAGAGAGGCCTGTAATTGACATCATAGGTAGACCTCAACTATGAGAGACAAAATGAGAAAACAAATCCAGAAAATCACATTGTCTGATTTTTAAAGAATTTATTTGCAAATTATGGTAGAAAATAAGAATGTGGTCAATAACAAGAGTTCATCTCAATACTTTGTTATATATCCTTTGTTGGCAATGACAGAGGTCAAATGTTTTCTGTAAGTCTTCACAAGGTTGGCACACACTGTTGCTGGTATGTTGGCCCATTCCTCCATGCAGATCTCCTCTAGAGCAGTGATGTTTTGGGGCTGTCGCTGGGCAACAGGGACTTTCAACTCCCTCCAAAGGTTTTCTATGGGGTTGAGATCTGGTGACTGGCTAGGCCACTCCAGGACCTTGAAATGCTTCTTACGAAGCCACTCCTTCGTTGCCCTGGCGGTGTGCTTGGGATCATTGTCATGCTGAAAGACCCAGCCACGTTTCATCTTCAATGCCCTTGCTGATGGAAGGAGGTTTGCACTCAAAATCTCACCATACATGGCCCCATTCATTCTTTCATGTACACGGATCAGTCGTCCTGGTCCCTTTGCAGAGAAACAGCCCCAAAGCATGATGTTGCCACCCCCATGCTTCACAGTAGGTATGGTGTTCTTTGGATGCAACTCAGCATTCACTCTCCTCCAAACACGAGTTGTGTTTCTACCAAACAGATCTACTTTGGTTTCATCTGACCATATGACATTCTCCCAAAACTCTTCTGGAACATCCAAATGCTCTCTAGCAAACTTCAGTTGGGTCCAGATATGTACTGGCTTAAGCAGGGGGACACGTCTGGCACTGCAGGATCTGAGTCCCTGGCGGCATAGTGTGTTACTGACGGTAGCCTTTGTTACGTTAGTCCCAGCTTTCTACAGGTCATTCACTAGGTCCCCCCGTGTGGTTCTGGGATTTTTGATCACCGTTCTTGTGATCATTTTGACCCCACGGGATGAGATCTCGCCTGGAGCCCCTGATCGAGGGAGATTATCAGTGGTCTTGTATATCTTCCATTTTCTAATTATTGCTCCCACAGTTGATTTCTTCACACCAAGCTGCTTGCCTATTGCAGATTCAGTCTTCCCAGCCTGGTGCAGGTCTACAATTTTGTTTCTGGTGTCCTTCCACAGCTCTTTGGTCTTCACCATAGTGGAGTTTGGAGTGTGACTGTTTGAGGTTGTGGACAGGTGTCTTTTATTCTTTTGGATATGTTTTCTCATTTTGTCTCTCATAGTTGAGGTCTACCTATGATGTCAATTACAGGCCTCTCTCATCTTTTTAAGTGGGAGAACTTGCACAATTGGTGGCTGACTAAATACTTTTTTTTTTCCCCACTATATAGTATTATTTGCTTTATTAATTGTGATTGCATAATAAATGACATATGTTAGGTCTGCTCTCTTGAGGTTCCACGAAGGATAACTAAGTTTCCACACTGTCTTATATAGCTTCAGTCGTTCTGATTGGAAACCTAATTCTGTATTAGAATTGCGCTTTATATGTTAATTCCCCTGCTGGTACACTTCTTTTGATGGGTGCCAAAAGTGACATGATTCTGCATATAAAACAGTATTGCTCGCAGTAGCTTTACAGTAAGACTGTGAATTTGTTATTGTCAGGTGATAATTATACTGGTAAAATTATTAGAATTATGGGATGCATCGTTTTCCCAATTGTATGTAAATCCACGCCTGCAAATTGTTAACATCACGGTATTGCATGAACCGTGGTACAGCTGCCTCATCCGAAGTGCAGATGCTGATGACATCATCTATGAAGTGACAGTACCATACTATATAAAAATGGATATGTTGTATTAAATATGTACTGCTGTTCCAACTAATATATTTGTGTAAGTAACACATGCTCCTGACATCAGTAAATTTCTGGTAAAAAAAAAAAAAAAAAGTGTGTTAATAAATACTGTAATAGATAATTTCAAATCTGCACTATAGTTTTAATAACAACATAAGGATTCAACAGTCTGTACACTAGTATTCCCCATAATTTGGGTGTACAAAGATTCAATTTCACATGAGAGCCAGGAAAATTCCTCTTGCTGTCCGATATTGGGAACAGTAAGTATAACATATTTAGTGTCTTTTAAATGGAAGGAAAGTGATCATTCCTTGGGCTTTTTTTTTTTATATATTTACATTATATAGCACCAGTTAAATGTTTGGAAACACCTTTTCATTCCATTCCATTTTTTTTCCAGTTGTAGTTTATTTTCTACATTGTAGATTCATACTGAAGACATGAAAACTATCAAGGAACCCAAAAGTGTTAAACAAAATACAATATATTTTACATTTTATATTATTCAAAGTAGCCCCCTTTTGCTTTGATAACAGCTTTGCACACTCTTGGCCTTCTCTCACTAAGCTTCATGAGTCAGAGAATGCTGGAATGGTTTTCAGTCTTTAAAGGGATTCTATCACTGCCCCCAGCTACTTTAAACTGCTCCCATAGTGCTGTAGTTGCTGTTAGCAGAATAAAAATGATACCTTATATTTCAGAGCCCCAGGGATGCGGAGAAAAATCACTTTTATTCTTTATTTAAAAGAGTATCTTGGAGCAAAGATTTCTTCTATTACTGAGCACTGCTGCATCACCACTAAACACTCCCATCCTGCATTCAGCTTGTCCCCCTGGGCAGTGGGAGGATCAATTCACACTGGGAGGATCAACTATAGAAACTTATATTACTAACTTTATTTTCAAATATGAAAAAAAATATACTAAAACTAGTGCTACCTACAGCAACAGTGCTATTACAAAAAAACAGCAACAGTGATTCACAGATCAGAAGGGTGATGTTACATTATCAAGGGGTGACTATATATGCATTTTATGTTTTACGCAATCTGAGAGACACAGAATAAGTACATAGTGTGTCTCTTCTACTCTCACACACCAATTTCAGTGAGGGGAAAAAGACACAGCACAAAAAATGTCCTAGAGTTGTATTTACAAAATATCTGATATAATATATTATATACAGTGCCTTTCAAAAGTATTCGGCCACCTTGAACTTTTCAACCTTTTGCCACATTTCAGGCTTCAAACATAAGGATATAAAATTTTAATTTTTTGGTGAAGAATCAACAACAAGTGGGACACAATTGTGAAGTGGAACGAAATTTATTGGATATTTTAAACTTTTGTAAAAAATAAAAAAAACTGAAAAGTGGGGCGTGCCAAATTATTCGGCCCCCTTAAGTTAATACTTTGTAGCGCCACCTTTTGCTGCGATTACAGCTGCAAGTCGCTTGGGGTGTGTCTCTATCAGTTTTGCACATCGAGAGACTGAAATTCTTGCCCATTCTTCCTTGGAAAACAGCTTGAGCTCAGTGAGGTTGGATGGAGGGCGTTTGTGAACAGCAGTTTTCAGCTCTTTCCACAGATTCTCGATTGGATTCAGGTCTGGACTTTGACTTGGCCATTCTAACACCTGGATACGTTTATTTGTGAACCATTCCATTGTAGATTTTGCTTTATGTTTGGGATCATTGTCTTGTTGGAAGATAAATCTCCGTCCCAGTCACAGGTCTTTTGCAGACTCCAACAGGTTTTCTTCCAGAATGGTCCTGTATTTGGGTCCATCCATCTTCCCATCAATTTTAACCATCTTCCCTGTCCCTGCTGAAGAAAAGCAGGCCCAAATCATGATACTGCCACCACCATGTTTGACAGCGGGGATGGTGTGTTCAGGGTGATGAGCTGTGTTGCTTTTACGCCAAACATATCGTTTTGCATTGTGGCCAAAAAGTTCGATTTTGGTTTCATCTGACCAGAGCACCTTCTTCCACATGTTTGATGGGTCTCCCAGGTGGCTTGTGGCAAACTTTAAACGAGACTTTTTATGGATATCTTTGAGAAATGGCTTTCTTCTTGCCACTCTTCCATAAAGGCCAGATTTGTGCAGTGTATGACTGATTGTTGTCCTATGGACAGACTCTCCCACCTCAGCTGTAGATCTCTGCAGTTCATCCAGAGTGATCATGGGCCTCTTGGCTGCATCTCTGATCAGTCTTCTCCTTGTTTGAGATGAAAGTTTAGAGGGACGGCCGGGTCTTGGTAGCTTTGCAGTGGTCTGATACTCCTTCCATTTCAATATGATCGCTTGCACAGTGCTCCTTGGGATGTTTAAAGTTTGGGAAATCTTTTTGTATCCAAATCCGGCTTTAAACTTCTCCACAACAGTATCATGGACCTGCCTGGTGTGTTCCTTGGTCTTCATGATGCTCGCTGCGTGTTAAACAGAACCCTGAGACTATCACAGAGCAGGTGCATTTATACGGAGACTTGATTACACACAGGTGGATTATATTTATCATCATCTGTCATTTAGGACAACATTGGATCATTCAGAGATCCTCACTGAACTTCTAGAGTGAGTTTCCTGCACTGAAAGTAAAGGGGCCGAATAATATTGCACGCCCCACTTTTCAGTTTTTTATTTTTTACAAAAGTTTAAAATAACCAATAAATTTCGTTCCACTTCACAATTGTGTCCCACTTGATGTTGATTCTTCACCAAAAAAATTAAAATTTTATATCTTTATGTTTGAAGCCTGAAATGTGGCAAAAGGTTGAAAAGTTCAAGGGGGCCGAATACTTTCGCAAGGCACTGTAGGTTTATTACAGTGATCATGTGTTGTGGGACCAAATGGAAGCGTTGCCTATGTAAAAATGTTTATCTCCTCTTCAATTTTTCATGGCAAAAGGAGATAATAAATTCAACTTTCACTTGTGATTACCATTAGAACGGTGATCATTTGACTGGAGTCTCCATGGTCTCTAATTCCTGATCTGTTATTTCTTTTAGCTCAACAATGCTTCCTGTCTTCAGTGCATGCATGCACCGTCTTGAATTCTTGTCAAAGAGGAAGAACTTGTATATTATTTATCTCCTCGCAGCAATCAGGGAAAGCAAAAAAAAAAGGTAGTTTTGATGTCCCTGCATCTACTGAACATTGATCACTGTTATTCAAGTAGGAACATGTTACTATGGATTTTTCCAGTATGCTAATGACCAGTTTTTATTTACAGAGTGCCATGTAAAGCCAGTCTCATTGTACTTTGTCATCTATGTAACAGGAGTACAAAAGTGATGAATGTCAACGTGTATGGAAATACCCTATTGGCAACTTAGCATTTTATTTAGATTCCCAGGAGTTTGAAAGGGCACATCACTTTGTATAGAACTCACCGTGTCTATGCATTACATGGACAGCCCACTGATTTCAATGTATATTATTGTAAAGCATCAATTCCCCAGTGGTGGTGCTAGAGGGGACTAGATTACAGCTAATCATTGGGGTCCCAGCAGTGCAACAAACTGATCATCTATATTTTGGAAGACACTGTTACCAGAAAGGAATTCTAAAAGGTGGTAATGCCTTAAAAAGACATAATAGCATATTTCCACAAACTATCAAACTTTTCTCCCCTTCCTGCCACTTGCAATGAATTTCTACTATTATCTGATGGTGCATTAAAAAGCAGATGGTGTTCATATACATAAAACTCCTGTTTATCAACGTTTGGCCTCCAGCCTTAAAAAAAAAAAAAAAAAAAAAAAAAGTAATATGTTACAGTCTATTTAAGTGAGAATAAATGAAACATATGAGCAGAAAATAGTACATGAATCAGGAAGCAGAATGGATGCTGGTGATATTTTGCAAGTCGTGCAGCACCTGTACAATAAAACATGTTACAAGTTAGCAGTGTATAGTTACAGCAAATACACACATATTGTACAGCGTAGACTAAGCTGGATAAATACCGTGTTAATGTTTGGCCTCTTATTTTTCATTTGGTTCAAGCACTGACTAGAAACGCAGTACATTTTTTCTATTACGTGAAGCTCTGCATCTTCCATCTTTTTATCCACACATTCCTCAAGAGTTTTTTCTTCCTCCTCAATTTCTTCTTTAATGTCAAGCTAAAATAAGAAAATATTTACTTCATTTAAAAACTAAAGAATTATCTTCTAATGCATTTAGTGCCATGTCTGTTTCACAGCCAATGTATTACACACGTGTCATGGCTTCCTTATACAAAGACACAAAAGCCAATTCTTATTCTCATTTTGAAAGAGTCATAATGTGAAAAATTTAGATCTCATGGAAAAAGATATAGATCAACAGAATGCATATGACTTGTAGCTATTCTGTCATACTGTATATATTTATGAGAACTATACCTTTCTTAAATGGATTACCTTGGGCTACCAAATTGATGACCTATCCTTTAGCTAGCCCATAAATATCAGCTTAGTGAACATCTGACCCTCACCAATCAGCTGCTTGAAGGGGCTGCCTTTCATTGTTTACTAGGAACAGCTCCAAACTTTAAATAGTGTCTGTACTTGGTATTGCAGCTTCGTCACAACCTTCAGTTCAGCTTTGTACTAACCCTAGACCAAATAATCTTGGTGTGTCAATATAAAGTTTATATTTGTGGATAAAAGTCTGACCCAAGCAGAACTTTAGATGCACAAATCATCCTAATAATAAAAGTACAAGATGCATAGAGTTCATATGCGTCATGTCTACATCAATCATCAATATTCACCAGAACCCAGGACCAAAAACCTCTAAATCATGGCATCAAGAAATGATCTGATTATGTGTAGATGTGTAACTGCTCATATTCTCACACATTTAGTGAAGAAATGAGACATCCCCAAAATATGAAATAGGGCATATATCTGCTCTTGGTAAAGGGGTGCGCAGACACCATGAAGAAAAGTTCCAGTATCCCACCCACTGGGGCTCACTGGAAGTTGTACAGAGAAAGTAACAGTAAGGTACATTTATACTTTCTATTCTTGCATGCAGTTTTAAAAGCCTCTTCCACAATGATCCACACCTAGCTTGGGCTTCAAAAATTGAATGCAAAAACCTGAACTTCTAAACAGACTGTTCTTTCATTGGGGTGTCACCTGCAGATTCCGTCTCCCTTACAGACACACAAAAAGAGAAGAAATCCTTTTCATACTGCCCCTTCAAATATCAGACTTACAATACGGAGCTGGTTATCTTTTGAAAGATAAGATTTAGTGCCTACTACCATACCAACCCTAATCCTAATCTAGGTGCATCGATTGTTTAAGGTCTTGATGTGTTTTATACATACTTACATGAAAGGATTAAGAATCATTTTCTGGTCTTTGAAAGGTACAGTTCCAGACATCACATTTTGTTCTAACTTTACTTTCTCAATGTCATTACTACTATGCAGTTACCAAAAAACAAAAACAGTTACCAGTAATGCAGGGTTCCGCTCCTCATCAAATGGGGCAAATCCAGAGATTATTTCCAACAATACCTAGAAATTTACATTCTCTGTTAGACATATTAAGATATTGTATATATGTATCATGCACTGCCAAGACAAACAGCTCTCATACTATATCTGGAAATTTATCTCAGAATCTGCAATGCACAGACCAGTAAAATTAAGTACACAAGTAAAGTACTACTGTTACTTACCACTCCAAAGCTGAATATATCAGATTTTATAGTGACCTCTCCTCGTAGGGCCTCTGGGGCCATGTAGGCTGTGGTACCAACAATTCGTTCTGTCATCATGGTCCGTGCTAGATGTCCAGTAGCCCTTGCAAGGCCAAAGTCAGATATTTTGGGGGTAAAATTATCATCGAGGAGAATATTTGCACTAAAAGAAAAAAATAATATTGCAACATAATGCACAAAATTAAACTGTTAACAAAATCTCTATGATCATCGCCAACCTTTTAATATCTCTGTGCACATGATTGTTTTCATGTAAATATTTGATTCCGTGTGCTGTTCCCAATACAATGTTACATCTCTTATTCCAGGACAACGGAGGAGTGCTATTCTGAAATTAGAGCTACATGTCACAAACTACATTTTTGTTAATATATATTACAGAACCATTAATTCCATAGCATTATACAGTTCAGAAGACGTTTACATACATGGAACAAAAGAAAGTACAATAAACCAATCTACAAGGAAAGATGGATGGAGATGGTAGGTGAGGGTAAATGCTTTTCAAATGGTAGAATAGTAGCAGCAGGGTTATTGTAATTTGTAGCCTTAGGGTCAGTTCACACTAGCGTTCGGGTACTCCGTCCCCCATTCTGCTTAAAATAAGTGGATAAAAAAGTCCTGCTGATTTCAGATGGGTCTGTGGGTCCGCATCTTAAGCGGATAGGTTTTCCGTTTTTCGGGTCCCCAAGGGGACACAAAGAACGGAAATCCAAACGCTAGTGTGAACCTGGCGTTACCTGAACAGGTGGGTTTTCAGCTTCTGCTTGAAGGTTTTGTGGCAGACAGTCTGATAGGAGTATACATTACCATAGGAGAAATCTTCTTAGAGATAATATATGTAGATAAGAGAAGAGTGAAAAAGGTGGTCTTGTGATCAGAGGGTAAATCTGGGGTGGTATCGGGAGATTAGGTAAGAGATGAATGGAGGGCACAGGTTGTGGACATCCTTGTATGTCATAGCTAATATTAAAATTTATGGAGTAACTGGTTACCATTAAAGGGACTGTCACAGAGGAGAGGCAGTGGTGAAATGAGGAGAAACATGGACGAACAGAGAGGCAAAGCTAAGCCTTAGGCCGGTTGCAGACGACGTGCTGCAATTGGCCTGCCCAGACTGTCGGCTCGCAATCGGGACCGTGAAAAATCACAGTCGTGTGTACGGGCCCATAGAAAAGAATGGGTCAGTGTGCTATCTGTGAAATCCACGGATAGCACACTGACCCACACCACGGTTGTCTGCAAAGGGCCTTATTCATATTTCAGTGTTTTGGTCAATGATTTGCTTGTGAGCGAGAGCGAGCCAAAAACAGTGCAGTGGAGATTACACAAAAGTAATGTATAATGGAAAGATTTGCAACTGTTTGGTCTGTATGACCCGCTACTGGTTTTGGCATACAATGACTGATGCAAATCACTAACCAAACCACTGCCGTGTGAATAAGCTAAGGATGGATTGGATGGGTGCAAGCAAGCACATTAGCTAGGAGCCTGCAGTGAAGGATGTTGCAGCAACATACAGTAGGCAGAGCATGAGGACATTCACATCAATTCCTTCTCACATGGAACATCATACTAAACACTTACCAGACAGGCCAGTCGGTCTAGTAGAGAACCGTTAGACATGTATGTGTAAACCAGGCAGTAATTGTCACCATCACTGGAGAAGCCAAGGAGTTTCACTATGTTTTCGTGATGACATCTAGGAAGAGAATAAGGAAGTTCAGGACCTGGCTATTTTTCCTGGTTCAAGACCAAACATGTTTTTTTTCATAGATGTGGTTTGGAGGGCTATAAAAATTTTTTTCCTTTGGGTTATTCAAATAATTTTTGCCTCTTTTTTCAGTAATAAATAGAGCTTTATTTTTATACATTTTTTTTTATTTTTGCATGTTTTTTCTTTAATATCCAAGAAAATATAAAGAAGAAAAAATGAGAGGAAACTTGTCTGTTCTTCATATTTCTAATGTTTTTTTTTTTTTAATAACAGAAACTGTTACTAAAAACAAAATTTTAATATTTTCCCCTCTCTGTTATGGTAATTTTTTGGAGGTGACTTGTTGTGTCGCTGAGACTAGAATTTAAATATTACTTTTTTTTTTTTTTTGCTGATTTCCTGAGTAACATCTGATATATCCCCAGTTACAGGAGGAATGTAGCATTCTACCAAGCAGCTCATAGATTTCCCGGCCCTGTTAGTCATGTGACTAATAGGCCAGAGGTGGAGCCACATCATGCTGATCCCCACAGCTGTGCACACAGCACTCATTGAGCATATATATATTTCTTTGAGTAATTAAATTAAAAAAGAGACCTATATTTTCTAGAGTGTACTATTTCAAGTGTTTTATTTCTGTAAATGTTGATTATGGATTACAGGTAATGAAAACCAAAATCTAAGAAAATTAAAATATTGTGAAAAAGTTCAGTATTGTAAATTCAGTGTGTCACCTGCCAAGGTTTCCTAAACCTTTAAATGGTCCCTCAGTCTGGTTCAGTAGGACACACAATCATGGAAGACTGCTGATTATGAATTGTATTACTGAATTACTGAAATGAATGAACGTTTCAAAAATATTCTAATTTATTGAGGTGCACCTGTATATACAGTATATATATCTCCTTGTAAGGTGAACAATCGACTGCCTGGACGTACAGTACAGACCAAAAGTTTGGACACACCTTCTCATTCTAAGAGTTTTCTGTATTTTCATGACTATAAAAATTGTAGATTCACACTGAAGGCATTAAAACTATGAATTAACACATGTGGAATTATATACTTAACCAAAAAGTGTGAAACAACTGAAAATATGTCTTATATTCTAGGTTCTTCAAAGTAGCCACCTTTTGCTTTGATTACTGCTTTGCACACTCTTGGCATTCTCTTGATGAGCTTCAAGAGGTAGTCACCTGAAATGGTCTTCCAACAGTCTTGAAGGAGTTCCCAGAGATGCTTAGCATTTGTTGGCCCTTTTGCCTTCACTCTGCGGTCCAGCTCACCCCAAACCATCTCGATTGGGTTTAGGTCTGGTGACTGTGGAGGCCAGGTCATCTGGCGTAACACCCCATCACTCTCCTTCTTGGTCAAATAGCCCTTACACAGTCTGGAGGTGTGTTTGGGGTCATTGTCCTGTTGAAAAATAAATGATGGTCCAACTAAAAGCAAACCGGATGGAATAGCATGCCGCTGCAAGATGCTGTGGTAACCATGCCGGTTCAGTATTCCTTCAATTTTGAATAAATCCCCAACAGTGTCACCAGCAAAGCACCTCCACACCATCACACCTCCTCCTCCATGCTTCACGGTGGGAACCAGACATGTAGAGTCCATTCGTTCACCTTTTCTGCGTCGCACAAAGACACGGTGGTTGGAACCAAAGATCTCAAATTTGGACTCATCAGACCAAAGCACAGATTTCCACAGGTCTAATGTCCATTCCTTTTGTTCTTTAGCCCAAACAAGTCTCTTCTGCTTGTTGCCTGTCCTTAGCAGTAGTTTCCTAGCAGCTATTTTACCATGAAGGCCTGCTGCACACTGTCTCCTCTTAACAGTTGTTGCAGAGATGTGTCTGCTGCTGGAACTCTGTGTGGCATTGACCTGGTCTCTAATCTGAGCTGCTGTTAACCTGCGATTTCTGAGGCTGGTGACTCGGATGAACTTATCCTCCGCAGCAAAGGTGACTCTTGGTCTTCCTTTCCTGGGGCGGTCTTCATGTGAGCCAGTTTCTTTTTAGCGCTTGATGGTTTTGGCCACTGCACTTGGGGACACTTTCAAAGTTTTCCCAATTTTTCGGACTGACTGACCTTAATTTCTTAAAGTAATGATGGCCACTTGTTTTTCTTTACTTAGTTGATTTTTTCTTACCATAATACAAATTCTAACACTCCATTCAGTAGGACTATCAGCTGTGTATCCACCTGACTTCTGAACAACACAACTGATGGTCCCAACCCCATTTATAAGGCAAGAAAGCCCACTTATTAAACCTGACAGGGCACACGTGTGAAGTGAAAACCATTTCAGGTGACTACCTCTTGAAGCTCATCAAGAGAATGCCAAGAGTGTGCAAAGCAGTAATCCAAGCAAAAGGTGGCTACTTTGAAGAACCTAGAATATAAGACATATTTTCAGTTGTTGCACACTTTTTTGTTAAGTATATAATTCCACATGTGTTAATTCATAGTTTTGATGCCTTCAGTGTGAATCTACAATTTTTATAGTCATGAAAATACAGAAAACTCTTGGAATGAGAAGGTGTGTCCAAACTTTTGGTCTGTACTGTATATAGTCATTTTATAGTGAACAGTATCCTCTGTGAATAAGCTACTGTGCTGACTGGCACATTAATATCCTTGTACAGAGTTTCGTATTTAATGCTAATATTTGTTACATACCCTATACTGTATTTATTGCACAAATAATTGCATATAAGCACACATTTTTTTTAATATAAAAGGAAAACTATAGTAAGATGCAAAGAGCAGCCAGCTTACTTACACTGAATGAAAAAGTGGGGGAAAATTCCAGCTTATAAGATCCATCTCCTATCCAGTGGACAGGTGACAAATATAGGGTGATTCAACAATGATGGTGCAAAAGCAGCGGCCTATAGTTAAAGGGGTTTTCGGGGCAAAAAAAAAAAATCTTTTTTTAAAAAAAAAGGTCTATTAAAGGGTTAATAAGTGCACCCAAATACCTTTAGCAGTGTTTTGAGTGATTTCTGGGTTTCTCTGGGAGCTACTGGCATCCTCTGCATTTGTTTACATTGTGTAGCTTCCTCCTGTCTTAGCCTACAACTACCATGAGCTGACTCCCTCCCCCTCCCTGTCTCCCTAGCTATTCCGACCACTACTAGACCTTCCCAACTAACTAACTCAGCCCATCCCCCACCCCATCATACTTACCTGTGTTCCTGTCCAGACTTCTGTGGGGATGGCTCCTCTTCTTATTTGATAGTCATAGCAATAGTCCCAGCACTTCATCTCTACTGTGGAGGCATGGGAGGTTCCACCGGTTACAGCGCAATGCTGGGACAATTGTACACGCACCAGCAGACGTCAAAGAAGAGGAGCAGCTGTCCCCACAGAAGGAAGTCAGAACAGGAAGACAGGTAAGTATGGTGGGGATAGTATTGGTGACGTTCCGTTTCCAGAAACAGGGAAACGGTATGTCACCGGATAATCAGAAAATGTGCCTGGGGCGGTCACATGACTGCACCAGGGATATGGGTAAATATATATTTATGCTAAAGTAAGTAATTTAGAAAGTAGACAGGGGGAGAGTGTTTAGATTAGTGTAGAAATTACATTTTATCCCGGAAAACACCTTTAAAGTAATATCAGTGGTAAATGGCCAGTGAAAAGCAATGCAAAACTGGCTTCATTGCCCATAGCAACCAATCACAGCTCAGCTTTCATTTTTCAAGAGCTAAATGTGAAACGTTTTTACATAGTGTGACATTACATGGTGACATCGAAGGAAGAAAAAGCTTTTTGTCTTGGAATTTACAAGAAGGGTTTAAGGTACTGTATATTTTCTACACAAACTGCATTTTGCGCTGGGTGAAGCAATTTGAAACCACTGGAGGTTTATGTCAAGGGAAAAATCTGGGCCGCCCAAAGACTTTGGAAGAGACAGTGAACTAGAAAGTAGAAAGTCGACCAGGCTGACTAGTATGGCATACAGGTGCCACAGTATGGTGTATCTTATGAAAACATCTTGGTTGTAAGCCATACAGATTACATCTTCTTTAGTAGCTGAAGCCAGAGGGCAGACAGAAACACAGAATAGGCTTGTGTTCAGTGATGAGGCAACCTTTCACATCAGTGGAGAGGTCAATTGCCACTATGTCTATCAGTAGCATGGTGTACCTCCACATTTCCATTTGGATGCTTGCTGATACCTGAATAAAACTGTACCAGGACATAGCTTTGGCTACCACAGAAAAAAAAAAAAAAAAAAAATCATCAATGGTGCCCTGACCTCTACAATCGGCAGACCTAATAACCTGAAATTTCTTTTCGTGGAACTGCCTCAAAGAGTCAGTGTATTTGTATAATTGAAAATATGCTGGCATACATATAATAATAATAATAATCCTTTAATAGTCCCACAATGGGGAAATTCAGTGTGTTACAGCAGCAAAGATAAGATAAGATAAGATAAGCAGATACAAATACAAATACAACATGTACAGGAATGTTCCAAGGTGAGAGGCATTACATTAATAGCAGACAGACAGATAGGGCGTAGCAGAGGGGGGGGGGGACATCTGGACAGAACTGGACTAGTGCCTAGATAGCTACCGTGTCACCAATGGAAATCACATCAAACATTTGTAGTGTGTAGATAAAACATGGATAGATCGTCTGTCTTTTCAAGTTAATAAATTTGTGTTATATTCTCTTGGTTATAAATGCCAAAGCTATAATTTTGCACCATTCTACTTGAATCACCCTGTATTAGATCAGTCCAGGTCAGACTACAGGAACCCCACTTGTCACAAATGCAGCCAGATGTTTGTCTGGAGAGGCAGTCGAGTATGCATTTTTGGATGGTTGCTGAAGTTAAACTTCCACCATTCTAATGTTTTTCACCTATCCAGTGAACGTTTTAGGCTACAGATGAAACTAGCTAAAGACAATGACATCATATCATAACAATGAAAGATTTTATAACAGCTAATAATATTGGCAATGTTAGGCTGAGTTCACATCTGAAGTACATGCTATCAGAC
Organism: Leptodactylus fallax; assembly: GCA_947044405.1. NCBI lineage: Eukaryota > Metazoa > Chordata > Amphibia > Anura > Leptodactylidae > Leptodactylus > Leptodactylus fallax. Next base: position 6,845,019 of record CAMRHE010000036.1, read on the forward strand.
TCTTCTGCCCACTCTCCTTGCGTGTAGCTGTGATCTACCGTTCACCCGGCTCACCCTACCAATTTCTGGATCACTTCGCTTCTTGGCTTCCCCTCTTTTTATCCAGTGAAATTCCTACCCTCATCATGGGTGACTTTAACATCCTCACTGACACCCCTTTCTCCCCAGCTGCCTCACAGTTTCTCTCAATAACCACGTCTTTTGGTCTTTCACAACTTTCCCCTTCTGCCACACATGTAGATGGCAACACCATTGATCTTGTCTTCCATCGACTCCTCACAGTTTCTAAATTTACTAACTCTTCTCTGCCACTCTCTGATCATGCGATACCTTTTAGAGGCTAACTGAGTATATTTATAAGTAAGCTTTCAGGAGTACTCGCTCCCTTCATCAGACATGGTGTGATACAAGAACTGAAAATTAACAGATTTTTATACACATGGTTTTCAAAGCATTTTAGAGTCCTTAAAAAAAATTGCAGTCTAAGTAGAGAAGTTATTTACAACAGGTCAAAAAAACAGTCTGGAAACTTGTGGTGCGTGACGGAGGGATCAGTAATTCTTGCTGTTATCTGTTTGCTATCAGGAGGTGATTTGTGACCCTCACAGGTCACACATAGTGTGATTTGAAGCTGGCATGAATATTAAGTCCAAATTGCAGAGTTTGAAATTTTTGCATAAATTTGTACTCCATTTCTTTTACATTACTCCAAACTTGGAAGTGATCCCACAGAGGCCTATATGAAAGAACTAAAGAGTATGATCAAGGAGTTTCCAGTCCAGATCCAGAATCAGGTAAAAGGACTTATCCCCCAAGATCCCAGGCCGGGCTGCTTCTATATGCTCCCAAAGATACACAAAGATGGCAACCCTGGGAGGCCTATCATTTCTGGCATTGGGACACTGACAGAAAACATCTCAGGTTGGGTGGAAAATCTCCTAAAACCCCTTGTCAGGGATACTCCAAGCTATATCCAGGACACCACTGACCTTCTTAACAAACTGAATGCCCTGGGCCCTCTACCTGAGGGTACCATTTTGGCCACCATGGATGTGGAATCCCTGTATACTAACATTCCCCACAAGGATGGAGTTGCAGCATGTCGGGTACACCTGGCAAAACAAAACCTCCCAACAGAACCAGTAACGCAGCTCATACAATTCATCCTTAGCCACAACCATTTTACCTTTGGAGAGGATCTATATCTACAGCGAATGGGAACTTCAATGGGGACCAGATGTGCACCCCAATATGCAAATCTCTTTATGGCAGAAATGGAAGGAACATATTTATCAACATGCGCCACCAAACCTATGATTTACCTTCGTTATATCGATGATATCCTTGTCATCTGGACTGCAGGTGAGGAGGCCCTACTTCAATTCCATAATGACTTCAATGACTTTCACCCGACCATCAACCTTAAACTTAGCTATTCAGGGAGTGAAATTCACTTTCTGGATACCACAATATACATTAAAGACCACCGGCTACTCACATCAATATACCACAAACCCACAGACAGAACGGCCTACCTGAGAAACGACAGCTTCCACCCCAAGCACACAAGACAATCTATAATCTACAGCCAGGCTATACGATACAATCGTATTTGCTCCGACAAAACAGACCTGGACAAGCACCTCCTGGATCTGAGGATGAAATTTCTCAGATTGGGATACAAACCAAAAGTGACAGACAACCAATTAAACAAAGCAGCAGCCATTAACAGAGACAGTCTGCTCACATATAGAGAGACCCAGAAAGAAGCCCGAGTGCCCCTAGTTGTCACCTACAACCCACAGCTGGAGATCCTACGAAGGATTGCCAAGGAGCTCCAACCTGTACTACATAGGGACAACAGACTCAAGGACATATTTCCAGTCCCCCCTCTCCTCTCCTTTCGACAACCACCAAACCTGAGGCGCATTATCGTCTGGAGTGCCCTGAAGGAACCAACTGAAAATGGCACCTCACCTTGCCTACATAAAAGGTGCATGACCTGCAAGCACATCCACACCGCTGACAGTGTACCTATCCCACAGTCACAACAGGTGCACAGAATTAGGGGGACATTTTCCTGCAGGTCTTCCAATGTGGTGTACCTCATAATGTGTGTGCAATGTCCCACCACAAGCCTCTATGTGGGGGAAACAGGGCAGAGACTCAGTCAACGAATGAACTCACACAGATCCACCATTAATAACAACAGAACCGATCTCCCAGTGGCCGCACATTTCTCCGGAGAAAACCACTCTATTGAAGATTTGCGGGTTGTGGTTTTAATGGGACATTTTAAGACACAGGAGAAAAGAAAAGAAATGGAGTACAAATTTATGCAAAAATTTCAAACTCTGCAATTTGGACTTAATATTCATGCCAGCTTCATGTCACACTATGTTTGAACCATGAACTGAACTCAATATTCATGCCAGCTTCAAATCACACTATGCGTGACCTGTGAGGGTCACAAATCACCTCCTGATAGCAAACAGATAACAGCAAGAATTACTGATCCCTCCGTCACGCACCACAAGTTTCCAGACTGTTTTTTTGACCTGTTGTAAATAACTTCTCTACTTAGATTGCAATTTTTTTTAAGGACTCTAAAATGCTTTGAAAACCATGTGTATAAAAATCTGTTAATTTTCAGTTCTTGTATCACACCATGTCTGATGAAGGGAGCGAGTACTCCTGAAAGCTTACTTATAAATATACTCAGTTAGCCTCTAAAAGGTATCGCCTGATTTCTTCACTCTTCCACTACTTTCAATGGCTAACACGGTACAACATTATACTACTCTCTGATCATAACCTTCTGTCTCTCACCATCAGTGCTTTCTCTCCTTCACAGGACACACCTACTCATCATACATATAGGAATTTACGTGCTATTAACACCCAGCACCTCTCAGATATTATACAGTCCTATCTGTCCCCCATCTCTTCACTGTCCTGCCCCAATCTAGACACCAGTCACTATAATGAAACCCTTAAGAGTGCATTGGATGAGGTGGCTCCCCCCTCCACTCGAACGGTTAGACACAGGAGGCAGCAACCCTGGCACACACCACAGACACGTTTTCTTCAGCGGTGCTCTAGGTGTGCTGAACACCTGTGGAGAAAATCACATACACCTGCAGACTTCCTCCACTTTAAATTTATGCTTAAAACCTATAATTCTGCCCTTCACCTAGCCAAACAAGCCTATTTCACCACCCTCATCTCTTCTCTCTCCTGTAACCCTAAAAGGCTATTTGAAACTTTTCACTCCTTACTCACTCACAAGGTGCAGATGCCATTCACAGACCTTAGCGCAGATGACCTGGCCACTTATTTCCATGATAAAATTGATAAGATCCGTCAGGAAATAACTGCCCAATCCCCAGATGGCACTTATTCCCTCACCAGCTGCACTTCAGACTGTTCATTCTCATCTTTTGAACCTGTTACAGAGGAGGAAGTATCTCAGCTACTTTCTTCTTCTCGCCCTACAAACTGTAGTAGTGACCCTTTCCCCTCACACCTTCTCCAGTTTCTGTCTCCTGCCGTCACGACTTACCTTACTAAAATATTTAACCTCTCTCTCTCTCTCTTCTGGAATTTTCCCATCCTCTCTCAAACATGCTGTCATAACCCCACTACTGAAGAAATCCTCCTTTGACCCGTCCTGTGCTGCTAACTATCGACCTGTCTCTAACCTTCCTTTTATCTCCAAAATCTTGGAACGCTTAGCCTATTCTCGTTTAATCCGCTATCTTTCTGCTAACTCTCTTCTTGACCCCTTACAATCTGGCTTCCGCACTCTGCACTCTACTGAAACGGCCCTCACAAAAGTCTCCAAGGATCTCCTGACGGCTAAATCCAAAGGTGACTACTCTCTTCTTATTCTTCTAGATCTCTCAGCAGCATTTGACACTGTTGACCATCAACTCCTCCTCACTATGCTCCGTTCTATTGGCCTTACAGACACTGCTCTCATCTCTCTGACCGCACTTTCTGTGTATCATTTGCGGGCTCTGCTTCTTCCCCTCTTCCCCTTGCCGTTGGGGTTCCTCAGGGCTCGGACCTAGGTCCCCTGCTCTTCTCCCTCTACACAGCCCCCATTGGACAAACTATCACTAGATTTGGCTTCTGGTACCATCTTTATGCTGATGACACCCAATTATATACGTCATCCCGTGACATCACCCCTGCACTAATACAGAACACCAGTGACTGCCTCTCTGCTGTCTCAAATATCATGTCTTCACTCTATCTGAAACTGAATCTCTCAAAGACTGAACTACTGCTGTTTCCACCATCTAATAGATCTATCCCTGATATCTCCATTGCAGTCTCTGGCCTTACCATAACTCCTAGGCAGTATGCTCGCTGCCTCGGGGTTTTGTTTGACTCAGACTGTGACAGCTTGGGGGAATTAAACTCAAAATGGCGGCTTGTCCTGGTCCGGACAGCGGTGGTTCATGGTACTGGGCGCCGGAAAGATAGCTTTCAGATGGTCCAAGTGTAAATAAAAGTGGCTTTATTCAGCTTAACTGCAACATAACAAAACAACAAAAAAAAACCTATGCCACAGTTAGGGCCTAACTCACTCCTTGAGCCCCTAACTGTCCTGACTGTTACTCAGCTCCAGCAACAGTCCTCTGTGGACGCCAGCCCTCTGGGACAGAGCCTATCTCTCTGTCCTCGCTGGTCCACCCCTGTGGACGCCAGCCCTTTTGGGACAGAGCCTCTCTCTCTGTCCTAGCTGGTCCACCACTGTTTCCTGCTTCCTGCAGGGTACTCCAGCCCCTCTGGAGTTACGTGCCACCCTCAAAGGCGTGGCTGAGAGCCTTTTCAGGGCTGGGCCTGGGTCGCTCAACAGCGCCCTCTGGCTCACATACTCACATACCCTCCCCCTCAGCTCACTACCCATGGGGTGAGCTACAATGGGACGAGACATCCTATGATGAAGTCCCTCTTCAACCAAATATGCCTGTTCAGTGTCTCTCCAGAAGTCCCAGTCAGGCGGTCTTTTCTTCCAAATACTGCTCCGTCGAGTTCTCCGTTTTCTCATCACTTTAAATGCTACGCCAAGATCCTGGCCATTCTGTACAAAGGCAAGTTCTCCTTCATCACCTTCAAAATTCGCCATACAAGGGATCACATCATTTTCATCACATTTCTCGCCGTACTCTTCAGCCATCCCATTGCAAGACCTTGATCCCTGTAGTGAACAGCCGTAAGAATCTTCATCTTTACCTATCATGAATCCACAGGAGCTCAGAGACCAACTAACACGTACTGCATGCACATCAATGTCTTTAGAGTATAACTGTTTCACGGGTACTTTTTCCATAACCTTCATTCCAAAGCAAACTTTGTCATCACCATCAAGGCTTAGAAGTTTAGGAGACATAGGCTGCTTGCTCTCTTCTTTGTTTGAGATACACAAGCTCTGTACTGCAATATCTTCTCCTTCTGCACCAGGGCCATACCGTACACCCTCAGATAATAGATCACGCTGAACTACATTTTCTGGTATGTCTTTAACAACTATCACATCCTTGGTGACATGTAACCATCTCTTACTTCTACATGCAAATGACGGCTGCTCAGTCTCTGCATTAGAACCTCTACCACGGTTACTTTCATTAGTTAGGGACATAGTAACATTGTATCTCAGCCTCTTCTTGTTGCTATTAGCATCAGGCGGTAAAACAACTTCTGCCTCTTCTCCTCTTTTTGGGTTGACTATATTATTTCCTGACTCCCCCTTCACAGACAACATGGAGTCATTTTTCACCATTTGTCCACCCGACATTTGGCTAGAGACAGGCACAGCAACACCTTTATCCACAATGGCTTCAGACACTTTAGCTGTTGGGACAACATATGCGTGGTCAGTCTTCTTACGGACTCTTGTTCCACAATTTTGGTGACCCTTCACCTTATTTACTATCTCACAGCCCTCTAGGCTTTGGACCTCATTGGTTTGAAGCTGGACCCACTCTGTCACAGGCAGTGTGTGACCAATCACAGTTTCTTCTTCTGTTGGACCTTCTTTGGCCTCCTCACAATTTGCAGGAAGTCCACCTTTAGCAGCATCTTCCTGGGGAACTATACCATCTACTTGACGTTTTACCGAATCACGTGGTTTCATCATAATCTGATCATTGGTATCTATACCGGCAGCTTTCTCTAATTCTAACGCCTTCTGTAGCGCACAAATCTCTGATTCCAGCTCCAGAACTGCCACATTTTTCTGAGCAGCCTCCATCTCAGTTTTTACTATTGCAACTTGCAGAACTTCCTCAATCTTCCTGACACCTTCTATGGCAGCAGATGTAGATGCCATCTCTTTATCCACTATGTCTCCTAATTCTAGGATATTCTGCAGTGTTCTTCTAACATTTGTCAGGTCAGCATCCTGGATGATATTTTCTGCTTCCCTCACTGTTCCCTGAATTATATTAAATTGATCCTCCAACATCTTCTGATAAAGCTTCTGCTCATCTGCAGACTTTTTGTCAAGTCTTTCATTCAAGTCCTGTATCTCAGTGGCTCTCTTATCTTGCTCTTGGTTGAATAAAGACTCTAGTTCTTGAATCATATTTTTCAGGGATAACAGCTCTAATTCTTTAGAGGTTAACAGGCTCTGCAGCGAGTCCTTCTCAGCTTCTAGTGCTGCCAGCTTTGAAGATAGGGCAGATGCCGACTGTTCAGTATTGGATAAAAACTGCTGCAATCGATCCAATTCTTCTCTTTTAGATTCCACTTTGGCTTTTGACTATTCTATCTGAAACCCCAGCTGTTTCTTGACTTCCACCTGCTTGTTCACTTGCACCTTTAGTTTAGCAACAAGCATTTTTAGATCTACAATCTCAGCAGACAAATTAGACAGATTTCCCTCAAACTGAATCTTCATGTCTTTTATCTGGAGGTCCAATTCTCTCTTGGCCTTTTCCAGCTTGTCATAAGCATTAGCTTTGTTCTCATACAATATCTGCACAGATTCCAGGTTTTTCTCAACTTCATCCTTGGAGCTAATCAAATCCTCCATTTCAATGCACAGTTGCTTGTTGAGCCTCTCTAACTAGGTCTTCAATTCAAGGGCCTCTTCTAGGGAGTGAGCCAAGGCAAGAGCTTTGGTCTCTTTTCCACGAGCCTCTGCTTCAGCACGGTCATGTTCCTCTGCATATCTAGCAGAAAGAGTCTTCTCTTCACCAAGCCGTTGATCAAACTTTTTCTGCTTCCTTTCCAAATTTGACACCATCCGACGTTGATGATCAAGATCTACACCTACATCTTCTAGTTCCTGCTGCAGTCTAATTTTCATCTTCTCAAGTTTGTCATAAGCAGCAGCCTTCTCCTCAAATCGTTGATTTGTAGCTTCTAGCTCCTTTTGCAACTTTTCCTTTAGTTCTTCAACAGAGTCCAAGGACCCAATACTATCCTCTATTTTTTTCTTCATATCAGTGGCCTGAGCCTGTAGTGTTGAAATCCGCTTTGTCAAATCTCTTTTTCCTATCTCTTCTTCCTCTAGTTGCTCAAGGAAACCATTTTTCTCATCTTCCATTTGTTTTAGTTTTGTACTAAGGTCAAGCTTCTGCCGGGTTTCTTCTTGCAAAAGTTCCTGAGTGTCCTGAAGCTGCGATTCTAGTGTAGAAAAATCTTTGGAAAGTTTGATAAACTTGCTGTCTGCTTGAGAAAGAAGCCCTGTGACATTATTCAATTCTTCGTCTTTATTTTGCACCAAAACAGACAACGTCTCATTATCTTCACAAAATCCTGACAGCGCCCTCTCCAGGCTACATACTCTAGGTTTGAGTTCCCTTTCTTTTTGTTCCAGAACTCCAGCTCTACTTTGCCATTCGTGGATTTCACTATTTAAGCGAACCTGATGCAAGTTTTGCTCTGACTGCAATGTCTGCAAAAATTCACTTCTCTCACGTTTTGCAGTTTCAAGGTCATCTCTTAATTTTTCAATGACACTCTCTTTGGCAATGGAGTCTTGGACATGCTGCTCCTTTAAATCCTGCAATTGCTTCTCAAGCACTTGCTTTTGCTCTACACTCTGTACAACTTTATTAGATAGAGCACATTTCATATCAGCAAACTCCTTCTTAGTGACACAGTCCATTCCAGGCAAACCCAGTACCGCATTTTCACAATGACTAGGATATAAACTCTTTATAGTCTCAAGCTCTTTCTTCAACCAAAGGTTCTCTTTCTCTGATACCTCAAGTTGTCATTTCCAATCAGATATTTCATTCTCATACAAGAACCTGTTGGCTTTAATCTCAACTTGAAGCTGCTGCACCATAACATTTTCATCTTTGGTGCTTTCATACACTCCAATATGAGACATACAATCAGCAGGGACATATTCAATCATAGAACAGAGGTGCTTTAGACAAACTGTGTCACTTTCATGCAACCCATTATCTTTACTTACATTCCACCTGATCTGTTCCGGGTTTTGCGTCTCTCTGCATTCAGACTGTTGCACTAATAAACCTGTGCATAACTTCTCTGCTTTTTTACAAGCTGAAATTCTCTTTTTCTTGCCCATGGTTTACTAACAAGATTACACAATATTCCACAGCAACCGGCAGCAACTTTTTGCTATCTTCTGCAGTCACATGTATTCAAACAGTTAACTTATGTGGCACTACAACAACCAGCATTTTCTTCTGTCTTCCACAGAAAACACCAACATGGCACCATAGCCTTTCACATAGACTGTTTATGTGGCACTACAACAAGCAGCATTTTCTTCTGTCTTCCACAGAAAACATCAACATGGCACCATAGCCTTTCACATACACTTGTTTGCAATATCCAGCTTCTATACACATTGCTATGTTGCAATTCACTCACCCCTCCTGGGTTTCTTCGGTTGAAATCACAGATTTCTTCCAGCTGTAGGCCACAATGCACACTTAGCAGTACTGCAATCACAAACCACTTGTCTTCCAGGACTTGCGTGGATCTCTTTATGCGCGCGATTCTCCACCATATGTGACAGCTTGGGGGAATTAAACTCAAAATGGCGGCTTGTCCTGGTCCGGACAGCGGTGGTTCATGGTATTGGGCGCCGGAAAGATAGCTTTCAGACGGTCCAAGTGTAAATAAAAGTGGCTTTATTCAGCTTAACTGCAACATAACAAAACAACAAACAAAACCTATGCCACAGTTAGGGCCTAACTCACTCCTTGAGCCCCTAACTGTCCTGACTGTTACTCAGCTCCAGCAACAGTCCTCTGTGGACGCCAGCCCTCTGGGACAGAGCCTATCTCTCTGTCCTCGCTGGTCCACCCCTGTGGACGCCAGCCCTTTTGGGACAGAGCCTCTCTCTCTGTCCTAGCTGGTCCACCACTGTTTCCTGCTTCCTGCAAGGTACTCCAGCCCCTCTGGAGTTACGCGCCACCCTCAAAGGCGTGGCTGAGAGCCTTTTCAGGGCTGGGCCTGGGTCGCTCAACAGCGCCCTCTGGCTCACATACTCACAAGACCTTTCCTTCACCCCCCATATCCAATCACTCGCACGCTCATGTCATCTCCACCTCAAAAACGTCTCCAGAATCCGCCCTTTCCTTACCACAAATACACTAAAGACACTTATCATTGCCCTGATTCACTCTCGCCTTGACTACTGTAACTCCTTACTAATCGGTCTTCCCCTTACTAAACTCTCCCCTCTACAATCTATTCTGAATGCGGCGGCCAGGCTAATCTATCAGTCTAGACACTACAGTGATGCCTTCGGTCTGTGCCGGTCACTACATTGGCTGCCTATTCAATGCAGAATACAATATAAACTTATCACCCTCATTCACAAGACTCTCCATAATGCTGCACCTCCCTACATTTCCTCCCTCATCTCTGTCTATTGCCCAATCCGTACTCTCCGTTCACTAAATGACCTAAGACTAACATCCTCTATTATCAGAACATTCCACGCTCGTATACAAGACTTCTCCCAAGTTGCACCACTTCTCTGGAATGCTCTATCCCGGACTATCAGATTAACCCCCAATTTCCACAGCTTCAAGCGTAAACTAAAGACATATCTTTTCAGACAAGCCTATCACAACTCCTAATGTAAACCCTTCCGTAGTTAGAATCCCGAAAACGTACCCTCTGTTCACGCTCCCACATTACCTCACAGGATATGATGTCATATCAGACTAACTTTATATGTCCAGGCACCATCTGCACGTTAAAGGACACGACTGGTGACGGCTCATACAGCTTTATATATGTGTAATGACAGTAACCTATATCACAAAATTGTCTGACTATTGTACAAGCAATGCTACGTCTGTTTCCGCCCCTGCTACCTCTTGTGTCACCCCCTCTACCTCATAGATTGTAAGCTCTTGTGAGCAGGGCCCTCAGTCCCAGTGTGTGAATTGAATATTTCTTTGTAATGTATCTTTTTTGTCAGTACTTGAACCCTACAAATTGTACAGTGCTGCAGAATATGTTGGCGCTATATAAATAAAAAAAATTATTAAATTATTATTACATCTGTGTTGGAGACTCCGTTCAGACTCTCTAGCACAAGTCCATCTAAACAAAAATGTCCTGCTAAACTCACTTTTTCTTCCAGCAATTTTAATTAACGGTCTCCGTTTGCATTAGTCATAGAATGGATCATTTTTTTCACATTCTTCTGATCCTTCAAAGGACCAGAAGAATGGAAATAACTACACAGGTGTCAAGAGCAAAAGCAGAATGTAGGAAACACAGAAAAATACAGTAGGAGCGGTAAAGTAATATACTATATTGCATATACTGTAGTATTAAACGTTATCTATACTTACTGTGCCATTGTTTTTATTTCTTGTTTAAACTGATCTTTAAGGTCCTGTAAACTAGCATCAGCCATCTATGAAAATTAAACAACCATGCTTAAAAAAATACATAAATATATATACAAATGCACAGATAAAATTTCCTTAATATATATGTCATTAAGCACACCAACTAAATTTAACTAAATGAAACATACATCATTAAAAAAAAAAAAAAACATCTGGATGGCAGCAGTAGGGTTCGGCCACCAAAACTGTACATTAAGATCCCTTTGAACCCACTATCTATCTAATGATGTCCTTGATTTAAAAACAAAAAAACAAACACACATTCCCAAATCTGTATTTCAGTGTTTAAAGAGGACCTTTCATATCCTCATGAAAGTTTCGGTTTTATATACCGCTAGAAAGCAGACAGTGCTGCCCCGGTGGAGGAGATATCGGTGCTGATAGTTTCGGCACCAAACTCTCCCCACTGTCAGAAGGGCGTTCCTCATAGCTCAGTGTCATTGCATTGTGGTAAGGAATGCCCCCTTTGATAGTACAAGGCTATGTTACAGTACTGTCGGGGGGAAGGGGGTGTTCCTTTCAGCCCAGCAATTACGCTGAGCTATGAGGAATGCCCTTCTGACGGTGGGGAGAGATCGATGCCGAAACTAACAGCACCGATATATCCTCCACCGGGGCACATACCAGGAAAGCTGACAACATGCTGAATTCAGCGCTCTGTCAGCTTTCTAGGGGTATATAAAACTGCACTTTGTAGACTAGGTGTTTTCAGACATGGGGATGTATAATTTGATTATGTTTGTTTTGATTATTTACTTTTACTTCAAATCTACGGAAAAGGGGATGATGTGTATTTATTTAAATTTTTAAATGTTATTTTTTCAAACTATTTTATTAGCCCCCCTAGGGGGCTTGAATCTGCAATCTATTGATTGCATGTCCCATAGACTGCAATAAAACAGTATTGCAGTCTTTGGGACTTTTGCTACATAGCTATGTAGCAAATATGTCTATGACCAGCCTCAATACCTATATTACTAGGATAGGCCTGGAGCCTTCATTAGGCTCCCAGCTTCCATAGGATGGCTCCTGCAATCTCACTGCACAGAAGTTTTCCTAGACCAGACAAGGTACGGGGGTCAAATTTACATTTAACTGAAAGCAAATAGAATTAGCTCCGAGTCATCTATAAAGACCCGGCATCCGCTATACTATTATGGCGGATGTCAGAAAGTTTTTGTTGTCATTAAGATTGCACTTTGATACAAAAAACTTCACTACCCGCTAACAGCCCCTATCACAGTTTAGAAACGGCTTAGAAGAGATACTGGTGGTGGTAGAGAAGGCCAATACCTACAGTAGTCAGTTTTTTCACTGCCACTCTTTCACCCTTTAAGTAGCCCTGGTAAACAACTCCAAAACCACCCTCTCCAATTTTACTTCCTCCTCCAGAAAGTGGCCGATCATCAAAGTCTCTTGTAATTCTCTTCAGATGATCAAAGGAAAAAAGGCCAAAACCTGCAAAGACAAGTAAACACAAATAACATAAAATGGTTAAACATGCAAGCTATATTGTAAGTCCCAATATTTTTCCATGTAATGAGATTAATATATCAGCGCTGACAAACTGAGTCTTTATAGACCCACTAAGTAATATTTAAGAGTTCAACAATGATAATCACTTTAGTACACAACATATTGTGTTGAATTCTGCTTTACAACAATGTACATTAAAAGAACCTAAAAGTGGTTGTTAGATAAAGATACAGTACAGTAGGCCTTGCTGTTCTGGCTGAGCACGGGACCCATCTCTATATAATCCTGATATGCCCTGTTATAGAAAATGAACAGAGGTTGGTATAGTGAGATGACTTGTTTAACTGTTTCACAGCATAGGATATATTTAAGTAAACCTTGATTTTAAAAGGGGTTTCCGGGATTAAAAATATTGATGAAATATAATAAGACTAATTCATCAACACCAGATTGGTGGGGGTCTGACGCCCGATACCCCAAATCAACTGTTCTCAGCTGTTGGTATACAGGGAATGAAGCAAGAAGCATATAGCTCTATTCTTTGTGTAATGGCCAGACCTGGGGGGGGGGGGGGGATGAACAATCCACAGGATAGGTCAACAGTATGTGATTTTTTTGGGATCCAACTTCAGGATAGGTTATCAATATTTTTACACAGAATGAAGCAGGAAGCAGAGAGCATCTTTCTCTGTGTAGAACAGCTAATCAATGGGGGGGTGGGTGTCTGACATCCCCCCAGATCTGATATTGGTGAACTGTATTTAGTATAAATAAAAATGAATGGAAAAAGTTACACCTAGCACCAAGAGCATTATTGCAAATATCTACTTTATATAAAAATACATGAAAAACCAGGTTCTTTAGTCTACATTTTGACTGCAAACTAAGGCCATCTGTCAGTGACAAGGCACCTCTTTTACTAATAATAATTCTCAGGTAGGTTGACACTCTTGTCCAGTGATTTCACTTCAGGTACTACCTTAGTCCATGGCCCATACAATATCACCATGCTACACCTTTTCATATATATTCGCTGGCCTTTAACTTTGATATGTCTTTCCCAAAAGCAATTTTTCACATTGACACAAAAAAATGGATGTTCACTATACCCCTAACAGCCCCTACAACAGTGTATAAGTTGTTTAGAAACAATTCCGGCAGTGGTAGACTCCCTTTAAATGAATTAAGACAATAAAAAAAATAAACAAACAATTGGTTACAAAGACTGGCAGCCAGCAGGTTGAATGTTCTACCTGATGTTTCTTCATCATTTTCCTCTGGTTCGTTACTTTGAGAAACAGGGTTTTCATGTTCTGTTTTACTACTTTTGTCAGAAGTTGACTGTGATTTCTGCAAATCATCCATAGGAAGTGTTTGGCAGCTAGAGCTTGGTGCTGGCTCTGTTTACAAGCAAGATAGTCAAACATAATTTTATTGGAAAATATCACTGACAACTAGCAGTACATAAAACAAGACTATATACACCGAACAATCATTGAAAAATGAGATATAACTAAACTTAGGGGGAAAAAAACGACATTTGTAGGTTCTGATCTTAAAAATTCTAAATAAGTGTACAGTATTATCCTGTATTATTCACATGTAAAACTTTATACTGTTACAGTATTGTGCTAGATGGAACCTATGAGCAACACATGTAAAATATAGGCACAGGTTGTTCTTGACTAAAGTGGCAGTTCAAGTTTGTAGTTTTAAAGGACCTTTCACCATCTCTACCAACTCTAGTTCATAGGCAAGGGACATGATTCTGAGTTCCAATCAAAGACTGCCCACCTGACGGTACAGAGCCTTAATGGCATATGAGGCATCAAAACTAACAGCACTTATTGCTGGAGAATGGTGGGGGCTATGGAAAAAAAAAAATCCAACTATGCCAGAATCAGTGGAGCAGCATCTATTAAATGATGCAAATAGCTGGACTTGTTGGAGGTGATGAAAGGTCCTCTTTAAAATAAGTTGTAGACATGTAGAAGGGTGATCTATGACCTGGAGGTGGCAAAGAGGGAAAAGGATACAAATTACCAAGAAGAGACAGAACAACAACAACAACAAAAAAGAATGTTACACCTTTAAAGTCGGATATGCAGGACTTTGTGTCTGACGAAAAAAAAACGGCTTTGCGGCGCAGAGGGTGTAAGCACACACCCGTGCATGGCTTTAAAAACCCATTCAAGTGAATGGGTTTTTAAGCAAAGCGTCGCAAACCTTTCCCTATCCAGTTTTCCAACAATTAGGTCGGATTCGCGGAGGACAGAGTGCCGGTGCAAGTGTGAACCCACCCTAAGGCTGCTTTGCAAATTGCCTTGATTTAAACTCTCCTATCTCTCCAATTTGAGTTTATATCTGGTATCAAATTTCCATTTTTATGGACTACAAACTCTGTATACTCTGACCTGCAGTCATGTTCCCTCCTAGTAATTCCCTAGTTCTTGCTAACAAAAAAATTATACTACCAAGAAGTGAGAGACAGATGGAAGGGCGCATGACTGTAGGAACACATGGCTTGTTGTAGACACAAAATGGAAAAAGATTTTTAATCAAGACTACTCGAGCAATATGGAGAAATCTGGGAGAGACTTTACAGCAGTCAGTACATTAGCGGTGTATGACACCCAACACCCAACTAAGAGGCTGGAGCCACAGAAGGAATGAGGACAAGTGTAGACAATAGATGCACAGGGAATTTACATAGAAGATAGTGAACCCTTGTCTGTTGTTCAGGGATTATAATGCAATGTATAGGAACAATGCAATGAATGTAGTATAGCCATATGTGGCAATAATGTGTTAATACAATGTATATGAAGAGTGTAGAAAGCCATGTGTGGGCTTTAAGAGTTAATATAATTCACATAAAGCTTATGTTGAAGTAGGAGGAGCCAGGAGAGGCCATGTAGAAAGCAGATTTGGAAGCTATTAACACATGGGTTAATACAATGTATAGTAAGGAGATTTTTTGTTGTGGTCTGAATCGATTTTGATCTCATCTAGGGTTGCCCTTTGCGCTTAACCACACCTTTTTAGGTTAACGACATTCCTTATAAAGGTTACTCCCATTTTTTTTGCCATGACCTGTGACTCAGGTATTATCCGTTAAAGGGGTGTGCCAAGTATTTTTTTTTTTTTTTTTTTTTCACCTAAAATAGAAAATATGCATTATCAACTCTGTTTGATTGGGGTCTAGTGGAGAGTTTCTGTTCAGGTCCCCGATCTTAGTGATCTTCAGCTTGCATGTGAGCAATGCAGCCAATCAATGATTGACCAGTGATGCTCCATTCTGATCCCACCAAACTGGTGTTTATGACCTAAAGTCACCAGTAGCCAGCCTAGGAAACCCCATTAACTGGCTATAGAATTGACTCTAGTGTGTGTGATGAGACAGTGTTCAAGTTAAACTCTCTCTACAGCTCTGCAGAATATGGTAACCTACAGTCATGGCCAAAAGTTTTGAGAATGATACAAATATTAATTTTTACAAAGTCTACTGCTTCAGTTTTTCTAATGGCAATTTGCATATACTCCAGAATGTTATAAAGAGTGATCAGCTTAACAGCAATTACTTGCAAAGTCAATATTTGCCTAGAAAATGAACTTTATCCCCCAAAACACATTTCAACATCATTGCAGCCCTGCCTTAAAAGGACCACCTAACATCGTTTCAGTGATTGCTCCATTAACACAGGTGTGGGTGTTGATGAGGACAGGGCTGGAGATCAATCTGTCATGATTAAGTAAGAATGACACCACTGGACACTTTAAAAGGAGGCTGGTGCTTGCCATCATTGTTTCTCTTCTGTTAACCATGGTTATCTCTAAAGAAACACGTGCAGTCATCATTGCACTGCACAAAAATGGCCTAACTGGGAAGAGTATTGCAGCTAGAAAGATTGCACCTCAGTCAACAATCTATCGCATCATCAAGAACTTCAAGGAGAGAGGTTCCATTGGTGCCAAAAAGGCTCCAGGGCGCCCAAGAAAGACCAGCAAGCGGCAGGACCGTCTCTTAAAAGTGTTTCAGCTGCGGGATCGGGCTACCAGCAGTGCAGAGCTTGCTGAGGAATGGCAGCAGGCAGGTGTGAGTACATCTGCACGCACTGGGAGGCGGAGACTCTTGGAGCAAGGCCTGGTCTCAAGGAGGGCAGAAAAGAAGCCACTTCTCTCCAGAAAAAACAGGGACAGACTGATATTCTGCAAAAGGTACAGGGAGTGGACTGCTGAGGACTGGGGTAAAGTCATTTTCTCTGATGAATCCCCTTTTCGATTGTTTGGAAGATCTGGAAAACAGCTTATTCGGAGAAGAAGAGGTGAGCGCTACCACCAGTCTTGTCTCATGCCAACTGTAAAGCATCCTGAAACCATTCATGTATGGGGTTGCTTCTCAGCCAAGGGAATCGGCTCTCTCACAGTCTTGCCTAAAAACACAGCCATGAATAAAGAATGGTACCAGAATGTCCACCAAGAGCAACTTCTCCCAACCGTCCAAGAGCAGTTTGGCGCTCAACAATGCCTTTTCCAGCATGATGGAGCACCTTGCCATAAAGCAAAGGTGATAACTAAATGGCTCAGGGAACAAAACATAGAGATTTTGGGTCCATGGCCTGGAAACTCCCCAGATCTTAATCCCATTGAGAACTTGTGGTCAATCATCAAGAGACGAGTGGACAAACAAAAACCAACAAATTCAGACAAAATTAAAGCATTGATTCTGAAAGAATGGACTGCTATCAGTCAGGATTTGGTCCAGAAGTTGATTGAGAGCATGCCAGGGAGAATTGCAGAGGTCCTGAAGAAGAAGGGTCAACACTGCAAATATTGACTTGCTGCATTAACTCATTCTAACTGTCAATATAAGCTTCTGTTACTCATAATATGAATGCAATTCTATTTCTGTATGTGATAAAAACATCTGACAAACACACATAAAAACCAGAGGGCAGCAGATCATGTGAAAATATAATATTTGTGTCATTCTCAAAACTTTTGGCCATGACTGTACACAGACAAAGTGAAATTAGTGAAATAAATATAATTACCATATGGAAAAAGTGAAGCTGCTGTCAAGAATTCATTCCTCCGCAAAAGGTCGACAAGATCTTGTACAGTGCAGTTTGTTGTCCCCCAGTCATAAAGTAACTCAAGTGTAGGGCTTTTCCCCTTCTTAATGACTCCTTCAAAGCGCCTTTCAATTAAATGAAAGTGAATTATTGAGGCAAAATTTAAACTATATGATGAACATACACATAGTATGGCTGCATGCAGACTGTATAACTAATACAAGTAGACCCCTCCAGTCTCTACTTCCTGCTGCAATGATGACATCCTAACACAGGTACATGTGACTGCCAGTCACTGCCTGCAGCTGTAACCCACACTACAGTCTATGGCTGCAGTGGTGTATTCTTATGTTGAGAGGTCATCGCCGTAGCAGGAATTAGAGATCCACAGGAGACCCAAAAAAATATTAGGCCGATTTCTATTTTATTTCTTTATAAGTGCTGACCTATTAGAGCAGGTCATTGTTCAGACAAATATATATGCAAGTCATTTTTAAAAAATAAATCCCCAGTCATGTTATGCAAGATGGAACCTGTGGACCCCAGAAATATAAACAAATTTTAGTTCTTTATAAAAAAGAAAAAAAAAAAAAAATTCAGACAGACATACTGGCTCCCACCTTCTCTGACATGATAAGCAGAGTTTGTTTTTGAATCCTCTTGAGATTTCTTTACTTTAATCACAATAAGTGAAGTGCCCACAAAATAATTCCCCCGACTTTCATAGACTCAAAAATCAGGCCTCTTCTCAGCATGTTATCAGAAAAATGTTTTACTCTGTATACCCCTACACTAAAGATCTCTATTGATAAATCCCTAATGAAATTTAGGGGAAACTTTATGTTAAGGCTGGGTTCACACTACCGTTGGAGTCCGTTAGGAAGGCGTCCATTAAAAAAAAAAAAGGGGGGGCGGAGCCTAGCCGCGATACGACATGGTCGCATAGTTTCTGAGCTCCCAGCCTGAGTCTCAGTAATCGACATTTACACAGCGACCAGCCCGTGGAGTGACACTCTAAAACTACCCTAGGAACGGGAACTTACCTGGGAAGATGCCTAGGAAGCGCAAATCGGTGGTGAAGCCGCAGAAGATCCTGGACTTCTTCTTTTCTCACGGAGGAGGAGAGGAGCAAGATGGCGAAGGCCCGCGCACTGAAGCGACCTCCGGAGCCTCGACTCCTTCTGGAGACCCTCCGGAGGATGCGCTTTCTCTTTCGCTGTCCGCGCAGAGGAGAGCGCTGTCGGCCCCGTCTCTGCATCAGCTGATGGAGCGGGCGGACTCCGGATCACATGGATCTCCCTCCCGGCGGGCCGGGACGGGAGCAGATCCCGGGCCTACCCAAAATGGCGCCGCAAGGCCTACAACTGCAGCAAGCCTGGGAACGCAGCAATCGCCCACCGCGAGTCCAGTAAGGCAAAAGCCCAAGTTACAGAGCGCTGGTCTGCAAGGAGAGGAGGTGAGCGACACTATACCACATACACCCCCAGCTATTGATATCTTTGCAGATATCCCGGCGACGGAAAGTTTGTTAACTGAGGCTTCTATGAAAAATATGCTTATGGCCTTTTGTAAGTCATTAAAGACAGACATGTCCCTAATGGTGAAACCGCTAGATAAAGATCTTCAAGAGTTAAAAAGTCACACAGTACATGTTGAAGCTAAAATGGCGGAATTTGCTGCATCACATAATGTGCTTATAGATGCGCACTACGACGTAGAACGGGATGTGACCTTTCTTAAAGCTAAGATAGCCGACTTACAAGACCGTTCCAGAAGAAATAACTTAAAATTTAGAGGGATCCCAGAATCAGTACCTCCAAAAGACTTAGCTGTTTTCCTCCAAGATATGATAAGATTTCTACTACCGAATCTCACGGAAATAGACTTAACTATTGATAGGGCTCACAGAGTTCCGAGACCCTCACATTTAGATGAAACAGTACCCAGGGATGTTCTGGCAAAAATCCATTTTTACCGTACTAAAGAGCTGGTTTTGATGACCTCACGGAAGATGGACCGACTACCTGACCCATATCACAAGATTTCCATTTATTCAGATCTCTCAGCCACGACAATACAAATCCGGCGACAATTCATCCCTCTTACCGCAGCATTACGCCAGCATCACATTCTATACAAATGGGGATTCCCGGTCCGGGTGATCATCTCCCGCAATAATTTGGTACATGTTATCAAGTCACTGGAGGAAGGGAAAAAATTAAGTGCATGGAACATTCCGATGGTTGATCCTCCACTCCACAACCCACCCGGTCCAATATCGGATGGGTGGCGCCAAGCGAAAACCCAAAGACGTCCACAAAGAGGACTACAAAGCTAGAGACTCACCTATCTTGGATTCCATATGTTCACGGATGTTGAACTTGTTCCCCCAAGATCGCGACAGCTGCTGGTCCGCTGTACTTTGTTTGTCTTTCTTCTCCTTTTTTTTTTCTTTTGTTGCAGCTAAGATGGGTCGCCCATCGGTTCTGTAGTTTATATGGTTTGTTTCCTTTCTGGTTCTGGTTCTGGCACACTGGGCGAAATGAATACAATTGGTGGAGACACTCTCGCCTCCTGAAAACAGGGACATCCTTTGGTATGGGCAAGTGTGGTAAGACTCTTAATGCATTTCTGACTGTGTACTATGGTGCTTAAAATTATGTCCATGAATGTCAGAGGGTTGAACTCTCCTCAAAAAAGGGCAATTTATGGCGAGAGGTACGGGATCAAGGCTGTGACATTCTGGCAGTGCAGGAGACCCACCTTTTGAAGGTAGACGCCTTTCGCCTTCGACACCCAGCGTACCCAAATGTATTTCATGCTCACTATTCCTCAAAACGTAGAGGGGTACTGATTGGAATTAGGGACTCGGTAGCGTTCCAACTACTGTCACAGTACGTAGACCCGGGGGGGGCGCTTTATAATACTAAATTGCAGTCTCAATAATATTACCTATACGCTGGTATCAGCCTACGCCCCCAACAGGAAACAAGTGGCATTCTTAGGTAGACTGGCGAAAGCGGTAGCAAAAAGGAAGCAGGGATGTGTAGTATTGATGGGAGACTTTAATGTGGCTCCGGACCCGATGGTAGACACAACTTCTGGTGTGTCGACACGCCGCCCTTCTCTCTCGCAAGCGTTATGGCGCCATGAATTATTTGATGCCTGGCGTATCCTCCACAATACTGAGAGAGATTATACTTACTTTTCTTCTGCACATAATAGTTATTCACGGATAGATCTATTTTTACTTGAGCAATCCAGCCTCCCTATGGTTTTGCAATCTGATATCTCAGTAATCACCTGGTCAGATCATGCAGCAATAACCTTAACCCTAGCGGAAAAATATGAATGCCCAAGAGCGTTTGTATGGCGGTGCAACAAATTCTTAATGTCACAACCGAAATTAAAAGCAACTTTAGAGAATGATCTGCAGGAATTCTTTATGATTAATGCCCCCTCTGCCCCTGGCCCTGATGTCCTGTGGAACTCTCATAAGGCCTTTATTAGAGGAACATTCATTCATCTGGGGCATATAGAAAAGAAAAATAGACTGGCAGAGATAGATTGCTCCACCAAATTAAATCCATCGACAATAGCAATAAAAAGTCTCCCTCTCCATCCAATGCAGCAAAATTGATGACATTACGCCACCAACTGACAGCTTGTTTATTGCATAAATATGAGAAAAATCTAAAAATGACCAAAGCTACATATTATTCTCAGTCCAATAAAGCAAGCAAACTCCTAGCCTCCAAACTCAAACAAAAACATGCGAAATCTAGAATTCAATTCCTTCACAGTAAAGATGGCACTTATAAAATATATGACCCTAGAGGCATAGCTGATGCCTTTAGGTCATTTTACGAAGGCCTCTACAATATCGTGGAAGACACAGCGGTCGCTCCCCCAACGAGCGATGACATTGAACGCTTTCTTGTAGCTGCCCAATTACCCAAGCTCACCGAGTCACAACTGGACTCTTTAAACACACCCATTACTTCAGAGGAGTTGTTGTCAGTTATCAAATCGCTGCCATCTCACAAGTCTCCGGGCCCTGATGGCCTTACCAATGAATACTACAAACGATTTTTCCCAATCCTGAAAGACCCGCTGCTGTCCTTTTTGGCGGCCGCAATGGATTCCGGTACCATCCCAAAAGAGAACCAAGAGGCTTTGGTGGTTACGCTACCAAAGCCGGGAAAACCGACCACTGAGCCCCAAAACTTCCGACCTATCTCTTTGCTAAATTCCGACCTGAAAATCTATGCCAAATTACTAGCAAGCAGATTAGCAGCCTGTCTCCTGAGCTTGATAAATAATGATCAGGTGGGATTTGTCAAGGGGAGGCAATCTTATGACAATACCAGACGCATTTTGAACCTCATGCATCACATTGACGGTAGGAAAGTGGAGGCGGTGATCCTTGCGTTGGACGCTGAGAAGGCGTTTGATCGCATTTGTTGGTCGTATGCCTTCTCGGTGCTCAGAAATATGGGGTTCTCTGGAGCAATTTTGAAGGCGATAGAGGCGTTATACTCCGCACCCTCTGCGAGAGTGTTCACTAATGGAGTAGTATCGGACCCTATTCTGATAACAAATGGGACCAGACAGGGATGCCCCCTGTCGCCCCTGATATTTGTTCTTTCCATGGAACCATTGGCCCAAACGCTCAGACTAGATACCAGCATAGGGGGCATTGATATAGGGAATACAACTCATCTTATATCGCTCTACGCTGATGATATTATTCTCACCCTGTCTAAGCCACTAATTTCTGTCCCCCGCCTAATGGATATTATTACTAAGTTTGGGCAACTATCGTTTTACAAATTGAATATGGCTAAATCACAGGCGCTACCTTTGAATGTCCCTCCTTCTTCGCTTCATCAAATGAAGTCGAATTATGACTTTGACTGGAGGGAGGACAATGTCCAATACCTGGGGTCACAGATAACAACGTCCCCAGAGACCCTTTATAGAAGTAACTACATACCAATGTTAAAACTACTACAAGAAGAGACGGAGCGAATGTCAAAAACAGATACCTCCTGGATAGGCCGAGTAGCGGCCTTTAAAATGTTACTACTACCTAGGCTTTTATATTTGTTTCGCACGCTCCCGATACCCATTCCCGTTTCCTTTTTTGAAACAACACAAAGGGTGATATCAAAATTTGTATGGAATGGGAAGAGACCCAGAATCAACAAAAGCTGCCTATTCAAACAAAAGGAGGCAGGAGGGCTGGGAGTTCCGTTGATAAGAAACTACTATATAGCCTCACTGGTCACTCAGTGCGCTAGGTGGAAATCAATGGACACCTTGGTTCCATGGTTGCACATAGAACAGGCGTTTATCGCTCCTCTAAAACTGAAAGATGCGCTGTGGTTACCCTTTTGGAACATTTTAGCTCCTAGATCCTTCTCCCCGGTCATGGTTGCCTCACTGGCGGCATGGAAGATAATGCACGGGAAAGCTAACCCTATGAAACACTTTCATATTTCTGAGATGCCTTTGTCACTAATGTCATGGGTAATCGACGACTTAAGAATTTCGGATTGGGAGTCGAGGGGGATCACACAGATTTCTCAATTATATTCTGACACTAAACAACCTATATTGTTTGCAGACCTTAGACAGAAATACGGGCTCCCTATAGGCGACTTCCTTAAATATTTTCAAATATGGCACTTCGTGTCTAAGCATCCCGTGACGCTTTTGCCTCACAGTGGTGCCCTTTTCACTTGGCTTTCTACCAAGGTGAGAGGATTGCATTTTCTGTATGACAAAATGGACGAAATATCGACCTTCACTAGCTCTACCCCATTCCGGTATTGGGAGAGAGATTTGGGGATAGTCATCACCCTTGAGGAATGGCAGAAGGCAATTAGGCTGATCCATCTATCCTTAAAGTGTAGCACGCACATTGAGACGGCCATGAAAATAGTATTACGATGGTATAGGACCCGATTATGCTACAGTTAGCCTATCCCTCTGAATCAGGGAACTGTTGGAGGGGATGTGGGGGTAGAAGATCCCTTATCCATATTTTGGGAAATTGCCCCATAATTCAAGGATACTGGGACGGGGTCTTCGGGATGCTATCGGAGCTATTCGATTTCCGACTCCCATACACCGCTAGCATGGCTATCCTGATAACCGGAATTCCCAATGCACTAAAGGCACACAAAAAACTTATCTGCAAAATTCTGACTATAGCCAAATTGCTGTTGGTGCAAAGATGGAGGACAGTAGCTCCTCCGCTCATGTCGGATCTGTTAACAGCCATAAATAGCACATACACTTATGAAAGAATAATCGCCCTGGGAAATAACTCTTTCCACAGCTTTGAGAAAATCTGGGAGGCGTGGATTTACTCTCGATTCATTCTGAAAGAGAACCGGGGGGGTCGCAGGAAGTCCGGGAGGGGGGGTGCACTGATGCAATGACTGCAATAAATGGGCGAGGGGGGGGTCAAACCAGTCAAATTTGTCAAACTGGCCAACCTCGAGGTAGAGGAGGCAGAAGAAGGGGGGAATTCAGAAATGACAAAACGGAGTTTTGGTGTTTACACACTAATAGAAGCCTTACAACCAAGGGAAGGTTGATACTGAGGAACATGTTCTAGGAATGATTCAAGATAGCCCGCTGACTGTGCCTGAAAGTTACTGTTATAGTTAAGGTTTACTATGTTAGTACGTTGCATATCTGTTTTATTGATGTATGACTTACAGATGTATTTTGGAAAAGAAAGTAATATGTTATTTTGCATACTATACTGTACTGCATACCAATGTACATCGTGATATATGTCAATACTGTATTTCACCTTTATTCTTTGAAAAAAAAAACTTGAATAAAAATTATTGAAACTAAAAAAAAACAAAAAAAAAAACGGACACCTATCATAACGGACACTAACTGATGTTAATGTGTTCGTTTTTTTAACTGATCCAATGTGTCCTTTTTTTAACACTGTCCATTTTTTTTGTTTGTTTCTCCTTTCTGAGCATGCGCAGGAAAAAAAACAGACATAAAATAACGGACAGTAACTGATGGCTATCAGTTACTGTCCGTTATAAGTCCGTTACCCATACACTTCAATGTTAAAAAAATAACGGACACTTGCTGTCCGTCAAGAATCCGTTATTTTTAAACGGACAAAAAGTCCTGCTGTAGGATTTTTGTCCGCGAAAAAAAAAAACAGACTTCTGACGGATTTGGTGTAAACAGACACAAACGGACACTAATGGACACAATATAAAAACCCATTGAAATGAATGGAAATTTTAATGGATTTCTGACGGTTCAGCTAGTGTCCGATGCTAAAATCTTGTAACGGACAATAGCAACGGACACTACTGACGGTCACCAACGGTAGTGTGAACACCCCCTAAGCAATATCTTCCATGAAAGAGGGCAAGATGAGGAGTGAAACTATATAAAATGTTCAAAATCTCTTAAGGCTACACAGGCTCAGATCTATGAAAGGAAGGATGAAAACCTAAGCCCATCAGGTTGCCCTTCTTACAGGGGGACAAATGACAAAAATTGTGCAGGAGCTAATCAGCCCCTTTCTGTAAAAGGGGTATATCCTTTACATAGATAAGTATTTTACAAGCATTTAAAAGCCTTCAGACAAAAAAAAAATACAGGGCTTTTGGGGCCATTCGGAAAATAAATAAATAAATAATCACTTCGGGTTCCCAAACATTTGGAAGCTGATTTAAATTAAAAAAAATAAATAAATAAAAAAATAAAAGTGAGCCAATACTTCTCTAGAATTATTACAGGATGATGAAAACCCTCCAGGCTGCAATGTATGCCGAAATGAAACTTAAACTGTTACTTAAAGGCTATAATTTTGTCTAGATGAATTTCTAAAGGGACTATTGGACATCGCAAAACGATGCAAATGTGGGGCTCAAGAGACAGATTTGTTTCTGGATTCATACTGTACTCAAGAGGTACATATATATATTAGGTATATATATATATATATATATATATATATATATATTAGGATTGGGCAATTAATTGAAAAAAATAACCAAAATTGAATGTAAACTAGGATAACCAATGTGATTTTGTTCACGTCAGTTATTTCGGTTTGGTTATTTGCAGTTTCATTTGGACCATACACGTCCGAACTGAAAATACTATTATTATACTCTGGGGTCTCCTTAGATCCCAGAGTATAATATGTAGAGGCCCAGGGGATGTGAGCAAATATAAAAAACAGTGTCACTCACCTCTCGTGTGCTCCGTCATGACTTCCTGCTTTCTTCGGCACTTTTGGCTGATGTCAGGGATCACTGAGTGGGCCTCAGAGGTCACTTGGCGCTGCAATGCTTACATCTATGCATCACAACACCACTTGTCGCTGAGGCCCAATCAGCAGTACCTGACGTCAGCCAGAAGCACCAAAAACAGCAGGGAGTCACGCCGGAGCCCAGGAGAGGTGAGTAATACTGTTTTTTTATGTTTGCTCACCTCCCCTCGGCCTCTGGTTATTATACTCTGGGCCTGATCCCAGAGTATAATAGCTGTTTTGGTTCACCTGTGTTCTGTCTGAACGAAACCGCCGAGCAAACCTCGTGAGACAAATCTTGCAGGGTTCATCCAACACCTAATCATACTGTAAAAGGGGCGTGACCTAAATCACCATTAATCGTAATTGAGGTAAAATGCCTGATTAATCATGATTTTGCTCAATCACCCAGCCCTAATATACACACTATATATATATATATATACACACACACTGTATATATATATATATATATATATATATATATATATATACACACATACATACTGTATGTTATATATATATATATATATATATATATATATATATATATATATATATATAATTTTTGGTTATTTTTGGTTAATTTTCGTTTTTGAATACAGTATATGTTATTTTTTATTTATATTGCTTTGTGGTTTTCTAAGATGTGTTAGAATACCAGCTCGACATTTATTTGGCAATTTGTGGGTTAATTATTGGTAGGGTGTGGTCCTTTGTTTTGCTTTTAAATTTCATGCTGTGTTCAGGTTTTGTCATGCTATGAGTAAGGGGCTCTGTAGCCCTGAAATGCATAAGCCATGTTTGCACTACTAGTAACCCTATGTTACTGTTAATATTTGGGATTAAAAGTTAATTTTTATAATTATCATTGGATGCTGGATATTTACATCTTTTTTGGATATTCCTACGAAGTGCACCATTGAGTCCTTGGAGTTTGCCTTGCACCATGATACGGGAGTCAAACAAGCTGACTGTTTGGGTGAGCTGAGAGAGACTTTTTTCTTTTTGTTACAACTCCTTTAATGGTGGCCACTTTGGATTTCACTCAAATTTTTTTTAATATGGACATAAGAAGATACCTTAATGACATATATTTAATGGTAATTAGTGTAAAGCATAATATGAAAGTATATTATAAAGTAAAATATAAAGACTCATACCTTATATGAAACTGTGTATATCGAGGCTCTCCTGAAACTTTTCTTATATCCACAGCCAGCCTTTTCCATCCTTCCTGGGGATCAAGAAAATCAGCCAACTGTCGGAGAAGTCCAGGGCTGAGGTTACGGACATAGGTGGAAGATGATATCATTTTATTCATTTAAATATCCTGTTAGAAAAACAAACAACATTCTAATTGGTTATGTTAACCATGTATAACATTTCGAGGATTATGAACAAACAAAGGGCTCCAGCCGTGGGTAAAAGGAACTTCAACAAATCATATGAAATCCAGATAAGGCATGAACCAAGCAGGACTTACTTACACGTTTCAGGTTTATAGCAAAACCTTAATTATAACAATTTCCAGGATTATAGTACAAAATAATAATCTTTATTTCTATAGCACCAGACCAATGTAGAATTATTTTGTTATTTTATACCATTGCCTGCATTTGCCCCAAGTTTTTATGATCTTGCATATCCCCTTTATGCCTCTGTCAGTTTTTGTATTTCCATTTTTCCCTCTCCCCATTCCAAGAGCCATCATTTTTTCATTTTTCAGTTCACAGAGTCACATGATGGCTTATTGTTTGAGGGACAAATTGTACTTTGCAATGACATCATTCAATATCCTGTGCAATATACTGGGAAGCTGGAAAAAAATTCAAAATGAGGTGGAATTGAAAAAAAAAAAAAAATGCATTTGTGCCAATTTCTTATGGGTTTAATTTTTACGGCATCCACTATGTGGTAAAAATGACATGTTACCTGTATTCTGCAGGTCGGTACAATCGCAGTGATAAAAAAAAGTTATATAGTATTTGTAATGTTTTGATACCTTTTAAACTTTGCAAAATAGAGAAAAAAAATTTTGTGTTGCCATGTTCTGACACCTGTAACTTTTTTATATTTATGTGTATGGAGCTGGGTAAAGCGTCTTTTTATGCGGGACAAGATGGTGTTTTTATTTATACCATTTTGGGAAAGTTCTGATGGTTTGATCTCTTTTTATTCCTTTTTCTTATAGGAGGCAAAGCATTGGAAAAAAATAAAATAAAAATCGGCATTTGGCCATTTTGATTTTTTTTCACTGCTGGCAGCTGCGCACTTTCGATGCCGCAGTCGCGTTTATCCGCGGCATCTAAAGTGTTAAAAGCTGCGATCGGTGTCAGCACAGATCGCAGCTGTTAGCGGCGGGTGCTGGCTGTATTATACAGCCAGCATCCGCAGGGTATGGAGAAAGCTCCTGAGCTTTCTCTATACAACCCTTCGGGCATAATGACGTAAATTAACGTGATTATGCACGAAAGGGTTAAACTAATTGTCTGGGTTAATGCATTCCAGGGAACTGGTACTGCATAAAAAGAGGAGTCTTTAAGATGGAATTGGAGGTTATGGATTATGAAGAATGCCTTAGACCATTGGCAGTGCAGAGAGCAGGTGTATGCCGGTAGATATAAATGATGGAGGAAATGTAGGGTGGTGCAGCACTGTAGGGAGCTTTATGGTTAAGTTTCAATTCTAAAAACATTACATACGCCGATAGTATGTTCAATTGCAAATGAAGAAGTCCGGAGCAGCCAAGAAAACTGCTCACTTTGAGGGAATGTGCTTGAACAGCCAAACATATAATTTGGGGCAGCTGAGACGTCCTGAGTCCAAACGGGTGGATAGATCAAGATTCACAGTAAAGGTGAAAAAGTGTTGGTGTATTGCACTGCCAGGTAATGAAAACTCGAGGAGATACAAAGGAATTTTATTTGTGACTACCTTTTGGTAACTATCGCTTCTTTTCTCAGGTAAGTCCCAAAATACATATATAATGATATAGTATGATCCGAAAACTACAACCCTAAATCCAAAATAGGGGGGGATACCGTGTAAAATGTAAAGAAAACAAGAATGCAATGTTTTGAAAATCTCATGTAACTGTATTTTATTCACAATGGAACATAGAACATATATCAGAAGTTTCCATTTAATTTTTTAAAAAAAATTAGAAATTGATGGCAGCAACAAATCTCAAAAATGCGCAGATGAGCGGTGTACAATGGAGATGCAGGGAGCCGTTCGCTCCCTGCATCACCATTTGGTCGCTCCGCTGTCTCTGCTCCCAGTGTACTGCTCTGGAGCAGGATGCATGATGTAGTGACATCACTTACATTGCGCTTGTTGCTCCCTGAAGCTGCCTGCAACAGATGACAACAGGGGAACTGGGATAGGTGAGTATTTGGTGTTTTTTTTTTTTTCTTTATGCAATTGATACTGTGGTGGGGCAACCTGGAAAAAATACATGATACAGGGGGGAACAACCTTGAAAGGAGACATGATACTGGGGGGGCAACCTGGAAAGAAGACCTTATAATATAACGTCTGAGGGGGGTGGGACTAGTTAATGTATGAGAGGCCACTGTGGGGCATTACATTGTATGGGACCACTAAGGGGCATTATACCATGAGGGAGTCACTGATGGGACATTAGAATTTGTGCATTTCAGGTATTTCTAAGGGGTGGTGATGGGGGGCCATTTATGAAACCTTTGCACTGGGCCCACCAATGTGTTAAAACAGCCCTGAGTAAGTGGTACTAATGAAAAATAACCCTACTAAAAACTACAGAAAATAATAAGCATAAGTATGAAACTCAAAACAACAGGGGTTCTACCTTGTGAATCTTAACACGAGTCCACACCGATAGCACACTTCCTACATAAAGTACAGACAATGTATACCAAAGAAGGGATTAAATAATGATCTCATATAGTCCTATTACAGTCAGGATAGCGAGGATGATGTTAATAACCGATGATGGTAGACAGCTACGTCAGATTATAAAAATTTAATGGGAAATTCTGCATACATAGTATAAAAATATACAAATATATATTAAGGGAAGACAGTCAAGCGGATGAGTCCATACCCCCAGAGGCCAAAAGGTCAATTATATCCCATGCTTCTAGAAATAATGTGACAGCAGGAGAACCCCCAAGCCACATATAGCCAGAAAAACACATAAATCAAAAATTATTAAATTTATAATCTGGCTACAGCATATTATAAATCTAAATTGCAGATTTTTAGGTGGACACTTATCTCTTTTAGGAGGGTTTCTATTATTTTTACTACTATCAAATTCTAGCTAACTGGTCTGTAATTTCCAGCAACATGAGTACAACATTGTCCAATGAATAATTGACAATATACGTTCAAACCATAAACTGCCATACTCAAACAGCTTAAATGCATTCATCAGCAGATAACCACAGTGACAGACTGCACTACTGACAGGGATCAATATGAAGGTGCAGTGTGGCAATGAACTTACTTGAGAAGCAGGATGTTAACTGTATCAGGCCATCTGTTTTCGAGCTGGCTGGAGAAAGTTAAATACTACAATAATGGTGCCTGACTTGGAAGTTAAGTGAAATGCAGATACAGAGAGCTTCACTACCTGCTTCCTGCTTCAAGAGAGGCTTGGAATGCAGGTGGAATGCAGGGAGCACAATTGCCTCCTCAGCCAGCCTTCCCCCCAGTCTACATTCACTCTAATGTGAAAAACATGAAAGTAGCTTTCTAGCATTGGTTAAGTCTGTTGTTCTTATCCCAAGACTGACGAAAGCAAAGAACCATAATGGAAATGTTTGTTTATTTATTTATTTATTTTTAGCTTACTCGTATAGTACCAACATATTCTGCAGCGCTTTACAGACATTTTCAATCATTGTCCCACATAGGTCTCACAATCTACATTCCCTATCAGTATGTCTGTTAAGTGGGGGAGAAAACCCATGCAAACACAAGGAGAACATACAAACTCCTTGCAGTTGTTGTCCTAGGTAAGATTTGGGCTCCAGCTCTGCAAGGCTCCAATGCTAACCACTGACCCACCGTGCTGCCCATGTGAAATTAGTCCTATCACCACACCATTAGTATATGTATAACTGTAGAAATATTATGGGCGTGCATATAAGCACATATAGCACTCATAAGTTTGTTCTGAGCATGTTTTAGGTACACAAATAGCTATTAGTCATATTGTGAACAAAGCAGATAATTGGATGGCCTATGGTCAGGATAAACCAAACAGGCATAGTATAATAATCAGCTATATTGCTTATGTTTTTTAAGGGGCATTCACACTACCGCTGGTGACTGTCAGTAGTGTCCGTTGCTATCGTCCGTCACAAATCCATTAAAATTTCCATTCATTTCAATGGAATTTTATCTGGTACCCGTTAGTGTCCGTTTACACCCAATCTGTGACATGTCAGGTTTTTATTTCGGGGACAAAAAAATCCTACTTTCGTGTCCTTTAAAAAAAAAAAAAAACTTTCATGACAGACAGCAAGCGTTTTGTTTTTTTTTAACATTAAAGTCTATGGGTGATGGACAGTATTGGACTGGTGTCCGTTATACTGACCGTTTTTTTCTGCCCATGCTCAGAAAGCATAAACAAAAAAAACGGACAGTATATAAACGGACACTAACTGATGCTAATGTGTCAGTTTTTTTAAGCACTCAGTCTGTCCAAGTCTGCTTGTAACCTAAGTACATCCCTTATAGACAGCACTGTACTACATAACTTGCAAAAATAGAGATATTGCTATAAATCTCAACTTCTATATCTTTAATAAATAAGTTAAATAACAGCGGACCTAGCACTGAGCCCTGGGGTACACCACTTATAACAGAGGACCAGTCTGAGCTGCACTAAATTAAAACGGTTTTCTGGGCAAAAATTAAATTTTCAAAAAAGGTCTGTTAGTGCTGGTTAATAAGTGCACCCAAATACCTTTAGCAGTGTTTACAGTGATTTCTGGGTTCTCTGGGAGCTCCTGGCATCCTCTGCATTTGTTTATATCAGCATCTTCCTGTTCTGTGCTTTTTCTACAACTCCCATGGTTCCTTGGGCTGCACTCAGAGCTGACTCACTCCCGCTCGCTCTCTCACTCCCTGTTTCCCTAACCCGCTAACCTGGCCACTACACCATCAGAAGACATCTTTAGACTCCTAGTTCTCACTTGCTCAATAACCTTCTCCTTTGGCTGTAATATTGTAATCACTTCTGTATATAATCATTACAGTCACACAGAGAAAGCTTCAGGACAACAATGAATTCTTGATGCTTTTTTTGGCATTTGGTAAAATATATATATATTATATACACACACACAGCATGTCTCTCTCTCTCTCTCTCTTTTTCATGCATATACAGTGTCGGCTGAATGGCCTAGGGCCCACCATCCCTGTGTGCAGAAATAGCATACAGGGCTGCCAGCAAGAATGTTGAGCCCCCCCACACACATACACAGTATAATGCTTCACAGTGGCCCCCACACAGTATAATATGCTCCACAGAGGCCCCTGAGCAGTATAATGCTCCATCATGACCTACATATATTACAGTAAAACTAAGAAATATTGTTAATAAATGTTAATTAGAAAGTTGAAGGAGGAGCATGGGGGGGCTTATGTTTTAAATATAAATTTATCCTGGAGAACCCCTTTAACCACAACTCTCTGGATAAAATCCTTGAACCAGTCTACAATCTAATTACAAGCTATATTTTCCAAGCCAATGGATGTGATTTTACCCATTAAACATATATAATGCCTTTGCAAAGTCCAGGAACACTATATCTACAGCCTCCCCTCTGTCCATACTTCTACTCACCTCTTCATAAAAACAAATCAGGTTAGTCTACCAATTTCTTTCCATAGTAAAACCATGCTGTCTCTCACTTACAATGTTACGTATAGTCACATTTTCCTGTATGTAGTCACTTAAGAGACCCTCAAACTGTTTCCCTATAATGGATGTTAAGTTCACCGGTCTGTAATTACCTGGGGAAGATCTAGAGCC
Organism: Leptodactylus fallax; assembly: GCA_947044405.1. Taxonomy (NCBI): domain Eukaryota; kingdom Metazoa; phylum Chordata; class Amphibia; order Anura; family Leptodactylidae; genus Leptodactylus; species Leptodactylus fallax. Next base: position 6,877,782 of record CAMRHE010000036.1, read on the forward strand.
CTTTTTGAAAATAGGCACCACATTTGCCTTGCGCCAGTCAGTAGAGGATTCCTAAAAAATATAAACAGGGGAACAGCAATGACTGAACTAAGTTATCTAAGACCTCTTGGGGGCAAACCATTTGGTCCTGGAGCCTTGTTCACAATTTATGTAATTTGTCATAGACCATATCTACATTTAGCCAATCCGATACATTAATTGATGTATTAACAGCACTGGTACAGCCAAAATCACCTTATCACTGTTCTGTAGATACAGAGCTAAAGAACCCATTTAGTAGCTGGGTCATTTCTTGGTCCCCAATGACCCTATTATTTAGGCTTACCTATTCTGACCTTAGTTTTTTGCATTTATGCTCTTAAAAATTGTTTGGGATTTATTTTGTTTTCCCTGGTATTTGCTTATACAGCTGATCTTCTATATCTTCAGTTATAGTCGGTGGTCTATAGATTAGGCATAAGGATAGGTTCACATCTGCGGCTTGGGTTTACATTCTTTGGGTCCGCTTGCAGTACTTTTCTCTCTGCATTTTTAAAGTGGAATGAGGAACAGAATCCTCAAGCGCTCACCGAGCGTAGATGTGAACTAGGCGTAAAAGAGATGTTTCTGTTTTTAACTCTACTTCTATTTCCATGTACAACGTTTCAACATCCTCACACTCCTTAAGCACTATTGCCGCGTTCACACTCGCTTTTATGTCATATTTTTACAATATACATTTGCTTATGGACCTGGGATGAGATACTCAAAACGTGTCTATAAGGTACTGTATATGCCTATTATGTGCTGATCACATACTGCTGCATGACAGATGATAAAACATTAGATAACACTATTTAAACATTAGCCATTAGTGTCCGGTTACTGTAACAACTATCTTACTGTCTGCAGTGTACTATGAGTAGTACCTATGGAGACAGGAAGTAATTCTACCAGCATGCTTTCTGCGTTCCAAGCCTCACTTGAAGCACAAAGCAGGAAGTGATGTACCATGTATCTCATTTGTGCCTTCCAAGCCTCACGTGCAGGTCATTAGTATTTAACTCTTTTCAGCCTGCAAGAAAACAGAGCCGCTGGCAGATACATTTAACAGTCTGCTTCTCAAGTAAGTTGGTGGCCACACTGCACCCTAATATGGGTGTCTATCAGTAAGGCGGTCTGTTACTGTGGTTTTAGTCCCTTATGTTTCTATCTGCTATTGCATGTTACTTAGTATATGGTGCACTATTCATTTGTTGGTTTTCTTTTGAGGACTCTTCACTACTTATATCTTGGTCTCCCTTAGTGTACAGTCCACTTCTCACTTAGTTGTAAAATATTCTTATTGATATCTAGATTTATTTAATCTGTCAATTGTATCTAGTATTTTATGGTATTTGGAATATTTAGATTTTCCTCCTTTTTAATGTAATCTATTAGTACACAGAGGTGTCTCCTCCCATTTTAGCCTTCATAGCCTGTTGTATCCACTGCCAGAGCTGCCCTTACCTGGCAGTGCAGCACACCACTTGCTGACATCTTTACTGTATAGTGGCTGAACAGAAAGGTGAGCCTGGCTGCTGCATTCCTAATGTTGTACTATAAGTAGCTGTCAGATTTAATGGAGCCATTCTAGAAAACTGTCACCAGTAGGTTCATGATTTATCTATTCCTTATTTTATTTTAATGAAATACACTACTCAAGAATTACAACAAAACAATTAAGGATAGTTTTTGAATCAAGTGAATAAACGTATAAAGCCTATATACCCAGCACCAGTTAGACTTCTGCTCCTGTGTCAGCGATGTCTGTAGTGCTGTCACTGTCCCTCTGAATGACAATGACCTAAACTTTACAGTTACTGTAACAATGTGATGGTCACAAAGCAGCTATAATAAAATAATGCTTTGGCATGTTCTGCCTTTCATAAGTATCAGAATCTACAACCCTAGGGAATCCTTGGGATGGTGGTGGATGTGAAAAATTATCCATCACATCTGCCTCGGGCACCAACACAGTTTCTCAAACCAGCACATAAGTTCTAACAAAGGAATGCTCATCTGGTTGTGTTCAGATTCTGAGATGGTGCCAAGACTGGAACTGAGAAGCCCCAGACACGCACTGCCACTCACCAGCTAAAGTCTTGGCACCCAGAAGAAGCAGGTCTAGTCCTCCATTTCAGCATTGATCACCAGTAGTCTACAGTGAATAGAGCAGGAGACTTCCGCATCCTTCCTCTGCTTTCGCAATACTAGAAACTCCAGCAGGCGCCACCCATTCACTGCTGGATCAGCTGCTATATCTGGCTCATTTTGTATAACTATACCATGCCCCATGCTGCAGCCATACCAGACAAGAGTCCAGCACCTGCTGCCAAAGATCCTTGCCTCACAGTCTCCACACATCGCTGTTATTATATCCTGGACTGGTCATGTACCTTTAAGAGTCTCTGGTTACATTTAGCGCCTGGTGTGATTGGCGCTTGGAATTGGTGGGGGCGTGGTCAGCAGACTGGAAGCTGAAGATCTGTGCAGCACTAAGGTTCGCTTACAGCTGTGTGCTTGGTAATTCACAGGGTAATGTGTGTGGACTACAAGTCACAGCATACAAAACACATTGCATTTAGAGAGCCACTTAGTTTAGAGTTGGAATAAAATAACAAAATAAACTCTGACTAGTTGTATTTCCAATGTGTGTGAACCACACGTCGCTGTTCAGATCAGTGGGCGGTAATATCTTCGCTATGTTAGGTCTTCTGTGAGTATAGGTGTGCAGATTACCATCAGACAAGTGGTTGTCCAATATATAGTAACTATAATCTGATATAGTAACTTGATGTGAACTGACATACATTTAATGGTATGCTCACAGAGAGGAATTTTGCCTTTCCACCTCACCAAATTTCATACTTTTGTTTTTTTAGAGGAGGAGAAAAAAAAAAATTAAAAAGTCCACTGGGCACAACCCTCTCAGAAGAGCCTTTCTTTCTGCTAGATCCTTATTCACATCACCTTAAATGTTTTTACCCTTTGAGCATACCGGGATTCTGACAGGGCACTGAATTCAGCGCACTGTTGGCTTTCTAGCTGTGAGTAATACTGCACATCTCTGAGAACGTGAAAGTCCTTTTTTGGCTAAGACCCCACGTGGCGTCCCACAGCAAAAAAAGCGCTGTGGGAAAAGCCGCGACAGCAACGCATTGTGGTTCTTCCCTCAGCACTTTACACAGAAAGTTCGCAGAGGTTTCCTCTGCAGACTTTCTGCTTCAATTCTATCTATAGGAAAGCCACCGGCGTTTACGTATATACAATTCTCATACTGTGATTTGCCGTGTGTACCTGCACCACATATTTTACCGCAGAGTGGGGATGGGATTCGCTAGAATCCCATATCCACTTTCCTGTGACTGATAAATGTTGCGTTTACACCGCGTGGGGCCCCTGCCTTAACACCATTTTGTTGTGTAAAATATATGATAAAAGTTGCAATTTTTGCATTGTCAAATTTTGAAAAACCACCTTTTTCACCTCTCCTCTTTCTGCCAACATGCTACCACCTCTTTAAAAAGGGGTTCTCCAGAAATTTCACAACTCACGGAGAAGCAAAACATAAGAAAATAAAAAAAAAAAAATCATGCGCTCCTTTCCCAGGTGCTCCATTGACCTCTGCCACTGTTATTTTGTCAGTGGAAGTATTGCGCTGCACGTGACCACTGAGGCCAATCAGCAGCCATAACAATGGAACTGGTGACGTAAGTGAGTGATGTTTCCACTTGTGTGGCTGCCAGCAAGGGCATAGTGCGTGCTAGACCAGGCCTTTCAACAAGTCCAGCTCTTTGCTCCACTGATTCTGGCACAATTGGAATGTTTTCTCTAGCCCCCACCGTTCCTGAGCAATCAGTGTTGTCAGTTTTGGTGCCTGATGTGCTATTTATGTTCTGTACTCTGTACTCAGGAGAGCAGTGTCAGGCAGAAGCAGGCAAGAGTTGTGATTCTGAGCTCTGACACTGGCTGCCTCTGATTGGAGCTCTGAATCACACGCCCCCTTCCTGACACTGCCCTTCTGACATTACAGGGGTTTTTCGGGCAAAATATGTTTTTTTTTTTTTTTGTTTTTTTTTGTTTTTTTTAAAAAAGGTCTGTTAATGGTGCTATATAAAAGGTGCTATTAATGGGTTAATGGAGCACCTGGCATCTTCTGCATTTGTTTACATAGTGTAGCTTCCTGCTGTCTTACCTAATGCATTATGGTACTTGTAGGCTGACTCACACTATCTCCCGCTCACTACCTCCCCCTCCCTATCTCTCTAACTATCCTGTCCACTACTAGCCCTTCCCAACTAACTCAGCCCACCCCATCATACTTGCCTATCTTTCTTCCAGACTTCCTTCTGCGATATGCAGGCCTGGAAGGCTACTGCTCCCACGCCTGCTCAGTAGAGGGGGATTTCCGGCTGTAGCCCAGTACCGGGACTATTGCGCGCACTGGCAGAGTCATAAAAGAGGGAGGAGCCGTCCCGCAGGAGGAAGTCTGAAAGGAAGATAGGTAAGTATCATGGGGTGGAGGGGAAGTATTAGTGACATTCCATTTCTGGAAACGGAATGTCACCAGATAACCAGTATATGTCCCTGGGGAGGTCACATAATCGCGCCAGGGATATCGGTAAATATACATTCTTGATAAATTATGTAACTTAGAAAGTAGGCGAGGGGAGGGTGTTTAGATTAGTGTAGGAATTACAATTTATTCCGGATAACCCCTTTAAATAGCACATCAGACACCAAAACTGTGCTTTTTGCTAGGGAATGGTGGAGGCTGGAGAGAAAATTCTAACACTGCTGGAATCGGTAAAGTCATTCTAGCCCATACACAACAAATTACAGCAGAAAAAAATCCAACACAAAAGATATTGGTTGTGACAAATTTTACTTGATGGTCTGCTGTATGGGACAAACATTTGTAGGTTTATGTGCAAGCAAACATGTCAAAATCTGCCACTTCAGCAGTTTAAAATCTAATGTGTATGACCAGCTTAAGAGGTGCATGTTCAAGTTGGACACCTCTAATGCCAGCAAGAATTAGGCCTGCTGCACAAGACCATGTGCAGGCCGCTGGCTGTGATTGAATGGTCATCCATGTGCCGCCCGTGCATCGTCTGTGCTTCCGCAACCCCATTCATTCAATGAATAGGGGCCACAGAAGCATGGCCGCAAAAACCAGACAGGAATAGAACCTGTGCTGAGTTTTGCGGTCTGCACTGTCACCCTGCACACTGATCTATGTAATACATGGTCATGTGCGTGGGCCGACAGAAATTGATGGGTCAATGCGCTACCCGGGAAAAACCCAGATGGCACACTGACCTAGCCCATGCTCGTGTGCAAGAGGCCTTAAAGTAAGGATGGGCAACTAATTGCAGGGTTTAACACGTTTAACCATTTTCCTTTAAAACATGGTGGCTGTTCAGGAGTTGAGCAACCGCAATAGCCATTAAAGCAAAATATTTCAGAAAAAAAAAGTTAAAAGCACCCCCTTTCTCTAGATCAGATATAAAAATAAACAAAATAAAACTCATACACATTAGATATTACTGCATCCAGAAATTCCCAAACTACAAACGCTGTAGCAGGTGAAAAAAAAAATCAAAACTGCCATTTTTTTTTTTTTTTGCGGAATGACTGTGGGTTGTCAGGCAACTACAATTATTTTTTTACATGAGGATGACAAAAAAAATATTCAAGATGGGTTATTATAATGTACTGTACTGGTGATTATGAACAATATCATATGTTTCTTACAGCTATCCAGAAAAATTGCTACAATTTTGTAAGGCAGCAATTGAGTCCTTTGGCTGGACCAACAGAAATGCTGCTCATCATGTCCTGGTAAGTATATACATAATTTTATTTCTGGTGATTTGCCTGCTTGAACAAGTTTACTATTTATCTTATTGGTGTATTTGTTAAAAGATGAGCATGAAAATATGTCATTATTAACCCATTAGTGACCAACATATAGACTTTCTACTTTAACTGCGGCAGAATAGTGGAGGGTTCACACCCCCAGGGACAGGAAACAGGAAGCCATCTCTTTAAAGGGTCCCTCTATCTCTTCTACTCCAGTACCATAAAGGTCTCCTCCCTGTGGCTGGTGCAGCTTTAAATCAGGAGCTGGAATTACATATGTGGAAAGGAGTCATCATTCCGGTTCCCCTCGTCTCATGTAGGGAAGGTTTTCCATTCCCTAGTATTTCTGTTCCAAAAGCCCAACGGATCCTCAACCACTTCTTGGTATTCAAAAATCAATAAATCTACTAGCCAAAGACTGCTGGATGGTTTTCCTCGACTCAGATTCTACAGAATTTCCTTCTGTCAATATGGGACAAAAAAACTTTCTTCCCTAGACAAAAGGATGTTTGTGTCTCAGAAAACCAAGAACTCTTTCTGTTGGTGGCTGATGAGGGAAAAATCTCCAAGGAGGGGTGCCATGGCAACCCCACAATCTATTACTATAGTTACCATGGATGGCAGTTGTTGTTGGGGTGCTCTTACACTAGCATCGTGTGTGCAAGACCACTAGTACCTCCCCATGAGAGAATCCTCTTACAATCTAAGGGAACTGTTGGCAGTCTGAGAAGCACTTCTGGCTTTAGCTCCCTCCTTGTTGGGGTGCCATGTAAGGATCAGACAACACTACTACAGTGGCCTATGTGAACAAACAAGGGGGGAAAAAGGTGTTCCTTGTCTTTCCTCTCTTCTCAGATCCTTCGTTGGGCAGAACAGAATCTCGCACCTTTGTCAGCTGTACATCTAAAAGGGAGCAAGGACACCTTGCAGAACCCTGAAGGAAGGGGAATAGAAATTTAAATACTGCTGTCTTCCAGTCTCTGGTGATGAGATAGGTCTAGGCAAGGCTGGCCACACTTGCATCCAGCCTAAATTGTCAACTTCCAAATTACTTCTCCCTTTCCAGGAGGGATTCTTTGAGAGGAGTGGATGCCCTGACCCAGCCCTGTCCTCAACATCTCTTGTTTGCTTTCCCTCCATTTCCTCTCATTCCCAGGAAGTTGGCAAATATCTGGGAGGAGAAAGCACAAATAATCTTGATTGCTTCGTTTCGGCCCAGAAGAGCCTGGGCTTCTCCTCCTACAGTTTTCCAGAGAGCAGTATTGGACCCTTCTAGTGTTACCAGATCTTCTCTCCCAGGGGCCAGTTCTACATCCGGAGGTCACTCATCTGCATGGCTTATGAACGGCTCCTCTTAAGGAGCAGGGGCTTTCTCAGACAGTCCTCTCCACTCTGTGCCTATCTAAAAAGCCCATTACTTCTAAGATCTATCTTAGGACTTGGAGTGCCTTTCTGTCATTTATCTAAGGACAAGTGGGATATTTCTTCTCCTCCACCTTCCTCATTGATACTGGAGTTTTTCTAGTTGGGAGTGGACAAAGGTCTTTAAAATCAGCACCATCAACACCCAGAATGCTGCACTCAGGGCCCACTTGGATTCAAGACTGGCAGATCTTCCTGGTTTTAAGAAGGTTTGTCAAAGGTGCCCCCCAGTTTGCATCCCTTGGTTCGTTCTTCTGTGCTTCCCTGGGACCTAAATCTTTTCTCTTCCCAAAGCCGTCTCCAAGAAGTTGTCGTTCTGTCAAAGCCCTTCTTCTAGCAAAGAGCAGGAATTTCACAACATTGATGTCAGAAGATGTGTTCTGCTGTACCTCCAGTGTACTGAAGAGTTCAGATGCTCTGATTATCTTCTGGTGCAATGTCAAGGTATAAAATAAATGGATGGCTGCAAGCAAAGTTTCTATTGCCTGATGGATTCAACTTGGCATTTCTTCATGTTATAATTTAAAACAAAGTCTGGTCCCTGCTGGACTCATTCTACTGATGCTGAAACCTCCTCCTGGGCTGAAGGCGCCTCGACTTCCATTGAATAAATTTGCCAAGCAGCTACTTGGGCAAATCTTTGTACTTTTTATAAGTATTATATTTTAGTCTTCTAACAGAGACTTATCTTTTGGCCGCAAAGTGCTGTCTGCTGTTGCTCCTCCCTAATGCCTTCTTTGTCATTCTTCCTGTAGGCGTGGGGAAAAGATGATTATTGATACCAGTAATGGTATTTTCTCTTTTAACCTCCACAATGGCACAGGGTTTTTCCCACTCTTGTTTATATGGTGTTGGTATTTTACACAGTTTTTTCAGAAATGTATGGTTCAAGTCCTCTGTAACTACTTAAGTGGAAGAGAAGGAGGGACCCTTTAAAGAAATGGTTTCCTGTTATTTCCTGTCCCTTGGGGCATGGAAATTCTCGTGTTGGTGCCGTTGTGGAGGTTAAAGGGAAATCCAGTTACCTTTAACGGTAATCTTCATCTTTTAATAATGCTTCCTGAAAAGGAATAGAAAAGCTAATCACTAAGATATATCTACTGGAACAATGGAACCAATCACACTTTCACTGCCAGGGGTTTTCTATTTTCACATTTTGCACCTCTGGTAACCAAGGCAATTTTCACAGTTTTGAAATGGACAAATAAAACCTATATTGCAACATTAAGAAATCATACTAACCCCCCCCCCCCCCCATACTTATATATTTTTTTGAAAGTAGACGCCTGCAGAATTGTCAAAATGCCACTTGGTACTGAATCCGAACAGGCACCTTCATGCAATTTTTATTTAAAGTGTATGTTTTATTGAAAAAAAAAAAAAAAAATTGCAAATTTTATTAATTGCTGGGGCCCCATGTGGCGTAAAAATTCTAGCCAATCCCATCCACACATTGCGGAAAAGTCCGCACAACGGACACACTGCGATTTCCAGAACCATTGCGGTTTTGGAAATCGTAACATATCAATTATACCTACATAAACGCTGGCTGTTTTCCTATAGGTATAATGAAAGCAGAAAGTCCACAGAGGAAACCTCTGTGGACTTTCTGTGAAAAGCTCTGCATGCTGCCATGCTTTTTCTCGCAGAGCTTTTTTGCTGTGGCGGCCTAAAAGTGGAAACCAAATAAAAACTTATGCATTATACCCCTTCCCTTACAATACAAATACAATCAATGCTAGAATACAAAATACAGCAATAAGGAAAGAAAATACAATATATTAATCTACCTCAGATTACCTAACTCCTCCAATGGACTGACAAAGAATTCCCCTTTAGCTTAAGGAAAGCAGAGTGGGACAATGGCCCACTTACCTAGGATTTGTGTTCCTTCAACCAAATAGAGTAAAATAAACTCCCAGGTAGATTAGGTAAACCTGGTACCTGGTGTATAAGCAAATAAGACAGAGATGACACAGATTTGTCTGTAACTGCCAGAGATCTCCTCTGGGAAGAGCACTGTTCCTTTATTTTATAGGGTATAAAAAAAAAAAAACAGTAGTAATCAATCCCAAGCGGACTCCCTGAACGGAAACCTGAACGCAGATGTGAATAGGGCCTTAATGTTTGTGGGATAAATTGTTCTTCATAGTGGTACCATTTATTATTCTGTACAATGTACTGGGTAGCTGGAAAAAAAAATTCAGAATGGGGTAGAATTTTATGCAATTTTCTTACAGGCTTCATTTTTACGGCATTCACTCTGCAGCCAAAATGATTTTGTATTGTATTGTAGACCGATAGCGCCTCCAGGAGGCTTGAACCTTCATTCTTTTGATTGCAGGTCCCATAGACTGCAATACAACTGTATTGCAGTCTATGGGAGATTTGCTATGTTACTATTGAGGCTGGTAAAATAGTAACATTTGGTCCTAGCCTGTAATATCTGCGATCAGAGTGGACTCTAATTACTAGCATTAGCTCCGGGTCTCCATTGTACATTACAGCGGAGACCCGGTAGCTATGGCGGCTGCTCTGCAGCCGAGCATCCGCCATCTTTAAAAACCTGTACTATTATGTCGGAAAGGTGTTAAAGCAGTGTTTGAAAAATTACGTACACCCTTACTGCTTCCATAGGTGTACCCTTGATTAACTGATCATCAACAAGTGTGACCATTGCCTGCAAAAGCAGAAGTTTTGGCAGTTTGCTGGTCTGGAGCATTTAAGTGTGCAGTGTCCACCATAAGGCGCCACTGCTAATGATTCTTGCTGTTTTTATTAATGCATAATTTGTCTTACACTGTTCTACAATGTCTTTATATTGTTTGCACTGTTTTACTGGCTGTTTGCGTGCTACAGCTTTAGGCTTTTGGGTATGTAAGAGTTGATTTTGTTCCATTTCTGGGTTGCTGTGCAAGCATGAGTGCTTTCTGTTCTGGGTTTCCTAGAAGGTAGGAGTCGTCTAGTGGTTGCTAGGAGTCCCAAGGGACTTACTTCCTGGTCACCTTAGATAGTTGAGAGATAGCAGCATTAGAAGAAGGTTTAGTTTCTTTTAGGGCACCTTCAGCTGTAGAGGTTAGCTAGTGGCAGATAAGTCTAACAGGCAATACCATGTCACCACATCCAGGACAGCAGAATCAAGACTCTATAACCCAGCTGAAAATTAATTATCTTCACTCCTTAACACTGCAGACACTTCAGTATCCATGGCTGAGACATGACATGTATTTCCCAAATAGTGGCTTGAAAGGAGGACTAGGCCCCTGGGGTAGCCCCAGATCCCACTGTGTAAAGGGTCAAAGGATTGTGGAAGGGATTAAGAGCATAGCCACTCCTGTCCATGTGTGAATAAGCACAGAAATGTGCATAGCTGCTCCTGTCCAAGTGTCATTCGTGTGAAACCTGATATTGTAAGTGTATTCTGATTCTGCTTCCATATTGCTCTGTACCAGGATAAAGTAAACTGAGTCACAAGCTACACCTGCTATTTCCTGCATCTTCATTTGTACCGAACTTCAAGGGCATCCAAAACACCATCACAAAGGAGACAAGTATAAGATAGTCTCCCAGAAGGACACAACACCCCCCAGTGTGACCCCCCCCCCCCCATCACTGTGCTGGCCTTGGGTTTGTAAGGGGATTTGGCACCAACTGCTACTCCGATGAGAGTGCAGTTAGGCATATTCCTATCTCTGCAATACTAGTCTTGGGTTGCTGCAAGTATGTGTTTGCACAATGTTAAGGAGAAAATACTCAGAAGTGCATGTCCCCGCAAATTCACCTCGAGATCAGAGAAATTGCGAAAAAAAAAAAAAAAAGTTACAGGTCTCAGCATCTTGAAGTTCATGATAGTAGAATCCGAAAACGACTGAACAGGTATGGCTTTTTTGGAAGGGATGCCAAGAGAAAGCCTCTTATTTCTAAAATGGTAGTAGAGCTTAAGTATGAAAAGTTGTATTAAAACAAACCACAACACATCTGGAACAGTGTCCTTTGGGATGAGATTGAGGTGGTACCAAAGTGGAGATGTGTGGCAATGATGCACAGTCCCAAATTTTCAAAAACCAAACTCCACATATCCTCACAATCACATCTAATGCTAACTGTGATGGAAGTGTGATCATGATTTAGGCTTCTTTTGCAGCTACAGGCCCTGGACTTCTTACTGTTACTGAATCAGCTATGAACTCCACTGTATGCCAAAGTAATCTAAAGTCAACTGTGAGGCCATCTATCATACAGTCAAAGCTTACCTGAATTTGGGTCATGGAACAAGTCAATGAACCCAAGCACAGCAACAAATCTACAACCGAATGACTGATAAAGAAAAGAATCAATGTGCTGCAATGGTCCAATCAACATCCAGAACTCAAACCAATTAAAATGTTGTTGTGGAACCTTTAAAGGGAGTCTGTCAGCAGTAGGTTTGTTATAAACCTAATGACAGTACCTTGTAGAGGTGATTCTAAAGTTTCCAAATGTACCTCAGTTGTGCAGATTTGTAAACCCCTTTTCATGTAAATTGCTGTTTTATTCATGTGCAAATGAAAGCAGCTTAGAGCAGAGACTAAAATCTGGACAAGCTGAGGCACATTTCCCTTTATTTGCATATAACTACATGGAAATGGGTCTCCAAAGTTGAACAACAGAGGCATATCTGAAAACTGTAGAAACACCTCTAGGTAAGATCCTGTGATAATATTTATAACCAACTTACTGCTGACAAACTCCCTTTAAAGTGAGTCTGGCAGTAGAAAATTAATTATAAATGTAATTACAATTCTTTGTAGTTGATTTATGTAAATAGTTGTTGTATTCATATGTAAATGAGGGGAATATGCTTTGTTCTCAGCTCTGAATTCCTGGGCCAAGCACATAAAACAGCAATTTACGTGAAAATATAGAGCCAAAGCTAAATAACAGAGTCATATTGGGAAGCTGAAAAAAAAACTCCACCATACATTTAATGGTGGTTTTTCTATTTAGACTTAATTTTTGTTTAATTACATGATGTCATTATTTCATGTTGTGATGTTCAACGGAGGTTGTGTTTATCTAATTTTAAGACCTTATAACTACCAGATGTTTTCTTATTGTATCCTAATATGTAAAACCATAAAATTTAAAAAAGGGTCCACTTTGTTTTTTCATGACTGTAAACATAGTACATTGCCAAAAGAGAAACTCAAAACCTATGCATTAAGTACTTATGGCTGCTGTTTCCTCCTGGGCTGGAGGACCAACTTCACTTCTTAATTAGGAATCTGCCTTCTGCCTTACCATTGTCTCATAAACCACTCCTGTACACTGTTCTGTTGGCTTTTGACAGTTTTTTTCTATGGAAAGAAAACCATATTGTTATAAAAGTGAAACTACAATAAAGTTTCCTGTAGATGCAGCATCTTGTTAGAGGGACCAGAAGCTTGGGAGTAGTGGTAGAAATATTGGGTGTTGTCAGCAGTAGCCTTAGACTCGACCAAATCCTCCAGCTCACCTCCTGGCCTGGCACTTACTTGGTAGTCTTCACACTCTCTGAGCTAGGTGGTAGGTGGAAGTGCCTTTGATGGTGAATGCAGAAATAGACTCTGTTTACAGGTAAAAGTAGGTTGAAACTGTGCTGAAGATGATGCAACAGCAACCAGACCCCACTACCAATATAAGGTGGAGGTACATTTCTCCTGCACACGACCGTGTATTTTCACGGTCCACTGTATGGGGCCGTGAGCAAAACTAGTCCTATTTCTGGCCGTTTTGCGGGCTGCGGAAGCACAGGCGGCGCATAGATGACGTGTGCAGCCTGTGCTGTTCTATCACGGCCCTGTGACGCACGCACAGTAGTGTGCATGTCGCCTTACTGTGGTTTTCCAGGCACATAACAGTTGAGCTAAACCATTGGCTCAAGAAACTCCCCCATCCTCAGTGAAACAACCCTATTAACTCTTTCCCAACATCCTCTGTAATAGTACAGCGGATGTTGGGTATTTAAAAAGTGTATTATACAGTAGAGACCCAGTGCTAATCCCCACCCATACTGATCGTGCTCATTAAGGCCTACAGCGCCTTGTTCAGAGCTGACTGAGGTGTCATTTTGTTGTGGATTGCTGGTCCCCAGAACAAGATCTGGGGCCAGCGATCTGTTGCCATGACAGCCGGGAGCCTATTGAAGACTTGCAGGGTTGTCTGGCATATAGATCAATAAAAAGGAAATAACAGGCCTCATAATCCTAAATAATTTTGAAATAAACACATTGCAAACACCAAAATACAAGAGGGGAAAAAAAAACAATAAATATCCCGAAAATAACACCATTAATTTATCCAAAACTCATCTTTATTTAATCAATATTCATAATCAAATATACCCAATCATGATATATAAACTTGCAGAAACAAATACAATTAAAAACAATTCTGGAACAGTGTGGTACAGAGGATTACAACAATTACTACAATTGTTGCATCAACATCACAACCATAATAAATAAACCCAATGCTGGTAAATTCAGATATAAATGGCTCCCTACAAAAGAAAGTGCATGAAAAATATAAATGACAAAACCCAAGAAAAAGAAATTAAATCAATTACACTCACATGTATAGTTCATAAATAAATAATCCTCCAAATAACAATATATGTGACCAAAATAAATAAATACCAAATAACAGTGGAAAGTATATTAATTTAAAGGAATCCATGATATTACAAAGTCATATTAAATGCACAAGTGTGTCACTGAATACCCCCATAATAAATGACAAGAGGGAGAGAGATGTAAACCAACACACCAGCCTTTAGATTCAAAGCCCTGTGACCACACTGACCAACACCACAACACGTGTTTCCTTAGGGGGTGCTGGATCATTGTATTGTCCAAGCTTATATAGATCCACAATACACATCTAAATTAAGCTCATCTGCGCCATGCTATTGGGCTCATGCAACTGACACCATGCCTCCATAGCGACGCGGCAAATGCTATGAGGCATGGAACGTAAATGTATTCCACTGACTCAAAGTGTGCTCACCGCAATGGCATGAAAATCAGTATATCTCATTCATGCGCACAGTGCATGTGGATGTATGCTGCCATTTGTAAAAAAGGGCATGTCCGCTTAAAAAAATAATAATATATAAATAGTGGCATGCAAAAGTATTCATACCCCTTGAACTTTTTCACATTTTGTTACATTTAAGTTTGTAGTTGTAATGTATTTTATTGAGATTTTAAGTGATAGACCAACACAAATTAGCACATAATTGTGAAGTGGAACAAAAATGATACATGGTTATCAAAATTTTAATAAAATAAAAATCTGAAAACTTTGATGTGCAAAAGTATTTAGTCCCCTGTACTCTGAATCCTGTAAATAAAATCCAGTGCAATCAATTGCCTTCAGAAGTCACTTAATTAGTTAATAGAGTCCAGCTGTGTGTAATGTAGTCTCAGTACAAATACACTGTGAAGGCCTCAGTGTTTTGTTAGAGGACACTAGTGAACAAACAGCACCATGAAGTCCAAGGAACTCACCAGACAGGTCAGAGATAAAGTTGTGGAGAAGTTTAAAGCAAGGTTAGGTTATAAAAACATAGCCCAAGCTTTGAGCATTCCAAAAAGCACTGTTCATCATCCAAAAATGGAAAAAGTATTCTACAACTGCAAACCTACCAAGACATGGCCGTCCTCCTATACTAACAGATCGAGCAAGGAGAGCACTGGTCAGAGAAGCTGTAATTGCAGCGACAGGTGGCTCTACAAAGTATTGATACTTTTTCACGTCACATTTTTCAGATTTTTATTTGATTACAATTTTGAAAACCATATCGTTTTTGTTCCACTTCACAATTATCAGCTACTTTGTGTTGATCTATCACTTAAAATCTCAATAAAATACATTTAAGTTTGTGGTTGTAAGGTGACAAAATGTGAAAAAGGAGTATGAATACTTTTGCAAGCCACTGTATTACATATAACTTAAATTAGCAGTACTAAGACAATATATCAATCCTCAATGACTATAGCAAGCAACCCCTTATTGGAATAGAAACAGAAACAAATAATAAATAAATTTATGTAATATGTTAATAATAAATAAGATAATAACACCACATGGATGGATAGTGAAAAGAAAAGAAAAAAATATATGTATGTATAAAAGTGAAGTTATATTCAGCAATGTATCCATAATATATAAAAATAAATTGAAAATATGTGGGTAATAAAGTGAAAATGTGGAAAAAAAATAATTTATTGTAATTTATTATTATATTTTGAATGTATTATTATTACAACAGTAACTATCCCCACATGGGTAACAATAATCACAACAATTATATAAGTATTGTCCCAAGATCAAATCCCTGACCTGCGAACGCCAACGTCCTATCCCCTTCCGCTGCGTCACTTCAGACCTCAAACAACAATAGGCAGGACCACAGATGTAAAACTTAAACACAATACAATAAGACCAAAACATACAACAACAAACTAATCCAAAAGAAATTCAATCTCAAGACCTGATCCCCTATCCTAGAAATGGAGAAAAACTCACCAATTCATTCAAACCCTTCAGGGCTACTGTTTACAAAATAGTGATCCATTTTCATTTTTGTTGTTTCTAGAATCCTTTTAATGTTACCTCTTCTACTTTCCAATAAGGTTGTGTTCACACGGTGGAAAATGAAAATCATTTTCTGCCGCCGTAATTTCGCCGCGGTCTGCCGCGACGGGATGCCGATGCAGTGCATCAGCATTTCATCGCGGCATCCCGCTCCTGATTAGGCCCGGATGAATGGTCTCCATGCAAGATCTCACCCCGTGGAGTCAAAATGGTCACAAGAACAGTGAGCAAAAATCCCAGAACCACACGGGGGACCTAGTGAATGACCTGCAGAAAGCTGGGACTAACGTAACAAAGGCTACCATCAATAACACACTACGCCGCCAGGGCCTCAGATCCTGCAGTGCCAGACGTGTCCCCCTGCTTAAGCCAGTACATATCCGGGCCCGTCTGAAGTTTGCTAGAGAGCATTTGGATGTTCCAGAAGAGTATTGGGAGAATGTCATATGGTCAGATGAAACCAAAGTAGAACTGTATGGTAGAAACACAACTCGTCGTGTTTGGAGGAGAGTGAATGCTGAGTTGCATCCAAAGAACACCATACCTACTGTGAAGCATGGGGGTGGCAACATCATGCTTTGGGGCTGTTTCTCTGCATAGGGACCAGGACGACTGATCCATATACATGAAAGAATGAATGGGCCCATGTATCGTGAGATTTTGAGTGCAAACCTCCTTCCATCAGCAAGGGCATTGAAGATGAAACGTGGTTGGGTCTTTGAGCATGACAATGATTCCAAGCACACCGCCAGGGCAACGAAGGAGTGGCTTCGTAAGAAGCATTTCAAGGTCCTGGAGTGGCCTAGCCAGTCTCCAGATCTCAACCCCATAGAAAACCTTTGGAGGGAGTTGAAAGTCCGTGTTGCCCAGCGACAGTTCCAAAAACTTCACTACTGTAGAGGAGATCTGCATGGAGGAATGGGCCAACATACCAGCAACAGTGTGTGCCAACCTTGTGAAGACTTACAGAAAACGTTTGACCTCTGTCATTGCCAACAAAGGATATATAACAAAGTATTGAGATGAACTTTTGTTATTGACCATATACTTATTTTCCACCATAATTTTCAAATAAATTCTTTAAAAATTAGGCAATGTCATTTTCCGGATTTGTTTTCTCATTTTGTCTCTGATAGTTGAGGTCTACCTATGATGTCAATTACAGGCCGGCCTCATCTTTTTAAGTAGGAGAACTTGCACAATTAGTGGCTGACTAAATACTTTTTTTCCCCACTGTAAGTGTAGAGACCATAGGAAGATGGGAATGGGAACCAAGCATGGTTTGGTTTTGGGTGGGGGGGTTTATGGTTATTCTGTTATGTGATATGAATATATCATAATGTATGTTTAACCGCTGATTGAATTGCTATAATAAAGATATTTGGGGGTTATACCAGTTTGTTGAAATGTGCTGACAGTGGACAATATTGTGTATGCATAGTTGCCATAAAAATAACTGAAATTTTTCCTAGTGATTTAGGAATTACTATTATCAACAATTTGACAAAGCAATGTTTCCCGGGTCACAATAATTGAAGTGAATAGATCTATGCTGACCTGCTATACAGGCCTGTACTGGGGAGTCTACAATGCTAGTATGAAGTTGTAGGAACTCCAGCTGTTGCCATACATACTCTGCTGTTTTCAAGAGCCCTTAGCCCTTGACCTTAACCAATAACAAAAAAAAAAAAGTGTGTGTGTATGTGTGTGTGTGTTATATATATATATATATATATATATATATATATATATATATATATACAGTCATATGAAAAATTTTGGGCACCCCTATTAATCTTAATCATTTTTAGTTCTAAATATTTGGGTGTTTGCAACAGCCATTTCAATTTGATATATCTAATAACTGATGGACACAGTAATATTTCAGGATTGAAATGAGGTTTATTGTACTAACAGAAAATGTGCAATATGCATTAAAGCAAAATTTGACCGGTGCAAAAATTTGGGTACCCTTATCATTTTATTGATTTGAATACTCCTAACTACTTTTTACTGACTTACTGAAGCACAAAATTGGTTTTGTAACCTCACTGAGCTTTGAACTTCATAGCCAGGTGTATCCAATCATGAGAAAAGGTATTTAAGGTGGCCAATTGCAAGTTGTTCTCCTATTTGAATCTCCTCTGAAGAGTGGCATCATGGGCTCCTCAAAACAACTCTCAAATGATCTGAAAACAAAGATTGTTCAACATAGTTGTTCAGGGGAAGGATACAAAAAGTTGTATCAGAGATTTAACCTGTCAGTTTCCACTGTGAGGAACATAGTAAGGAAATGGAAGACCACAGGGACAGTTCTTGTTAAGCCCAGAAGTGGCAGGCCAAGAAAAATATCAGAAAGGCAGAGAAGAAGAATGGTGAGAACAGTCAAGGACAATCCACAGACCACCTCCAAAGAGCTGCAGCATCTTCTTGCTGCAGATGGTGTCACTGTGCATCGGTCAACAATACAGCACACTTTGCACAAGGAGAAGCTGTATGGGAGAGTGATGCGAAAGAAGCCGTTTCTGAAAGCACGCCACAAATAGAGTCGCCTGAGGTATGCAAAAGCACATTTGGACAAGCCAGCTTCATTTTGGAAGAAGGTCCTGTGGACTGATGAAACAAAGATTGAGTTATGCATGGCGTCAAAAAAACACAGCATTCCAAGAGAAACACTTGCTACCCACTGTAAAATTTGGTGGAGGTTCCATCATGCTTTGGGGCTGTGTGGCCAATGCCGGCACCGGGAATCTTGTTAAAGTTGAGGGTCACATGGATTCAACTCAGTATCAGCAGATTCTTGAGAATAATGTACAAGAATCAGTGACGAATTTGAAGTTACGCCGGGGATGGATATTTCAGCAAGACAATGATCCAAAACACAGCTCCAAATCTACTCAGGCATTCATGCAGAGGAACAATTACAATGTTCTGGAATGGCCATCCCAGTCCCCAGACCTGAATATCATTGAACATCTGTGGGATAATTTGAAGCGGGCTGTCCATGCTCGGTGACCATCAAACTTAACTGAACTGGAATTGTTTTGTAAAGAGGAATGGTCAAAAATACCTTCATCCAGGATCCAGGAACTGATTAAAAGCTACAGGAAGCGACTAGAGGCTGTTATTTTTGCAAAAGGAGGATCTACTAAATATTAATGTCACTTTTCTGTTGAGGTGCCCATACTTTTGCACCGGTCAAATTTTGGTTTAATGCATATTGCACATTTTCTGTTAGTACAATAAACCTCATTTCAATCCTGAAATATTACTGTGTCCATCAGTTATTAGATATATCAAATTGAAATGGCTGTTGCAAACACCCAAATATTTAGAACTAAAAATGATTAAGATTAATAGGGGTACCCAAACTTTTTCATATGACTGTATATATATTTGTATTTAATTTTCATCATATTTATTTCCAGTTTTTCTAAGAGAGAGTCAAAACCTAAACATTTCTAACATAGTGGTGGTTTTATTGGTAAGATTACGATGCTGAACTAAGAGCTATTGCATTTTATTATTTTAAGTTTTATTTGATGTGTGAGTAAAGCTGACACTTGTCACACATCACAATTTATACATCTTACATTTTGTAAGATGTAAATATTGGCATTTATAGGTATTTATCATTTTAGGTTATTTTTGTTTTTCTCTTTTCAGACTGCTTATTAATACAATGGAAGAAAGACCTCTAGACTTTGGCTGTCTCTCTTATATTAGTGATCACACTGGCTTTTTTGGAACCATCAAAAATTCCCCAGCTGACTTTGTTGTAACAGAGATTGATGGCGCTGGTCAGCTTGTTACAAGTGTCTACACAGAAGAAAATGAAGATTTACAAACACAGAGTATTGGTGGACAAAACTTCAAAAAGCCCAAGCTATGCCCAAGCCCTGTTGAAGCTGAGACTAAAGATACACTTGATGAGTCTGTAGTTGAAAAAGATAATGTTTTCGAGGACGAGAATCTTCCTGAATGTGAGACAGATCATTATAATGTGCTCAACACTTTGTTGTGTCTAGATGTGCAGGAATCCCTAACTAACTTTGCATGTTCAGTAAGATCTGCCTTTGAATCCCAAGTATCTGGAAGTGAACAGTGTGAATTGTCCTTGGGTCAGTTTCCAGACAAAAATGCTAGAGCCGTTCTCCATGGAGCTGTGCGACAGATATTTCCATTACTTCTCACATTTACCAGACGCATGGAGGTTCTTGTTAAACCAAACCTGGATTACCAGGAGCTTTCCTTGCTGACATCTGAAGAGGAAGCCGACAAATTCTTTACATTTTTAGATGCAAAAGTGGAAAACTCAAGGTTTACATTTCAACCAGATGTGTGTAAAGAACACAGGACATCTGTACATCATTTCATCAGTAAGAAATTTGGGAAGCTGGTAGAAACCAAGTCCTTTTCCGAGAAAGGTACTGATGGACTGCAGAAAATGTGCATAACAGTTAGATTCAGGGAGCGAAAGGGCTCATCTGGAAAGAGACAGAGATCAGAAGAAACCCCTGATATATTTACAGGTAGGAATAACTCTAATTCTGCCAATCAGGCCACAACTTTAATAGACAGGACCACAGGTCCATTATTCACTCACTGGTGAGTGAATTTTTTTTTTGTCGTTTTCTCAGACAAAAATATTTATTTCTTCTAGCGTTTACCCTTGAGAAAGAGAACCTGGAAACTCTGGAAGCTATTGGATACATGGCTACTTCACTTGGTGTGCTACCCTCAGACTTCAGCTATGCTGGCATTAAAGATAAGAAAGCCATTACGTACCAGGCTGTGGTTGTGAAGAAAGTTACTCCAGATAGGTGCAGTATTTGTCGTCTTTGAGAGTATAGTCTAATGAATATTCCTACGAAATGAACATTATATTGTATTTTGTAGGTGATCATAAGATATTGCTGTGGATCAGACTATAAAGATTGCTTACATTTTATTTAAGTGAAGAGTGATCAGGGCATTATCTGTTTATAACTTTATCTGTAGGTTGCGTGAAGTAGAAGGATTTCTTGAAAAAAAGGGGATGAAGATAAGTAATATACATCCTACTAAACAGCACTTACATCTTGGTCAATTATGTGGTAACCATTTCACCATTGTTGTGAGAGATGTAAGATGTCATTCTCGTGATACATCAGAAGATCTTGAGAAGAGAGTTAATGAAGCAGTATGTAATGTCAAGGTATGTTTAGTGACAAAGTGGAGCTACAAAGTTAACGTTCATGTAAATGTTTAGCGTAGAGTTGGTCTCCCACTTGTGTTTACTTCTACTAGTTGAGGTGCAGACCTTCCTTGTCATTTCTTCTAGTACGTCTGATGCCCTCTTTGTATACTATGGACTTTAATATTGTGGTCTGTTTTTGTTATTAAGCAGACTGAACTGTTATGTTTGTGTTTCTGTGTTTGCAACTAGATATTTTAACCACTTCAGTATCGGGCCAATTTCCCTGGTTCAGGACCAGACACATTTTTCAGGTTTTTTTCATACAAGCGATTTTGAGGGCTATAACATTTTCTTCATTATGATTACTAATTTTTGCGTATTTTTTTGGTGACACATAGGGCTTTATTTTTATGTTTTTTATTTTTGCATTTTTTTTTATACCCGTGAAAATGTAAATAAGAAAGCAGGTTTTTCACATGTTTCATAAGGACCTTTTGGGGGTATTTTTTGGTGGGGGGCTGATACATTTAGCCCCAATTACAGGAGGAATAAAGCCTGCTGTCCATAACTGCAGAGCTGATCTGGGTCCTCTAGGACCCACCAGCTCTTACTGTGTCTGGTTCCTGGAGGATCACGTGACCGCCGGGAGGCTACCATAGCTGTATACATCTCTATAGAGGTACGTCTTTCCTGAGTTGAGAGACGGAATGCCCAGATGTAAATACTCTATAGGCAGTCTGGAACTGGTTCCATCACTCCAGTTTTTTTTTCCTCCAATATATATTATTCAGCCTGTATTAACTTATTCAGATATTCCTTTCTATCTGAATCCTTCTCACGCTGACCTAATAAAATATACAGGAGTAAAAGTCAGTTTTGTGCCCTCCTGGCTTGATGGACTGTACCACATAAACTTTGCACAGCCAGAGACAGAAACTTCTGTTACTAACTATTTATTTAGTATCAAAAAGAGAGCAGCACTATGTAAATGCGCACAATGGGTGCAAGCCTTTAGTCAGTGGCAAAATGACCAAAACAGCAAAATAAAAAAGAGACAGCACTCCATAATTGATGCAAATAAATGGACTTTATTAGTCCAGTGACGCAACATTTCGGTTCAACCAGAATGGCTTGAGAAAGGTTTGAGTTGAACCGAAATGTCGCATCACAGGACTAATTGTCCAGTTTTTTTGCATTAGTTTTGGAGTGCTGCCTCTTTTTTATTTAACTATTTATTATGCTTACTTGTATAGCGCTAACGTATTTCGCAGCGCTTTACAGACATTGTCAATCATTGTCCCATATAGGGCTCACAATAAACATTCACTATCAGTATGTCTTTGAGTGTCCCCAGCAGGTAGCTATAGTACAGTCTCTTGTTGCCCATGTGATACTCTGCTGACGCATCATGGGATTGATAGCAGAGCATAGAGAAACAGAAATATGAAAGCCAAAATGGTATTTGGTCAGACATTGAGTTGCATTCAGTGTCTTTCACCATAATGGACACTGTATTACATGAGGTATATGTGTAAAGAACACTGGACACCTTTCTTTCTGATTCCTTCAGTACCTACATTTTATTCTACATAGTTTACCAGGGCATAAAGTGTAACACAGAGACATTTGATCATGATGCATTCACATTTGATAAGTTATCATAGTTGATACTGCAAGGTATTTTTTATTATTACTTTTTTTTTCCTATTGCTCATTTCAGGAGAGAGGCTTCATAAATTATTATGGACCACAAAGATTTGGGAAAGGGCAGAATGTACAGTCACATAATATTGGATTGGCTTTACTGAAAGAAGAAATGGTATGTGCATTTGGTTTAAGTTTTGTGTTATCTTTAACCTTGTATACAACTGTACTATACTGCGCATCACATCTGTAGACTTTACTGTGTCTGAACCTGGACCCAACTACAGTAATAAAGTATTTTGTTTATCTCTGTGATGTCTCCAAAGATATATGAAGCCTATGTTGACAGGATGTTTATATATGTCTCAAGAAATAATAATATTTTTATTTAATTAGCGCTAACATATTCCACAGCTCTTTACAATTTAGAGGATACATGAAAAGGCAATATTTGCCATTACAATGGGACAAAAATATTAACATATCAAACAATAGGAATGAGGGCCCTGCACGCAAAAGCTTATATTCTATGAGGAGATAGGGGGACACAGAGGTAAGAGGGCTTGTTTGGTACAATGGTCCAGCCATTTTTTAATAAATAAGGTCATATAACTGAAGTTGTATGAACCCGTCACCAGCCAGTATCTGTGAATAAACAGATACTAAGTGCATAGGGTGCAGCATAACTCTGGATGGAGGGGTCAGCTTCTGAATAATAGACTAAAAAGGATAGCATATTGTAAGAAATGTTAGCTTAGTGTGAGGAGGTGTAGAACAATGATCAGGTGATAAGCCTGCCTAAACAGATGTCTTTTTAGGATATGTTTAAAGCTGTTGTAGTTGTTTTTTTTTTTTTTTTTGTTTGTTTGTTTGTCTGGGGAAGAGCATTCAAGATCATCGGTGCAGCTTGAGATTCCATCTTGGAGACGGGAGTGGGATGTTCGGATAACAGAGGAAACAAGTCTAAGGTCATTGTTGGAATGGAGAGGATGGTTAGGGTGGTAGACAGTGCTGAGGGAGGAGATATAGGGAGGTGTGGCGCTATGGAGGGATTTGTGGGTGAGTGTGATAATTTTACATAGTATTTCTGTGGTGGACAGGCAAGCAGTGCAGCAAGTGGCACAAGGTAGATGTATCTGTGTACCGGTTTGACAGAAAGAGGAGTCTGTGGGCTGCAGTCAGGACAGAGGGGCGAGTTTAGTTATAGAAAAACTAATTATTAGAGAATTGTAATAGTCAAGACGAGTTAATCAGAGCAACAATGAGGGTTTTTTATGTTTTCATAGTGCAAAAAGAGGCCAGATTCTGGATATGTTTTTGAGTTGCAGGTGATCTGAGCATACAAGTGTCTGAATATGTGGGTTGAAGGTGAGATTCAAGTCGAATACAAACACAGATGGAAATAGAGATATCGGGGTTGGGTCGGTTAGTAGATAATGGTAACACAAGAAGGAAATCCTTAATGCATATATGCCGAGTACAGGCATAGGATATAATGGAATGGATATATGTTTTGCTAAGAAACTGACTCACTCTGTAACTGTGTAAAGGGGTTTATTGATACTTAAATAGTCAATTGGTGGGGATCTGTCTTCCAGCACCCTTCCAAACAGCTGTTTGAAAGGTCTATGGCACTCCGTCAAATGTTGTGGCCTTTGTTTTTGAGCCTGTGACATCACTTTCATCAGTTTTCCTCAGTGTTATTTATTAAATAAGATTCATCTGTATTACATTGTATGGCTGCTACACAATGTATGGTGCTGTACATGGTTTACAGCGATATGGCCACCCACAGCACTCATCCAAACCCCTTGACCCCTTTAAACTTGTGATTGGCTTGGGTGCCCAAACTTGGACACCCAGCAACCTGATATTGATGAGCTATGCTAAGGATAGGTCATAAATATTGAAGTTCCAAGAAAACCCCTTTTAACCATCAGGCTTCCTGTTGATGATTTTGGTGTTCCAACTAGTGTATGATTCACTGTGGTTGAGTGTAATAATTGTAAATTAGTTTGAATTTTGTTTTTACTTTCACAGTAAAATGGCTACACAAATACTGGTGAAAGGCTACTTTGTAAGTTTGGGTTATGTATCACAGTGTCTAATGTAGCACAACAGTTTTTGTAGTTCACCCAGTCTTTTTTTTTTCTGATTTATTTAGTACCTACATTTTTTCAGGTTCAGTAGGAAATTGATTCTAACGGCTGTTTTCTAAACTTTAATGCTTCATTTCTAGGCACGGGCTATTAAGTTGTTTTTCACTCCTGAAGAAGGTGACGATCCTGTAAATAAAGCAAAAATATATTTTTTACAAACTGGTAAGCACTAAAACAATTTGTTTAACTTATTAACATGAACCCATATGTTATAAATCCCAGAAACTAGAAAGGATGCAGGACAAACACCTGCACATCTCTCTCTAAATATAAAAATGAATATATGTTCTTTATGCACGGCCAAACGACTGAAACAATCTGTTCCAAATTTGGCAGATGAATAAATCAGGTGCTTCTGAAGATTTTACATAAGGTTTCCGCTCTCCAGGACATACCGTTCCCAGCATATTCACAAAAGCACATATAGCATCACTGGCTTCCACATCAAGGACCTACCTCCATATCATATCACATAGTTAGTGTGGTTAAAAAAAGACACATGTCCATCAAGTTCAACCAGAGGACGGGAAAGGGCATGGCATTCTATACAGTTCCATAACTATCAATGCTATTTTGCTCTAAAAAGACATCTAATCCTTTTTTGTAGCTGTCTGCTGTTGCTGCTGTGACCAGCTCCTCGGGCAGGCTATTCCGCAGATTCACAGTCCTTACAGTGTAGAAGTCATGTCGGCTCTCGAGATTAAACCTTCTTTTCTCCAGACGGCTGGAATTCCCTCTTTTTAAGGGGATTTTACGTGGAACAAGTTTTTCCCATATTTCTTGTAAAGTGGGGAAAAAAAAGTATTTAGCCAGCCACCAATTGTGCAAGTTCTCCCACTTAAAAAAATGAGAGAAGCCTGTAATTGACATCATAGGTAGACCTCGACTTTGAGAGACAAAATGAGAAAACATATCTAGAAAATCACAGTGTCTGATTTTTTTAAAGAATTTATTTGCAAATGATGGTGGAAAATAAGTATTTTGTCACCCACAAGCAAGCAAGATTTCTGGCTCTCACAGACCTGTAACTTCTTCGTTAAGAGGCTCCTCTGTCCTCCACTCAAATGAGACAAAAGAGACAAAATGAGAAAACATATCTAGAAAATCACAGTGTCTGATTTTTTAAAGAATTTATTTGCAAATTATGGTGGAAAATAAGTATTTTGTTACCCACAAACAAGCAAGATTTCTGGCTCTCACAGACCTGTAACTTCTTCTTTAAGAGGCTCCTCTGTCCTCCACTCATTACCTGTAGTAATGGCACCTGTTTGAAATTGTTAAATTGTTATCAGTATAAAAGACACCTGTCCACAACCTCAAACAGTCGCACTCCAAACTCCACTATGGTGAAGATCAAAGAGCTGTGGAAGGACACCAGAAACAAAATTGTAGACCTGCATCGGGCTGGGAAGACTGAATCTGCAATAGGCAAGCAGCTTGATGTGAAGAAATCAACTGTGGGAGCAATAATTAGAAAATGGAAGACATACAAGACCACTGATAATCTCCCTCGATCAGGGGATCCACGCTAGACCTCACCCCATGGGGTCAAAATGATCACAAGAACAGTGAGCAAAAATCCCAGAACCACACGGGGGAACCTAGTGAATAACCTGCAGATAGCTGGGATTAATGTAACAAAGGCTTCCGTCAGTAACACACTATGCCACCAGGGACTCAGATCCTGCAGTGCCAGACGTGTCCCCCTGCTTAAGCCAGTACATATCCGGGCCCGTCTGAAGTTTGCTAGAGAGCATTTGGATGTTCCAGAAGAGTATTGGGAGAATGTCATATGGTCACAAGAAACCAAAGTAGAACTGTTTGGTAGAAACACAACTCGTGCTTGGAGGAGAGTGAATGCTGAGTTGCATCCAAAGATCACCATATCTACTGTGAAGCATGGGGGTGGCAACATCATGCTTTGGGGCTGTTTCTCTGCAAAGGGACCAGGACAACTGATCCGTGTACATGAAAGAATGAATGAGGCCATGTATCGTGAGATTTTGAGTGCAAACCTCCTTCCATCAGCAAGGGCATTGAAGATGAAACGTGGCTGGGTCTTTCAGCATGAAAATGATCCCAAGCACACCGCCAGGGCAACGAAGGAGTGGCTTCGTAAGAAGCATTTCAAGGTCCTGGAGTGGCCTAGCCAGTCTCCAGATCTCAACCCCATAGAAATGCCTCTTCTCCAGACTAAAGAGATTTAACTCTTCTAGTCTCTCCTCATAACTGATGTCCTCCATGTTCCTTATCAGTTTTGTGGCCTTCTGTTGAACCTTTTTCCAACTCTAGGACATCCTATCTATTTACTGGTGCCCAGAACTGAACTGAATAATCCAGATGCGCTGCACCAATGACTTATAAAGTGGCAATATTACATCCCTGTCCTGTCAGTCCATACCCCTTTTAATACAAGACAATACCCGGTGGCCTTAGAAGCAGCTGATTGACATTGCATGCTGTTATTTGATCTATGATCAACAAGTATACTCGGGTCCTTCTCCACCAGGGACTCTCCTAGCTTTACTCCCCCTAGGACATATGTTGCATGTGGGTTATTT
This sequence comes from Leptodactylus fallax, assembly GCA_947044405.1. NCBI lineage: Eukaryota > Metazoa > Chordata > Amphibia > Anura > Leptodactylidae > Leptodactylus > Leptodactylus fallax. The sequence continues at coordinate 6,905,252 of CAMRHE010000036.1, forward strand.
TGACCCAGATGCATAACTTTACATTTATCTACATTGAACCTCATTTGCCATGTGGATGCCCAGATACTCAGTCTGTCCAAGTCTGCTTGTAACCTACATACATCCACTATAGACTGTACTGTACTGCATAGTTTGGTGTCATCTGCAAAAATAGAGACAATGCTATTAATCCCATTTTCTATATCATTAATAAATAAGTTATATAACAGCGGACCCAGCACTGAACCCTGGGGTACACCACTTATAACAGAGGACCAGTCTGAACTGCAGTCATTGACCACAACTCTCTGGATACCATCCTTTAACCAGTTTTCAATCCAATTACAAACTATATTTTCCAAGACAATGGACCTGATTTTACAATATAAACTTCTATGAAGGACAGTGTCAAGCGCCTTTGCAAAGTTCATGGAACACTATATCCACAGCCTCGCCTCTGTCCAGACTTCTACTCACCTCATAAAAACAAATCAGGTTAGTCTGATAACTACTGTCTTTAGTAAAACCATGCTATCTGTCACTAATATATATATATAGTCACATACTCCTGTATATAGTCGCATAAGAGCCCCTCAAACGTTTAGCTTACCTTGGACCATTTCTAAGTTTATCCAGTTTAGTATACAGTCATATGAAAAAGTTTGGGCACCCCTATTAATCTTAATCATTTTTAGTTCTAAATATTTGGGTGTTTGCAACAGCCATTTCAATTTGATATATCTAATAACTGATGGACACAGTAATATTTCAGGATTGAAATGAGGTTTATTGTACTAACAGAAAATGTGCAATATGCATTAAAGCAAAATTTGACCGGTGCAAAAATTTGGGTACCCTTATCATTTTATTGATTTGAATACTCCTAACTACTTTTTACTGACTTACTGAAGCACTAAATTGGTTTTGTAACCTCACTGAGCTTTGAACTTCATAGCCAGGTGTATCCAATCATGAGAAAAGGTATTTAAGGTGGCCAATTGCAAGTTGTTCTCCTATTTGAATCTCCTCTGAAGAGTGGCATCATGGGCTCCTCAAAACAACTCTCAAATGATCTGAAAACAAAGATTGTTCAACATAGTTGTTCAGGGGAAGGATACAAAAAGTTGTCTCAGAGATTTAACCTGTCGGTTTCCACTGTGAGGAACATAGTAAGGAAATGGAAGACCACAGGGACAGTTCTTGTTAAGCCCAGAAGTGGCAGGCCAAGAAAAATATCAGAAAGGCAGAGAAGAAGAATGGTGATAACAGTCAAGGACAATCCACAGACCACCTCCAAAGAGCTGCAGCATCATCTTGCTGCAGATGGTGTCACTGTGCATCGGTCAACAATACAGCACACTTTGCACAAGGAGAAGCTGTATGGGAGAGTGATGCGAAAGAAGCCGTTTCTGAAAGCACGCCACAAACAGAGTCGCCTGAGGTATGCAAAAGCACATTTGGACAAGCCAGCTTCATTTTGGAAGAAGGTCCTGTGGACTGATGAAACAAAGATTGAGTTGTTTGGTCATACAAAAAAGCGTTATGCATGGCGTCAAAAAAACACAGCATTCCAAGAAAAACACTTGCTACCCACTGTAAAATTTGGTGGAGGTTCCATCATGCTTTGGGGCTGTGTGGCCAATGCCGGCACCGGGAATCTTGTTAAAGTTGAGGGTCGCATGGATTCAACTCAGTATCAGCAGATTCTTGAGAATAATGTACAAGAATCAGTGACGAATTTGAAGTTACGCCGGGGATGGATATTTCAGCAAGACAATGATCCAAAACACAGCTCCAAATCTACTCAGGCATTCATGCAGAGGAACAATTACAATGTTCTGGAATGGCCATCCCAGTCCCCAGACCTGAATATCATTGAACATCTGTGGGATAATTTGAAGCGGGCTGTCCATGCTCGGCGACCATCAAACTTAACTGAACTGGAATTGTTTTGTAAAGAGGAATGGTCAAAAATACCTTCATCCAGGAACTGATTAAAAGCTACAGGAAGCGACTAGAGGCTGTTATTTTTGCAAAAGGAGGATCTACTAAATATTAATGTCACTTTTCTGTTGAGGTGCCCATACTTTTGCACCGGTCAAATTTTGGTTTAATGCATATTGCACATTTTCTGTTAGTACAATAAACCTCATTTCAATCCTGAAATATTACTGTGTCCATCAGTTATTAGATATATCAAATTGAAATGGCTGTTGCAAGCAAACACCCAAATATTTAGAACTAAAAATGATTAAGATTAATAGGGGTGCCCAAACTTTTTCATATGACTGTATTGGTTGATGTATTACCTGCATTGGTGACATGTACATCAACTACCCCCTGTTCTTCTGTATATACAGAGCTAAAGAACACATTTAGTAGCTCTGCATTTTCTTGATTCCCAGTGACCAACTCTCCATTACCATTATTTAGGGGACATACTGTCCTTGGCTTTTTTGCATTTATGTATTTAAATAATTTTTTGGGGTTACTTTTGCTTTCCATAACCATCTGCCTTTCATTATGTATTTTAGCTTTTAGATTTTATTTCCCTTTTACAGATTGTATTAAGTGCTTTGTAATTCTCAAAGGCCACAGCTGACCCTTCGGATTTATATTTTTTAATACCCATTTTTAATTGTTGTCCTTTTAACCAGAGCTGTAAGCCATGGGGGGTTAATTTAAGATAGTTATACTTTTTGCTATATACTTGCTCAGTGTAGATTTAAATATCTCACACTTAACCTCTGTATCACTATTTGACAGAAGTGCAGCCCTTAACCTGGGAAAATTGGCCTTTTTAAAATGAACCCTCTCCCTGCCTCCCACGTATTTATACATCTGGACAGGGTGGCACATTAGTTGCAGAGGACGTATGTAGTATGTCCTTGCTACTAATGCCGATTTATCAGGATCTGTTAAGGCTATGATCATTATCTTTAAAATGATACCAAGGGCATCATTATAGCCCTTACAGATACAGAGCGATTCGCTGGTGAAAATGCTGTTCGCCATGGAGATCCCAATGCAGATCTCAATTCCGATAGCATTTTTTAACAGCAAATTGCTCCAAATCTGTAAGGGCTATCATGATGATTCATCAACTTCATTGCCCTAACGGATCTGGAGATATGGGGCTCTAAAATGTCCCCCCTACAGCCACAGACAGCATCTCGGAGCAGCAAGAAAGAGGAGGAGGGGGAGGAGCAGAGCTGCAGACTACAGAGACAATGATATATCTTCATTGTCTGTGCATAACCTTTATGTGACCCCCGGGTAGGGGGTAGCAAGGATTTCTGTCCATGTCAGTCCCGCTATCAATCAGACAGCATACTAAACTTTTGCTCTGTGATTTTCACATAGAGGGATAATGTAAAACCCCTCTGAGCCTAATCAGAGGGGTATTATTATGTAATACCCCTCTGAACATAACCAGGAAGTTATTGGCGCTGTGACCCAGACGTTTACCATCGTATAGGTCGCAACACCCAAAGAGTTGCACTAAACACATACACAAAGTCATCAGTAAAGTTTACATTTGACACTGTCCCTGTCCTGTCCATAATAATTGTTAATGATTATTACTAGAGATGAACATCTAAAACCCTTCTAACAGGTGGAAAAGTTCCATCAGTCAGATAACACATTTTGACCCATTGAATGTCACGTTGTAAAATCCCAGTTTTTGGCAGCTTTCAGATGGCTATAATAGGAGGTGTTGTTTTTTTATTTTTGCACCCACCGTACAAACTAAACACCTGCACTTCCAGTAGGTTATCAGATCTAGAATTGACTCTCTAACACCAGTAATGATGAACCACAGGAACTTCAGAGGTTGGGTCCATAATACGTAAGCAATAAAGTGGTCATGTTACGCAAATCTGAAACCGTCCTTAGTTATCACATTAGTTAGGTATATAGATTATAATTATTCATTAGAGTTACAATTTTTATAGGGGGATAGAAAATTATATTTTTATTAAGCCCCTATTTAATTTTTTTTAAAACACCTGCGCCTGTAAATATATGTGTGTGTATTTATACAGTGAGGAAAAAAAGTATTTAGTCAGCCACCAATTCTGCAAGTTCTCCTACTTAAAAAGATGAGAGAGGTCTGTAATTGATATCATAGGTAGACCTCAACTACGAGAGACAAAATGAGAAAACAAATCCAGAAAATCACATTGTCTGATTTTTAAAGAATTTATTTGCAAATTATGGTGGAAAATAAGTATTTGGTCAATAACCAAAGTTCATCTCAATACTTTGTTATATATCCTTTGTTGGCAATGACAGAGGTCAAACGTTTTTTGTAAGTCTTCACAAGGTTGGCACACACTGCTGCTGGTATGTTGGCCCATTCCTCCATGCAGATCTCCTCTAGAGCAGTGATGTTTTGGGGTTGTCGCTGGGCAACACGGACTTTCAACTCCCTGCAAATGTTTTCTATGGGGTTGAGATCTGGAGACTGGCTAGGCCACTCCAGGACCTTGAAATGCTTCTTACGAAGCCACTCCTTCGTTGCCCTGGCGGTGTGCTTGGGATAATTGTCATGCTAAAAGACCCAGCCAAGTTTCATCTTCAATGCCTTTGCTGATGAAAGGAGGTTTGCATTCAAAATCTCACGATACATGGCCCCATTCATTCTTTCATGTACACGGATCAGTTGTCCTGGTCCCATTTCAGAGAAACAGCCCCAAAGCATGATGTTGCCACCCCCATGCTTCACAGTAGGTATGGTGTTCTTTGGATGCAACTCAGAATTCACTCTCCTCCAAACACGACGAGTTGTGTTTTTACCAAGCAGTTATACTTTGGTTTCATCTGACCATATGACATTCTCCCAATACTCTTCTGGAACATCCAAATGCACTCTAGCAAACTTCAGACGGGCCCGGATATGTACTGGCTTAAACAGGGGGACACGTATGGCACTGCAGGATCTGAGTTTCTGGCCGAGTAGTGTGTTACTGACGGTAGCCTTTGTTACGTTAGTCCCAACTTTCTGCAGGTCATTCACTAGGTCACCCCGTGTGGTTCTGGGATTTTTGCTCACCGTTCTTGTGATCATTTTGACCCCACGGGGTGAGATCTTGTGTGGAGCCCCTGATTGAGCGAGATTATCAGTGGTCTTGTATGTCTTCCATTTTCTAATTATTGCTCCCACAGTAGATTTCTTCACACCAAGCTGCTTGCCTATTACAGATTCAGTCTTCCCAGCCTGGTGCAGATCTACAATTTTGATTCTGGTGTCCGTCCACAGCTCTTTGGTCTTCACCATAGTGGAGTTTGGAATGTGACTGTTTGAGGTTGTGGACAGGTGTCTTTTATACTGATAACAATGTCAAACAGGAGCCATTACTACAGGTAATGAGTGGAGGACAGAGGAGCCTCTTAAAAAAGAAGTTACAGGTCTGTGAGAGCCAGAAATCTTGCTTGTTTGTAGGTGACCAAATACTTATTTTCCACCATAATTTGCAAATAAATTCTTTAAAAATCAGACAATGTGATTTTCTGGATTTGTTTTCTCATTTTGTCTCTCATAGTTGAGGTGTACCTATGATGTCAATTACAGGCCTCTCTCATCTTTTTAAGTGGGAGAACTTGCACAATTGGTGGCTGACTAAATACTTTTTTTTCCCCACTGTGTGTATATATACTGTATGTGTGTGTGTGTGTGTGTATATATATATATATATATATATATATATATATATATATATATATATATATAATGTTTGTGGCATGTATGAATTCCTCACATCTTGCAATTTTTTGGAAAGTACATTTTGTTTGCAGAAAGGGATTGCTTGAGCATGCACTTTAGTGGCAAATTTGAATTTTTGTGGAATTTTTGCTTGTAATATCTGTTTGCTGCATATCTGCATGAAGGTGGTTGTATATATGAAATATTAAGTTGTGATTTCATATACAATATCCTGTGCAGTCTTAAAAAAGTTAGATTTTGGTGTCAGTTTGCTATGTGCAGTATAGATTTTTAACATAGTTAATGACAGCAAAATATTGTATCAGTGTTTTTGAGAGTACGAGCTCTTGTTGTAGTTGATGTTTGCGGTATATATAAATTGTGTACAGCTTGATCTATTATTGTATATGTGTTTTGTGTCTGAATGTACGATTGAATATGAGTTTTGGTGCAAATATATGATTTAGTGCATTTTTTAAAATAAAATTATTTGTGTTTGTCACAAAGTTACATGAAGGTGGACATGGCTATTGATAACTCATTGAGATGCATGTAATCTTCAAGTTGTCTACTTTCAAGAAATATATATGGTTTAGGGGTTCACTTGCTTTTCACAGTGTGTAATCCCTACATTTTATAGGATGATACTTCTTTTTTTTTTTTTTAACATTTCCAGCTTCAAAGCAGATTTTTTTTTCCTTCCAGTTTTGTTGATTTTATGAAGATATGTGCATGCAGGTGTAGGCCTTAGTGATATGAATCAACTTTGCACATATTGAACTCTTATTTTTAGGAGTTGTGGTACATATAACTTTTTGTTTGGTTTCCAGTTTTAGCAACTAATATAAACTTATTTGCATTTTTTTTAACTAAAGCATACCCTTTAAATCAAAATTGAATGAAGGTGCCTGTTCAGATACAGTGGCAGTCAGAGGTACAAAATATCCAAAAAAAACCCTGGCAGCGAAAGGGCTAAGCGATTTTGCCCTCACAACCTTTGTTTGTTTTTTACAATTTAAGTGGAATCTGATTAGATTATGGTCACTATTACCATGGTTTTCACCAACAGTGACATTTCCAACAAGTCCCATATTATTAGAGATGATCAGATCCAGCAGAGCATCCCCTCTAGTTGGATCTTTTACAAGCTGGACCATAAAATTGTACAAGTTGATGAATTTCCTCTCATTTACAGATGATGCAGAACCATAACCCCAGTCAATATTTGGGTATTAAAAATCTCCCATCAAGACCACCTACCTGTGCTGCCCACTCAATTTCCTTATACCTTTCCTTATAGATAATACCAAAAAGTATTTTATCAGTGGTCACATCCTTATGCAGTTCCACCAACAAGGATTTCACATTTTCACAATCTTCACCCACATTTTCACCCACTTTTGCCTCTTTCATGCTCACTTTCATGCCACCTCTGACATATATACACACTCCACCTCTCTTCTCTTTTAGCCCTGTCTTTGTGAAATATTGTAAAACCAAGAATGTTAAAAGCCCATTCATGTAAGGAATCTAGCCACATCTCAGCCACACCAACTATATCAATGTTTTCCTCCTGGACCAGGGTCTCAAGCTCCCCCAGTTTGCCAGATTTGTCTATACTGTTCGGTTGTAATAAATGGATCTCTCAAATATTCTAATCCACCCTTCACGGTAGCCTGTCTCCTCTATGACATGTCTACCCCTATATCTGCCCGGCCCTCCCCCCAAGTTCCTAGTTTAAATGCTCCGCCACTTCCGCTAGAATTCTCTCCCCCAGCTCCGCAGACCCCCTTCCATTCAGGTGCATGTTATATGTGGAAAACAGCTTGTACCCCAGTGAAAAGTCAGCCCAGAGCTCTAGGAACCCAAACCCCTCTTTCCTGCACCAAGACTTGAGCCATGCATTTATCTCCCTTATTAACCAATAGAAGCTTGTAGGTCCTTCCCTCTTAATAACCTCACCAACATACACCATTATCAGAGGACTGCAGCACTCACTCACTATTGTTATCTGTTATCCACAATCACCAGAGGACAACGCACACGTGACCCATGTTAGCCAATAGAAGCTTGGCTAATATGGCTATTTAACTTATATGGGAGAGTTTTCTAGGCATGCTCTGTGCAGAGTTCATTCCACAGAGAGGGGAGTAGATAAAATGTGAAATCATCTGTTGTGACTGGTGGATTCTGTGTCTTATCTACATATACATGAATGCTGTGATCATCAGTGTGGCTGCTGCTAAGAATTCTACAAAAAACAAAGTGTCACCATTTTATTAGGCTTAGTGACCAGAGTCAGAACTGCAAGAAGTTTTTAAAAATCTACATAATAACATGGAAAATTTTTAAAAACCTCACCAAAATTTTTTATATTTTTATTAAATATGTTTAGCATAAAACGTGATTTTATGAAATGTAATTTCATGTAATTTGAACCTCCCGGTCTCCAGTGCAAAATCTGTAATGGGGCCCCTTCTTACCTACTGCCATTTAGAATACTGGGTCACTGTTAAACCTTTTCGTTTTTGATTCCCTGCCTTCCAAATCTCGTTCACAGAGCCATATGAGGGCTTAATGTTTGCAGGACAAATTGTACTTCATAATGGTACCATTTAATATTATGCATGATGCACTGGGAAGCTGGGAAAAATTCAGAATGGGATTGGAGAAATTGTGCGACTTTCTTATTGGCTTTGTTTTTATGGTGTTTGCAGCCAAAATGGCGTGTCACCTGTATTCTCTGGGTCTGTACAATTTCGGGGATATCAAGTTGATATAGTGGGTTTTTTTTGTTTTGTTTTTTTTGCGATTTAACCCCTTAAAAAAAATCCCAAAACTTTTCAAAAAGAAAAATTCTTGGAGTTGCCATATTCTGACACCCTTAACTTTTTTTTATATTTCTGTGTACAAGGATGCATAAGGCACCTTTTTTTGCGGGACCAGATGTACTTTTTAGTTATACCATTTTGGTTAATGTCTGATGTTTTGATCGCTTTCTCTTCACATTTTTATGGGAGGTGAAACAGCAAAAACAGCAGCTTGGCTCTTTTGATCTTTTTCCCCACTACAGGGTTTGCCGTATAGGAAAAAAATTTTTTATATGCTTGTAGATGAAACGTTTTCAGACGCAGGGATGCATCATTTGTTTGTTTTTTGTTTTTTTGTTTCAAGTCTAGGAATTTTTAGTTTTTTAGTTTTTTTTATTAATGCTTTTTAAAACTGTTTATTTTTTAAACTATTTTATTACCACCCATCCCTAGGGGGACTTGAACCTGCAATCTTTTAATTTCATGTCCCATAAACTACAATGCAACTGTTTTGCAGTCTATGGAACTTTCGCTACATACCTATTGAGGCTCTTCATAGAGCAGCCTCAATAGTTATATTCCTATGACAGGCCTGGGATCCTTCATTAGGCTCCTGGCTACCATAGGAACAGGACATCACCTGCTACGGAAACGGGAACAGCAGAGACTCGCTGGCTATGGCAGCTGCTCTTCCCAGGTGTCGGACTCCTGCCCATCTTTAATTGGTGACCTATCCTAAGGATAGGACATAATTTAATAAGTCCCAGAAAACCCAATTAACAATGAAAAATGGCCTACACTTAATGGGTAAAGGGAGTCCCAACACTAAAACTTGGTGAGTGACTGTGTGACGTGCTCCAACCTGTATAAAGATATATTATGATATAAAGTAGTAAAAAATTTGGGGTCTAAAAGGATTATTATTTTATCATAATTAGATATAAATAAATCTACATTCCATCACTATTTACCCATCTTATTTCAGAGGATATTAAAGGTACTCTTCCGCTGATGCCAATCTATAAAGTCCGTGAGAGAATGATGCTGCGGGCACTGAATAGATATGGAATGAGCAATGAGGGATGTGTACGCGGATGGCTCAGTATTCCACATTCCATGCGCATCTTCTACATACACGCATATTGCAGTAAGGTCTGGAATGAAGCTACGTCTTACAGAATAGCTACATATGGCTCAAAAGTTGTAGAAGGGGACCTGGTACTTTGCAACCGGATTGCAAATGAAAAAACTTCATTGAATGACAGAGTGAGTTTAAAAAGTTGTTTTCTGACTTGAACATGACAAAAATCTGTAAAATATTCACCTATACAATCTGTTCCAGCTCTGACAAATATTGGTTTTATACAGGTTCATGTTGTTACAGCTGCTGAAGAGGAAGAAGAAGCATATTCTATACATCAAGTAAGTGTATAATCTTGAGGAGTCATTTTGGAGTTATTTTACATGCCAGAATACCTTCTCTAGAGTTAACACTTTCTGTTTTCTCAACTACAGTGGGGGAAAAAAAAGTATTTAGTCAGCCACCAATTGTGCAAGTTCTCCCACTTAAAAAGATGAGCGAGGCCTGTGATTGTCATCATAGGTAGACCTCAACTATGAGAGACAAATTGAGAAAACAAATCCAGAAAATCACATTGTCTGATTTTTTTAAGAATTTATTTGCAAATTATGGTGGAATATAAGTATTTGGTCACCTACAAACAAGCAAGATTTCTGGCTCTCACAGACCTGTAACTTCTTTTTTAAGAGGCTCCTCTGTCCTCCACTCATTACCTGTAGTAATGGCACCTGTTTGACATTGTTATCAGTATAAAAGACACCTGTCCACAACCTCAAACAGTCACACTCCAAACTCCACTATGGTGAAGACCAAAGAGCTGTGGAAAGACACTAGAAACAAAATTGTAGACCTGCACCAGGCTGGGAAGACTGAATCTGCAATAGGCAAGCAGCTTGGTGTGAAGAAGTCAACTGTGGGAGCAATAATTAGAAAATGGAAGACATACAAGACCACTGATAATCTCCCTCGATCAGGGGCTCCACGCAAGATCTCACCCCGTGGGGTCAAAATGATCACAAGAACGGTGAGCAAAAATCCCAGAACCACATGGGTGGACCTAGTGAATGACCTGCAGAAAGCTGGGACTAACGTAACAAAGGCTACCGTCAGTAACACACTATGCCGCCAGGGACTCAGATTCTGCAGTGCCAGACGTGTCTCCCTGCTTAAGCCAGTACATATCTGGGCCTGTCTGAAGTTTGCTAGAGAGCATTTGGATGTTCCAGAAGAGTATTGGGAGAATGTCATATGGTCAGATGAAACCATAGTAGAACTATTTGGTAGTAACACAACTCGTCGTGTTTGGAGGAGAGTGAATGCTGAGTTGCATCCAAAGAACACCATACCTACTGTGAAGCATGGGGGTGGCAACATCATGCTTTGGGGCTGTTTCTCTGCAAAGGGACCAGGACAACTGATCCGTGTACATGAAAGAATGAATGGGGCCATGTATCGTGAGATTTTGAGTGCAAACCTCCTTCCATCAGCAAGGGCATTGAAGATGAAACGTGGCTGGGTCTTTCAGCATGACAATGATCCCAAGCACACCACCAGGGCAACGAAAGAGTTGCTTCATAAGAAGCATTTCAAGGTCCTGGAGTAGCCTAGCCAGTCTCCAGATCTCAACCCCATAAAAAATCTATGGGAGTTGAAAGTCCGTGTTGCCCAGAGACAGCCCCAAAACATCACTGCTCCTAGAGGACATCTGCATGGAGCCAACATACCAGCAACAGTGTGTGCCAACCTTGTGAAGACTTACAGAAAACGTTTGACCTCTGTCATTGCCAACAAAGGATTTATAACAAAGTATTGAGATTAACTTTTGCTATTGACCAAATACTTATTTTCCATCATAATTTGCAAATAAATTCTTTAAAAATCAGATGTGATTTTCTGGATTTGTTTTCTCATTTTGTCTCTCATAGTTGAGGTCTACCTATGATGACAATTACAGGCCTCATCTTTTTAAGTGGGAGAACTTGCACAATTGGTGGCTGACTAAATACTTTTTTCCCCACTGTATGTATATCCTCCTATGTATCCCTATGTGACAGATGTATACATATATACACAAGGCATGTGTACATTATTTCATGCATAGCATTCCTTTTTTGAACATTTAGATTTTTTTTTTTTTTTGGTCCACTGCTCAACTGTATGTTGGGAAGACTGCAATAATATTCTGCAAGTCCATCATTATATCATTTTTTGTTTTAGTATACAGAAGTATTTTTAATATAAAATGATTGTTTTCTTCATGGTTGAGATTTCATTTATAGCAACATATTCTGCAGCGCTTTACTGGTATTGTCATAACTCATTGTCCCCAGTAGGGCTCACAGTCTAGATGGGGATACCTGTCTGTATGCTGTGAATAGACATAGCTGGGATTATGGAAATAGTCAAGTTAGCTGTGGTGATTGATCAAGGGGATCCGACAACTGGGCCTCCATGATTATCTGATATGGGGAGCCTTTGGCAGTGCAACTATACAATGGAGGACGCCGGACACACTGTGTAGTAGCCATTCCTGATTACTGCAGCTCAGCTATCATTACTGTACTTAACAGGGAGCAACTTTACTTGTTGTATTTAGGTATCACATTAATGCTGCATGACATATCAATTAAATGATTGATTACTCGATATGAATGTCACAATATTCAGAAATTTTGTATAAGATTATTAAAATACGGTTGCTTTATTCAAGAAACTGCATCACTCTCATCAATGGCCTTGAGTGTGCTATTGTACCCTAAAAGTGGCTGAGTTGCAATGCAAACCACAGCCTATGTGAAATAGTTGCACTGTTTTCTGGAAAAAGCAGCCATGTTTTTCTAATTTCATGCAACCCCTTGCACACACTAGAGAGGCGGCAGCAGCATTGCATTAAGGGGATGTTAGATGGGGTCTTCTGCTCATGGTGTGACAATTTGATTCAGCATTGTTTGCTGCTGATATCCATTTTGACCACTAAAATAGCTGTTCCAGTGGTATCTGTGCCTTTTCCCTTCCTTATACTTCTAATCTCTCTTTTTCTTCTAGGTAGTGCTTCCAATGCCAGGACACAGCATTAGATATCCTACTAATCAGGTGGGAGAGTGGTATAAAGAGGCTCTTGCTAGTGCTGGGCTTCAGTCCTGTAAGTTTCGAGTTGGCACATTGCAGTTGAATATTCCTGGTTGTTACAGACCTGTAATAAAATACCCACATAATTTGATTTATAAACCTATTCCAGAGATGGATCAGCAAAGCCAGGGGAAAGATTCTAAACATATAGCATCTCAGAAAACAGCATTAAAGCTGTCATTTAAATTGGATTCTTCCTGTTACGCTACTGTTTGTCTCAGAGAGATGATGAAGTGCAATTTCTAAAGCTCCGTTATTTGTGACTTTAGCTGTTCTTAGATGTTAAAAAATGGGTTTATCATATATTTTATACTGTGCTTTTGGCTGTAAAGAATTGACTGTCATGAGATAAAATGCTTTAAAGTGCCTATACTAGGAGCATTCTTATTCTGTCAAAATTGCAAATGGACAGCCATTGGGCACATAGTCTTATTTGGAAAGGGCTATTTCTTGTTATTCAATAGCATCATTGTTCCTAATTAAAGGGGTTGTCCGGGGGATTATCTATTCACTTACCTGGTCCCTGGGATGCTTTTAATGAACCCTAGGTTCCTGCAAAATTACTCCCGGGGTCGCTCCACCAATCTCATAGGCAATTAATTGCCTGTTCTATGGGGGGCTGGCTTTACTATAGTCAGCGACCTGACTAAGCAACCCGGGGAGCCGAAATCTGCCTCCAATCACATGACCCAGGGTTAGTGACGTTGCTGAAACCCCTGGGTCCATGAAAGCATCCCCGGGACCAGGTAAGTGAATAAATACTCCCCAGACAACCCATTTAATGCCATCTTCCTTTACTACAAGGCATACTTTATACTTGATAACATCATTCAGGTCCATTTTTTACGCTGCGTTCACACGATTTAAAAAATGCATCAGAAAAAACAAATGTGTTGTTAGGGCACGTGTTTTGCTCTTTCAATCAGTTATCACTGAATAAAAAGACAAAAGAAAAACTCATGTTTTTTTTAAACACACGTTTAAAAAAAGAATGCATGCATTTTTTTTCTATGTGTTTTTCACTAATTTATTTACTTATGGAACTCCCAGGATGTGTTCTTCAGAAGCCCCATTAAAGTGAATGGAACAGTGGCTGCACCTGTGCACCACAGCTCCATGCAAGTGGAATACTTCTGGGAAGTTGCAGGCTCCAGTTCTCCTAATCACTGGAGAACCAGGCAAGAAAGACAGGCAGTGATCAGACACCTATCCCCTATAGATTGTAGCAGGCAGCACCGAGTCCAAGCCAAAATAGACACCCGAGCTTTACCTTGGGTCCCTATTGTGAAGACGATCAAAACATTACAAGAAACATACATTTTATTTTTGCTATAAAACTGCTATAGTCACACCACTATATCAAGCAGAAAAAGATAAAAACCTTGTTCTTCATCTGACATAATTAAAAGGAAATTTGTTGGAGAATAACAGTTTGGGAAAAAAAAAAGTTGTACGGTGAATCATTTCTCGCTCTGTAATAATAACATGAGATGTGAAATAGGGTATACCCTGAAACAGCATGTCAATGATCGGGATGCTCTATTGGCCTCTCTATACTATGATCACAGTGTAAAAATGAGAAAGGATAACCTCTGATATATGCTTGTACATACAATGCAGACTTCACAGCCATTAGTGTTGGCTATGTAATTCTGTTCAGATTCCAGGCTGCATTGCTGAAACCTGTTGAATTATGAAGTGCTTCAAGATACTTGCTTATTTTTGTGCCTGCAACAGTGTGCCAGAGATTTCCTACACTTGCGGTTGTATTTCTTTTAGGCTATATTAGATTTTTTTTTTCTATCCAGCAGGTGGCAGTAAACCTTTCTTTATATTTGACATTTAGAAATCTGTGAAAAATAAGAGTTTGTATTAATGTAATTTATAGCATTGGTATTACTTAGCAATAGATGATCTAAGGAAAAAATCAAATGAAGTCACCCATCTTAATGTTAGAATAAATCCTTTTTGCATATGTTGAGGCTGTATGAGGTGGCATATGGTACTACAGTACCTTTTTTTCTTGCTCTATTTTATATAGTTGAAAACGTTAACTTTTCAGTACAGGATAAATATTGTTTTTTGGACTTTTTTTTTTTTTGGCTTATGTCAGGAGATTTGTCATATATGCCAGAAAATGTGACAAGATGAGATCTGCACAAAGCCTTAGCTGTAAAGTTCATACAAACAGATTTAATATGAGCCTTAGAATGCAGTTATATATTCATTTAGTCCTGTATGATGTCCGCTTTATTAAATCTGATTCCAAAAAGTTCCTAGAAGCGCAACATACATAATTTTTTGCTGAACACTTGATAGATGTACACAGCTAGGCTGAAATTATTTTGTTAGCATGTATGAGCATCTGCCAGTGGTGAGCCCAATTCCAAAGTGGAGACTGAGGACCCATTAAAATGTTTCTAAAACTTTTTAAAGAGGAAATATTCCTTATCTTACACTAACCCATTATTCCCATCACAGTACGTCCTGAACTTCCCACCAACTCTGTACTAATCTCACAAAGCACTCACTAACCTTTTGCAGATTCTGTACATCTTTGGAAGGAAATTACAAGTTTATCCAGTGCTACCTGTGGTGCCGAATCCCTCCTTTAGTATTTTTATGTGTAGCCTCATGTCTTGTAATGATCTCATGCTGTAGTGATTTTTATCTTTGACCAGATGTTTAACGTATGAAGCCTTTAAGACAATGTAAGACACGCAGCTTCATTTCAAACTTTAGTTAACCTCGTGACAAGTATAGCCGCTCATCGACAGCTGTAGACAAAACTTACAACTGAGAGTCTGTAATAAACTTTCAGGGTCACAGTTCATAATATTCAATTGAATAATTCAATCATTCAGATTTTAAGGGATGTCTTATGACTGTAACATCTTTTCATATGCCCTATTGGGACATATATACATATATTGGGACTACATAGAAACAGGGCCCTCGCTTGAGACTCAGGTGGGCCTGGCTTATACAAGTAATCCAAAGTGTTGCTTTAATGTGCTGAGCATACAGAGTAGATACATTTTCTTCAAGAACCTCTAATGTGTCGTAGGCCAATGATGACTAAACTGTAGTTTGTAATGTACTGGTAGGCTTGGAGTGGGATCTTCAATACAGAACTGGGAAAACTATCCTCTCATAGGTTTGTCTTTTCAGTGTGCCTGTCCTCATCCTTTTCTTGTAAACTGACAATATAATGGAGAATGATATAAAGACTTTGGTCTCCACCAGTGCCATCAGTTTATGTTGGTCTCATACATTCCCTGATGACTAATATACAGTGGAAAGGAGCAGCAGGTTCATGTATGATGGGTGTATGAAATTTGTGGTAGAGTCCTCTGTGCACCACATGTACCAGCCCTTTGTCACCTGGGAGATCACTTAACTCCCTGAAAAACAAAATCCTGAAAAATATTAACCACTTATGTTAGAATAGCTGGTTGAAAATAAGGCTCCCTGTCCTCTCAATTGCATTTCTGTCAAGGCCAAGGTTAGTTTATTGTTTTTCAGTCTGGCCACAAGTTTGCAGTAACAAGACAGTCATTAAATCTCTTGATGTGTTGGCGATACTTGAAGTGAATTAGTAAAACATACCAGGCCTCAGTAAGAAGTTTTGATTACTGAAGTTGTGTGAAGAAAATTGTTTCGCCTAAAGGTGATTGATCTAGAGTTGATGCCCAATCGGCTGACTGGGTTTAACATTGCCTTCTCCACTCCTTGTCTATTTCCTTTTTTTTTTTTTTTTTAGGGGTTAAGGGATTATCCAAGACTGACAATTATTTGCCTATTTTAAGGATAGGTTATTAATTGGCAGTCGTCAAGTCGGACTACTCTCTGATCAGCTGTTTTTAGCGCAATGTATGTAACTGGAAGACACCTCTGTGCACTGTGCGATACCAAAGACTGCCACTGTTACTTTTTAGGTTTAAAGTTATAAAGTTATTACTCTATCCATAGGATAGAGGATACATTGCTGATCGCGGGGTCTGACTGCTGAAACCCCCACCAATCCTGAGAATTGTGGGGTTATCACCCTGCTCTATTCACTTTAATGGAAGCGCCAGAGATGGTCAAGTTCTGTACCTCGGCTATATCTGGTGCTCGCATTTAAAAGAATGGAGGAGGGTGCACCGCATCCACTGCAGCTACATTCACAGTAAAGGGTAAAACACCCCCTATTCTCAGGATCGGTGGGGGTTCAGTGGTTGAACCCCCCCCCCCCCCCCCGATCAGCAATTTATCCTCTATTCATAGGAATAATGCTTTTCTTGGCATAACCCATTTAATTTATGGATATTAGTGTGATTTATTTTACAGACTTAAAATGTACTTTTTTCAAATGTGACTTGAAATGCCAATAACATTTATTGAAATAAAAAACCCCATATTTGATCTCTGCATGTCTAGCAATACTTCACATGAAATTCCTCCACAGCTTTTGAAGTGACAGTTAATTGCAACCATGTCACTAATAAGAGTACTGATGAACTACATCCTGTATTTTACTGTGCTGTAGTGATACATGTCCTAATCCGGCTTTATTTCCTGTGTTCCCATAATTTAAACATCATACTCAATTTGCTGGTGGTCTAATTTACCACATCATCAAGAAATGACTCCTTATTATCTTGCTCTTGCTTGCACTGAGCTTTCTTTAAAAAATTGCATTGGCAATGAAAACGCAATAGCCAAAGTCGGCAAGCAGCTTCAAAGGGCTGCTCCTGCAGCTTCATCCAGCAATGACAGCAATTCTCTAGACTAGACTCGCAGAAATCTGATTGTTAAAAGGATTGCTCCAAAGAGGCAAACCCAATAATATGGTATGGTTACACTGTAACATTTTTGTCACAATAACCTACTGTACACAACATTTTGAAAGATATGAAAGATCATACACATTGACAGTATGTGATGGGTTTATGGGCACACATAATCTCCTTTACCCTGTCCCACTCAGTTGCACAGTAACCTTTTGCACATGTCAAAGGGCATGGGCACAATATTTCTTCTATATAAATGTCATGGTCAGGCATCAAGATAGGCACCCACTCCGTAACTATTAAATTTGGCTCAGTGCTATCCCGGCTGATGGAGTCTAGGGTATTCTGTGAACTGAGGACTCACAGGAGTTTAGCATTTGCTAAGAAAATCCCACGGTCACATCCTTAAAGGAATAGCGACAGGTCATAGAAATCCAAGGATCCTTACACTGTGCTAAGAACAGCTGAGGTGACCCCCACTGATCTGATATTGTTGATGACCTATTCTAAGGATAGGCCATCAGTATATGATCTTAGGCAACCCTTTTTAAATTATTGATATATATATATGTGGCTTGAAAAAGTATTCATACCCTTTGAACTTTTTCAAATTTTGTCACCTTACAACCACAAACCTAAATGTATTTTATTGAGATTTTAAGTGATAGACCAGCACAAAGTAGCAAATAATTGTGGAATGAAAATGATACATGGTTTTCTAAATTTTAATCAAATAAAAATCTGAAAAGTGTGATGTGCAAAAGCATTCAGCCCTCTGTACTCTGATACCCCTAAATAAAATCCAGTGCAATCAATTGCCTCCAGAAGTCACTTAATTAGTTAATAGAGTTCAGCTGTGTATAATTTAGTCTCAGTATAAATACATCTGTTCTGTGAAGGCCTCAGTGGTTTGTTAGAGAACACTAGTGAACAAACCGCATCATGAAGACCAAGGAACTCACCAGACAGGTCAGAGATAAAGTTGTGGAGTTTAAAGCAGGGTTATGTTATAAAAACATATCCCAAGCTTTGAGCATCTCAAGGAGCACAAATCCCAAGGAGCACATATGAATACTTTTGCAAGCCACTGTATGTATATATATATATATATATATATATATATATTTTTTTTTTTTTTTTTTTACTGTGGTTTATTTCTTCCATGTGCTTATGGTAAAGTCTTTTGGACTGTTGATCACAACTTAGAGCAGCAATGAAGACAAGATGGTTGCTACCATAATCATCTAAAGAAAATTTAAGAAAAACAGAATAAAAAGACCACCACTGATGTCCAGAATGAAACAGAGCAGCTTAACCCCTTAAGTCACATTAAAATTGCAAAAAACTCCCAAAATTGTCACTTTTTTTTTTATTGCAGATTTTGAATTTATGGCTGAAATTAATAATATTGACACATAATTCTGGTGCCTTATGTGCATTTTAAACTTTTAGTGATCTAACACATTTAGCCTTAAACCAGCAACATTTTATCCCTCTCTGGATTCCAGCTTTCATAGCTTTTTACATTTTATTTTAGTGTAGCTTTATGAGACCTTGTATTTTGTGGGTACATAAGATTCTTACTCAGTTTTTATTACTTTTTGTTTTTGAAAGGTTAAATGATCAGAAAACATCAATTCTGGCATCTGAATTTTGATGTTTATGGCGTTTATCATGTAGAATAAATATTTTTACTTTTTTGAAGTAGAATTACTATTTTTACTTTTTTTTTTTTTTCTGCGAAACGACTTGGGTTAGCATTGACCACAACATATAAGGGGTTAAATGGCAAGTATGTTTTCTGACTGATAATGGAAAGGAGGTGATAACATGACCAAAAGTCCATGGTACCCCCTCCCCTGGGGTTATCTGAAGGGACAGGAGAGTAATAAAATCATGTTCTTCTCTCCCTGCATTGTCAGCAGTTAGTGTTCTCCTGCACACTGATTAAAACGAAAGTGCGAGAATATGCAGCTCCAATTTAACCAGTGATATCTCTAAATCTATTGGGGCTGAAGACATGATCTTGTTTTAAACTCCAGAGTTAGAGCCAGTTAAAGTTACAGTATCTCTGAACAAGTTGTAATCGGGGTGAACGGTAATGCACTTAGTTTAAGCCCCAAGTCCTGCTCGTCCAAAACTGAAGGGGGGAATTAAAGATAATCTGTCACTAAGTGCAAAGTGCTATATTACATATTTAGTGTTTATTGTTTTAAAATCCGTTCACCCATTCAAAACACATGGCCCCTGGAAGGTTGTATGTAAATTATCTCTGATTCTCCAAGTGGGCAGAACCTTTTATTGTCTCAGAAAAATACAAATATAGCCTTCCAGAGGCCATAGCTTTTAAACGGATGGACACATTTCAATTAATGTAATTCAGCATTTTGTACTGGGTACACAGTATAAGCATATAGTTAGGGAAGCTGAGCTGTGAGCTCATTCTACATAACTGTGTGATAGAAACTGTCTGCTAATCAGTAGTTAGTGACAGAGGCTATATATTGGGGAAGAGAAAAACTTCTGTGTAGAAGACTTCACCATGCAGCCTTGATCATCTTCTTCTTGATATTAATTTGCTACATTTTCCTGCAACCACCACTAGGGGGGAGCACAGTGTAAGGAGATTTTTTACAGCTTCCATTGAATTTAACCCTAGCTGAATTGATTCCTATGCTCTGAGCTCCCCCTGGTGGTGGCAGCAGGCTGCAAATGTTATCACTGTAAAACTGTGAGCTGTGTACAGGATAATTATCAATGTATTTACATCATCTGCCTGGAAATACATAGAAAATATGAGGGCTGATTCATATAAAGCATGTCAAAAGTAGCAATGTTTGGCACATGGCTGTAAAATTATGATTTTTATTTCAAGTTTGCATCACACTTACCACTTCTCTTAAAATTAGACAGGGAGGGAGTGGTGCTTTGCACCCCAACAAATTTACTTGTGCAAATCATGACTCATTCACTATTGTTCTCTGTTGTCAGCAATTATTGAAGGACAGCACTCACATTACGCATTTTAGCCAATAGAAGCTTGCAGGTCCTTCACTCTTATTAGCCCAGGTCTTGCAGCGCTGGAGTCCTGTGTTCAAATCCAGGCAAGGACCACATCTGCAAGGTGTTTGTCTGTTCTCCCCATGTTTGCATGGGTTTCCTCCGAGTACTCCAGTTACCTCCCACACTTCAAAGACATACTAGAATTTAGATTGTAAGCCCTAAATGTGAAAGTGATTGACAATGTCTGTAAAACACTGTGGAATATGATGCCGTTATACAAATAATTATACAAATAAGCAAAATAAATAATTAATAGAATAATAAATAAAATAGATTTCAATTTCTGGTGCACAGACCACCTGAGACACGATGTAATAATTTTGGTGCATTTTACTCTGATACAGAAAAAAAAAGTCAGTGTAGTGCTTCTTTAAAATTTTACATTCAAATACAGTTTTAGTGTTGTAAATGGCTCTTTTTTAGATACTTGTGTTTGATTTTCAGCAAATCTCTGGAAATCTCTGAGTAGTGCTCAAGAGGTTTAAGCCTCTTTATAAAAGGAGCTATTTAAAGGAAAGCTGTCACTATGAAAATGCAGTCACATGTGCAGGCAACATGTTATAGAGCATGAGTTGCTAGGAAGATATATGGAATCTTTTCTTACAAAACTGTATATCTTCTCATTTACATCTTTGCTCTTTATATTCTTAAAAACAGTCATCTAGTAATGGGAGCAGTCCTACTTACTGATTATGTACAGTTATGAATAGAGATCTGATAAAGAGATTTAGCGGAACATAGTTTTAACAGCCTTCCAAACTCCATAACTTTTTATTTTTATGTTCAAAGAGCCATATGAGGGCTTAAAGTGGTTGTCCAGGCAAAAATGGACAACCTGTTTAATTTTTAAATAGAATGGGGGCAGTGAAAAAAATAACAAAAAAAAAATTAATACTCACCTCATCCATACTCACCAGTGCAGTGAACTCTGATCACAGGCAGTCATTTCGGGTCTCTGCTGTACATTACAGCGGAGACCCGGTAGTTATGGCAGCCATTCTGCAGCAGAGTGGCTGCCATCTTTAAAGACCTGGCATCCGTCATACTATTACGGCAGATGAAGGGAAGGGGTTAAAGGGATTTTCCAGGACTATGATATTGATTGCTGTGGCCTCTTTACTGCTGACCAAGGACAGCATTGTTCATTATACAGTGACTGTGCTTGGTATTGTAGTTCATCCCCATTCATTTATATGGAATGGAGTTACAACATGGTCACGTGATGTCATGACTGACAGGTGGAAGTGGAGTTCAGTATTATAGTCCTGGAAAACCACTTTAACCAACTAATCCCAATCTTGGAACAAGACATAAACAGATTCACCAAATTTGAGTCTTCTTGGTTGGGCAAAAATATCCTTATATAAAATGCTGTTTCTGTTTTGTATAGGCATACTTTGCAGTTTTTTCAAAATATGTTTTGGAATTGGAACAGGCAAATACAAATTAATAAATTCATATAGAGAAATAAATGTCCACAAGTTCCATTCTTCTCCATGTCTTTGCTGATCTCATGGAGAGGCATGGGATTACCAGATTTGATTACATATCATAAGGCGGCAGTATTAGACCAGCTTAGTGATTGGTGGTACAGCCTCCAAAAAACACTAGATAGATCTAGAAAAACAAAGTGTAGACATCAAAGACCAACGAGTATCTCTCTAATTTGAAAAAGAAAACTGTGTCCTCTAGCATTACTTCCTCCAGTACATCCTACCCTGCCTATCACAGTTATGCTAAAAATATCAACTCATCCCACTGGCTCCAGTTGATTTACCACTGACAGTATTGGAACAATTGATTCCAAATGTCAGTAGGATCAGAAACGTAGACATTTTATAAAAATACTCTCCTTCTCTTCTCCCAAATTACTTCAAATTTGCGAAATTTGAAGAATTCAGACTTATGGAAATTATAACAAATTTACAAAAAGAATGAATACGGTTCACCTTCCTGTTAATACTGTAAAATACTTCCAGAACTGTAGTACAAAAAATAACGGCATAAGACTTTTTCTATAGCATGCACGTACATGGATTTTTTAATAGTCATAATAAGAGATCTCATATAGTCAAATGGGTAGGAGACTTAGACTATTCCTTGGAACAATGAGAACAAGCCTATTCTATATTTATCTCTTTGAAATCCAATGCTTGTATACAGTAAATCACCACAACTTATATTTATGTTTAATCAATTTTTATTGAAATTTTTGCAAAATATAACAAGTACAAAAGATAAGCCAGGAGAAAAGAAACAAGGACAAATCAGCAAGTAAAAGCATATATAAGCCACTGAGTCCGAAGACAGGCTGGTCAAGGAGAAAATAGGCATAAAAAAAGAACAATAACTGTGAGTGTAACAAGGACTTGCCCAAATCTCCCATGCAAATGAAAAACAAAGGGTAATAAACCATCATATAAAGAGTAGGACTAGAGAGTAAAACCAGTAGTAAAAGTGAGGAAAGGACGACTGGGGGGACAAGGACACAGGAGGGAAGACAGACAACAAAAGGTCAGAAAAAGAGGGAAGGGCTGAGAGAGAAGCAGAAAGTGCAGAGACAAGGAAGGAGGAATGCCAAAGGGACCAGGGGACACAACTTATATTTAAAGATGCTTTTTACTTGGTAGTAACCTTTTAAGAGGTGTATCTAAAAATGTATGTTTCATCCAGCCTCAAAAGCTGAGGAATGTACAGTACACTTTTAGTTACTTTTTAAAATTCCATATCTCTATACATATAGCTAGAATATCCAAATATTCATTCCATATTAAGCCTGAACTAACATTACTACATATAGCAATAGAAACCTTCCCAAACTACACACAGAATGGTTATTTGTCACATTCTGTATTACCAATAGCTAAGACAGCAATAGCCCAAAAATGTAAAACATCAGAAATCATCTAATATGTTAACACAACATATGTATATGAATATATAATAGCTAGAAATAGACAACTAGTTAAAAAAAAATTCCAAAATACATTGAACAATTGGAAGAAATCTGGATATGCAGTCCTATTAAAAATAATGTGGAGTCCTTTTCCTTTGAATAATAATATTAAATGTGATCTATTTTTCAGTATAATGTTTATGAAAAGGGCATATGAAGAAAAACAAAAGGGAGAGAGTGCACAGAGGGTAATAACATCACAAACACATATACTAGCAGTAGCCCATAGACCAAATGGTTGGGTACTCATCCTGTGTGGAAAGAATAAAAGGTGAATTGATGATGGAATTATGTACAACCACCTCAAGGATTATCCTATGTATATTTGATATGTATATGCCCCTCTTATTCCATATACATTAATTGCGGCCACTCTGACCTTACTCTATCTTTTTCATATGTACCTCAAGGAGCCTCCCTTCTTGTTTATTGGGACTGAATAAATGTACTGTACATGTTCTATTGGATTATGTCTGATTTGTTCACCATGTAAGTAAACTCTATATCATGGGTTGGCATCCCTCGGCACGCCTGCCAAGAGTGGCACGAGAGGCATATTTCCCTGGCACAGTAGCCCGAGTCCTCAACCAACTGTTTCGATACATAGTGTGTTTCCACCATAAGGATGCCGCCATACGGTGCTCCTGGCCACTTACATTTACCACTAATTGGGGGCTGCACATGGACTTTCATTGCTTCTAATCGGAAAGTACAGGAGCGTCCCAGGAAATAGCAGTAAACGCATGTGTCCTAAAGCATCTGGTGGCAGCACTTCTGTGTTACGGTTTGTGGTATATGACTTTAGTATAGGGGTTGTCAGCCTTATAATTATTGACCGGCACTCCGAGTACCTCATCTTCGATTTTTTAATTTAAATAGGCACGCCGAACAAAAAAGGTTGCCTACCCCTGCTCTATATTATCTACCATTCTCTCAATACGACATCTCTCCTTCAAAATTATTATCCATTTTATACATGTTCGTGTATATATGTAACTTTTCTATATATCTCACTGCATTTTGTGTGGCCAAAACGTCAATGTGAATTTATGCCACAACTCTTCTATGTTATTATTATTATTAGTATATTTCTTGGATACTACTGTGAATATCACGTATACTGTAACCACTGGATACCAATTGTGACACTATTGTTATGTCTATCACTATATTCTTGTGAAGTACCCAATAAATACTTCTTGCAGTGACAATGCTAAGGACTGTGCAGTAGTTTTTCACTACATCATCATTTTAGTATAAACAAAAGTCCGAAGAACCACTTCTATATGAAAATCTCAATTGATACGTGTTTTGGGGTATATGAACCCCTTTGTCAGACCAACGGAAAGTGACGCAAAACTCTGTTGGTCTGACAAAGGGGTCTATGTACCTCGAAACACATTCCATTTGAGACTTTATAATAAAACCTCAACTACAGTGCTGGCCAAAAGTATTGGCACCCCTGCAATTCTGTCAGATAATACTCAATTTCTTCCAGAAAATGATTGCAATCGAAAATGCTTTGGTAATAATATATTCATTTAATTTATCGTCAATGGAAAACCACAAAAAGAATTGTCAAAAAGCCAAATTGGATATAATTCCACACCAAACATAAAAAAGGGGGTGGACAAAAGTATTGGCACCCTTTGAAAAATCATGTGATGCTTCTCTAATTTGTGTAATTAACAGCACCTGTTACTTACCTGTGGCACATAACAGGTGGTGGCAATAACTAAATCACACTTGCAGCCAGTTGAAATGGATTAAAGTTGACTCAACCTCTGTCCTGTGTCCTTGTGTGTACCACATTGAGCATGGAGAAAAGAAAGAAGACCAAAGAACTGTCTGAGGACTTGAGAAGCAAAATTGTGAGGAAGCACGAGCAATCTCAAGGCTACAAGTCCATCTCCAAAGACCTGAATGTTCCTGTGTCTACCGTGCGCAGTGTCATCAAGAAGTTTAAAGCCCATGGCACTGTGGCTAACCTCCCTAGATGTGGACGGAAAAGAAAAATTGACGAGAGATTTCAACGAAAGATTGTGCGGATGGTGGCTAAAGAACCTCAACTAACATCCAAACAAGTTCTAGCTGCCGTGCAGTCCGAGGGTACAACAGTATCAACCCGTACTATCCGTCGGCGTCTGAATGAAAAGGGACTCTATGGTAGGATACCCAGGAAGACCCCACTTCTGACCCAGAGACATAAAAAAGCCAGGCTGGAGTTTGCCAAAACTTACCTGAGAAAGCCAAAAACTTTTTGGAAGAATGTTCTCTGGTCAGATGAGACAAAAGTAGAGCTTTTTGGGAAAAGGCATCAACATAGAGTTTACAGGAAAAAAAAAAGAGGCCTTCAAAGAAAAGAACACGGTCCCTACAGTCAAACCTTGAGGAGGTTCCCTGATGTTTTGGGGTTGCTTTGCTGCCTCTGGCACTGGACTGCTTGACCGTGTGCATGGCATTATGAAGTCTTGAGACTACCAACAAATTTTGCAGCATAATGTAGGGCCCAGTGTGAGAAAGCTGGGTCTCCCTCAGAGGTCATGGGTCTTCCAGCAGGACAATGACCCAAAACACACTTCAAAAAGCACTAGAAAATGGTTTGAGAGAAAGCACTGGAGACTTCTAAAGTGGCCAGCAATGAGTCCAGACCTGAATCCCATAGAACACCTGTGGAGAGATCTCAAAATGGCAGTTTGGAGAAGGCACCCTTCAAATCTCAGGGACCTGGAGAAATTTGCCAAAGAAGAATGGTCTAAAATTCCAGCAGAGCATTGTAAGAAACTCATTGATGGTTACGGAAGCGGTTGTTCGCAGTTATTTTGTCTAAAGGTTGTGCTACCAAGTATTAGGCTGAGGGTGCCAATACTTTTGTCCGGCCCATTTTTGGAGTTTTGTGTAAAATGATCAATGATTTGACTTTTTTTTTTCATTCTCTTTTGTGTTTTTTCATTGCAAGCAAAATAAATATATAGATATAGATATTATTACCAAAGCATTTGTGATTGCAATCATTTTCTGGAAGAAATTGAGTATTATCTGACAGAATTGCAGGGGTGCCAATACTTTTGGCCAGCACTGTATCTTCATTTAGAACTAGTTCTTTGTGCTTTTGTGTATACTACAATGATGGTACAGTGCATTTTAGTGTACGCTATGGGGTTTTCTGGTGACTGAGACACCCAGACTACAGAAGGTGTATAAATCTATAATGAGTTAGCTAGTCCAGGTGGTTACTCCTCCGCCTGCCCTGACCTTAGCTTGCCTGTGTTGTCTTCACCACACCATAACTGCTTCTCCTGTACGCTCCAATAGGCCTCACCGGTGTTCTCTTTTCTGGTTCTTAAAGGACTATCACATAGCCTGTAAAAGTGTCCCCAGCCAATCCCTTTAATACACAGGGTATTTAAGGCACCCTCCCCCCCCAGGAATGTGCCTGGGCAAAAAGGTTCTTAACTTGCTAATGTCCTACGATGATGATTTATCTAATGTAAATTCTGATTCTGTGTCCTGACCTCTATCTTTTTATAAGGCACACTGAACAGCTTTTCTTGAACTTTGCCTGTTATGGACAAACTCCATGTGACCTGAGCTCAGCTTGTCCCCTGAACACATCTCTGACTTTCATTTCAGTGGCACACATTGACATCTATAGACCCGCCTGAATCAGATGTCATTGGACTGAGACTACCCTGGAAATCGAAATCAGATCAATTCAGTAGCAGAGTGGTTTCCATTGTATTACAACCCTAACCCTGTAAGTGCAAATTGTAGCCAACTTTGCTGACTCATGTGTCCCTTTTATTCTAAGGACAATGACCTCTAAAAATTAAAGTTAATTCCAAACATTATATAGCTGATCTCAAAATGGAACCAACAACTCCAACAAATGGGACACTTTTTTGTTAGTTAAGTCAGTGTTTAACAGATATGTACTTTCATACAGGAAGGCCTCATAATTGGTATCCAATTTTCCATTGTAAAGAACTGATGGCTTATCCTTTCTGCACAGCATATACAGTCATATGAAAAAGTTTGGGCACCCCTATTAATCTTAATCATTTTTAGTTCTAAATATTTGGGTGTTTGCAACAGCCATTTCAATTTGATATACAGTCATATGAAAAAGTTTGGGCACCCCTATTAATCTTAATCATTTTTAGTTCTAAATATTTGGGTGTTTGCAACAGCCATTTCAATTTGATATATCTAATAACTGATGGACACAGTAATATTTCAGGATTGAAATGAGGTTTATTGTACTAACAGAAAATGCGCAATATGCATTAAACCAAAATTTGACCGATGCAAAAGTATGGGCACCTCAACAGAAAAGTGTCATTAATATTTAGTAGATCCTCCTTTTGCAAAAATAACAGCCTCTAGTCGCTTCCTGTAGCTTTTAATCAGTTCCTGGATCCTGGATGAAGGTATTTTTGACCATTCCTCTTTACAAAACAATTCTAGTTCAGTTAAGTTTGATGGTCGCCGAGCATGGACAGCCCGCTTCAAATTATCCCACAGATGTTCAATGATATTCAGGTCTGGGGACTGGGATGGCCATTCCAGAACATTGTAATTGTTCCTCTGCATGAATACCTGGGTAGATTTGGAGCTGTCTTTTGGATCATTGTCTTGCTGAAATATCCATCCCCGACGTAACTTCAAATTCGTCACTGATTCTTGTACATTATTCTCAAGAATCTGCTGATACTGAGTTGAATCCATGCGACCCTCAACTTTAACAAGATTCCCGGTGCCGGCATTGGCCACACAGCCCCAAAGCATGATGGAACCTCCACCAAATTTTACAGTGGGTAGCAAGTGTTTTTCTTGGAATGCTGTGTTTTTTTGACTCCATGCATAACGCCTTTTTGTATGACCAAACAACTCAATCTTTGTTTCATCAGTCCACAGGACCTTCTTCCAAAATGAAGCTGGCTTGTCCAAATGTGCTTTTGCATACCTCAGGCGACTCTGTTTGTGGCGTGCTTTCAGAAACGGCTTCTTTCGCATCACTCTCCCATACAGCTTCTCCTTGTGCAAAGTGTGCTGTATTGTTGACCGATGCACAGTGATACCATCTGCAGCAAGATGATGCTGCAGCTCTTTGGAGGTGGTCTGTGGATTGTCCTTGACTGTTCTCACCATTCTTCTTCTCTGCCTTTCTGATATTTTTCTTGGCCTGCCACTTCTGGGCTTAACAAGAACTGTCCCTGTGGTCTTCCATTTCCTTACTATGTTCCTCACAGTGAAAACTGACAGGTTAAATCTCTGAGACAACTTTTTGTATCCTTCCCCTGAACAACTATGTTGAACAATCTTTGTTTTCAGATCATTTGAGAGTTGTTTTGAGGAGCCCATGATGCCACTCTTCAGAGGAGATTCAAATAGGAGAACAACTTACAATTGGCCACCTTAAATACCTTTTCTCATGATTGGATACACCTGGCTATAAAGTTCAAAGCTCAGTGAGGTTACAAAACCAATTTTGTGCTTCAGTGAGTCAGTAAAAAGTAGTTAGGAGTATTCAAATCAATAAAATGATAAGGGTACCCAAATTTTTGCACCGGTCAAATTTTGCTTTAATGCATATTGCACATTTTCTGTTAGTACAATAAACCTCATTTCAATCCTGAAATATTACTGTGTCCATCAGTTATTAGATATATCAAATTGAAATGGCTGTTGCAAACACCCAAATATTTAGAACTAAAAATGATTAGGATTAATAGGAGTGCCCAAACTTTTTCATATGACTGTATAACTGATCACATGTCCATGTTAACCCCCACAGATACATTTTAATCTAAATAAGGTCAGATGCTTGATTTATGTTATTCTTGTACATTCTTACTAGTGATATACATCTGCATTTTAGATTGGAGCAATTAACAAACATAAATGTTATGGAAATGTAACTCTGTTTTACATTTGAGCATTGTCAAAAACATTGTACAAAAGTCTTTTATTAGCAATGCTGTTGAGGTGGGATTTACATTTATATCCCATTTACTCAAATTTCTATATTCTATACTTAAGCACATGTTAGTAATCACAAGTATATTTGGCAAAGATGTGTTCCCAGGACAAAGTAAGGTGAGCCCATAATTATTTAAAGCATACTGTTTCTTCTGTCTACTTTGACGTATGTAATCCACATAGATATTACAAAGGCTCTCACACATCTGAGTTCACTTGAATATAGTAATAAAACCAATCAATCGAATGCTCAGCATGAACACAGAGGTGATTTCTTCTTTCCTGTATAATAATGTAGTTTGACAGCAAAGTGATCTGGCAAATACATCTCTCTGCTTGTGCAAATAAATCGTACATTATGAAAGGAAAAAAAAAATCATACTAGACTCCCAAAATTGCAAAGTTCATACATGCCACCTATGCCTATATCTACATAGAAATATCATCACATGTTCACCAGACCTGAAAACACACAAAAAAATCTGGTTTTAAACAGCAGATTAAACACATTGAACATTCTTTAAGTTGTCTGCTTTCAGGGACCATACAGGCTTTTTTTTTCATATAATGGAAAATTAAGGGGAATTTAAGGTACCTCAAATTCCTCTTCATTTTCTACTGCTCCGTTCTGCGCTGTGAAATGCTAAAGCAGAGCATTGGAATTCCACCATGGCTTTCAACCACTGATTAGGCCCAGAGGAATGGGCCTAATCAGTGGGGAGTCTTGAACTGCCCTCTCCTGCGATCTCTGCCTCCCATTGAAAACAATGAGAGGCAGAATTGGGGCAGAATCCGCCTCAAAATCTGTGACAGATTCCACCAGGTGAATGTGCCCTAAAAAAGCTGTCTAACTGTTGCAAGTCATGACCATCTTCATCATCTTCTTGCCACTTAATAAACTATCATAAAAATATAATCTTCTTGACATGTGGAAGGACATGTCCTTTGCATCTTCTCTACAGTCTTGAGAAAAACGAAGTATACCCTTTTTGAATTCTAAATAATAACATAATAAAAAAATATTCGGTCACTAGGAGTTCTTAAAATTTAGACCTTAAATATGACCTTAGATGAACAACAGCATGAGACAAATTACACCATGTCATAGGCCATAATGTAGCTTATGTCAGCCAGTGTGAGAAAAATTAAGTACACCCTTACTGCTTCCATAAGTAGCAAGTGTGACAACCTCTATGAAAGCAGACAGACTGGTCTGGAGCACTCGTGTGTATTAACACAATGTCAAAGAGGAAAGACAACGGCAGATAACATGTAGAAGCAATTGTTCCTGCCCATCAATCTAGGAAGGGTTATACGGCTATTTCAAAACAATTTAGCCCATCATTTTACTATGCAAAAGATTATTCACAAGAGGAAGCCATTCAAGACAGTTAACAATCTTTCCAGGAGTGGATGTCCCAGCAAACTTGCCCTAAGCTGAGACCCAGCAATGCTCAGAGAAACTGCAAAAAACAAGACCTCAGTTAGCATGTTAATGTTTAAGTTTATGACTGTATATTTAGAAAAAGCCTGAACATGTATGGCTTGTTTGGAAAAGTTGCTCGGAGAAAGCCTCTTCTTTCTATAAAAAAAAAAAAAAGAGGACCTTTCACATCTTCTGGCACTGGCGATTTTATATACCGCTGGAAAGCTGACAATGCGCTGAATTCAGCGCACTTTCAACTTTGACTGTATGTGCCCAGGTGCTGGAGATATCAGTGCTGTTTGCTTCAGCACTGATACTCCTTCACTGTCAGAAGGGCGGTCTTTAATGCTTAGTGTCATCGCTGGGCAGTAAGGAACGCCCCCTCTGACTGTACAATGCTATGGAAGAGTAGTGATGATGCTCAGTGATGACACTAGGCGGTAAAGCCCGCCCTTCTAACAGTGGAGAGATATCGGTGCCAAAACTATCAGCACCGATATCTCCTGAACCTGTGTGCACTTCTGAAAAGCTGACAATGCACTGAATTCAGTGCACTGTCAGCTTTCTAGCAGTATATAATACTGGGGGTGCCAGAGGACATGGAAGATCCTCTTTAAATTTGCAAAGTTGCAAACCACAAGGCTTGTAGAATAATGGGGGAAATTTAGTAACCCATTTGTGCCATTTTTTTCATTAATAACACTTATTCCCTATCCACAGGCTATGACCCCCAGCAATCCAAAGATTAGGGATCCTACAGCACCACATGCTAATGGAGCAGTTATGTGCATGCATAGCCACCTCTCCATTCATGTATGGGACTGACGGAGCCATGTACAGCATATACTCCATTTACATGGGACACTTAGGAACCCCCACTTTATTTATTACTGGGAATCCCAGTGGTACAACCTCCATCCTATAAAGAGGAGATGTGTTATTGGTGGAAAAACCCTTTTATGGGTTTTTCAGGAAAAATGGTGACATAACCTTAGTATAGGTTATCAATATCTAACTGTAGATCAGCTGATATCAGCAGCTTCAGCACTGTTGAAGGACATAGCTCTGTCCACTGTGTAGTGGCAGTCAGTGATTACTGCAGCTTAGCTTTTATTAATTTGAATGGGACCTGTGTAGAGATGGGTGAACCTCATGAGATTCATTTCAACGAATATTTGTGAAATTCGGCCACCAGTTTATTTTGAGCCAAAATGTTTCTTCGCAAACTAGTGCTATTATTACTCTTAGGTCTCTTTTCCTATATAACCCCTTTAAGGCTATTAAAGTCTAAGTACTCTTTGTGTTTTTCTGACAATAAGAAGACCCAGTAAAGCTCTCCAATTGAAACATAAACTTTTAATTTGAACAAAAACAATACATATTTTACTACTTGACAACAAAACAATGCATTTTTACAACTTCATACAATTATAAGTAATGAAGTAATGAATAAGAACACAGTACATTAAGCCAACTTTTTCTGGCAATGAATAATTCATCTGCATATATTAAACATTCATAAAGTGTCTGTAGTGTAGTTTAGCACGCTGAATTGCAGAAGATTTCAAGCCTGAAGTTCATCGCAATAATAAATCTGATCACTGTCCTCAGATTGTCACATTCCAGTCCCCCACAAACATGCAGTTTTCTGTTCTCATGCAGGTCTTTGTTCCATAAATCAGATATAGTGAAATAATTTCTCACAGTATGTTGCCATTACGATCGTATGTATGGTGAGCTCGCAAATATCTGTCCCCTCCTTCCCACACATGGATGCATGCAAGACTTAAGTTTATTCTTAATACTATAATTGCATAGTCCCAGCTGCAGCCATCTTTCTTTTTTGTATTTTTACCTCTTTAATGCCCGCCTTTCAAAAGCCACAGTTCCTTTTTATTTTTGTGTTTATGAGGGCTTATTTCAGAATGGGGTGGAATTGAAAAAACTGCAACTGTGCCATTTTGTTACAGATTCCATACTATTACAGCAGATGTCGGGAAAGGGTTTAAAGATATACAGTATATGTTTCTTTTAGGGCGAATGTGCAACTTGGGGGTGCATAATGATCAAGATGATAATTTCTATGAGGCCTGTAGCAGAAGTGGCAGTTGCAGGAAACAATAGGGAATATTTACTAAGCTAAATGCACCAGAATTATGGCTTAAAGGAGTTGTCCAGGATAAACCGTTCTTGGCAAAGGCCGGGGAAGGTGAAAAAAAAAAAAATACTTGCCTGGCCCCATTGTCTCCCACCGTTCTGGTCCTGCTGCTCTCGGTGCTTTTTCCAGCCATGGTCCCTGCCGCATGTGACCACTGAGGCCAATCAGCATGCTAAGGAAAGGAACTGTCGGTCGCATGCTTCACCTGTGAGGTCCCATGTCCTTTCCTTAGGCCGCTGCAGTCATATATGGCGGGGGCTTCTGGGAGCAGCAGGAATGGGCTGCAGTGGGAGGCGCTGGGGACAGGTGAGTGTTTGTTTTTTTTTTGTGTTTGTTTTTTTTAACCTTCCCTTTCCTCCTTGCAAACAATGGCTTATCCTGGACAACCCTGTTAACCCTTTCACTGCCAGGGGTCTCCGGAAATTTTGCACCTCCGGTAGCCAGAGCAATTTTCAGTTTTGAGATGGACACATCAAACCTAAATTGCAACATTAAAAAATCATCCAACCCCCCCATACCTATATAGTTTCTTAAAGACACACTTGCAGCATTTTCAGAATGCCACTTGATACTGTATGCTATCAAGCACCTTCATGCAATTTTGATTTAAAGTGAATGTTTTATAAAAAAAAAAAAAAATGCTAATAAATGTATATTAGTTTCTAAAACTGGAAACCAAACAAAAAGTTATATGCACCAAACCTCCTAAAAATAAGAGATCAACATGTGCAGTGTCCATTCATATCACTAAGGCCAACACCTGCATGCACATGTCTTCAGAAAAACACTAGAACTGGAATGAGCAAAAATCTGCTTTGAAGTTGGAAATGTTAAAAAAGTATCATCCTATAAAATGTAGGGATTAAACACCGTGGAAAGCAAGTGAACCCCTAAATCCTTTATATTTTTTGAAAGTAGACAACCTGAAGATTACATGTGTCTCAATGGGTTATGAATGGCAACATCCACCTTCATGTAACTTTGTGACAAACACAAATAATTTTTTGAAAAAATTCACTAAAACATATATTTGCACTTAAAACTCCTATTTAATCTTACATTCATACACAAAATACATTTAAAATAAAAGATCAAGGTGTACACAATTTATATATACCACAAACATCAGCTACAATAAGACTGCATACTCTCAAAAACGCTGATACAGAAGACAAGCAAGATTTTGCTGTTATTCACTAATATGCTAAAAATCTATACTGCACCTAGCAAACTGTCACTGTGACAAAAAAATCTAACTTTTTTGAGATTGCACAGCATATAGTGTATAAAAACACAACTTAATATTTCATATATACAACCACCTTCATGCAACTTTGCAGCAAACAGAGATTGTAAGCAAAAATTGCCACTAAAAATTTGCCACTAAAGTGCATGCTCAAGCAGTCCCTTTCTGCAAACAAAATGTACTTTCCAAAAAACTGCAATATGTGAGGAATTCATACATACCACACATATCTATATTTAAAGGTGCGGGTGATAAAGAAACGCCAAAATCGCAGAAATGCGGCAATCAATTTTGTGCATGCAAATTAAATAGGAGCTTACATAAAAATATAATTTTCTATCCCCCTATAAAAATTGTAGCAATTTATACGTTCATCTCTAGTGATAATCTTATTGCTATTATTTTAGCGTGTAACGGATATCGCTAGAGGCGTATTTTATTCTATAAAGATAAGGTATGGACCGGACTGGGAGTTGGGTGAAATGTAAACTTTATTGATGACTTTGTGCATGTGTTGTGTGAGTTTTTGGTGTGACTCTTGTGGCGCTGTGACCTGGACAATGGTAAACATCTGGGTCACAGCGCCAATAAACTTCCTGGTTATGTTCAGAGGGGTATTACATAAGAATACCCCTCTAGTAAGGCTCAGAGGGGTATTACATTATCCCTCTATATGACAATCAGAGAGCAAAAGTAAAGTTTGCTCTCTGATTGATAGAAGAGGGGATAACATGGAAAGAAGTCCCTGCTATCCCTCCTCTGGGGTCACATACAGGTTATGCACAGATGATGATTTCTTATCTCTGTGCAGTCTGCAGGGCTGCTCCCGGCCCCTCCTCCTCCTACAGCAGCTCTTAAGATGCTTCCTGAGACAGGAGGGGGAAGACATTTTAGAGCCCCATATCTCAGGATCCATTAGGACTATGAAGAAGATCTTGGATTCATTTTAAAAATGAGAATCTTCAGATGTTAAATCGCTGTTAAAAACTCTTTCAGGAATTGAGATCTGCAATGGAATCTCAATGCCGAATAGCATTTTCAACAGTGAATCACTCCGAATCTGTACAGGCTATCATGAAGATCTTGGCATCATTTTAAAGATGAGATTCTCATATTTAAAGTGAATCCAAGATCTTCTTAATAGTCCTAACGAATCCTGAGGTATTGGCAGTAGAATTAAGTACAAATTAGATACGTTCTGAGATACAGAAGTGACACCCTGGGAGGACGTATAGATACGTGGCTGGCAGGGAAAGGGTTAAAATGCATAATGAAACTAACCTTCATACTGTACAACACATTTATAATGCGTTTTATCACCTCATCTGATGGGGGGAAAGTCTTAGGCGGCAAAGTGGGCTGGGCAAAATGAAACAATATGTGCCAGAAATCTGGAGTAAATTTCTAGCTCAAATTAAACCAACTAATAAGGATGTACCAAAATCTTCCAGCATCAGTTACTGTGATAGAATAGATGATATTAAAGGGGTTGTTCAGGCAAAACTGGACATTAAATTTAATCTTAAAATAGGCCAGGGGCAGTGAAAAAATTTTAAAAAAATTATACTGCCTCCCAATGTGGTCTGGTCTTCTTGGTCCAGTGTTGACATGTGGCGGAAGTTCCAGCCACACATGACTGCTGAGGCCAATCAGTGGCCTCAGTGAAGGGCATGAGATGTCACTACCTGTGACATCACGGGTCTCTTCCTGAGGCCGCTGATTGGCCTCAGCGGTCACGTGACCGCTGAGGCCATTCGGCGGCTTCAGAGGAGGGGATCGGTGACGTCACAGATGGCGAGCGTTTTACTTTGAGAAGATGCCGGATCAGTAGAACTGGACCGTGACAGAAGGACACTGGAGCACTGGGGACAGGTGAGTATGATTTTTTTTTTTTCTTTTTCACTTTCCCCGGCTTATATTAAAATTATCAATTTGCCTGGACAACCTCTTTAAAATGTACCAGATCTAAGTCTTCACTGACTTACACCAGTATGTATGTTCTGCATTATTTCAAATGTTCAGAGAGGTACAGACAGGGTTTTGACTTAGCAATATGTATTAGTGCAAGGCAGCCCTATACTGTTTTTGGTTACCAGGTTCCAACTTGTCACTACCTCTTGTCTTACTCTTGGCTCCAGTATAAACCTAGTTGTTGTAGTTGTTTTGGTCTCTTGATTTTCATCTATATATTGTAAAAAGATTATTACACTGAAACTTCATTTAGTGCTAACTTAACATGCAATAAATTTTAATATTTTTATAAAATATCATTCCAGAAATGCAATTTTAAACAAATTTTTACTAATGGGTATATGTGCCTGATCGCTAGGGGTCAGATTGCTAGGGGTTCCGAAGCGCCCCATTTGAATGGAGCAGTGGGGATCATGCATGGCCAGTACTAGCTTTATTTCTATGATACTGATGGAATGCTGCACTCTAAAAGTGAATGGAGTGCTAGTTATACTTGTGCACCATTGCTCCATTCGTATAGGACACTTGGGGAACACAGTTCTTGTGATTGTTATGGGTCAATGCAGCTCAGTGCGGCCTTTTTCAAGCACTAGAAAAGGCCCCATGGAGCTAGACTAAAACAATGCACATAAATGAATACTGGATCCTATTTTTTTCATCATACCTTTGACTGCTGCACTGCACTTTAAAGTTTAACTAATGGAATGGAATTTTCATCAGTGATGGTTGTCCGTAGTAACCTTGTACTTTAAACATGAGAGTTTAAGTCTTAAAGGGGCTTTCCTACTACAATTTCTCAGGATAGGGGATAAGTTTGATTGCTGGGACCTAAATCGTTCATGACAGCAGGGGTCCCTGAGTGCCCTAGGTGAAAGAAACAGTGGTGCACATGTGTGGGCACTGTTCCTTTCACTGCTATGGGATTGATGGAACATTGTACTGGGTTGTCTCCAGTAGTCTATTACAAATGAATGGAACAGTGGCCTTGCATGTGTACCACTATTACAATCATGAAAGAAGCTCTGGGACCTGTTCTCATGACCTCTGGGGGATCCTAATTATCAGACACCTATCCTGTAGAAAGAGAATATGTGTTAATAGTGGGAGACCCCCTTAAACAATTTTTATAATGTGTTTATAATCTATGAAATATCTAAAAATGTATTATAATAACTCCCTGTTTATATACAACCTCAGTTCCAAAACAATTGCGACACTGCATTCTGTGGTCAGACAAATTAAATCAATTTCTAAATAAGTTAATTTTTTTTTCCAATGAAATGGAAATATGTTCACATTTCAACTTCTCATATATGTTCTATTGTGAATAAAAATATGAAATTTCTAAATTATTGCATTCTTGTTTTCTTTACATTTTGCACCTTGTCCCAACTTTTTTGGAATAGGAGTTATATACATTGAAGTTAAATCATTTTATACTAGGGAAAATAATTGTTTGTATTTTTTTCTGACATGACTCAGCACAAATTTAAGACCAAGCAGAATTTTAGAATGCAGCGTGTTGATGTTACTGAATATTTGATTAAAGGGGATGTCAGGGTTATGGATTAGGAGTTGTAGAGTTGGAGTCAGAAACCAGCACCAGTTTTGGGTTGAGATGGGCTGAGGAAAAAATATAGGTGCCGGAGTTGTTGGCTTGGCCTACCAACTCCACAGCCTTGGGGGTTGACTGGCCCCCTAAAATCTCACTTGGCCCCTACAATAGTCTTAAATAACTAACTGGGTAATAACTTACTGATCTAATGTCGCTCCTGTGCTGGCACTTCTCAGGTTCTCCACTGGTCTCTGTATCCTGACCTACAGTAAAGATGTTTATGACAGAGCTGGACAGCAGCATGGATGCCACTGAAAGTATAGCAGCTAGTGATTAGCTGAGATTGTCACATGTCTGTGATTCAATATCATAAGTCATATTTTATGATATTCAGACGTCAGTAATGGCTTGTTCCACGATTATCTACACCCTCTACAGCCCTGATCATGATCAATAAGCTTAAGTGAAAGCCTGCTGATGCTGGGGACAGGTTCTGATCTCTCCTGTCCTCTGCAACTCTAGACACATACCTGCATCCACATTCATTTGTCCAATTCCGCCAAGCAGGGGATAACACCGACAAGGTAGCTGACTAGGTGGAGGTCGCGACCCAGAGAGTAGTCGAAGTACTTCTCCTGAGCTTAGATGTGGAGAAAGCCTTATGCTTTGTACTCTGCATCATTTTGGCTTCACCAAACCTTTCCTTTGAGCACTAGAGGGCCTATACTCCACATCCATAGCGTTGGCTCAATTGCTATATGCCCACTCCCCCACCTTCCCTATTTTAAATGGTACTCGGCACTTTATCCCCGCTATTATATGTTCTAAGCATCGAACCCTTAACTGCCCCATTCAGAGCCAACCCTAATATAACAAGAATTGTCTGCAAATAGGGAAATTTTTAATTGTTTATCCCATACTAAAATATTCTCCTCATTCTTACAAACCTCAAAGTAATCCTCCCCAATCTGTATAAGGCCATAGATCAATATAGTCATTTATCAGGCTACAAAATTAACTCTTCCAAGAATGAGACTCTACCACTTAATGTACAGGAGTCCGTTTTAGCAGCTGTAAAATCCACCTTACATTATACCTGGAAAGATATCTCATTGAGATATCTCGGCATACAAGTCATCCCTACTTATCACACATTTTACACTTTACACCGCCGCTGTGTTGACCCACTGAGGCAGTCTGCCCTTTCCTAGATATAACACTATATTATTATGCCACTCACCTGAGACACGCGGCCTCCTGGTCGACATTATGGGCATATAATCGCTGGGCAGTGGTGGAAAAGCTGGCTCTCATGCACTCAAGCACCCTAGTTTGAGGCCTTCAGGAGAGGTAAAACCTTGGCAACCCTTAGACCTTATGGCCTTCTCCAGAGACATATGGCTGACCTGCAGAATACGTTATCCATTAGTTAGCCTGAACTTGTCCCTAACTCCCTTCCTCTTCATTCCGCACATTAAAGATAGCATACAGGAAGGGTTGGTGAGACCTTGGACGTCTCGCAGTCTCTTCCATCTCAAGGACTTGGCGGATCTGTTGACCCCCTATGTTCTTCCTTTTGTAACCCTGTAGTTACGGTACGACTTTCCTTCTGTAATGGCCTACGGTTATAATCAGATTCTGCACGTCTACACGATGAGGTTAGGTACAGCTCCCTTGCCTTGATCTATGGCTTCTGAACGCCTCTGCATTGATGGCCCAGGCACCCCAGGTCTTATATCCAATATTCATAGTATTTTATTTGAGCATGCCACATCTCTCACACCTAGGCATGCTTACGTGGTGTGGGCAAACAGGTTTTTTTTATAATAGGTTAACTCAGAAATGGTCAAAGAATGACTAAAATAAATAGTATTTAATAAATGAAAGGCGATAATACTTAGCTGCGGTTAAAAATGATGCAAGAATCACCTGATGAGGAGCCCCATTGTATATCATGCACTGATATACACCTATTGTTCGATGACATGCAAATATTACTGGGCACCTACATTCCTGGTTCCAGCTGACATTGACTAGCCAAATAGAGCATAGAGGATTATAGTACCTTTGGGAAAGGGGGGCTTCCTGGAAGTGTGTATTTGGTCAACTCATAACATGAGTACAGGTACTGTATGTGTTCACAGAAAGAGATAACAGATCAATTACAGAAGTACATCAATAAGATGGATGGACAGCAATGAAATCATACAGAGTGATCAGTAACAGAAATGATCCATAGATGGTTAGCAAGAAACACATACAGACTAATTAGCAGGACATTAATCCCTGTCATATCACATCAATAAGATACTTTTGATTTTATGGAAAAACATTTCCTACTACACGGGGCCAGGTGGGAAGGTAGATTGGCCAAGGACTTGCCCCCTCACTATGGTCAATCAACTGGACTCAAGCAAAGAAAAGCTTGGGAACCAAATTGAACTATTAATGCTTTGGTATCACACCCCAGAAGTTTTCCACATATTAAACTCTGCGATCTCTGATGTGTGCTGAAGGTGCAAAGCCCTGGCTGGTTCCATATATCTTATTTACTGGACCTGCCACCTTATAATCTCGTTCTGGATGGAAGTCCGCTCACTCCTTCGAGAAATTTTTTTAGGAAGATCTTCCTCCAAACCCGGAGAGTTATCTCCTTAATCTCTTACCTAAATCTATGGGAAATATGGTTGCCAGGTTGCTCCATCATATTTTAATGATGGCTAAGTGCCTCATTTCTTTGTTTTGGTAGACAGTTCCACCATCTCCCCTGGACCTTTACTACGGAATTAAAGCACTCAATGGAGAATCTCACAGCTGCCATACATCACACCACAGACAAGATTCTAGCGATCTGGACTGCTTGGGACTGCCACTGCTCCATGCACTGATCGTGTCACCCACCTGCTGCTTATATTATACCAGTAGTACTGAATTGTTACTGTTTTGTGAGACATTTTACTTCGTTATCCCCCTTACCCTTGATCTATTGTTCCCCCTCCCCCCTTCATTTCCTTGACCCCCATTGTCCCTTGATTTTTGTTCTGCCTTCATAGGCAAATTTGTTTATATTGTGTGTCACAAGGCATTATGGGAAAAGGGGCTGGGAAGCTCAAGCGCCCTCTGTTTATATTGTGTGGTAACAGCACCATCTACTGGTCATTTGCTGTATCCTCTTTTCCAGCTCTAGCCCTTTACATTATGGATAGTTTACAGTTTTTTACTTCCTTCCTGTTCAGTAGTAGCAGTAGACATTTTACATGCTGTCTCAGTGTGAGGAGGTCACACTCTACGCCATTTGTACCTCGTGTTCACTATCTCAAGCCTGTTTCAAGCATAGTCGGTAAGAGTGTTATATTTACAGTTGTGCTAAAAAGTTTACATA
The DNA here is from genome assembly GCA_947044405.1 of Leptodactylus fallax. Lineage (NCBI taxonomy): Eukaryota > Metazoa > Chordata > Amphibia > Anura > Leptodactylidae > Leptodactylus > Leptodactylus fallax. Next base: position 6,946,472 of record CAMRHE010000036.1, read on the forward strand.
CCCTGGCATATTTTTTGTTTTTTTGGCCTTTTTTCAGAGAATGTGAATGTAACACAAAAACTTTTTCTCTACTCATGGTTAGTGATTGGTTGAAGCCATTTATTGTCAAACTTCTGTGTTTTCTCTTTTTAAATCATAATGGCAACCAAAAACATCAACGGCGTTTACCGTACGGGAAAAATATTTTTATAGATTTGTAGACCGGGCATTTTAGGATACAGGGATACCTAATGTGTATGTGTTTCACAGTATTTAACTACTTTTATATGTGTTCTAGGAAAAGGGGGGTGATTTGAACTTTTAATATTTATTTATTTTTTTATATTTTTTTTTTTTTACTTTTTTTTTATTTTTTATTTTGCATTTAGGGGGTCTGATCACTAATGCAATGCATTGCAATGCTAATGCATTGCAATGCATTGCAAAAAAATGGCGCTTCTACATAGAGTAGCCTGCAATAGAAGTTAATGAAAGACAGGGGGTTAACCAGAGAGGTTAATGCCTGCGATCATTACGGGCACTAATCGCGGGCATTAGCACCGGGTGTCTACTGTATAATACAGCAAAAACCCAGTGGCTATGGCGGCTGCTCGGGTCCCGAGCGGCCACCATATTTACTTTTACGGTGGATGTCGGGAAAGGGTTAATATACATTTAGAGTTGCCCAAAGAGGTACATTATAATGTGTTCACACTTACCGCAGTAACCAACAGTAACTTAGAATTTGAGCCGAACTCCTTCAGGATACAAAAATAGGTTTCAGTCCCCCAGTTTCTTAACCTTAAAAGCATATTGCTACTGTACATTTTGTAGAGACTTAAACTGCCCCAAATAAAAGGCTGATGCAACAATTTAGAAATTCTAATACCACTAGTTATGAATACGAATGACTGAATACACAGTGGCTATTTTGTGAACATGGAAAGATTTACTAACGGAGATTGTCTGCCAACCACTGTAAGTCATGAATTCCATGAAACAAAGAACTTGTGTCATTGCTCTTTTAAGTCACAGTCTCATTGTATGTGCAAGAATAGTTATGTATTGCTGAACAACTCTAGATCATCCAATCACTTGCTAAAGTCACTATAAAATGAGATTTATTGGATTATAGCGCGTTTTAGCATCAGCACTAGGATTATTTATTTCTAAGTTATGGAGAAAATCCCTTATTGTGTGACCGCTTCCATCATGTGCAAAGGGACACTGAAGAAAAACATATTAAATAGCTAGCAAGTATTTTTACTCTTAAGTGTTTAACCTGAAGTAAAAGTGAAAATATGTTAGAATCCCAAAGCTCATTTTTTTAATTATCAAAGAGTATTAAAATAGTAAAAAACGTCATGGCTTCTGTTTATAAAAGAGGCATAAAAGTTATGAAGGATCTGCTTCTGAATGGATGTAAACTAATAAAAAGGGAAAACAGAGTCTACTTCCCTTACTCTTCTCTTAGGGCGCGTTCATACGAAGGAATTTGGAGAGGAATTTGAGGCGGTCTACCAAATTAAATTTCTCTGCAAATACTGACCCTATGCAGAGGTTTCCATGGTTGAATCAGCTGTGGAAATTGGGACAAGATCAAGCAAGTTTTGTTTTTTTCAGCATGCTGAAAAAACAAGGATCCATCACTGCCTCTCATTGTACACAATGGGAGGCAGATTCCAACCTGTTTTTGGAGCTGATTTTGAGGTGAAATCTTCCCCAAAACAAGCTCCAAATTCCTTGATGTCAACTTAGCCTTTTTGTGAAGTTCTTACACATACAGTACTACTATATAAATTATCTTGATCTGGGTGATGATCACTAATGTCAGGCATTAGTCCAGCTTTTAACTGACCTAGAGCATTGTTCATATCACTTGAAAATTCTACAGTATAGAACAGTTTCAGATGTATACATGAAACATATCCTGAGAACTTCATTCATCCATTGGAGGGCAAAAGGGTGTTCTTTTGCCATACATCAGGCCAGTATACATTAGGGAATAGCATAGTCTAATATACTATTACATACCACAAACAAAAAAAAATACTAAATAAGAATACAGCATATAGATTTTTCATTGACATTCTATCTAGTCAATTTATACCACTAATTGATAGCTCTTAACATAATATGAACAGAGTCTCAAATGGGCTGTCTCAAAGCCATATCCTCTTTCCATATGCCATATTAGAATATATGCATATCATAGATGGATGTGAAAATTTTTAAATATACAATATAGTGATTCAGACAACTGAAGAAATATAACAAGGACATACTGGTACGCATAGTAGTCTATACAAAAATATAATCTGTAGCCCATTGTTATACTTGTTATTTTACCAATTTCAATGTTTTTTGTGAAAATTTATTTTATATAATTTGTGAAGACTCTGCAGGGGACTATGCAAGCAAGTAAATGTCTGAAACAGTGCGGGAGAAGAAATTAAAATTTTTACAAACCGAAAATTTTTGCACATGTTATAATAGACATAGAATCTTAGTATAAACTTTTGGGTGCAAGCTATAATACATATTGACCAAAAATATGGGCACAAGTCTGTAAGAACATCTGTGATAAAGGATAACAGTCATAACAAAGATAGGAGAAAACATCTGGAGCACTTTGTGGATCATCTTTGATCATACAGACTCAACAGGTGGCAACAATCTTTCTTGATTCAAATTTAGATCTATAGGGTTGATGTCATATTTTTGATTACCACATATAAAGCAACCTATTTATTGTTCCATTGGGCACTGTATTTTAATAATTTTTTTGAAAGATTTATTAAAACTTAATAGGTATTTGCTTTAAAAACAAAATGTACTGCAGTTTTTCTAAATAAAAATGAAATGGTAAGCTATAATAAAGAAAACAGAAATATAATAGAATGTTGACTCCTAAGCATAGAAAATGAATGTTCTAGTCCTGGAGAACTTCTTTCCCCAGAAACTGCATATATTTGGAATAACCACAACATAATTTTCATAACAGTGATCATACACATTAGATAATAATTCCGTTTGACCTCCCTCCATATACAGGCATGCTTGGTTCAGCTAAGCATACATGTGTTCTCTAAAGGTAGCAGGGACTAAGCCACTGCCAGCCACCTCACCTTACCCTTTTGGATCCTTTCAGAAGATGGGGAGAGTTGGGAGACACTAACCCATAAGATGGTAGACTGGTCATCGTGTTCAGTCAACATTTGTCTAATGTGCATGATAAGCTTAAAGCGTTTCTCTCTTCAATGCTTAACAAAATAATTCGGGGTCACTTGCCACATAAAACTGTTATGAGTGCATGGGTGTTTGGCTGATTCATTAAGAGGTGTATCTCAAGCCAGTCGAGGTGTTTAAGACTGGCATAGGAAATGCCAGTTTTAATAAATTCCCCCAATGTGTTTATCAGTAGGCTGCATATTTCACTTTCTAAAGCAATAAGTATGTTTGAATGACTGCAAGGTGTTATGTTCATGCAACCTTAATTGATTTTTTTACCTATCACTTTCTGCATATAGAGAGGTGGATGGTCAGAGAGTCCTCTGGAATAAGGTGAGGAATAGATACACAACTCTTGGCTGGACGTGTCCAAATATGTGTGTCACAAGATGTACAACTTTTTAAGACAATGTGATTTTGCAATATTTTGTGATGATATGTTTATCCTATATGTGTCTATGTGTGGGCATTCAGTGGTTGTATTGTAAATTGTTTCTTGTCAAGGGTTTTGCTAACATTCTGCAATATTGTATTGAATTGGTTTAATGAGAAATTGGAATTAAATTCAACCTAAGGTCAGGGTAGACGCAGCTATATGTGGTCATACAAGTTTTGTTTCAAGAGGTATGAGGGGCATAAACACTGAGTTTGGGCTCCATGGACATACTTTATTTTATTACACAAACAGGAAAACATATTTGTAAATTGGAGTTTATTCTAATGTTATAGAACAAGAAAGTAATGGCTAAATTGTACAAAATATCTGTAATGAATTCATAAATTTGATAAAGTTGTGGTTGATATTTATCTATTTATTTGGGATGCAATCTTGAACATGATCATACAAATACATTTATTGCAACCTGAAAGTTTTCAGAAATGTACTACTAACAATGCTGATAAACCTTCACACATATTAGGCCGAATTCACATAGGCAGATTCGTTTCATACGGAGAAGAGTCTTTTCCTCCACTGTCCATTAGTGAAAATATGATTACAGTATCGAGTATGGAACAGTAGTCCTGTGGGGAGACAGGCAGTTCTAGGATCATGGGTTCCAGTTCAGTGTTCGATCTGGGAAACATGGCTGACACATAATCCATATTTCACAGACCAAAAATACCTGTGATTCCAGACTGACATAATACACTTAATTACTTATATAAGTGTTAGGTTTGTCAACTGTAACAAATCAAAATGAAGGGGTTGTCTCATCAAGATGACCCTTTGCTAAAAGGAAGCTGGAATGGGAGGACTAAAATGTTAGCATATTGTTGCTTCTACATTTTACTTCTTTTTGATCTGGAAAATATGTTGTGCATTGTTGCAAAAAAGACTTCTACTAGGTATGTATATATGGAGAATGCTTTTTCAAATTTGACTCACCAAACACATTTCTAACCAGCAGTTTTATATCAGGAAAAAAAAATTAATTACAGTAGCTTTTACCAAAGGAAAGAAACTACTTTATAACCCAGCAATAAAACTACAAATGCAACTTCACAATGCCATAGATCCTCTAGGTACTATATGTTAAATAGGTTTTACTTTGTAAAAACAACATCAGGGGAAATGTATAAAAATTTTTATGCCAGTTTTCATGTTCAAAAGTAGCACTTTTTTTGTGCACGGATGTTTGTAGCAAAAAAGTTCTATATTGTCCATTTTCAAAATCGTTCACAAGTTTTAAAAAACTGGGCAGAGCAAGGTGGGGATTAAGACACACTACAGTGAGGATGCCTTGGCCCAAAAGATTTTCTGTAACCTGCGCCAGAAAACTGGTGTGTGGTATAACTGAAATCTAAGCTAGTAAAGAACTGGCTTAAATTCCCATTCTGATGAATGGGACACCTTGCAATGCGCCTTATGTTTTAAGAGGCCTTATTATTAGCAACACCTTAAAAATTCTGAATTATTGGGAGCCTCTTAAAAATTCTTGAGCACCAGCCGACAGCACTCAATGTGCTGGTCTTAATAAATCCCCCCCCCCCCCCATTGTTTCTCAAATCTCTTATAACCTTCTTTGTGACTCTGCAGTCCTGATGGTAAACAGTAGTGCTTGATAAACTTATTCTTTCCCTTCTCATAACAAGCTGACCAGTCACAACCCTTTATTACAGTAGAGCTGCTTATAACAAACAGATGCCAACTCAAGGTTGTCTGGGAGAAGAGAGGAGAAAATAAAAGTCATCACTGGAGAAGCTCAGTTCTAAATGTTGATCGGTTCTAATTCTATGTAGACATACTATATAAAAATTATTAACTTATCACAAAAATGAAACAAATGTGTTGGTATCTGCTTTGAGGCTTGTAAATAAATTGGATACTATGAGTTGAGAAGTGTTTGCTAGAGTTGTTACACTACAATTCCCTGCATGTCCCCATTCACTTTTATGACCAGCTCCAAGAAAAAGCAATGGATTTGAATTTGGACTACTCCTGAGGGTGTGGTCCCCACACCCTGGTCCCCAGGTATATATTATTCATTTATTTGTCTTGATTATATATTGACCCTTTAACCTCTATATGAGTATTTGAACTTTGCTGCAGGTAACCACCAGATTATTAACTCTAGGAGTAGTTTCTTTTCCATGGCTGCTGACCCAGGTACAGAGTAGGATAATCAGGGTGAGGTCAAACATTAAAGGTCAGATTACACCGTAAGCAGATACACCTTCTCAGAAACTAGACTTTTTGCTCAAGCACCTTATAACCTAGGAACCAGGGTGATAGTCTGGAGACATATTAGCCCTGAAAATGCTGGCCCTAATGGAGTGTGCACCAACTGGTGGAATGAAATGGAAAGGTGGTGGGAGAGAAGGAGTACAGTGCAGCGGGTGGGGGGTGGGGTTGGATTGGTGAGTATTCTAGTTACCATGACTGCTAGGAGAGGAGAGATGATGGTGGTCATTACAGTACCCCTCCTTAATCCTCCTTTTCTTTGGTCCAGACTGTAAATGAAATCTTCTGATAAGGGCTGTTGCATTGATGTTCTCAGCAGGCTCCAAAGATCTCTCCTCAGGACCAAATCCTTTCTAATCCACTAGATACAATATTTTTCTCCCAACCTTCTCAATGTGTAGTATGCTCTCCACCTCATGTTCATCTTCTGATGCAAGTGGGGCAGGAGAAGAGCGCGGAGAACTGGAGCAGTGTTGAGGAGCAGTGTTTTAAGATGAGACATGTGGAAGAAGTTGGAAATACAAAGAGAAGATGGAAGGATTAACTCATATTTTACAGGATTAATCTGTTTTAAAACTTCAAAAGGACCCAGAAATTGAGGAGCAAACGTATACGAGGGTACCCTCATATGGATGTTCTGCAAGGACAGTCAAAATTTTACCTCCACACTTTCTTCGTAAGGGCAGTCGCTTGGACCAGAGATGTTTTAGTCTCCTGCCAAATATAGAAAAAGTCTCTGGTAGTTGAATTAGCAGCAGGCACATCAGAAGAGATGGAAGCAGGAAGTGGAATCCTCAGATGCTGCCCAAATACAGTGTAGAATGTGAAATTGCCTATAGATTCACTGGAGTGGTTGTTATTGGAAAATTTGGCCCAGGGGAGCAGAGATACTCAATCGCCATGTTGAGAAGACATGAAGTGGATAATTTTCCAAAACCCGGAAAATATGCTCCAGAATCTGGATGTGAATTGAACTCCCAAATCTAAGATGTGCTGAGGCAACCCATGCAAATGAGAAAATGTGCTTGATAAACAGGTTCTTAAAGTAGAGAGCAGTAGGCAGACCTGTCAGAGAAATATTACCAGTTCACTGTACAGCCAGAGGATGGAGGCAAATACAGTGATTAAGGCCCTTTGTGATATGTTACTACGAATAATCTGGCAGTGGCAAAGAAAGGAGAAGACCCACAGGTTTTTGCTTGAAAGCCAGATACATTTCTCCCAGGGTCCTGTCTCATACATTCTAAAAGCAGCCAAGAAAGGTTTGTAGCAAGAAAAGCTTTGTTCATTTTACCTAAAACTGGGTAAAAACAAAGTCTGTCCACTGGAGTAGAGAGAGCTGAAGGGTCTCTACTCAATTTTTCCACATCAGATATTTGGGTTCATTAGTGACTAATGCCTCGTTATCCTAAGGTGTGTTTATGGGAAAAGAGCTGTGAGTAAAACAAATGCTGTTTCTTATGTTTGGGATGCTCTGCAGTAGGTCGAGCTCTCTTTAGGTAGCCACTTGTGTTGTAAGTAGTGACCAGACTAGGTGCGGCCAGCAGCCCCATACTGGACTGGAGTGATGTGCCAAAAGTGCCTGTCTAACTCAGGAGACCACGATCCCCATGCTAATCTTGTCACAATCAGAGATCATGTTACCCACCATGCAACCCAAGAAATAACATGTGTCGAGGGACTCTAAGGGGGCAGTATTGGGAGGCCCCAAACCTAACTTTGCTTGGGACCCCATCACTGATTACAATACATACACTTTAGTACAGTATCAACAAGAGAAATACTCAGATGATGCTGCATATTGCATTTTTATGTAAAAATTATATGTAGATTGCTTATTTGATAGGTCTTTTGAGTGAATCTATTAACACATTTGCTCCGTAAATTGCCTGGAAGAGGTAAGAGGTAAGGTTGTTTTAAAGACACAGGTAAGGAAAAGAATGGGAAATAATTTGTTACATAGCATGTACGTCAATAAGACCCATTAATATTTACTAAGCATACTTTGAAGTCTGTAAATGGATTTTAATAGCAGCTCACTTGCTGACACATCTAATAACGGCTTTAGAAGTATGTTAGAGCATATAATGTTATATTTTGGCTTGATGCCAGCATATTCCAATTCTACTGACAAATATTTTCTTTCAATTAACAGAGTTAAGATTGACAGGTCATTGTGATGTTACTATACATGTTCAAAAAAAGATATTATCTCACACCTCTTAATTTATATATATTTGTATACACACCTTCAGATATGTGACTGAATATTTTATGTGCATCTATATATTGATCTTTCAAAAAAAAAGAATTCTGCAAGCATATTCAACTGCCACCGCCATGTTACAGAGCACATTACAGTGATAAACATCACATCTTTGCGTGGTCACTTTGTATGTCCCTTTTGTACATAAGGAAATTAAAGTAGTTTTTTTCAAAAGTCTTTGGGCAGTTCATGCACTAGGAGTGGACCTTCCACTCCATAAAGTGCTGCTTTTGCCACTGGCTGTGGCGGGAAGGGCTTACTGGGTAAAATGTGGATATGAAAAGAATTAGAAAATGAAAATTACTTACAAGTAATTGGATTTCCTTGATCCCATGGGTTCGAATCCGACCAAGGACAACCTGTGTTTGCGTGGGTTCCCTCCATTACACCGGTTTCCTCCCACACTCCAAAGACATACTGATAGAGAATGTAGATTGTGAGCCCTATATGGGACAGTGATTGACAATGTCTGTAAAGTGCTGTGGAATATGCTGGCATCTATCATTTGCATAAGTCTTCAAAGTTTATGTTCTCGAAAATCTACAAAGAGAGATCAGCTATTATTACAAGCGTGAACCACAGGGGCTGGAATGGCAAACTAGGTTATGCATGGATGACATCTGGCCAATAAACGGGGTCCATGTGAAGGAACACCACTATATGATGTCCATATGTCCTAATAAGGCATATTTACAATGGTTGACAGCCCATTTAATCACTTCATGACTGGGCTATCTTCCCTGGTTTATGATGGACATATTTACAGTTTTTTGTTTTTTTTGGTACATGCAGATTTGAAGTCTATACATTTTTTTAGTTTTCATTATTCAAATAATTTTTGCATCTCTTTTGGTGATAAATAGGACTCTATTTGTATATCATTTTTATTTTTGTAGTTTTAATTTTTTTCTAATATTCAGATTAATGTAGAAAAGGAGGGAGGAAAATGTTTATCACATTTTTTTTCAGTGTTACTTACTTCAGGTTTTTTTTTAAGTTTGTTTCCCTTGTATTACGTTTCAAAAGGTATTTATTAAATTATGGAACATGACATCAAGGACAATCAAGAATTTGCAAAAATGGAACACAGAGCATCAAGTATAAATAATAAAAAATGTAGTGGAGACATAAACTATGTACCTAATGTATTCTTAGATCACTCCTATTACACAAATGGGACAATATTTTTGTGCCATTTTGGCTAATAGGAGAGTGGACTTGTCCTTATGCTATGCTACTTTTACATAATCAGCATAGTCTTATTACAGATTTGCATTAATAAAAAAGATGCATGTATTAATAAGAATATAGCTGTAATTTATTGATTTGTAAATCAATACAATGGGTATATATGCACATGTACAACAGACAGTTGTAAAAAAATGATTACATATAATTGACTATGCATTCTAAGTGTACAACACTAGTTACTGAAAAACTGTGACCTACATTTCTCTCTGTCCCATTTGTACTGTAGCTGGCATTCTCACTGGCTGTTACAACAGCTGCACTGTGCTGATAGAGCACCAGAAATAGTGAAGTCCATTGCTGCAGTTGGTGTTTCAGGCCTCACAAAATGTAGAAGAGTACTGCCAACTCTTGATCTTGTAGATTAGATTCTTATGGCTTACTACATATTTCATTTTGGTAGTTCCATCTTGTATAATTTTAACTATATTACCATAAATCATTAGTGCTATATTTTATTTTTATTTTTGTATTTATTACATTTCTTTAAAAATCAACAGCTTTGTTGTTTGGAAATGCACAGATTGAACATGAAAAACATGGTTATAATAGTGTGAACAGGAAGATGTAGGTTACAATATAAGGCAAATAGAAGTGCAATATAAAAGGAAAAGAGGAAAATATCTGAGGTAGATGTAAGCATACTATTAGGCTTTATTCACACAACATGTCACACGGCTGTTTAAAATGGAGTCTGTCAAAATAGGTATCAAACTAATGCACACATGTGACAAAGGAAATGTCACTCAAACAATGGGCGGTGGAACTAGGTGGCTGTCTGGGATGGTTACTTAGAGCAGAGTTTGACATTCCTAAAGCCCTTTTCAGCTAATTTGCATAAGAATAAAATTTTGATTTTCATGAAAATGGAGCGGCAACGCAGAATAAGAAAGGCATTGGAAAGTGTAGAAGCAGCAGCCCTACAAGGTACTGTCATCAATTTAATACCGATTTTCCTGCTGACACATATTCACAGAGGATCAGGGGCGTAACTACCGGGGTAGCAGCAGTAGCAGCTGCCACAGTGCCCGGGACATTAGGGGGCCCCGCGGGCCCCGATGCCGTTTTTTTTTTAATAGTCCGTTACCTGCTGGAGTAACCCCAGTAGGTAACGGGCCCTATATACTTACCGTTCCCCGGGGTCCCGCTCACGGCCGCCTGCGCTTCCGATTCTGCGGAGGCGGCTGTCAGAAGGAGCGGGGATCGGTATGTGAGGCTGCGGCCCGAACACCACAATCTCTGCTATCATTATACTTCGGGGTCTTTTCAGACCCCGGAGTATAATAATCGGAGGCCCAGAGTTGGTGAGGGAACATAAAAAACAATGTACTTACCTCTCCTGTGCTTCTCCAGGCTTCGGGCCTGTTTGGTAACGTCCCAGACATCAGCCGACGTCATTTTGCGTCGCGACGCAGGCCCGCGTCACGTGACGCCGGCCTGGTCCAACATTGAAGAAGGCCGGAGTAGCGCACGGGCATGCACCGGAGCGAGGTACAGGTAAGCAACGTTGTTTTTTTATGTTTCTATCCTCCCCTGGGTCTCCGATCATTATACTCTGGGGTCTTTTCAGACCCCAGAGTATAATAATTGTTCATGTGTGGTCCACAATGGGATATATAATAGTGTGTGCAGGGGCCACTATGGGGAATAATAGTGTGTGCAGGGGCCACTATGGGATATAATACTGTGTGCAGGGGCCACTATGGGGAATAATACTGTGTGCAGGGGCCACTATGGGGAATGATACTGTGTGCAGGGGCCACTATGGGACATGATACTGTGTGCAGGGGCCACTATGGGGAATGATACTGTGTGCATGGGCCACTATGGCACATAATAGTGTGCTCAGGAATGAGTTTTTTTTTTGGGGGGGGGTTGGTTGGAGGGGGCAGTCCGGGGGGAGGGGCGGCGGTTCGGGGGGGGGGGGGCCCATGTCAAATGTTCGCCTTGGGGCCCAGCCATTCCTAGTTACGCCACTGCAGAGGATCAATTCCACCTTGTAGAAATATCAGTCACTGTAAGGTGTGAAATTAGTAGGTAGGTAATGAGTAACAAGTAATAAATAAAACATAACTTTTTTTCCTTATTACAGTAAAAATACATACCAAGGTTCAGCCTTCAGTCTCTGTTAAAATGATTGATATATTGATTTTCCTGCTGACAGACTCCCTTTAATGGCAATGTATGTATCTTTGTCCATCAAAAGGGATATAGATAGAGCCATGTAAATAAACCCTTAGACATTCAGGGCTATTAAAATGGTCATGTGACCGCTGTTATTCACTCCCATGTGAATAAGTCCCTTGAACAGACTGACACTGATGTTTTCCAGACTTTAGGACTCTAAAAGCTAAAAAGCGCAGTGCTCCTTCCCTTTTGAGTCTACCTGTGTGCCCAAACAGCAGTTTACACCCACATATACAAAATTGTACCCGAGCTAACCCACTTAAAAGTTTTAGGAGTACGTGTCTCTGACACCTACATATAGGGCACTGAGATGGCATATTTCTTTAAAAATGTCAATTTTCACTTTGCATCATCCACTGCACATTACGTTTTGGAATTCATCTCTTGGGTCAAAATGCTCATTCTATCCCTTAATAAATTCTGTCAGGGGTATAGTTTCTAAAACCATTCCAGCAAAATCTGCCCTCCACAAGCCAAATAGCCCAGCCATGTACCTATACAACATTATATGACCACATATGGGATATTGCCATGTTCAGGAAAAATTTAACTGTGATGTGGTTATTCTTCTTTAACACCTTGTGAAAATAAAAAATTTGGTGCTAAATTGACGGTTTATTGGAAAAAAAGGATTTTTTTCATTTTCACGTCCCAATGTTAAAGGGGTTGTCCAGGCAAAAATGGACAACCCATTTTAACTTTTAAATCAGCCGGGGGCATTGAAAAAAAAAAATAAAAAATCAAACTCACCTATTCCTGATGCTCCAGTGTCCTCCTGGCACGTTTCGGGCCTTCTGCTGAATGGGTCTCTTCTGGAGTTCCGCTGAAGTTGCTGATTGGCCTCAGTGATCATGTGACCACTGAGGCCAATCAGCAAATGGCATGCGATGTCTCTACCAGTGACATCACAGGTCTCTTCCTGAAGTTGCTGAGGCCACTGATTGGCCCCAGCGGTCACATAACCGCTGATGCCGCTGATCAGCGGCTTCAGCAGAACTCTGGAAGAGACCTGTTTAGCAGAAGGACCAGACTGTGTCGGGAGGACACCAGAGCATCGGGGACAGGAGAGTATGAATTTTTTAAATTTGTTTTCACTGCCCCAAGCTGATTTAAAAGTTAAAGGGGTTGTCCAATTTTGCCGGAACAACCCCTTTAATAAAATCTGTGAAACAGCTGTGGGGTCAAAATGCTCACTATACCCCTTGATATGTTCTGTGAGAGGTATAGTTTCCAAAATGGGGTCTCTTTTGTAGGGTTTCCACTGTACTGCTATTTTAGGGGCTCTGCAAATGAGGCATGACACCTGGAAACTATTCCAGCAAAATCTGCTTTTCAAACACCCACTGAGTTACCTTCCTTTTGGCCTGCTGCCGTGTGCCCAAACAGCAGTTTATATTCACCTGTGGGGTATTTCCATGCTCGGGAAAAATTACATAAATTGTTGGATGCATTTTCTCCTTTATCCCCTCGTGAATGTGTAAATTTTAGGGCTAAATGAACGTATTATTAGAAAAAATTGAAAAGTATAAATTTCACCTCCATATCGTTTTAATGCCTATGAAACGCTTAAAAAGTTAGCAAACATCCCAAATTCTGTTTTGAATTATTTGAGGGGTGCAGTTTTAAAAATAGGGTGATTTATGGGGGTTTATAATATATAGGCATTTAAAATCCCCTTCAGAACTTTGGGGATTTAGGGAAATTTTCTGGAAAATTGCAGTTACAATTGTAAGCGTTCTAACGTCCAAAATAAATTGTAAGAGAATTAAAAGATGATGACAATATAAAACTAAGATATGGTACATAATATTTATTAAAGTATTGGGGTGGTATGATTATCTGTCTGAAAAGCAGAGCATTTCACATTTTAAAAATTGAGAATTTTTCCAAATTTCCATCAGATTATTTCCTAAATAAATGAAAAAAATATCAAAGTTTACCAGTAGCATAAAGTAGAATGCATCAGAAAAAACAGTCTCAAAATCACTTGGGAAAGTTAAAGCATATCAAAGTTATTGCCATATAAAGAGACACATGTAGACACAATGGGGCCGTGTCCTTAAGGCTGAAGCCTCAAATTTACAAAACACAGTTTTTTTGCTGCGGTGGAAACACAGCAGCAAAAAACACTGTGTTTTACAGTACCAGCAAAGTGGATGGGATTCTGGCTAATCCCATGCACACATTGCAAAAAAAAATCTGCAGCGGAAAAGCTGTGATTTCAAAAACGCTCATATTTTGGAAAATCTCAGCATGTCAATTATACCTGCAGAAATGCTGTGGCTTTCCGTATAGGTATAATAAGGGCAGGAAAATCGCAGAGGAAAACTCTGCAAAATCCAAATGAAAAATGCTTTGGGGAAAAAAAGTGATGCGGTTTTCTCCTCATTGTCTTTTTTTTTGCTGCGTTTTGCTACTTGGGGCCTTAGCCTAAGGCAGTTTTTGGTCGTGTCTTTAAGGGGTTAAAAGTAGTCTGTCACAAGGAATGATGCTCTGACTGACAATGTTTGAGACACTCTCCCACACTTTTTTAATGCTGGTTGTTAGAAATAAGCACAGTCTAGTAGATAGAGCAGGTGGGCACAGCTGGTGTCACTCACTGTAACGCCTGTACACTGTGTTCGCTGGCATACTGCCTTTTTTAGCTGACCTAGCTTATTTGCTACCTCTGTGTTCTGTTTCCGTCTCTTTAACTATTAGTGGTTAACTATTAGTGTGCACCTGTTTACCTCCTGTGTGTATTTGCATCTTTATGTCTGTATCTTTTAGTCCCATGGTGGCTGAGCAATGTGTTGTGTTCTGATCTATGGATGTATTCTATTTTTTTCTGGTGTCTGTCCTGTTTGATATCTGTGTTCTGTGTCCGAGTTCTGTTTGCATGCATGATACTTAGTTGTATTATTGGTGAAGTCTTTGTCTGTCCTGTTTTTATCTCTGGTACCTGTTACTTGTTTTGCCCCTGTGCTTATACAATATAACACTGATAACTGTCCTGTGATCCTCTTGTTTTTGTTTTACCTAGCTTATGTTTTTAGCCTGTGTTCCTTTTCGTCCTAATTTTAGTCTGTATAAATTGTATACCCCGGCCCTTTCTTGTGCCAAAGATGTTCCTCAAACCCCGATCCACACCTTGCCCATTACATTGTGTGAATGTGGGCAGTGTATGGCTTCGGGGAGGGTCGAGGCCTCCGCGCCTGGTCTGAGAGATTTATTATAATTCATTCCATTTTTTTTTGGTGTGAGTTACAATGGAAATCTACGCCAGTTAGAAACTTCCATTCTGGCACAGGGACATCTGACTGATTTATGAAGAGGTTGTAACCTCTGTTCATCTTGTTCAGTTGCTACCAAACTGAGGCATTAACCTAGTTACTACCCTAGGCCACCAGGATACAAGGAACTCACCTTGCTGTACCATGAACTAAAAATGTATAAATCTATTTTTTATTTGAAGTGAACCTGATCTATAATATTACATTATGTCTTATTCAACGGATATCCTGCCCTCTATGTTAAGTGAAAAAAGGAAAATTTACAGAGCCCTGTTTTCCTGAATTAAAGCAATTTTTGTTAAACATATTGTTTGCTTTTAGATATGAAGCAACTTATACGGATGAGACATGCAAACAAACAGCTTCTGGAAATAAGTAAATCTAATTGATATAGAGGACAAAATTCCATGTGAATCAGGCAAGCTCAATATTAGAGAGGGGCAAACAGCTTCGTCATGAGGTGGGTTTAACCCGAATATTCCAAATTGTATGGTTTTTAACAAAACCGAAAAAATGGCAATTCGTCTAGGAAAAACTAAAATGGATGCCGCCACGTTTCAGTAGGAAATACAGAAGAGACATGTGTGTGTGATGTTCTACCACCACCTGACATCAGCTGACATAGTCTCAGCCAATAGACAGCGGTAGGTTGACACTTTGAGTGCTGATGTAATATACATTATATAAGGTGCTGCAAGCATCATCATGAGCTAGTTGCAGTAATGGTGGAGATAGTGAAGGATCTATGATTCATCTCACTGCATCATACAAAGCACAATTCTAAAAAGCTTGTAAGCAATAGTTGGAATAAGAGAATTTAGTCAGATTCAACTACACAGGCATATTTGTGATATAATTCAATACATAGGAGTGAGGGTGCTGCTGTTTAAGCTTCATTGCCAATAATCTAATTTTGTCTAAGTCTGTTGTGCAATAGAGCAGTTTCATCTGTATACACAATCTTTAAACTTACTTTTTACTGACAAAACAATCATGTTAGTGAAAAATTTTTTGTTAATGGCTTTTTGGGCAAGAGTTTAAATTTTTTCATTAAATACATAGCAACTGCTGCTCTAACAGCAAAGCGCTGATTCCGTCTGTACTAATCTGAAAAAAACCCTCTTGTTTTTTTAATGCTTTTTTTTTCTGCTCTGCTTACCAAATACACAGAGTGTTGTTAATCTGATTAAAAAATATTCATTTCTTAAGCTTTTTTTTTTTTTTGTTGCGTATATATATAGTATTGCAGATACCGCTAATGTAAAAAAAATAATCTCCATTATTTATTACGTGGCTTTCACGGTCCACTGGGACAATGTTTTGAGCGACATCGGCCACAATCTAGAAATGCAACAAGGCCAGGTGCTAGATCCACCCTGATTGTGCAGGGCCAGTTCCAACACCATGCAGGGCCCATTCACCTCCTCTGGATTCAACTCTTTGGACCGTTTCCCACCACCATCTTCACCAGGGCAAGCCATTGCTTCCACTCCTCCTCTTTCCCCCTTGTTTTATGGGTGTAAGTTGATGCGCTGCTATGTGGTTTTAAAATTAATGAGCCTGGCTCAGAGGAGCCACCAGCGGAGGAGCTGCTTCGCTGTATCCTGCAGCAGGTATCCAGCTGGATGGCTCCTTGCCAACTCAAACTGGGCGTGGCCAGTGACAATGGCACCAATATTATTGATGCACTGCGCTTAGGACGAATAACACAAAGCACAAAAAAATATCCTGCTCAATTTGCCTTATCTGCAACTTTCCAACTAGTTGGAACTCCACCTTAAATATGTTGGGGCATATGTGTGAGCAGCAGAAGGCGTTGAACGATTATTGCATCCAGCAGACCACAGGGACAATGTGTTATTTCAAAATACAGCATTGAAGGCTCATGAGGAAAATGTGCCGGCTTCTAAAGCCCTTTAAAACAGCCACCAAATTTGTCAGCAGGGACAACTGCAGCATCGGAGATGTGATCCTTCAATTGTATATCTTACTGGAAACCAGGGGCGTAACTTGAGGGGGTGCAGTCACATCGGGGCCCAGAAGCTTTAGGGGGCCCATAAGCACTGACATTAGTATTGAGATTGCAGCTTCCATCTGGCCCATAAGCCAAGGAGACCCCCAGATTACCGTAACCACACTATGGTTGATTAAACTCCTTAGCACCTGTAACCATCACTATCAATAATTCGCTGTAGGGATGAGGGGTCCTGGACAAAAGATTGCAACGGGGCCCACAAGACTTTAGTTACGCCACCACTGGAAACCTTTACATTCATGCAATGAGGGATGGAGGAGAAAGAACAGTTTCCACCACTTAGTTAACATCTTCACCCTGTATTTATAGAGGAGGATGAGGATCTGGGTCAGGGTCATTATGATGGAGGAACTGGGACTCCTAGACTGGAAGAGGGGGAAGAGGAAGACTCTCCCTTGGATGCAGAGGGGACCCTTGATATGTCACAGGAACAGCCAGGGAAGGAGGTAGACCTTCTTCCAAGATTATGATGATGATCACCATTCTGGCCAAGAACACCAATCATGGCAGGCCAATGGGTCCTCACATACATTGGCAAGCTTGACAGGCTGTATGCCCTGCTGCCTACACAGTGACAAGCTTATTATTAGCATCAAACAGAGGGATGAGTACAGGATGGCAGTGCTCTCAGACCCTTGAAATAAAAGCAGAAATTCTTCCCTGCTTCTCAAAGGGAAGAAAAATTTTATTATTATCATGATAGGCTGTATACTTAGCTTACCTCAGCGTTTAGGGAGACCACTGCAACTTGCAGTTGCACGCCTACCCAGGTGGCCTCTGTTAGCTCCCAGTCCACTTCCACAGTCCACTCAGGCAGCTCTCCACTAGTGCCACAGCTTCAAGTGTTTGGAGGAGTAAAAGCAGCAGCATCAACAAGCAAGCCCAGTACAGTATCTGGAAGATGAAGAAATTTTTCAGTTTTCAGAACTAACCATAGCGGCAACAAGCAACTGACATCCACCGGCTGCACCAGCAGGTGCAGTCGTTCCTAGACTACACCTATATTCCAGGAGATAACGCTGAGCAGGCCTCAAGTGTAATGGCCAAGAGGGTGTTCAGTGCTGCCGGTGGCACTGTAACACCTAAAAGGATGAAACTGTCTACAACTAGCGTGGAAAAAATTGCTTTTGTTAAAATGAATCAGGCATGGATCTTTGAGGATTTTGAAACCCCTCCAGCTGATGCCTCCGAATAATGGTGTCACAATCTCATTTATCACCATGTTCCATTTATTGTAATGCTGCTAACGCTGCCGCTACTCCTAAATTACCTACCACCACTCAGCCAGATATGTCCTGTGGCCGATCCATTATATTATGCCCTGATGCACTGCCATACATCTTGCCACAGCTGCCTATCACCATTGACACCGCTCATCCAGACATGTCCTGAGGCACGATCCATTATATTATGCCATGTTGGACTGCCACACATATTACCACAAATGCCCTCAACCACTGCCACCATTCAGCCAGACATGTCCTGTGGCCTGGTCCATCACATTCCACTATACCACACTGTTGGTGCCATTTGTGCAAAAGCAACACGACTCTTTTGGCCTCCAGACAAACTAGCTACAGGCCGTACTGCAAGTTCACCAGAGATCCCGTAAACTGATGGCGATATTCCTCCTCCGCTTTACCTGGGAATCGCTTTGCAAGTAGCTCCACTGTGCATTAAAAAGAAAAACAATTCTTCAGTATCAGCTAAATGTATGCCAACAGGGCACTTTCCCAGGTGTAGCTTTTCTAGACAAAATAGAAAGGTTTTCCCTACCAATAATCAACTTTTATTGCTGGAAGTTGTGTAATCTGGGAGTCACCAGCATGCAGCAACCGGTCTGTATGGCACTCATGTAGCCAGCATAGATTTTCTTTTTCACTGCTGCCAATATGCCACTTCTCCATCTGGCCCTCACGAAGCCACCTCCCCCGACACCCCGCCCCTTGCAGGTTACGTGAGCTCCACCAAGAATGGACACACACGTCTGACACCTGGTTACACACTGCAAATTTCCCTATGTTGTAGAAATACAGATTCCTCTATGGTGAAATACAGCAGGTTTGGTATACAGACAGCACTCACTGTGGTGTAGAGCAGAGATTCTCAAACGTTTTAAACTCAGGCCTCCCCAGACAATCTGTTGTGAAGCTGAGACCTCACAAGCAAAGACATACTAAAAGTGCCAAGGCAATGCCATTATGCAGTACATTACAACATCTCACCCTAGCAGTGCCAGACAAATACCACTGTGCAGGACAAAATGCCTCCAAAGAAGTGCCAAGCAACAACATACCATTACTGATAGCAGCATTACCTCCCAACCTTGGTAGTAGCATTATCTATAACGTACAGGTGCATCTCAATAAATTACAATATCTTTGAAATGTTTATTTATTTCAGTAATTAAATTAAAAAAGTGACCTCCTATATTTTCTAGATTCTTTACACACAGAGTGTTCTATTTCAAGTGTTTTATTTCTGCAAATGTTGATTATGGATTACAGCTAATAAAAACACAAAATCTATGAAAATTAGAATATTGTGAAAAAGTTCAGTATTGTAAATTCAGTGTGTCACCTGCCAAGGTTTCTTAAGCCTTTAAATGGTCCCTCAGTCTGGTTCAGTAGGACACACAATCATGGAAGACTGCTGATTATGAATTGAATTACTGAAATGAATAAACGTTTCAAAGATATTCTAATTTATTGAGATGCACCTGTATAAATAAAGCATTCCAAACCTCTGCATTCAGCCTGCAGACTCCAGATGAACCGGTTTCTGGGTGAAGGACCTTTGGAGTCTTGGTGATGATATCTTCACAGGTCCCCCAGCCTTTCTAGCCACAGAGACTACACTGATAATACAAAACTGTCATTCTCAGTGCAGTTTCTGCTTTATAGTCCCTCATCTGTGCCATCACTCACACTGACAGGGACTTGCTACACTGGCAGGAAGCACCCTAGCTGTGCCAGACAAATACCACCATGCAGGACAACATATCTTCATGGAAGCACCAAACACCACAGTACAATATCACTGGTAGCAGACCTGCCCCCCAACCTTCCCCTTTGCTAACTGCAGGTACAGTCTCTCGGTTTCCTTTCCACCAGGATTCCATTGGCAGTAGTATTCTCCGCAAATAAAACTTTCCAAACTTGCAGCAAATTATTACCCAATTCCACACTTCCCACCCTGTCAGGAGCAACCCCACAACAGATAAGAGAGGAGTTATAATGCTTGAACTCTGTGTTCACCGGCATACTGCCTTTCTTAGACCTAGTTTATTTTCTATTTCTGTGTGCTGTTCTTGCTCCTTTCTCTTTAGGGTTTGCACCTGCGAAACTTCTTTCTGTCTATCCATGTGTGTTTGCATCGATATAATTCTATGTCTTTTAGTCCATTTTTGCTTAGCAATGCGTGTTTACTCCATGCGTGCATTTTGTTTTATTCTGGTTTCTGTATGTCCTGTTTGGTAGTGTTGAGTTATATCTGTATACATGCATGCATGCTACTCAGTTGTTTTATGCCAGAGTGTTTGTCTACCCTGTTTTTATGCTTTTCCTGTCATGTCTTTTTATATCTCTCTGTGCCTTCTCGTACCTGTTTGTTCTGACACTTATCTGTCCTGTTTTTGGTTTGTGTACACTTCATGAATTTTATCAGCCTGGTCAACTGCTACCATACTGGGACCACCTCAGGAGATAGCAGTGTAAGGGTTAAAAATATTTTGCTTGCCAGACATATATGCTGTTAAGAAAAATAGAAGTTATTGCTCAAAGCATGTGGCCCACCACGAAGTCTGCGCTGTATGCCAGTACAGGATGTGGTTAAGATAAGGCTATAGCACAAACGTCCAAAAGTTGCTATCTTTGACCTTTTAACATTAAGTGATGTCTTGAAATATGCTTTTGTGTCAATCTGTTCTAAACCGGTTCTGGGACGTACGTGATACCGGGACTCTAAGACCAAATTTGGGTATCGTGTCATGTGATTGATGTATAACTGTGTTTCCTATATAACCTAGCTCTGCCAATCAATAAACTGAAGCATTCTATACATGACACCTTGCTGTCTGTCTGTTTCCCGAGCGCTCGATAATTGTTCCTTATTAATTAGGCCCAAGACAACATAACCCAGGGGAATTCCCCACTGACAGAAACTGGCTATCCAACGTGGGGCATCAAAGATCGTCTGATGTGCAGCCGATAGTGTGCCAACCCACTCACCGACCGATTTGGAGACGGGACCGGAGGACCTCAGATAAATAAAACAGCGCTGTAAGGTAAGCCCTTGTCTTGCCAAATAACTTATCTGAGCTCCTACGTGTCTTTGATCCTGTGTATCGATGAGTGAGGTTAGTTGCTGCATTTTTTTGTGACACTTGATGCCATATTATATAGTACGGAAGAACCCTAATTAAAGGGTATGTTGTCTGTGGTAGATCAAGTATACTGTTCTTTGTCTGCTGGTCATACTGTCATTTGGTTACTACATCTGTTATAAAGTGTATAAGGCAGCGACATTCTCCATCCTTAACCCTTAGAGTTGCGGACAAGGTCCGGAAAGAAAAGTACTGAGTGATTGAAAAGTCCTTGTTTTGGAACACTAGCCTCCAGTTGTGCCTGAACGGTCAGGGTCGAATGAGACCTGAGTAGTAGCACGAAGGACTGAGTAGAATCCGCGCAGGTACGTGCAATAATTCAGGTGTGTTTCGGTAAGGGGACACAGGCAGAAAGTTCAGTCTGTGGAAACCAATTGAGGTTTTGCCCTGAGCACTACACCAGAACTTGCACATTAAGAATTAGTTCAAGGAAAACAGAGTGTCTGTTTGGGAGTTCCCACTAGAGAAGTCAAAATGACCCTCTATTGTCTTAATTGCCCTAGAGGAGTGGGAATTCATGGCTGATTAGCTACCAGCCAGTATGGGGAAGGGACCCTCTAAGATATGGTACACACCATATGAACTAATAGAGATAAGGGAAGGGAAAGAAGTTGCCGCCCAAGTAAAAACGATCCTTAAGAGAGCAGGGGTTCACAAGACAGGACTGTTTGATAGTAGATTTTGGGACCATTGGAGACTAGACCATGCAGGACAAATTCAGGAAAACGGATGCAACAAAATTATAAAGCCAGTTGGAGGGACCTTATGGCCCTCATACAAGTTAAATGTACTGATGGACTATTAGGGACTATAAATATTACTGCTCGATTTGGTAGATATAAACCCCCTAACCCAGAAACCACAGAAAGTGGAGACACCTTCTTAGAAAGGCTAAAAGAATGGTGTGATAGACAAGCAGAGACTAGACAAACTGACTTAACCACTTGTAAAAGGGAGAAGGGAGAGTCTGTTGAAGCATATTATGGCAGACTACTCATGAAGGTAGTAGATTCCGGGTGGGATGAGGCCCCTGTTGCCTTAAAGAACACCATGATTGCTGAAGCATTCATGCAGTGAATAGGATCTACCTTAGCAGAAAAGATTAAGGGTTGTACCCCAGACTGGAGACATGTAGATCCTGATGATTTGTATGCCAAAGCTGTTGGTTTTGCTGTAGATGAAAGAGAGAAAAAGGCAGCAGCCCCAGTAAAGAGTTACACTAATTCAGTTACTCCAAATCCGGGTAACCAGAGTAATCGGCAGACAAGGTACCCGCTCTAGACAACAATAACAGAGGAAAAACAGAAAGTGTTTCAATTGTGGAAAACAAGGACACCTAGCCAGAGATTGCTGGTGTCCCAAGCAAAGTGACAATAACAGAGGGCAGTCTAGAAACTGCCCACCTGGCCCCCACCAATTCTAGGATAACTCACAATGAAGGTTAGGCCCTCCTGCCCCAGTGTCCCTCTTATCTTCAGCAGAGAGAGGTATACAAATCTTTCAACCTGTATTGATTAATGGAAAGGAGGTGCCGTTTTTAATAGACACTGGGGCCACAAAATCTTGTGTCAGTAAAGACATTATCAAATTTAACCTACCATTGTCAGGAGATAGCCAGATGGTTCAGGGAGTGTCAGGTCTCCCTGTTACCCTTGACCAAACAGACCCTATAGAGACATCATTTCAAGGATGTAGAATTCTAACTAGATACCTTGTCTCTGACACCTCAGATAATATATTGGGTACGGATGTGATGGGGGTCTTAGGTTGTAACATCATGTTACATCCCTCTGGTGAAGCTTATGTGTGGATCACACACACAAACCATGAGATACTTTGCCTAGTATCTGCTATAGTGAATATTCCACATTCTGTGTTCACCCTCACTGAAGAAGAGAATATACTATTGTCACAGGTCCCAGAAAGTCTCTGGGCAACAAGTAAAACAGATATAGTCCAAATCAATTTACGAGATGTTTTACTTTGATTATGAATGCCTGGGAACCACCCTCAGATGATGTTGTGTTACTATAATATGTTGATGATCTTCTTCTTTGTGTCCCAGATAAACAGACATGTGAAGCTGCTACCATAAGCCTGTTGTGTTTCCTCTGCCAGAGCGGCTGCAAGGCCAGTAAGGATATACACCACATATCCATGCAATCCTCACACAGGTAGACAGACGTCATCTTTCCTTGGCGATACAGAGCAAAATGGAATTTGCTCTGCAATCCTCCTCTAACATCTCATTTCAGTGTTGTTTAATCTTGAATCCTGCAACTCTTTTACCAGTAGGAGTTCATGATTCAAAGGGGGGCAGTAGATGATGAGATATTTTTAAACTCCCTCTCAGAAGATGACTTGTTTGACAGTCAACATGAGCATGACTGTGTGGCCCTAATGTCCCAAGAGACGGTGGGTTTCAGCCATGTCACGGACATCCCATTACAGAACCCTGACTTTGAGATGTTTGTGGATGGTTCTAGGTACTTAACAGATGAAGGCAAATTTGTTACAGGGTATGCTGTAGTCACTACACACGACATCATAGTACAAGAAGCCCTTCCACCACACATGTCAGCTCAAGAAGCTGAATTGAAAGCCCTTACAGAGGCTTGCAAAATAGCTAAAGATAGCACAGCGAACATTTACACTGACTCCAGGTATGCTTTTGGCATTGCGTATGATTATGGTCCTATATGGAGGTGAAGAAACTTCCTGACGGCACAGGGCAAGCCAATCAAAAATGGAGATTCGGTAAGTCGATTGATGGAGGCCATATTGCTCCCTAAGCAGTTGCCAATTGTGAAAGTCAGAGCTCACACAAAAGGAAGAGACCCTGAAAGTCTTGGAAATGAGAAGGCTGACACAGCAGCCAAAGCAGCGGCACTGCTGCCATGGAAGGGTCTCAACCAGGTGAGCAAAATGGACATTGACCTAACAGACGACTGCACAAGTAACTGCCAAGAAATTGCTGACTGAGCTTGTGTGCAGATTCGGGATACCTGAGGTAATAGAATCTGACAGAGGTACACATTTCACAGGTGAGATAATGAAAGAAATAATGTCTGCACTAGGGATTGAGCAAGCTTTCCACACAACCTACCATCCTCAGAGTTCAGGCAAAGTGGAAAGGTTGAATGGCACACTTAAATTGAAAATTCAGAAAGCCATGGCAGAGACAAGAAAGCCCTGGCCCGAATGCCTGTCCTTAGCCTTATATTCAGTAAGGACTACTCCTAACAGAACAGGGTTATCACCATTTGAGATATTGTTTGGAAGTGTGCCTAGGTTGGGGTTGTATTTTCCTCAGACTTTACAACTCAATTATGACAGCACTGCCAGCTATGTTCAGAGCTTGTGTCAAAGACTGAAAGTAACACATAAACAAGTGTTCTCTTCTATTCCAGACCCTTCTGATTTTTCAGGGACACATAGCTTGCAGCCTGGTGATTGGGTGGTCGTGAAAAGACACACCAGGAAGTCTCTTGAACCCAGATATGACGGTCCCTTCCAAGTACTGCTGACAACTGCCACTTCAGTCAAATTGGAGGGAAAATCTACCTGGATACACGCTTCCCATTGTAAAAAGGTTCCTGAACCACTGCAAGAATGAAAAGATGGGCATTATTTGTTTTATGCTTTCTTAAAGGACTTACAACCAGTGGAACCTGGAAATCCCTCCAGGGACTTAAAGAGATGGACAATAAATTTGTTAGACACCATCTTGTAATGATAGAAGGGTTTAACTATACCCTCAAGGATTGCTGGATCTGTACACACTCTCCTATTACCTCCACTAGTTTACCCTTCCTGGCTGTACCTGTCCCTATTGATGAATTACTGTAGTGGCCAGGATGTACAGATAATGTTGTAGATGATGTGGAAACTAAGTTATGGGCAAATGTTACTGTAGGAATACCAATAGTGGGGTGGACAGATTATCCGTGGTGGCAAGGTAACCTTACTGGGAACAATAAGAATATCCAATACATGGCTTATAGTGGGGAGAGATGGGTTCCTTGAAACAAATCCACTGCCACTATATTGGGAAAGATTCCCCAAACCCGATTACAGATAAGTTTTGGGGATGATGGACAAAAGAGAGGGTCTTTTTGGACACCTTGGGTCAGAGAAAGAACAGTACACAATACTTCCTGGGAACATGCACACCTATTTGTAGAGGGAGACAATCACACGTGTAAAGAGATACCTGGGAACATAGAATGTGTGAATGAGATGGTTGAAGAAAGGCTTTACAGGAAAAAGAACCTTTCATTTGTTTGTGGAAATGGAGACCTGGGGTACTGTGGAGCACTGGGTAAACTACCCTCTTGGTGTATGCTAAAGAATGTATCTGGCTTTGTGGATCTTGTGCACAAACTTATTACACAACACTCAGCCTTATTCGATTTACCTCCTCAGATGTATTGGGCATGTGGCAGCAGAGCGTATAAGTGGTTACCAGTAGGAGTGAAGGGCACATGTACAATAGTAAGACTTACTCCTGCTACCTTTGTTGTAGATAAATTAAATACGAAATCCATACCTAAACACACTCTATACAAGAGAGCTGCAGACAACACCCCTAGGAAAAGTGGTAGATCTCACTTGGTACAGTCAAGCACTGGGAATAAGATAGTAAGCACAATACTCATATATTCTATGATAATGCAGATGTGGGATAAGGTAGTACAAAGTACTGACTATCTTGATGATCAAATATGGGAAATTCTGGGGATACTTAATACCACTATTGCAGTACAGAATCAATTGATAATAGTCACTAATCAACACACTGGTATTAGACTATATAACTGTAGCTCAGGGAGGAATGTGCCAGATAGTGGGACCCACCTGCTGCCACTACATTGACCCAGAAGGCAACATCAAAGAAAAACGAAAATTGGAGGAAGTATACAGGCTAAGGAAAGAGTATGAGAGGATGAATGTTCAGAACAAAGACAGTTGGTGGCCCGAAACATTTTCATTCTTAAATCCAGTCAATTGGTTTAAAGGTATAGGTGGGTGGGTGGCAGGATTGATCCAGATGGTCATACAAATAGCAATGATTATATTACTGATATATTGCTTTGCAAAAATCGTTTTAACTTGCATTAATCGCTGTAATAGAGATAAGCATAAGTGGTAGACATCTGGTAATGACTCCAACGGGGAATCCAGCTGGACTGGCACCCGAAGGTGAATGTACCTTTTGGGGAAATCATTAGATGTCTAAAATGGGGGAAATGTAAGGGTTAAAAATATTTTGCTTGCCAGACATATATGCTGTTAAGAAAAATAGAAGTTATTGCTCAAAGCATGTGGCCCACCACGAAGTCTGCGCTGTATGCCAGTACAGGATGTGGTTAAGATAAGGCTATAGCACAAACGTCCAAAAGTTGCTATCTTTGACCTTTTAACATTGTGATGTCTTGAAATATGCTTTTGTATCAATCTGGTCTAAACCGGTTCTGGGACGTACGTGATACCGGGACTCTAAGACCAAATTTGGGTATCGTGTCATGTGATTGATGTATAACTGTGTTTCCTATATAACCTAGCTCTGCCAATCAATAAACTGAAGCATTCTATACATGACACCTTGCTGTCTGTTTGTCTGTTTCCCGAGCGCTCGATAATTGTTCCTTATTAATTAGGCCCAAGACAACATAACCCGGGGGAATTCCCCCCTGACAGCAGCCTGGTAGACTCTCCGCAGTGAGGACCAGACCCCGTATGTGGGTTAAAGGGTGAAGACTGAGGAGTCTGCTGGGATAACGCCGTTAGAGGTGGCCCCAGGCTATACCGATCCACAATCTGCTGGCTTTATCAGTATCATTTATGCTTGCCTAATTTGTGCCAATGCTGACACTGATAGGGACCTGCGCCTCATCAGCCAATGATCTGTGCCTCACCGTTTGAGAAGCACTGGTATAGAGTGTAGAATAGCAACTTGTACAGGCCTCTAGGCAGGGGCGAACAACATGCTTCCACTGCTGCAGAAGATACATCATCTGCCACTACTGATTTCAGGCTCCTTCTCACGAGGTGATCCTGGTAACCAACTGAAATCCTAGTCACCTGGCCTTGCTAGCTACTACTTCCTCCAAGCGGCCCTCCAACACAAGCTAGCCTCTGCTCCTACTAGCCATCTCTTCTCGCTGTGAGTCATCTTGCCCCCCTACATGTATTCCTGGTATATAATGCAAGAGCTGGTCAGCGGACTACTGACTAGGCCCCTCCAGACATGAGCAGTTCCAAGCAAAGACTAGACAGTAAGTTACTTCTGAAAAAATGTGCAAATGAGATTGAAGTAATATTGGCATGTGGCTGCACGGTGGTCACTAGAATTATTTTTACTGGCAGGCCCTATGCACCCTAGTCCGACATTGCCTATCCTACTCTGGTGGGCCAGTCCAACACTGTCCCTAACCCATAGTCCCTTAGGAAGAGCGCTGTATGGAAATAGCCTATGTGAGGTCCTTGTCCCTCAGAGCTTTTCCTAAGATGCAGTTACAATGTATCACCCCATGTTTTATAAAGCTGGCAGTGGCAGGGTTTTGTGCAGCTGCACTGTAGGAGTGTATGTAAGCCTTTATGATAGATAGGCTCCCTTTCAGCAAGAGGGTCTATGATGTCGGCTTGTGTCAGGGGCTGGCCAGAAGGCGGGCTGTGCTCTTTGATGTCAAGTCCTGGGATGGTCAGAGCACGGAGGACGGAGAAGCAAAGTTACTGGCACCGAGCCGCGGCTTCACACATGTACTCAGTGCAAGTCCCAGCTGTGGCAGCTGAAGGCACTACAAGGAAGGGACAAGGACGAAGCGATGCGAGGGTGGCGGCGGCGGCACAGGCGAGATTTTTGTAAGGGGCATAACAGAGAAACCGCACAGGCGCCCGAGTGCTTGTGAGGGCTAGCCGGGGAGCCGAGGGGCGCAGGCTGGGGGAGAGCGACCGAAGGAGGGAGGGAAGTGAGGGGAACGGAGGACCTTAGCCCTGGTCTTCTCTCGTGCAAGAAGGGAACATGCTGGGTGCGCACTGGCTGGCGGGGTTCATCTGTCACCTCTGTTTCCTGCTCATACGCTCCTGGGAAAACCGGCTTCACCCCAAGCAAGGTAATGACAGCATGGCACTAACACCGCATGCATGCTGAGGGGGGAGCTCTGTGTACCGGCTACCTACTAGTAATGAATGGAAGTCCCTGTCAAATATGTCCCTGTGTGTATATGGTTATAGATGTATATATAGAAGCTACATGGAAGGAGGAATATGAGTATGACACCGTGCAGAAGGCATGGGATGGGCTGTAGTCCTGGGTTATGTAGGTTATAGGGCAGAGTTGTCCCCTAAGATAATGTCACACCTAACCTGAAGTCAAGTACTCAGATCACCTATGTAGTCGGGTTATGTGCCATATTTTACAATGCATAACAGAACAGAATAAGGTACACAATGTGTAAAGTGACTTGTCTGACTAAAGAAAAAATATGTTGTCTCACATCCCATAATAAAACTAATGCCAGAGAAAGTGGCATAATTCATTCATAAATATGGCATGTATTGCTAGTGCCAGTTTCCTGTTATCCTTATGCCCTCTGCATTCATTGAATGGAACCAGAATGTAACACAAGGGATCTTGAGGTCTGGTCCAGTATATAAAGTGACCTAATTTTCTGTGGCTGAACATGTATGTGAGGTGATCTAGTGTTATGTGCAAATGTGCAGAAATGTCCTGAGAGCAATACTGGCCAGAAAGGATGACACTGACTGGATTCCCCATTATCAGCTGTTGACTGACCATGTGCAAAGTTTTGTGCTCTTGACAAGTACCATATATTCATCTGTCATGTTGGGTCCAGCATAGGTCACATGTTATTTTGCCAGATGCGTCATATGATGAACACTATTAGTGCCCATGGACTCCTTATTGATATATAATATAAGTTTTTCTTTCCTTATTATATCTATAGGGAAAACATTCGCATTTCAACAGCTAAAACTGACATGTAGCTTTTCCTCAGCATTTTTTCCCGCGATTTGTGGATGAGATTAACCAAAATCTCATTTATTCTTCTTGTTCTTTGAAACGCATTGTTTTTTCCTCCGCAGCCAAAAACACTGTGTTTCAGCACCATGAGGCCTTAGGGTAAGTCCACCTATACCAGAAAAAATCTGCAGTGAATTTGGCCACAAACTGCAGCAGATTTTGCTGTAGATTCACTACTAAGCCAGGTACAGTAGTGCATTGTAGATTTTACCTGTGCAGATTGCTGTGGATTTACCTTAATGTTATATTCACATGTGGCAGATTTCTTGCAAACATTTGTGAAACTGAAAATTTCCACAAACCCACTTCAGGTGAATTGGGCCATTACTGAAACTTCTGCATTAATTCTTCCATGTCTGTGAGCATGCCAGTTAATAAGAATGCATTAGTTGTTGATAAGTCACCGAAAAAGTAGTAAATTGTTTTACATATTGCTTTGTTGAACATGTTGATATTTCTATGTTAGTTAAGACTACCTCCATAATTTGTCATGTGTTGGCACTGTAGATATGCCATTTGCAACTGTATTGTGTTATATGGTAATAGATCCAGTACAGACCTTTCAATTGAGTTAACAGAATTTTCCCCATAATGTTTACTGTGGGACCGCCTGAAGTGTTGGCAGCAGGGGCGTAGCTAAGGGAGTGCAGAGGTAGCAGTTGCTAGTGGGCCTCGGAGGCTGAGGGGGCCTAAAGGTATTATATATAGCACATGGTAAGTGGGAACACTGTTACAGATTTTGCATCAGGCTCAGGAGCTTCTAGCTACACTTCTGGTTTGCTGCTGATGTCACAAGACATCTAGTTAGGCTTTACAGTGTTATTGGATTTGTATGAATGATCACACATAGAATATGGGAAGAAATTTGACTAGTGAATTTTTACACATTGTTTTTTTTTTATTATTATTTCCTTTCCAGTTTCATTCTCTTCTAGTCACCTATATTAACTCTGAGTCTCCCTGATTGCAAATTTAATGACAGAACTACTGTGACATTTTCAGAACTGTAGACATAAAGGAAACAGAGGAGGGTGTTGAGAGGGTGTAAATCTAAATAAGACCACCATTCAGGGCCTTGGAAAAGCTGGCCAACAACCAGTATGGACACTGGAACAGCTGCCATTAGTGGTTTTCTCCCAGCATCTGTTATCCATTTAAGAGACCAGAATAACCAAGGAGAGGCTGAATAGAATATTAAAGACTTCACACTGCTGAACTTTTTTATTTCAGACAGAAATGCTTCTTAACTTAAGATTTTATTATGCTCTTTAGATTATAGGCACAAAAATACCAAGATAAGGCTTGGTTCCCATCTGCAGTTTCCTTTATTTGTCAACAAAAATGAATGCCAGTGGCAGTGTCAAATCTTTCACATGATGTACACCAATGACCCGGACAGGCAATGTACTGAATTTTTGGAACATCTCATATTAGCATTGTGAAACTGGAGTCTACCATGTCAGAAATGATTCCCAAGCTAGCAATAGTATCAAGCAGAAGCCTTTAATAGGAGCACAAATATACCTCGGTGGCCACAAACTAATAAAGCAATGCAGAGAGAATTATTTTTTTGTGAATGTGCAGATCAGCCTTCAAGTGCATTGGTGGCGTGCCTACTTGTCATATTTGCCTAGCAGATTTGCATATCTGTAAACAGATAATTATCTCTGCTTTGCTTCATTGGTTTGTGGACACAAATATATGTTTCTGCTCCTATTTAAGGACCCTATATGGCAGTATTATTGGTTTGGGAGGTGTCCTAAGACCTTATAGATTCCATTTAACTGTAAATTGTTACATATTATTTATCAAAATGTTCCTAAATGTGCCTCTCTTTTTTTTTTGTTGCATTAAAGGGAATGTATTACTTTTTTTTTTTTACACTTTTTTTTACTAATTAAATAACCAATGTGAAACATAGAAGGCGTTTGGGATGTCTTCTGCTAAAAAAAAAAAAAATTCCCCATCATACTGCAATCAACACCCTATACTGACCACATTTTTAGAAATCCTTAGTAATTTATTGACATAAGTATTGAGACCCTTTACTCAGTAGTTAGTAGAAGGAACTTTGGCAGCAATAAGAGCCTCCATGCTTTTTGGGTATGATGCCACATGGTTTATACCCCTGAATTTGTGGATTTTCTGTTATTCTTCTCTGCAGATTTTCTCAGGCTCTGTCAGGTTGAATGGGGAATGTTGGTGGACAACCATTTTCAGGTCTCTCCAGAGATTTTCAATTGGGTTCAAGTCAGGGTTCTGGCTGGACCACTCAAGGGCATTCACAAATTTGTCCCTAAGTCACCCCTATGTTGTCTTGCCTGTGTGCTTAGGGTCATTGTTTCATTGGAAGACGGACCTTAGGTCCAGTGCACTTTGGATCAGGTTTTCATTAAAGTGTACTTTAATTTATAACAACTTTTCATAATAGAATAATGCATTTGAATATAAGAAACTTTATAATATATTTTATTAAGAAGATCTGTTTCCTTCACTACTTTTTAAGTTGTTCTCCTGCTCCTTATCTTCAATAGGTTGCTTGTTTACATAAGACTCGTCTCTGTGTTCAGCATCACACACAAAGGTTCTATGGAGAAGGGAGAGGTGGAGTAGGATATTGCTGCTGCAGTTGTCTGGTTAAACACACAAACATCCCATAATAAAACTAATGCCAGAGAAAGTGTCATAAATTCATTCATAAATATGGCGTGTGTTGCCAGTGCCAATTTCCTATTATCCTTATGCCCTCTGCATTCATTGGATGGAACCAGAATATAATACAATTGATCTTGAGGCCATGCCCAGTATATAAAGTGACCTAATTTTCTGTAGCTTTATACCTGAACATGTGTGTGAGGTGATCTAGTGTTATGTGCAAATGTGCAGAAATTTAGTGAATAGTGACAGATTTGATTCCTGTCCAGTTTAAATCTCAGAGCAAAATCAAATATTGCTGAATTGTGATGAAAATATACTGGCCAGAAAGGATGACATTGACTGGATTCCCCATTATCAGCTGTTGACTGACCATGTGCAAAGTTTTGTGCTCTTGACAAGTACCATATATTCATCTGTCATGTTGGATCCAGCATTGGTCACATGTTGTTTTGCCAGATGTGTCATATGATGAACACTATTAGTGCCCAAGGACGCCTTATTGATGTATAATATAAGTTTTTCTTCCCTTAATAAATCTATAGGGAAAATGTTTTTATTATCACAGTTAAAACTAACATGTAGCTGTTCCCCAACGTTTTTTTTCTTCAATTTGTGGATGAGATTAGCCAAAATTTCATTTATTTTGCGGGTATTTTGAAATGCATGTTTTT
Organism: Leptodactylus fallax; assembly: GCA_947044405.1. NCBI lineage: Eukaryota > Metazoa > Chordata > Amphibia > Anura > Leptodactylidae > Leptodactylus > Leptodactylus fallax. The sequence goes on from CAMRHE010000036.1 coordinate 6,979,133, forward strand.
TTTATCTCAGCAGCCAAAAACACTGTGTTTCAGCACTGTGGGGCCTTAGGGTAAGTCCACCTATACCAGAAAAAATGGATTTAACCTTATATTCTAACATTATATTCATGCTTCATTGTAGGGATGGTATTAGTGATGGACAGTTCCTGGTTTCCTCCAAAGGAATATGCAGATAAGTTCTCATTGATGGAAAAAGGAAAACTTGTTCTAGCACCAACTTTTGGAAGGTAACTCCCTATAGATCAATAACCGATTTTTGGTGAAATATACTACCCCTTTGGACCCCTGTGACCTCTCACCCAGCCAAATCAGTACTCACCTAGTCAAATTACACAGGTCTGTAAAAAAAAAAAAAAAATTCAAGAGCTGTTTTGGTTATTCCACATAATCTTTATGTTTTTTGGTGCGCTGAATCCGAAAATGACCTCCATTTTGTCATAGGACATCACATTTCCTGACAATTTAGGTAACTATGTTAAATAAGGCAATACCTCAAAATAAGTGGAAATAGACTTATAAAATTAATGTTTTATTACAATTTTTTCATGAAAATAATTTTTTGAACTGAAATGAGCTCACTAACACACACTAAACTCGATTCTTCTTCACTGTGAGGCTCCTCTTGGTGCATTTACGCTTGTGAGTAGCAACTGCAATGTCTCTCTGAAGCATACCACAATAGTCTGCCATCATTGCAATGCTCCATTTTCCCTGGTATCTCCTTTCCATCTCTTTAATGTGTTGGTGGAATTGTTCACCTTGTTCCTCACTCACAGCTCCCAAATTTTAAGGAAAATAGGTGGGACTGGAGGAAATGCACTTTCAAACTCATCAGGCAACCTAAAGCTTGAAATGCTTTCAGCATTTGTCCGACGATCTTTTTGTAGTGAGGATCTTTGTTATTGCCTGAAAATTTCTCTAAGGTTTTTTGGCATTTTATATCTTAAATGTACTTATGTGAATTAATTAATATTAATTTGGACTTTAAATTTGGTTAAAAACCCATAATATAAAAAAAAAAATACCAAAAATTAAAAATAATTTGATAAATTTGAAGAAAATTTAGCATTTTGTGGCAAATCCTGTGACGTCTAGGAGCTTTTTTCAATATTTTATTTGTTTTCAGCACACCAAAATACATGGATGTTAGATGAAAATAATCGAACAGCTTTTTACTCGCAGACCTGTGTTACTGTAGCACTGCTGAGGACAGTAATCCCAAATAATGGTCTGGGTCTCTCTTCCTTTTGAAATAGATGTTCTGGTTTGAATTTAATCCCAGTTATTTTCACTAGGTTTCATTGAAAACCAGGCATTGATCTATAGCGAGCTACCGTACAAAAGGTGACGCTAGAGCAAGTTTTCCTTTTTTCATCAAAATAACTTATTTGCATATTCCTTTCCCATAATTCCTAGTAGATCATATACAATCTGTGAGACTCTACACACCACATGGTGACCTGCAAAAGTGACATCTCCCTTAGATGACAAAGCACCGCTTCTGACCCTGGTTTTCTGCAGACATGACACTTAGAATTGATACCAAAAAGTTCAATATTCGGTTCAACAGATGAGAGAATCTTGTTTTTCACAGTCTGAGAGTCCTTAAAGTGCTTTTTTTGCAAATTCTAGGTGGGCTTTCATGTGTCATTTATTGAGTATACTTCTTTCTGACCACTGTGCCATAATGCCCAGATTTTTGGAGTGCTGCAGTGATGGTATAGGCCTCATCATAACAAAATGTCAAAAAGTGAAAGGGTCTGAAGACTTTCTGAATGCTTTACAGCATCCATATAGAAACAATAGTTGAATTAGAAATGTCCATTGATGATTTTGGAAGAGTTTTCTAAATAAGCTGTGACCATCACCTACTGTAAATAGTGGTTCTTATAAACCCTTCCGTAGTTAGAATCTCTAAAACATACCCTCCTCTGTTCACACTCCCACATTACCCCGCAGGATATGATGCCGTTTCAGGCACCATCTGCACGTTAAAGGACACGACTGGTGACGGCTCATACAACTTTATATACAGTCATATGAAAAAGTTTGGGCACCCCTATTAATCTTAATAATTTTTAGTTCTAAATATTTGGGTGTTTGCAACAGCCATTTCAATTTGATATATCTAATAACTGATGGACACAGTAATATTTCAGGATTGAAATGAGGTTTATTGCACTAACAGAAAATGTGCAATATGCATTAAACCAAAATTTGACCGGTGCAAAAATTTGGGTACCCTTATCATTTTATTGATTTGAATACTCCTAACTACTTTTTACTGACTTACTGAAGCACAAAATTGGTTTTGTAACCTCACTGAGCTTTGAACTTCATAGCCAGGTGTATCCAATCATGAGAAAAGGTATTTAAGGTGGCCAATTGCAAGTTGTTCTCCTATTTGAATCTCCTCTGAAGAGTGGCATCATGGGCTCCTCAAAACAACTCTCAGATGATCTGAAAACAAAGATTGTTCAACATAGTTGTTCAGGGGAAGGATACAAAAAGTTGTCTCAGAGATTTAACCTGTCAGTTTCCACTGTGAGGAACATAGTAAGGAAATGGAAGACCACAGGGACAGTTCTTGTTAAGCCCAGAAGTGGCAGGCCAAGAAAAATATCAGAAAGGCAGAGAAGAAGAATGGTGAGAACAGTCAAGGACAATCCCCAGACCACCTCCAAAGAGCTGCAGCATCATCTTGCTGCAGATGGTGTCACTGTGCATCGGTCAACAATACAGCACACTTTGCACAAGGAGAAGCTGTATGGGAGAGTGATGCGAAAGAAGCCGTTTCTGAAAGCACGCCACAAACAGAGTCACCTGAGGTATGCAAAAGCACATTTGGACAAGCCAGCTTCATTTTGGAAGAAGCTCCTGTGGACTGATGAAACAAAGATTGAGTTGTTTGGTCATACAAAAAGGCGTTATGCATGGCGTCAAAAAAACACAGCATTCCAAGAAAAACACTTGCTACCCACTGTAAAATTTGGTGGAGGTTCCATCATGCTTTGGGGCTGTGTGGCCAATGCCGGCACCGGGAATCTTGTTAAAGTTGAGGGTCGCATGGATTCAACTCAGTATCAGCAGATTCTTGAGAATAACGTACAAGAATCAGTGATGAATTTGAAGTTACGCCGGGGATGGATATTTCAGCAAGACAATGATCCAAAACACAGCTCCAAATCTACTCAGGCATTCATGCAGAGGAACAATTACAATGTTCTGGAATGGCCATCCCAGTCCCCAGACCTGAATATCATTGAACATCTGTGGGATAATTTGAAGCGGGCTGTCCATGCTCGGCGACCATCAAACTTAACTGAACTGGAATTGTTTTGTAAAGAGGAATGGTCAAAAATACCTTCATCCAGGATCCAGGAACTGATTAAAAGCTACAGGAAGCGACTAGAGGCTGTTATTTTTGCAAAAGGAGGATCTACTAAATATTAATGTCACTTTTCTGTTGAGGTGCCCATACTTTTGCACCGGTCAAATTTTGGTTTAATGCATATTGCACATTTTCTGTTAGTACAATAAACCTCATTTCAATCCTGAAATATTACTGTGTCCATCAGTTATTAGATATATCAAATTGAAATGGCTGTTGCAAACACCCAAATATTTAGAACTAAAAATGATTAAGAGTAATAGGGGTGCCCAAACTTTTTCATATGACTGTATGTGTAATGACAGTAACCTGTATTTCAAAATTGTCTGACCATTGTATAAGCAATGCTACGTCTGTTGCCACCCCTGCTACCTCTTGTGTCACCCCCTCTACCTCATAGATTGTAACCTCTTGTGAGCAGGGCCCTCAATCCCATTGTGTGAATTGACTATTTCTTTGTAATGTATCTGTTTTGTCCGTACTTGAACCCTACAAATTGTACAGTGCTGCGGAATATGTTGGTGCTATATATGGTGCTATTTATATTTAGATACCTGTCATTGTAATACTGTCTGTGTTGATCGTGAGGTAACAGCTTGTACAGAACAGGAAGAATCCAACTATAATTTGGTACAGAGGTCAGAGTGAAAACTGATATTGATCTGGAAAAGTAAAAAAAAAAAATCAAATGTTTTTAAAAAATAGGTTTACATATAAACTTGATTAAAAGGGGTTATCACACAAAGCAAGAACGGGAGGACTTTTTGCCCACTGCACATTAGCTGGACTGCAGACAGGCTAAATGTATTAGTGACTGGTGGTGGACAGTTCTCCCATGCACTTCAGTAGGAGCACTAGCGATAGCTGAGTGCTTTACTTCAGTGGTCTCCGGCGCTCCCATTGAAGTGAATAGGAGCGCTGTCCACCTCCATTTACACCCACATTCAACCTGGCTGCGGTCAGGCTAATGAGCACAAAATATTGTTAATGAAATAACTCTTTTTGTAAATAATGAACTTTCTACCTAGTTCCCAGGGCTAGTTTGTAATAAGAGAGCTGCTTTATATAACTGTCAGATCAGTTATTGAAGCTCTCTATTATGACCTCCAATGAACTTCCTCTGGATGTGTAAGCATTACTTGGCATCTGTTGCTGACACCTTTGCTGATACTGTAGCTGAACAGTGGAAAATACTGACATAACCTCAGCACTTGCTTAAATATGTATGCTAATGTTTTTAAATACATATTTAATATTTCAAGAATTCTATAAAGAAAAAGCAGAAGCTGTTTTTATAATAATATAGTGTATTTAGAAAATCTGTAAAATAGTGTCAAAATAATAATTCATAGCATGTGATTGTTACTAAAAGACATTTGGTTGCTTTTAGGTGTCGTACATATACCAGAGAGGGAGCATGTGCGATACACTGTAGTGCTGTAGGTGCTACCTGTGTGGCCATAGGGTCTCTCTTTATAGCACCATATTAGAGTAAGTTTAGATTTGGTGAACTTGCAGCAAATTTGCAGTGTGGATTTAAATTGTTGCTTGAATCTTTTGCAAAGAAAAAAGAGCGTGCAGAGATTTTTTTTTCATCCTTTTAGTGTTTAAGGGTAAATACCCAGATAAATGTGCTGAAAAACCTGCAAAAAACACAAGTGAATCTTGCAGTTTCACTGTGGATTTATGGTGAGATCCAGTAGAAATATCTGGACTTGCCTTACAGAGATACTGGGGCAGATTTATTATGCCTTGTATGACGAATGTACAGACAGAAATTCAGTTTCTCTATACATTCCTATGAGACTTACATGGAGACTCTCATAGGAAAAAGCAGAGTAACTGACTTCCTGTAGAGAGACTCACATGGCACATTGAGAAGGGAGTGTATAACTCATAAATACAGCCATTGGTAAAAAGATTGGTTCCACTGCAATTTAGGTCATTTCTAATGGGCCAGAGAATAAAAGTTTTTGTGGGAGTGCTGCTTTAAATTCAGTGTTTTTATTTGAATCATCATGAAATCAAAGAAAAAGGAGAGGTGGGGAGTAAAGATAATTATGAACCAATACAGACAGTCATAGTTATAACAAATAGTAAGCACAACAGTATCATTGGGTTTTAGTGCAAGGCCATACATGACATCCAAAGTTCACATGACCATCAGTGTTAACAGATGCTTAATATAATAGTCCCTCCAAAGATAATGATACTTTGTTTAAATATGAGAGCGGATGGGGGTTAGAAGGGTTGGACAAAGGACAAGATAAACATAACCTCTAAAACCTGAAAAACAGTTAGAAACTAAGTCAGCAACAAAATCGATCTTGTATGATTCCAGTAGACTCACCAATTATACCTTTGTGGCAGAACAGGCAGCTATACCTGACATATTGGGGGGTCCCTCATTAGTATCTGCTCTTAGAATCGTCTGCTCTTAAAGCACCATTTGATTGATTTTTGTTTGTGTATGGGCAGTATTGCAATAAAACTCTCCCATCTTCCAAAAAATGCACCTCACGTTTGCTTCTCTGTTGGCTGGCGCCGCCACCCAATCCATCTTCATTAAGAAAGACAGACAGTTTTTCCAATTACAGCTTGAAGGAGGTGAAGGGTTAGACCAAGTGTGGAGAATGGTTTTAATTCCCATTACTGAGAACATATAAAATAATTTCCTACTGCTTGGAGTACATGGAATCTCATCCATATCGATATAATCAAATATTGCCCTGGTGGGAGCATAGTTAATGAGGTGGGTAGTAGCAAAGGTGTGTACTTATTTCCAGCTCTATAGGCAATGGTAGAGATCTGCCAAGCTTATTTGACATCTAAAACAGTTGTCTGGGGGAAAAAACCCAGTTTTAAACCCTGAACATTAGCTAAATGAGTTAACCATTTTTTTTTTTCAAATAATAACAGGATGCATCAATACAAAACACTTCCTAATATATATCCTATTTAAATTCAGCACCGTTTATCTTATTTATTTTCAGGTCAATGACCTCAGCTGTGGCGTTTCTTTTCCAAGCTCACTACCCCTCCCTGTGAGCAGTGCAGCCGGCAAACGGAACATCACAGCAGCATGTGATCTCAGATGTGGGAGTGATTTATTACCTGTGATTTCATTGTAGGGGAGAATGGTGGGGTACACATAGAGTGAGAGCAGGCAGATGAATCATGGAAAATGTAGTTTGTCCACAGATTCCCTTCATGTAAATAACAGTGATACAAGGAGCTGCAAGTAAAATAACGCAAAGCAGACGGTACACAAGGGAACAGTGAGTTTTTAGTACTTCTGTGGATGTACTTGCAGTTAATTTTTGGAAGCTGGATAACCCCTTTAAGTATTCCCTATGGTAGACCTTTAGAACCATCTCAGTATACCTGCTAGAATGGAGATAGTTAATACTTCGTTCAAGGGTTGAAAGGATAGTTGCAGTGTTGAGCTGCAGAAAATCTATTTGGTCAGAGCAGTCTGAGTAGTATTATAATCTATAGAGTTATGGAGAAATGTATATTATCTGGAGGTGTGACCTCCACCTGATAATCATGACACTTAAATAAGGGATGGACATTGTGCACCATTGAAATGCACAGAGGGTAGCCTGGGGTGGATTGGATGGTCCTTGCAAGACCAGAGTGATTGCTACTTGAAATTTTTACATACAGTACAGACCAAAAGTTTGGACACACCCTCTCATTCCAAGAGTTTTCTGTATTTTCATGACTATAAAAATTGTAGATTCACACTGAAGGCATCAAAACTATGAATTAACACATGTGGAATTATATACTTAACAAAAAAGTGTGTAACAACTGAAAATATGTCTTATATTCTAGGTTCTTCAAAGTAGCCACCTTTTGCTTTGATTACTGCTTTGCACACTCTTGGCATTCTCTTGATGAGCTTCAAGAGGTAGTCACCTGAAATGGTTTTCACTTCACAGGTGTGCCCTGTCAGGTTTAATAAGTGGGATTTCTTGCCTTATAAATGGGGTTGGGACCATCAGTTGTGTTGTTCAGAAGTCAGGTGGATACACAGCTGATAGTCCTACTGAATGGAGTGTTAGAATTTGTATTATGGCAAGAAAAAGCAGCTAAGTAAAGAAAAACGAGTGGCCATCATTACTTTAAGAAATGAAGGTCAGTCAGTCTGAAAAATTGGGAAAACTTTGAAAGTGTCCCCAAGTGCAGTGACCAAAACCATCAAGCTCTACAAAGAAACTGGCTCACATGAGGACCGCCCCAGGAAAGGAAGACCAAGAGTCACCTCTGCTGCGGAGGATAAGTTCATCCGAGTCACCAGCCTCAGAAATCACAGGTTAACAGCAGCTCAGATTAGAGACCAGGTCAATGCCACACAGAGTTCTAGCAGCAGACACAGCTCTACAACAACTGTTAAGAGGAGACAGGTGCAGCAGGCCTTTATGGTAAAATAGCTGCTAGGAAACCACTGCTAAGGACAGGCAACAAGCAGAAGAGACTTGTTTGGGCTAAAGAACACAATGAATGGACATTAGACCTGTGGAAATCTGTGCTTTGGTCTGATGAGTCCAAATTTGAGATCTTTGGTTCCAACCACCGTGTCTTTGTGCGACGCAGAAAAGGTGAACGAATGGATTTTACATGCCTGGTTCCCTCCGTGAAGCATGGAGGAGGAGGTGTGATGGTGTGGGGGTGCTTTGCTGGTGACACTGTTGGGGATTTATTCAAAATTGAAGGAATACTGAACCAGCATGGTTACCACAGCATCTTGCAGCGGCATGCTATTCCATCCGGTTTGCGTTTAGTTGGACCATCATTTATTTTTCAACAGGACAATGACCCCACACACACCTCCAGACTGTGTAAGGGCTATTTGACCAAGAAGGAGAGTGATGGGGTGGTTTGGGGTGAGCTGGACCGCAGAGTGAAGGCAAAAGGGCCAACAAGTGCCAAGCATCTCTGGGAACTCCTTCAAGACTGTTGGAAGACCATTTCAGGTGACTACCTCTTGAAGCTCATCAAGAGAATGCCAAGAGTGTGCAAAGCAGTAATCAAAGCAAAAGGTGGCTACTTTGAAGAACCTAGAATATAAGACATATTTTCAGTTGTTTCACACTTTTTTTGTTAAGTATATAATTCCACATGTGTTAATTCATAGTTTTGATGCCTTCAGTGTGAATCTACAATTTTTATAGTCATGAAAATACAGAAAACTCTTGGAATGAGAAGGTGTGTCCAAACTTGGTCTGTACTGTACATATTTATTGAGTTGTTTTGTTTAGGTAATTTCTAATTTATTATGTTATTTTGCAGCAAGTTTTGTGAAAACACTTTCATCATATGAGATTGTCATACCATCTCGAGTCAACAGTTTTGGACAAGTGTTCCCTCCAAGCCAACAATTCAGAAGAAAGAAAAGGAGTCTAGAACCTCAGACTTTACAACCTGTTGTGAACAGGACATATTATCACATTGCTGCCTATGGCCAGCTCTTCCTTTTTAATCTTACCAATGATGCAAGCTTTATTGCGGATTCTTACAATGTTATCCATATTGGAAACCAAAGCCATGCCCAGCTTGACTTGTCAGACCTCAAACATTGTTTCCACAGTGGGCATGTCAATGGTCTGGAGGCACATCCGGCTATCCTAAGTCTCTGTGGTGGCATGGTAAGTTCAACAAAATATATCTGCTTATTTTGAGTTTATTCCCCAGAAATGCTTATTTGATTGAGGCTAGGTTCACATCTGCGCTTGGGTTTCCGTTCGAGGGGTCACTTGTTGCGAAAACTTAGCGGACAGGCTGCGGCAAAAGAAAGCTGTATTTTACAGTACCTGCAAAGTGGATGGAATTATGGCTAATCCCATCCACACATTGCAGAAGAAAATCAGCAGTGGAAATGCTGTGATTTCAAAAAACGCTTGCGTTTTTGTAAATCGCAGCATGTCAATTATACCTTCAGAAATGCTACGTTTTCCATATAGGTATAATAGAAGCAGAAAGTCTACAGAGGAAAACTCTGCGGACCTTCTGTGAAAAGCGCTGCGGAAAAAAATGCGATGCGTTTCCGCCACGTTTTTTTTTCTGCAGAGTTTTTTCTACCTTTTCGCCAAACTTTTGAGCTTTTTTTAAATTTTAACTACTTTATTACCATGTGACAACCAAATAACCAGACAGATTTGAGTGTTTGAAAATGTACTGTATGTAGGGCTGGACTTTTTGAGTAAGGCTGGCCAAAGACTTTAGACAGTTGTAGGTTGAAATCTCATTTAGCTGACAGCTATCTCTCTTTCAATTGGCTTCCCTCATACCCATGCATGCTTGCATCAAATGTTCGACAAGATGGCCATCCTACAGAAATCAGTAGATTTGGCTGACAAATATACTATATTGGCCAGTTTAAAGGGACACCCTAGGAGTATACTAGATGTGGCTGAATTGAAAATTTGCACTGAATATAGCTTCAAGTGATATTTTTCAAAATCCTATTCACATGCTGTTGATAAAAAATTTGCAGACATTTTATTTTTTGAGAACAGTATTTTTAAATTTGCAGCATATGTTATGGATTTCTTGAGGAAATGCTATATGTTACTGGTTTGTTTCCAAAGTGAGGTTTAAATGGTGTTTTTTTATACTGTCTAAAAGCCCATCATGTGATCTCTTTTTTTTCTAGCATGTATTGCTGTGTAAACATGAGGTCTCTCTGTTGCCTATGGATACTATTGAGAACTACCATGTGACCTCAGATTCATCCCACCTCCTTGTTCCTTGTCCAAGAAATATGCATCCTATAAATTTTTGAGTCTGAAGCTGTGAACCTATTACGGATCAGGACAAAAGATAAAAATACAGTAGTGTGAACCTAGGCTAACATGAAAACTTGTATTCTCAGTGTAATTCTAATAAAAATACCTTTTTTCATTACATAGGTTGGCACTTTTAAAACACATGATGGGGAATATTTTTTAGAACCATTGATGAAATACAATGGAGAGGAACATGTTACTGGTTTGTTTCCAAAGTGAGGTTTAAATGGTGTTTTTTTATACTGTCTAAAAGCCCATCATGTGATCTCTTTTTTTCTAGCATGTATTGCTGTGTAAACATGAGGTCTCTCTGTTGCCTATGGATACTATTGAGAACTACCATGTGACCTCAGATTCATCCCACCTCCTTGTTCCTTGTCCAAGAAATATGCATCCTATAAATTTTTGAGTCTGAAGCTGTGAACCTATTACGGATCAGGACAAAAGATAAAAATACAGTAGTGTGAACCTAGGCTAACATGAAAACTTGTATTCTCAGTGTAATTCTAATAAAAATACCTTTTTTCATTACATAGGTTGGCACTTTTAAAACACATGATGGGGAATATTTTTTAGAACCATTGATGAAATACAATGGAGAGGAACATGAAGATGAGCACAGCAAGCCACATCTTCTCTACAAAAAGCAACAAAATCCTGGGAAATCTTCTGGAAAAGAAAATCCAAACTGTGATATATCAGGTAGAGTCTCATTGGAGCATTACAGCACAATGATTAACCCCTTAAGGACATTGCCTAGTTTCACCTTAAAGAGGACCAGTCATGTCCTCCTGCACATGCTGTTTTATATACTGCTAGAAATCCGACAGCTGAATTTAGCGTACTGTCGGCTTTCCCTGTATTTTTCCCCCGGGGCTGGAGATATATCGGTGCCGTTAGTTTCGGCACTGATCTCTGCCCACTGTCAGAAGGGCATTCCTGACAGTCTAGCTGGGAATGCCCTTCTGACAGTGGGCAGAGATCGGCGCTGAAACTAACGGCACCAATATCTCCAGCCCCGGGGCACATACCGCTGCAGTTTTTCCCGCAGGGCTTTTTGGCTGTGGCTCACTATGTGGATCCTTAGCCTTAGGGAGCGTTCACACTACCGTTGGTGTCCGTCAGTAGTGTCCGTTGCTACTGTCCGTTACAAGATTTTAGCAACGGACACTAGTTGAACCGTCAGAAATCCGTTAAAATTTCCATTCATTTCAATGGGTTTTTATATTGTGTCCGTTAGTGTCCATTTGTGTCCGTTTACACCAAATCCGTCAGAAGTCCGTTATTTTTTCACGGACAAAAAATCCTACATGCAGGACTTTTTGTCCGTTTGAAAAAAACGGATTCTTGACAGACAGCAAGTGTCCGTTATTGTTTTAACATTGAGGTCTATGGGTAACGGACTTATAACGGACAGTAACTGATAGCCATCAGTTACTGTCCGTTATTTTATGTCCGTTTACTTTCCCTGCGCATGCTCAGAAAGGAGAAAAAAAAACAAAAAAACTAGCAGTGTTAGAGGACATTTCGTGTCCTCAGGCACATGCGGTTTTACATACCGCTAGAAAGCCGACGGCTTTCCCGGTATGTGCCCCAGGGCTGGAGATATCGGCGGTGTAATGTTTTACTGTTAGAAGGGCGCTGCGAGGAATTCCCTCCCCGACACTTCTCTTTGTTCAGAAACTTGTACTGAGGGGGCGTTCCTCACAGCTTGAGCGTCATCGCTGGGCTGTGAGGAACGCCCCTCTCTCTGTTCTCGTCTATAGCCGGGTACTGTCAGAGGAATGCCCTCCCTGACACTTCTGTTCGTTCATAGCTCTGTATGAGGGGGCGTTCCTCACAGCTGAGCGTCATCACTGGGCTGTAAGGAACGCCCCCTCTCTCTGTACTGGTCTATAGCCCTGTACTGTCAGAGGGGGCGTTCCTTACTGCCCGGCGATGACGCTGAGCTGTAAGGAACGCCCCCTCAGTACAGCGCTATGGACGAACGAGAAGTGTCAGAGGGAGTTCCTCACAGCGCCCTTCAAACAGTAAGTAAAGTAAAACATGTAACTTACACCGCCGATATCTCCAGCCCCGGGGCACATACCGGGAAAGCCGGCAGTGCGCTGAATTCAGCGCGCTGTCGGCTTTCTAGCGGTATGTGACATTAAAAAACGGACACTACCTGATGCTCATCAGTTAGGGTCCGTTATGATAGATGTCCGTTTATTTTTTTTTTTTTACGGACACCTTCATAACGGACTCCAATGGTAGTGTGAACCCTGCCTAAATGAAAAAAATAAAACCATACAAATGGTATCATCACACCCATAAAATAAAATTAGTATATTATTTATTGTACATAATAAACGCCATAAACCATAAAATTCAGATGGCTGAATTGATATTTTCTGTTCATCTCACTTCTAAAAAAACAAAAAGTACCAAAATCTGATCAAAAGTAATATGCACACACAAAATACAAAGTCTCATAAAGCTACATTGAAATAAAATTTAAATAGTTATAAAAGCTAATGCAGAGAGGGATAAAATGTTACTGGTATAAGGCTAAAATTCGTTATCGCTAAAGGGTTAAAGTTGAGATATAATCTAATCACAGTACCTTGTAAGGCTCTCAGCACAGTTTACAATGATGTATTTCTTATTCAGGAACGTGTGCCATTTTTGTAAAAATCGTCCTTTTATCCCTATCACTGCGGAAAAAAGTGCCGCGGCAACACAACGTGGTTTTTCCCGCAGCACATTCTGCTTCAGTTATACCGATAGGGAAACCGCTGGCGTTTCCGAAGGTATGATTGACATGCTGCAATTTCCAACACCGCAACGGTTTTGGAAATCACAGCATGTCCACTGTGTTTATTTTCCCGCAATGTGTGGATGGGATTTGCTAGAATGAGACAGTATTGCTGATTAAGTGTTGATATAATTGAAGGATGTACCCTTCCACTCCTGGTTTAGGAATGGACTCTTACTGTGGGGATATCTAAATGGCCTATATCGAGATGATAAGCAGGACTTTGCTATTTGGCCTCTAATAGGTTAATATAATAATTAAACAATATGTGAGATATGTTATTCTGTATATATTATAGTCCACTGTATTTATTTTATGAAGGATGGATTTATATATACTTAAACCTTCTGTTTTATTATTAGAGTGCTTTTTTTTTTGGATCAGGTCCCTGGTGGATGTTTATCCTAGGGATCGCACCTAATCAATATGGGTGTTTATTCTCTGAAACCATCTCTTATTATGCCTTTGTTCTTCATATGCTCTAAGACATGGCCGCTTCTATTTTCCCTGACAACAGACGCTCTGAGCATCATATCAGGGGCAGAACTCTTTTGAGGCCTCCCAAGATAGACTTGTGTCATTCTAATGTGGCGCCGTCCGATGGGAGTGGCTTCAGTCAGACTGCACAATTGGCCGTACGATCAAATTGTGTGGCTCGGAATTATGACGTGTCATCATCCTATTGAAACAATGGGAGGCAGGCTTTGAGCTGATGTTCAGGCATGGCCAATGTGGCCTTACTAGTGTCGGCAATTCTATGTATGTGGGCAGTATTTAGAGTGGGGGAGAATATTTGAAAGGGAGTGAGCCTGAATAGTGAAAGATTAACCTGACCCCATGCTAGAAAATAAGTAAGCGAGTACCACTCTCTCCCTCTCCCTCCCTCTCCAGTCAAAACCTCTGATGAACCCCTGATATGCACTTTTAGGGGGAAACACATCAGGTGTTTCATATAGGTTTTATATAGTGCATTCAAGGCTGGCTTGGAATCTCATATCTCAAGAAAGTATGGTGCATTGTCTCTACATACGTACCCTAATATTATTCATCCTGCCTTGATTATTGTTGCCTGAAATAGAAAATGTATTTGTGTGATGTAGCCCTAGTTTTAATAGTATCTACTAAAAGTTTATATTTTATTTAGTGTTTAGTCAGGCATATCTGTTTGCCCTATTCCAATATAATATATTCTAAACACAAACCTTACATACCGTTTGCAGTATTTAAAGCTGGAGACAAAATCGACATGCCGTCCATAAACCAAACTGTGCTTCAAAAGCTTCTTCTTCTGTACCCTACTGTGTGCTCAAACAGTTGCCTACATATATGACATTAAGTGGGTTATCCCAGGTACAGCAATGTCATTTATGTGGGCATAATCTGTTACTTGGGTACTCAGCAAGGAGCAGAAGGGAAGGAGTACTATTTGGCTTTTAGTGCACAGACTTAGAAAATTTGGTTTTTCGATAGCACAATTTGGATGGATCAATTCTGTTGTCTTTTCCCTTGTAAATGCTAAACATGGTTTGTACCCTGATATATGCTCATGCAGCTTATAAATTCCTTATACATTCTCCCTCCTTCCATACCCAGTTGTTGCATTATATAAACTACTAGCAGAAGGACCCGGCTTCGCACGGGTATATTTCATTTTTTGTTTGTGTAGTGACCCCATAAGAATTGTCACTGGTCTATTTTGTATGTCATTTGTATGTAGTTTAAATACATTTCAATTTATAAGAATGCTGACATCCAGTATGGCAGTCCAGTAGAGGTACAGTCTATTTATGGCTGTGTTGTTATGGAAACCTGGTAAATTAAATGTGAAGTTATATTGGTTGATGCATGTCATATGACTGAATATTTAAGAACCTGCGAACTGCTATTGACTAATACAGGTCATAAATAACTTGGTTGCTATGGAAACCTGGTGTAAAGCTGTGTGTATATCAAGACTGCAGAACCTGCGAGTTTCCATTGGTCTATAAGCATCATGTGATCATATGTATCTCAGTTTGGATATCAGTGAAAAACCTGTGATTCATTGTTATGGAAACCTGGAGTAAAGCTGTGTGTATGTGACCTTGTGTAATAGTGTCATCCACAGTGCCCTGCCCCTTTAAAGCAGACCTACAGCAGTGAAGAAAAATGGCTGGGTTGTTTTGGAAACCTGGGGTAAAGCTGTGTGTATGTGACCTTGTGTAATAGTGTCATCCACAATGCCCTGCACCTTTAAAGCTGACCTACAGCAGTGAAGACAAATGGCTAGGTTGTTATGGTAACCTGGAGTAAAGCTGTGTGTATGTGGAGACTAAGTGCCTGCAAGCTTCTATTGGCTGATAAGGGACATGTGACCGTGTGTATGGCAGTTGGAATATGAATGAAAGATTGCAGGCTTCTATTGGCTAATGCAGGTCATTTTTTGGGAATACTGTATCTCAGGAATGGTACATCCTAGAGAGCTGAGACACCTGATGTACCTGTGTGCCAAATTTGCTGAAGATCGGTCTAGTCGTTTGGTCGTGCATAAAGAACAGACCGACAGAAACTCATTTTTATATATATAAGAGATAAGAGATAATTTTTCTTCTGTTGATTTTGCGATATGAGAGGTTGTTTTTTTTCAGTGACACCATTTTGGGGTGCCTATAACTAAGTGACTAAAGGTAATTAAAGGTAATGTGTCATATTAAGTCACCTTTTTATGTTTGATATATTTTTAAATAATTTTTAGTGATGTCTTTAATTTTCTATGTTGTTATCTGTATTTAAAAAAAATCTTAACATTCTTGGAATTGAAACTCCAACAAGCCTAAAATAATCTGTGTCTTCTGTTTTTTTTTTTCTGGAGATGGACCATGGGCCAGAGGCTCAGTGGTCTGGAGCACACCCTATTGGCTTTTTATGGGATAGTTTTCTAGGCATGCTCTGTGGCTTGTGCAGAGGTCATTGTGAAGAGGGGAGAGTAAATAAGCTATGAAACCATAGGATTTTATCTTCCATTAAAAAGGTAAACAAACATGATGGAAGATAGCTTCGGTGATGTTGTTTACATTAGTGTAAATGGGAATCAGTCTGTGACCGTTCTCTGTAACAGTTTAAAGTCCATTGCTGTCATCCTATGAGGAAAGGCAGCAACGAACAATAGCAACAGTAGTGTGAGCGTCCCCTAAGCAGCTTCATAAAAGTGGATGTAGGGCTTAGTATGATGACATGCCAAAATTTTATTCACATGGAGCTTTCACAGGAACTTTTGGGATCCCATTCTTGTGGATAGAGGATAAGTGTCATTAATGGCACAATCCCTTAACTTTTTCTGTTCTGTAATGCGCATAGAGATGCATCTCATAATTTAAGGCTGTAAGCAGAATGTTTAACTGCCCGTAAAACAGTCCTTCCATCTCCGATGAATACTGTAAAGGAGTTATGGTGCCAGTAAGTTGTTGTTGTCTCCATGTCATATTCTATTTTAAACTAACTGTTGTTACATTAAACCTTGTGGAGCAGATTACAGTAATATTTCTATCTCCCCAGAGATGTATTCACATGTATACTGCTCAGTACTGCTAAAACCTGCTGAAAAACTATTTGAAATCTGCTATGAAAATGCTAGAAATCTGCCAAACACGTACGCTAGGTTCACGCTTGCATTTGGCTTTCCGTTCCTTGGGTCCGCTTGTCATCCACAGAGCCCTGCCCCTTTAAAGCTGGCCTTATGGAAACCTGGTAAATTAAATGTGAACTTATATTGGCTGATACACGTCGTGACTGAATATTTAAGGTTTCCGCCCGAAAAATGCGGACAGTAAAGTGGAATGGGGACCTGAATCACTGAGCGTAGATGTGAACATACCCTTACTGTGCTTTGTCTGTGCTTGTTTCTTACTGAACTTCTCCTCCTACTCCACCCTCCCCTCTCAATAGACTAATATGTAAACTGATCTGTCTGTGTGTCATCAGTGTAGACATATCTCTCAGTGGTTTGAACAGTTTCATAGGCAGGAAAGGAGCTAATTAGCAGTTCATTGCAGTGCATTGTATTAGTGATCAGACCCCCTGAGGTTCAAGACCTAGGGGGTCTAAAAATAACAGAAAAAATAAAATAAAATAAAAAATTAAAAAATTTCAATCACTCTCCCTTTCCCTAGAACACATATAATAATACATAAATAAAGTGCAGTACATTAGGTATAAAAATATTTTTCACGTATGGTGAACGCTGTAGCAGGAAAAAAAATCAAAAGAGCCAAACAGCTGTTTTTTTCAGTTTCACCTTTCATATTTCGCCTTTTACCTTTCCATTTCAAAATTTGAATAAATTTCCCATAATGGTATAAATAAAAAGTACATCTGGCCCCACAAAAAAGACACAGGTTACGCAGCTCCATACACAAAATTTATAAAAGAGTTATGAGTGTCAGAATTTGGTGACTACAAGATATATATATATTTTTTTTTTAAGGGGTTAAAACGTAAAGTATATAAATTTGGTATCCATGGAATTGTACTGACCTATAGAATACAGGTCATGTTGGTTGCACAGTGTACGCTGTAAGAAAGTCACACAAATGCAGTTTTTCTCCAATTCTAGCCCATTCTGAATTTTTTTTCCAGCTTCCTAGCACATTGTATGGAATATTGAATGGTACCATTACAAAGTACAATTTGTCCCGCAAAAATGAAGTGCTCATGGCTCTGTGAACAAAAAAATAAAAAAGTTATGGCTTAGGAAAGTTGGGGAGTCAAAAACGAAAATCGAAAAATGGCTGCAGTGGGAAGGGTTTAAATTTTGTATCTGTTATAACGTAAACAGTTTGCTATGTTATTCTGTACAGTTAGCTTGAAACTATATTTGGTTGCAGGTCTATGCACAGCAAAGCTACTTTTTCAGTTAGCTCACTTTTTTTTGTCTGTCTTATGTCTCCTGGAGAACAGGTTGACCTAGTTCTTTTTTCCCTTTTATACTCTCAAAGAAAGAAGCAGTTATCACAAAATGTGGGAGAAATGTTCACCTTAAAATCAAACATGTGAGACTGAATATCAAGGTCAGTTTTTTGTTGTAGTCTAGTAATGTCCTCATAGAAATTACTGATGTGTAGTTGATGTCAGTCATCTCTAGTTTTTTTACAAAATTATAAGGTTTATTTACCCAAGTTTAATTATTGATGTGATGTTCAATACTGTACTTGCTTTGGTACATATAAAAAAAATGTGCAGTTTTCATTTCAAAACTGTTTGGCATTGTTGTTTCCAGCATCTGGTCTGACATTTTGTCTGAGATTGGTCTGATAGTATGTCAATCCAACCTACTGATGTGATATCTGTTGTAGACAGTCTGTTGGAGACAAGTGGGGTTTAGACTTTATTCACACTTATGAGTTGCTCAACTGTGTGCTGTTCGTGATCCATGAAAAAGTATTGCATGCGTAGATTATGGACAGCACACAGCTGGGCAGCTTATTTCTGTGAAAAAAGCTTTACTAATCCTAATAGTTGGACAGTGTAATGTGCCAGATTTATCACAGTAGCTGATACTAGATGATAAATTTAGTGCAGCTTTAGGTTGTCAAATCTAAGTGTATACCACTTATTAATTGGCCTAATTCTGGTATATTTCTGGTGCATATTGTTGCATCTCTCTTAGGACAGGGAGAAAATAGTGTCTAAAACACATAATGAATTTGGCACATAGAGATGAGCGAACCGGTTCGGAACTGGTTATAACCAGCCACATGTAACATGAGGTGGTAGAGGAAAGGAGGGGGGGGTCACATGGTCTCTGTGAGTTAGGCGGACGGACTTCCGGCATCACTTTAAAGCCTCTCAGCCAAGAGTGGTGGGTGAAGAGGTTACAGTGCTGATGTCATATTAGCATATCGGATACTGGGCAGTAAGGAGAAGAGCAATTTTATAAGAGAGCAGGCTAGGGAAAAGAACTCACTGCAACTTAATACAATTCCAGCACAGTGATAGTGATAAAAACACTAATTCTGAGTCTGATGAAGGCCACTGGGCCGAAACGTCACACTCATCACTCTGCATGAATTTTGCTACGTGTGAACAATAAACTTCAACACTCTTTGTAGTACATCTTTTGAAGTGGAAATCCTTTATTTACAAGTGATAAAAACACCAACATAATACTACTGCTCATTGTATATAGTATTAATAATACTACTGAATTGTACGAGAGGAGGACTCTAGGCCATAGTTTAGTTAGATTTAATCAATTTTAGACAGTGAAAGAGAACCAGAAAAATCATAGGAGTGTGGGGGGACAGCTCTGTGCTATTTAAATTAATTGTACTCAGTGTTCGGGAATGGTGGGGACTAGACAAATAATTCTAGAGTCAATGGAGCTGCACCTTTTAAGTGATGCAAGGAACTGGGGTTGGTGGAGGTTTTAAAGGTACTCTTCAAAAAAAGTTGTTGAATTGCTGTGTTTTGCCACCCCCCACAAAAAGTTAATGGTAACATAGTGAAATACACAAGTTCATTAAGTCCGGTCTATAACCCTACTGTGTTGATCCAGGTGCATAGCTAAACCCCATGAGGTGGGTGGCAATCATCCTATATTAGGGGGAAAAATTCCTTCCCAACTCCAAGTATGTCTGTTGGTATAAATTCTTGGATCAATGTCCCATCCCAAATTTTTACTTCTCCTAACCTCTGATATAAAAAAGGTATCCAGGTACCAGTACAAGACCCTGTGGCAGCCAGTATTATAGTCTCAGTCCGATATCCAGTCTGTGATGATAGTGAAAGCTTTTTTTTCCTCTAGACATGGAGGATACACTCTTGTTATGGTTACAGGCCTAAGTGTAAAGAGATCATTAGATCATTATGTACTTTACAAATGTTCTGTATGTTTTATATAACCACAAAATAGTGCCACTCAAAAGTGCCAGTTTCCTGCAAAAAAACAAACCCACATACAGCTACTTCAGCAGAAAAATTAGAATGTTTTGAGTCTTTGAATGTGGCCATAAAAATGCCTGGTCAAAAAGGTTCAAATTAGGCTGGCCATAAAGGGGTAAACTAAATGTACCAAATAAAGGTCCTAGGGAAGTAAAGTCATAGATCTTGTGCAATGATTTAACATATATCCTGATTCATTAATTTACTTACCCTTTACTTTAATGAATTTGTTGAAAGAAAACTTATTTTACACTGTACATATAATTTTAGACTTAAAACCACCACCCTTCTAAAAAAATGACTATACATTAATTCCTTGCCTTACTATTACTGCAGATGTCAGCACTTTAAATATGGCACCTACTGAGAAGCAGAGCAGGCGCCATAAGCGCCAGGTCTCTGCTGTTTTACAGTAGAGCCCCAGCTGTAATGCCTGTGATCAGAGTCCTCTTTGATCATGGGCATTAATTCTTGCTTACAGCACCAAAAACTATAAGAAAAAACAAAAATAAAAACATCAAAATTCAAATCACCCCCTCTCCCTAGATCACAAATAAAAATAAACATAAATAAATTAGGCATCCCCACCTTTGAAAATGCCTGAACTTTAAAAACATAAGAATATTTACAGTCAGGTCCATAAATATTTGGACAGAGAGAACAATGAATTTTGAACGCAACAATTCAGATGCAGTTGAAGTTCAGACTTTCAGCTTTAATTCAGTGGGTTGAACAAAATTATTGCATAAAAATGTGAGGAACTAAAGCATTTACTACACACAACCCCTTCATTTCAGGGGCTCAAAAGTACCGTATTTTTTGGACTATAAGGCGCACCGGACCATAAGACGCACCTAGGTTTTAGAGGAGGAAAATAGGGAAAAAAAAATTTTCAAGCAAAAAATGGTAAAATATTTATATGGGAGTTGTAGTTTTGCAACAGCTGCAAGGCCACATTGACAGGTGACCCTGCAGCTGTACGGGGATGTATAGGGCATCTTTTTTTGCGGAGCCAGATGTTCTTTTTAGTTGTACCATTTTGGGGAATGTCTATTGCTTAGATCACTTTTTATTCAAATCAAGGGTGAAACAGTGAAAAAAACGACAGTTTGGCGCTTTAGATTTTTTTTCACGCTATGATTTTCACCGTACAGGAAAAATATATTTATAAGTTTGTAGACCGGCCATTTTCAGACACAGGGATACCTAATGTGTATGTGTTTCACAGTAATTTTCTACTTTTATATGTATTCTAGGGAAAGGAGTTGATTTAGAACTTTTTATTTTTTTTATTTTATTTTTTTTAACTTTTTTTTTTTTTTTACTATTTTATTAGCCCCCCCCCCCCCCTTAGGGGGCTTGAACCTGCAATCATTTGATTGCAAGTCCCATAGACTGCAATACAACTATATTGCAGTCTATGGGAGATTCTGTATATTACTATTGAGGCAGGTCATACACCAGCCGCAATAGTAATATTGCTATGACAAGCCTGGGAGCCCGCACATCGCCCTACTCCTACCGCTGCAGGAAGCCGGCGGCAGGAGTGGGGCGACGCTGTGACCCCGCACCTCCGCCACCCCTAACACCCACATTCGGACTATAAGACGTACCCCCCCATTTCCCTCCCAAATTTGGGGGGAAAAAAGTGTGTCTTATAGTCCTAAAAATACGGTAATTGGACAAATTAAATAATTGTAAATAGAATGTTAATTTCTAATACTTGGTTGAAAACCTTTTGTTGGCAATGATTGCCTGAAGTCTTGAACTCGTGGACATCACCAGACACCGCTGTGTTTCCTCCTTTTTAATGCTCTGCCAGGCCTTTACTGTAGTGGTTTTCAGTTTTTGTTTGTTTGTGGGCCTTTCTGTCTGAAGTTTAGTCTTTAACAAGTGAAATGCACGCTCAATTGGGCTGAGATCAGGCGACTGACTTGGCCATTCAAGAACATTCCACTTCTTTGCTTTAATACAGCAGTCCCCAACCTTTTCTTCTCCACGGCCTGGCAGGGGGGGCGGGGCATGGAGCAGGGGCGGGGTGGGTGGTTTAGGGGTGGGGCTTTGGTCATATGGGGGTGGGGTTATACACTAAACAGTGCTGTAGACCAGGACATGTTGGCGGGACCTCGGTATACAGGGCTGTAGGGCCATTAGCTAGGATAGGAGCAACAACACTGTGGCCAGATCGCTGACCTGCCCCACATAATGTGCCGCATTTACCGAGGCCAGCTCGCAGCCCTGCGGACCGGCAGAAGACCCCCAACGGCCCGGTCCCTGTCCGCGGACCGGTGGTTGGGGACCCCTGCTTTAATAAACTCCTGGGTTGCTTTGGTTTTATCTTTTGGGTCATTGTCAATCAGTTTGGCTGCGTTTGGCTAGATTTGAGCACACAGTATGTCTCTGAATACCTCAGAATTCATCCAGCTGCTTCTGTCCTGTGCCACATCATCAATAAACACTAGTGACCTAGTGCCACTGGCAGCCATGCATGCCCAAGCCATCGCACTGCCTCTGCCGTGTTTTACAGATGATGTGGTATGCCTTAGATTATGAGCTGTACCACGTCTTCACCATACATTTTTCTTTCCATCATTCTGGTAGAGGTTGATCTTGGTTTCATCTGTCCAAAGAATGTTATTCCAGATCTGTGCTGGCTTTTTTAGGTGTTTTTTTAGCAAAGTCCAATATAGCCTTTTTATTCTTGAGGCTTATGAGTGGCGTGCAGTGAACCCTCTTTATTTACTTTCATGCAGTCTTCTCTTTATGGTAGATTTGGATATTGATACGCCTACATCCTGGAGAGTGTTGTTCACTTGGTTGGCCGTTGTGAAGGGGTTTCTCTTCACCATGGAAATTATTCTGCGATCATCCACCACTGTTATCTTCCGTGGGCGTCCAGGTCTTTTTGAATTGATGAGTTCACCAGTGCTTTCTTTCTCAGGATGTACCAAACTGCAGATTTTGCTGCTCCTAATATTGTAGCAATTTCTCGGATGGGTTTATTCTGTTTTCGTAGCTTAAGGATGGCTTGTTTCACCTGCATGGAGTGCTCCTTTGACCACATGTTTTATTCACAGCAAAATCCTCCAAATGCAAGCACCACACCTCAAATCAACTCCAGGCCTTTTATCTGGTTAATTGAGAATGACATAACGAAGGAATTGCCCACACCTGCCCATGAAACAGCCTTTGAGTCAATTGATAAAATTACTTTTGGTCCCTTTAAAAACAGTGTGCCATATGTTAAGGAGCTGAAACTCCTAAACCCTTCATCCCATTTTAATGTGGATATCCTCAAATGAAAGCTGAAAGTCTGGACTTTATGTCCATGTGCATTATATAACTATAACTTGAATATGTTTCAGTAAACAGGTAAAAAAAACAAAATTTGTGTCAGTGTCCAATTATATATGGACCTAACTGTATATCATATGTAGTATAATGTTGTACCGTGTATCGCCTGATTTCTTCACTCTTCCACTGTATATCATATGGGCAGTAAACATCACCGTGGCAGTGAAAAAACATCAGAATCCCTGTTTTTTGCCATTTCGCCTCTGCCAAAAAATTAAATAAAGGATGATCAAAACATTATAATTCCCCAAAATAGTATGAATAAAAAATACATCTTGTGCCACAAGAAAATATACCTTACACACCACCATACACTAACGCATACAAAGGTTATGGGTGTCAAAATATGGCGACTAAAATCATTTTTTGGATTTTTGTAAAGGTTAAAACAGGACACAAAACTATAAAAATTTGGTATTGCTGTGATTGTGCCAAACCAAGGAATATAAGGAACATGTAACGCCATAAAAACAAAACCAAGAATTTTTTTAGCTTCCCAGTACATTGTATAGAATATTAAATGATATCATTGCAAAATTACATTATAATTTGTCCATCACAAAATAAGTTCTTATATGGCTCTGTGAATGGAAACATAGAAGAGTATGGCTTTTGGAAAGCAAGGATTAAAAAATGAAAATCAAAAATGAAAAATGGCGGCAGTGGGAAGGGGTTAAATATATAGCGCATATTTACCTGGCGCCCTTAGGTCTCCTGCCACTGCTTCTGTTGCTCTGTTCAGCTCCCCGTATGTTCCATGATAAAATGGCAATTGACTTCCACTGGAAACACTGTCCCCCATCCTTCCCTTTCCTCCAGAGAAAATCAGTGGCTATTTTATTACAGAAAAGAAGAGAACCAAGTAGAGTAATGGAAGCAGCAGCACAGAGGGCACCAGATTAGTAGACTATAGAGTTTAATGTATATACAGGGTTTTTTTTTTAGCATGGTGGCAAGTCACTTTAAGCTGTCTGGCAATTCAACTTTGAGAGTGCCATGCAGTATATTCATTTATTCATTCAGCTGGTCTAGCTTACTATTACTCTACATCTTCCTTCCTCTGGGCTTGAATGATCACAACTATTCATGCACTTTGAAACTGAACTTAGTTGTGACATTTGCTGACCCGATAGTTTTCGTCCAAGTTCAGTCCTATCATTTTTACAATTTGAACAGGTGGTGCTGTCATAGTATCAGCTATAAAGAGATTGGGCAGGGCTGCTTACTAGCGCATGTTACTGTAGATTTGAAAGAAAGATTTAATGTTTCCTTACTGTGTTCATTTCCAGTAATTACATTTAATAACGTAATGTAAGTAATGTCTGGATTTCTGGACTTGTGCTGCCAGTGTCTAAGCCAGACAAAGATGACATTAATGAGCTATTTATTGAGTCATACTGTACTTTGTGTACAATATTTGCTGGGCTTTATTTTTATGACAGAACAGTGTTGCCAGTTGGGGGGTTCACTATGCATTCTTACATTGTCCAATGAGTGCTAACAGTATAAAACTGAATAGGGACATGCCTCTTTGACAAGGGAAATGGCAACAACCAATTTTTAATTCATTCATATATTTGTAAAAGGAATAGCAGAGGAACAGCACAACACAGAGTATTTATTGTCCAGTATTTATATTTCACAGGGAATACAAGTACTTACTAAAACTTGACATGTGTCCTGTTATATCTAGCACCAAAATGTTAGTGGCAAATTCTTAAATTTCTGTAAGTTGTGCAGTGGCATCTCCATGGATCAGGCTTCTTTTCCAGGACATCCTAAAGAATGACTATTTATCATGTTCTTCAAACCCATTACATTATCCTGATGAAAGAGGCCATTGCTATTAGGGAATGTTCTTATCATAATGGGTTGTGTTTGGTGTGCGGCAATATTTTTAGTATCATCCACCCAGTTATCCATATGATGTATGAATGTGATTCATCGTGCCTAAGAACCTTTGCATTGTTCTGCGGTACAATTCTAATACTCACATGACCTGTCTATGTCTACGCAGTTGTGATGCACTATATATTCTGATACCTTTCGATCATAGCCAGTATTTAAGTATAACTGTTTTCAGAGTAGGTTGTTGTGTGTGTGTGTGAGGCATAACAGTATATCTGACCATTTTATAACTTGTATCCAGAATTTATCAGCAGTTTTTCTCCTCTATATTTACCATCTGTAAATGTTAGTTATCCTTGAGCTCAGCTTCCGGATGGGTGAAGGCTATCTGCTATGATATTCCCATACTCAGCTCACAGAAAGAATAGAAAATCTTGCTACCCCGCCTATCAGAAGCAGTAGCGGAATAGAGGATCTTATACAGCGGTGTTGCTGTGAATTCAGCACTTAGGTGAGATAGCAGAACTCTTACTTGGAGCAGAAGCATTGTCTCTGTATATTTGTTTCACTTGTCTTCTTCCCTCTCCATAGACGTCTATGGGTAACAGTGGTAAAGGCTGTATCTTGAACCCTGAATGAACTGATAATCTATCTGTATCACTGATGACAGATTTTACCAATGAACTAAGACTATTATCATTTCTTATCCTGGCTTGTATACTTTTTCACAAAAAAAAAAAAAAACTCACCAAGAAGGGGTTGTTGAAGTCAAATGAAGCTTTGTACATGTGAATGTAATGATGATACAGTATATGTACGTTTTTGAGGGGGGGGGGGGTCTTCCAGTGTCACAACCATATCGGAGCATATTTTCTTTCTGGTTCCACAATCTGGTTGTGTTTATAACTATTGGCTCAGCAGAATTGTCTGCATCCCACCCATGTTGGAGTGAAAGTATTAGTGTATTGGGAAAACTCTACAAATGAAAGGAGGCTCTAGTACTCTGCTGGCTTGCTCATGGAGGTATACAAGTTCCGTATGGTATTCTGCGGCACATTTGCTCACAGATGTTGCAACTGTTGCAGCTGGATGCCAGCTTCAGCAAATTGCTGAAGCTGGTATTCCAGCTGTTCCCAGCCTGTGATAAATATGGTTATTGGACAGGTCAAGGTTGGGGAGTCCACACATCCTCTTCTATGGTCCAGGGGGAGTGGAACAGAAGCATCCTTGAACCTCAGGGAACTGTCTGCAGTCTGGGAAGCCCTAAAAACCCTTCAAGAAGAGGTGAAAGAAGATCATATCAAGGTCTTGTTCGACAATACAACAATGGTGGCCTATTTAAACAAACAGGGTGGCACAAGAAGTACTCGACTCTCTCTTCTAACCTCTGGGATTCTCAGATGAGCAGAAGTAAATTTTCTATCCTTAACAGCAACTCATCCTTGTGGAAGAAGGAACTTCATTGCAGAGTTCATCAGCAAGAGGAAGGAACAGAATGGCGGCTGAATCCAGAAGTCATCAAGATGCTGGTATCCAGATGGTATCCAGACTTATCCAGATGCTGGTATCCAGACTTATTCGACCGTTACTTGCTTCTACTCCCTCAGTCAGTGTGTCCACTGCTTCTGGACTGTTTCTCTATGTAAGATTTGGCCAAAGAGCCTATCATACGTCTTCCCTCCATTCTCACTGATGCCAAGAAAGATGATGAAGATTCAGGAAGAACGGGCAGATGTTATCTTAATAGCTCTTTACTAGCCTAAGAGAACTTGACTTCCCCTTCTTTTCTATCTTGCTCAGAGAAATTTCTGGAGTCTTCCATTACTGGGCCAGAGTCCAATCTACCATCCTGCAGTAAAACAACTTCATCCATTGTCATGTTTTCCAGAAAACCAGTAACCTCCAAGACATATCCTGGGAGTTGGGAAGCCTTTCTAAAATTTAGCAAGAACTGTTGGAATGGATCTTCACCACCGGACTCGATCCTAGAATTTCTACAAGCAGGCCTAGACCAAGGGCTGAAGAATAGCATCCTAATAGTACAGGTTGCAGCACTTGCCAATTCTCAAGAGATTCTATAAGGGTGCATCCAGGCTTTGTCCAGCCATAAACTCCTCTGTTCTGGTCCCTAATACTCAGGGTTATGTCAGATTCCCCTTTCGAATCACTCGATGATATCAGTCTAAAATTCTTAACTTTAAAGACTATTCTTCTAACAGTCATCAGGGCTAGAAGAGTGGGCGAAATACAAGCCTTTTCCTATAAAGCCCCATATCTCACCATCCTTGAAGACAGAATAATCTTGAAACATCACCCATCCTTCCTGTCTAAAGTAGTGTCTAGGTTTCACTTTGCCCAGGAAGTCTCTCTTCCAACCTTTTGCCAGCGACCCTAGAAGTCTTTCCATAACTTAGACGTCAGAAGATATATGCTTACCAAAGAAGAACAAAGGACTTTAGGAATTCATATCACCTCCTTTTACAATTTCAAGGGAAGAGCAAGGGTCTTGGAGCAAGCAAGGGAACTATTGCTCGCTGGATTACTCAAGCCATTGCCGTTTGATACCAGACAAAAGATGTTCTGATTCCTCAGGGGCTGAGAGCCCATTCCACCAGAGCGGTTTCAACTTCATGGGCAGAAAGTGCCATCGCCCCATTAGACCAAATCTCTAAAGTGGCTACCTGGTTCAATCCGCTAACATTCTGTTGGAGATATGCAACAGCCAGCTTCGTCTCTATATTTGCTGGATTGACTGCAGTTCACATTTATGACACTAGATGTAGCTGTTACTAAATGTTTATCTGTAGACACTCTGTACTTTTGTTGTTTTGATGCTGGTTGATATACACATCCTGTATTATTGTTAGTGTATGTGCTGTACTAGATCTGTTATTCACTATGTGAGGTGATCTTCTCTTACTGCACTCATGTTTCACTAAAAGTTTGTTCCTGTTATATACAACTGTCTATCTGGTTTTGACTCTGCCACATCCAGCAATCGCACTCTGCAACAGGTTATGGGCCCAGTGATCAAATGAAGCTCCAGTGATCAAATGAAGCCTCAGTAACCGGATAAACCCCAGTAAACAGAAGCGGCCCAGGCAGAGTGAAGTCCAGAACGGAAGACAGTGCTGCAGATGCAGAGATTGACAAAAGGAAGCTTCCTCAGAGACATCTCCTGTACAGAGACTGTTCCTATATATATAAAGGAGGGAGAATGGCCTGTAGTTCAGAATCTAAACTATCATTGGCCAAGCTGAACAATGACAATTATCAGCTATGGGAATTTAAAGTGGAAATGCTATTATCCAGGGATGACTTGTGGGAAGTTATCACTACAGAGAGACCACAAGATAATTATCAGGCCTGGGACAGGAAAAACAGATGGGCACGGGCCACTATAAGCTTACTAGTAGAAGATGATCAGCTTATTCACATACGCAGTGAGAATACAGCAAAAGGCATGTGGGATGTACTGAAAAGACTGCATGAGAGATCCACTTTAAACAGCAAGTTGTTTCTGCTGAGGAAACTGTACAAAATGAGGCTTAGCAGAGAGCTGGACAGGCATGAGCATATAAATGCCATGCTGGAAGTGATCACACAACTCAGATCAGTCGGTGAGAATATAACAGACAGTCACGCTGCAGTCATTTTATTATGCAGTTTACCTGACATATACACTGCACTGATAAATGCGCTGGAGACACGGCCTGAGACAGATCTGACACTAACATTTGTAAAGACCAGGCTCATAGATGAGTATCAGCGAAGAAAGGAGTTTTCACATGATTATAGAGAAACTCAGTCCAAGACAGCTCTTAAAGCTACAGAAACTAGGTCACACAGGAAGGAAACCAGAGTGTGCTTTAGATGCCACAGACAAGGACACATATAGAAAGACTGCACTATATGGAAAGCAGAGCAGATGAGGCAGCATCCCTCTTATACTAAACAGAAAGTAAAAGCCACAATTTCTGATTCAAGTGAAGGGAAGTGGAATGCCACATTTAAAGTGACAGGCAATCATAAATTGCAAGGCTGGTGCATTGACTTTGGAGCAACCAGTCACATGACAAGTGATAGAAGTTTTTTCACAGAACTTGATCTGAATAACAAAGAGACTATTTACCTCGCAGATGGGAGTAAAATATGTGTAGAAGGATATGGCAATGGAACCCTTGTATGCCCCAATGATGCGGGAAACAATTTAGCAATACCAGTAAAAGATGTACTTTATGTTCCTGATCTAGAAGGAGGACCCTTATATGTGAAGCGTCTGACAAGCAAAGGACTCACTGTAAAATTCCACGGTGACAAGTGTTCTATCCTAGACGGCAAGCAGATGATAGCAAGTGCCAAGTTGGATGATCATCTATATCACCTCAACACAGTGAAGGAGCAGGTGAGACTATGCACACATAAGCACAATGACTATATACACGTATGGCACAGGCGTTTAGGTCACAGACACCCAGAATGCATACAGGAACTACAAAAGAGGAATCTGACAAAGGATCTAACAGTATCCCCTTGTTCAGTTATTGTTAAATGTGAATGTTGCATCAAATCCAAAGCTACAAGAGCAACACTTCCTAAAGTAAGTCACAATAGAGCTTCAGGACCTCTTGATCTAGTTCACAGTGATGTATGTAGTCCCCTAAACCCACCTACACCTGGAGGCAACAGGTATATAGTCATAGTGACTTGCATAGATGATTATTCAAGATACACAGTCACTTACCTAATGCAGCACAAGAGTGAAGTTTTTGACAAATTACAGGACTATGTAATAAGGGCAAGTAACAAGTTTCAGAGAAAACCTCTCATACTT
This sequence comes from Leptodactylus fallax, assembly GCA_947044405.1. NCBI lineage: Eukaryota > Metazoa > Chordata > Amphibia > Anura > Leptodactylidae > Leptodactylus > Leptodactylus fallax. Next base: position 7,009,069 of record CAMRHE010000036.1, read on the forward strand.
CGGAGTGACAATAGAGGTGAATTCACAGGACATAAAATACAAGAATACTTAAAGCAGAATTGAATAGAGCATCAAAAGACAGTCCCCTACACACCAGAGCTAAACGGGGTAGCTGAAAGAAAGAACAGATCTCTGTCTGAAATGATCAGATGCATGCTGACAGACTCTGGATTACCACAAAAATATTGGGGTGAAGCAGCAATGACAGACACTTATTTGCAAAACAGACTCTTTTCTAGAACAATGGAGAAAACTCCATATGAACTGTGGCACAATGAGAAGCCGAGTGTAAAACATCTAAGAGTTTTTGGATGCAAGGCGATCATCTACGTTCCAGAAGAAAAATGCAACAAACTTCAAAACAGAGCATTTTAAGGCGTCTTTGTTGGATACAGTGACAATGTTAAGGGTTACAGAATCCTAAATCCCAAAACTGACAAGGTTACCATTAGCAACAGCATAACTTTTGTTGAAGATCTGAGAGACAATGTAATGACAACAGAGGAAGTAAGAGCAGAAGAGAAAACTGACACTGATGAGCCAACATCTGTAACTTCTGAACAAACAGTTGAAGTGAGCGCAGAATCCATCAGTAATGAAGAACAGACACAACCAAGCTCACACACAGAACCAAGACGCTCGATGAGAGAGAATAAAGGTAAACCACCTGTACATCTCTCATACAAGGCAAGCACTGCCAGTTCGAATGAACCTGCAACTTGGGAAGACATATCTCAGCTTTCAGAAGGGGAAGCCAGAAAATGGATAAAGGCTGCAAAGGAAGAGATAAAATCCATGCATGACACTAAAACATGGAGACTTACAGAACTACCACCTGGAAGGAAATCCATAGGTTGTAAATGGACTTTCAAAGTAAAATACAATGCAGATGGTACAGTGGAGCGATACAAAGCAAGACTCGTGGCCAAGGGATATTCTCAAATATATGGAGAGGACTATGATGAGACATTTACGCCAGTAGTCAAACATGCTACAATAAGAACTTTGCTGACACTAGCCGCAATAAGGAAAATGCAAGTAAGACACTTTGATGTAAAAACGGCGTTTCTACATGGCGAGTTAGCAGAAGATATCTACATGGAACAACCACCAGGATTCAAAGATGAGCAAAGGCCAGACCTAGTATGCAAACTACAGAGGAGTATATATGGTCTAAAGCCGCCAGAGCATGGAATATGAAAATAAATGAAGTGCTTACACAGGAGGACTTTCAGAGGAGTAAAGCGGACCCCTGTTTATACACAAAGAAATTGGCAGACAGGTGGATCTATGTACTCATTTATGTGGATGATATTCTGATTTGTTTCAAGCAAGAAGGGGATGAAGGAGAAATACTCCAAACCCTAAATCAGCACTTTGAGACCAAAGATCTTGGCAACGTAAATAATTATCTTGGCATTCAGATTGAGAGAGAGGAAGATGGCAGCTTCCTTCTGAACCAAAAGCACAAAATACAAGAAATAATTGAGACATTTGGAATGGAAGATGCAAAACCAGTAAAATCTCCCATGGAAACCAACTACCTGAAGAAAATAGACAGCCAAGATACACCACTACCAACTAACACTCAGTACAGAAAAGCAATAGGGAAATTGCTGTACATTAGCACCGCTACAAGACCTGACATTGCAGCAGCAGTTGGAATCCTATGTAGAAAGACATCAACACCAAGTCAGATGGACTGGAATGCTGTGAAGCGAGTCATTCGCTATCTTAAAGGGATTTTACACTACCAGCTAAAGTTACCAGCAAGTGACGAAAGCACCCTGACAGGATATGTGGATGCTGATTGGGCCGGAGATAACAGTGACAGAAAATCTACAAGTGGGTACCTGTTTCTTCTATCAGGAGGTGCTATCTGTTGGACTAGTAGAAAGCAACTTTCTGTTACACTATCATCTACTGAAGCACAGTATGTTGCAGCAGCACAGGCAAGTCAAGAAGTCATATGGTTGAGACAACTATTAAAAGACTTGGGTCAACCACAGATGAAACCAACGAGAATCTTTGAGGACAATCAAGGATGTCTTGCACTTGCGCAGATGGAAAGAGTTAGCTCAAAAACCAAACATATTGATGCAAAGTACCACTTTCTGGGGGATCTGCAAGATCAGGGGGATCTGCAAGATCAGGGACTTCTTGAGTTACTTTATAACTTAGGATATGACAGCAGATATCCTTACCAAGCCCCTGACCGCTGAAAGATACTCGAGGCTTACAAAGAAGATGGGCCTAACAGACTAAGCCTTAGCTGTTGAGAAGGGGTGTTGGAGATATGCAACAGCCAGCTTCGTCTCTATATTTGCTGGATTGACTGCAGTTCACATTTATGACACTAGATGTAGCTGTTACTCAATGTTTATCTGTAGTCAATCTGTACTTTTGTTGTTTTGATGCTGGTTGATATACACATCCTGTTTTGTTAGTGTGTGTGTGCTGAACTAGATCTGTTATTCACCATGTGAGGTGATCTTCTCTTACTGCACTCATGTTTCACTAAAAGTTTGTTCTTGTTATATACAACTGTCTATCTGGTTTTGACTCTGCCACATCCAGCAGTCGCACTCTGCAACACATTCTGCCATCAGTATAAACTGGATGTGATTTCCAATAGAGATCTTTCGTTTGGCTGGAAAGTTCTGTCTGCTACTGTCCTGCCCTAAAATCTATGTTTATCTGTTATTCCTCCTGGTAGTGCCATTGTGGACATGTTTGGGAAAGATGAAGATTACTCTTACCGGTAATTGGATTTCCCTCCCTTTTTTCCTTTTTTTTCTGCTTGATTTATTTCTTATACACCTTTGATTGATACATATCGATTTATTATGAGATATATTTTGTATGCTATTTATCCTAATTAAATATTGTGTTTAGCGTGCAAGGTACTCTGTGATGACTGCATCAGGTATGAGGACGGGCTTTTTTTATTCCTGGTTCCTGTTGTTTCCTGTCCTTGGGGGGCGGGGGAACCCTCCTAGTAGTGTCATTGTGAAGGTTAAGGGAAATCCAATTATTGGTAAAACGAATCATCTTTTTACCAGGTTAAGTGAAATCCAATTACGGGTAAAAGGAATCATCTGTTTACCATTCTCTCTATAATTAATTATTTTTACAGATTTCCAGTATATTAACAGTCACTTTAAAATTGCCCTCCTGAAAATGTCATAAGGTCAAAACTTTTGAATTTGTTTTCAAAGTATGTATTTTGTGCCAATTTTAGTTTTTCTGAGAAAAATGATGGGGTACATTATTATGTATTTAATAACTTTTTAACATTTTATGGGTGGAATGTTTTTTTTGGAATTTATTTTTACAGAGTTCCATGTATGGAATAAATGCCGTGGTAACTTTTTTTTTTCTGCAGATCATTACAATTACGGCAATACCAATTTTATGTAGTTTTTTGTGTGCTTTACTACTTTTGCTCAGTAGAGCTGAGAAAGCTAATAAAGTTAATAGGACAGAAGTAATCTTTATTGCAACAGCATAAAGGTGTTAACTATTACCTTCACTTCTGCACTTGACCTACAGAAGTGGAGGTAATGGTTAATCATATGCTGAGAGCAGAGGCGTAGCTAGGGGTTCAGCACAGGGGGGGCCAACATGTCCAAGTGGGCCCCCAACTTAGGTATACCGATATTATCACTATACGGTGACCGTATAGTGGTATATATCGGATCTACACAGGGCTCTGCAGACGATTTAGGCAAATACAGTGCAGTAACATTTAGTGACTTACCGGTGACGTCTCTGACTAATCGTTCACATTCCGCATCTCTTTCACCTGAACCGCGATGACCACTTCTTCCAGTCTCTGTAAAGTTTGCAGCACAGACATTTTTGGCTCCTCACTTTTCCAGGCACCCGACCCACATTGTCCTCACCTGCACACCCATCCTGCTGTTACCAATTATAAAATATGCAATATAACCCCCATAATGAATAATACCCACAAGTGCATCTTTAAATTAATAACTTCCCTGTGTACCCCCTGTAAATAGTGCCCCTTATTAATAATGCCCCAGGTTTTTCCTAATTAAAAAGTAAACAAAAGGTAAAAATAATTAATGGGGTTCCAATAATCGGGACCCCCAGGATCAGCCGTTTGAATGAACCGTGGAACCTGTGTAAGCGTCGTGACCCCTTCTCTGTTTACATAGTGTCATTCATCTCATAGCGACCATGTAATGTAACTTCAGCCTCGTCCTATACATGTCTATGTGACAAGGCTGGAATTACATCACACGGTCACTATAAGCAGACAGTGTGTGATATAAACAGGCGCCATGGCCCCTTCATACAGCTGATCAGAGGAGGGGTCCACTGATCTCTTATTGATGATCTATTCTGAGGATAGATCATCAATTAAAAACGAGCTGGAAAAGGCTAAGGCCCCACGTGGCGTCCCGCAGCAAAAAAGCGCTGTTCTTCCTGCTGCGCTTTGCACAGAAAGTTCGCAGAGGTCTGCTTCAATTATATCTACAGGGAAACCGCCAGCGTTTCCATAGGAATGCTGCAATTTCCAAAACCACGGCTGTTTTGGAAATCGCAGCATGTCCACTGCGCATATTTTACCACAAAGTGGGGATGGGATGGGGCCCCACGTGGCAAAAACGGCACGGGAAAAAAAAATATGGCATTTTACAGTTCCTGCAAAGTGGATGGGATTCTAAAACCGTTGCGGTTTTGGAAATCGCAGCATGTCAATTATACCTACGGAAACGCTGGCGGTTTCCCTATAGTTATAATGGAAGCAGAAATTCTGCAGAGGAAAAATCTGTGGACCTTCTGTGAAAAGTGCTGTGGGAAAAACCACAATGTTACTGCCGCGGTTTTTCCTGCAGCGCTTTTTTGCTGCAACCCACTACGTGGGGCTTTAGTCTTAATAAAGCCCAAGTGTCACTTTAATTAAATTAATTGCCCCCTCATATTATGCCCCTGATTCCCCCTGACATAAATACTGCACCTCTAATGACCTCTTATATCGATGACCACCCCCTTATGTTCATAATGCCTCCTAATATAAATAACCTCCCCCCTTGTACCCCGTAATAACCCTTATATAAATGATCCCCCCTTATGTTCATAATACCCACTCCCTTATAGTTATAATTCCCCCTCCTAACAACCCCTTATACTATTAAAATACCCACAACTAAGCTAAAACAAAACAAATATAAGTTATACTCACCTACCAGCGATCATGACGAATGGAGCCGCCGCTTTCTCTTCTTGACCCGCGCTCTGTGCGCAGGGTCCACGCACAGGAAGTCAGCGTCTCAGCGTAGGAGGCGCAATGTTGTGACGTCATCGCGCCGCCTGTGCCGATGACTGTTCTCGTTGTCATGTAAACCGCAGGTCTGAAGTGGCTTGCGGTTTACAAGACAGCAAGTTGCAGGAAGCGTTTTAACTAGATCGGTGTCTGCAGACACCGATCTAGTTAAAAGTAAAAGATGTATTAATGGCGGCCCCAAGGTTGGCCCTACAATGTCAGTGGGCCCGGGGCAGCCGCCCCTCTGCCCCCCCCCCCTCCGCTAGCTACGCCTCTGACTGAGAGAGATGAAGTAGCACAGCATTTCTATACATTAAAAGAGAGCAGACTAAGGCTAAGGCCCCATGTAGAGGGCTGCAGCAAAAAAGTGCTGCGGGAAAAACCGCAGCGGCAACACATTGCGGTTTTTCCCGCAGTGCTTTCTGCTTTAATTATACCTATACCTGTAGGTATAATTGATATGCTGTGATTTCCAAAATTCTGTGGGAATACATAGACCAAGCTTTATTTTACTTTATCTTAACTCCTGTCAGTAGTTGCTGACCAGGAACACTGCAGGGACTGACCTACTCTAAATAGCTGTTTTCTCGGCATTCAAACTTGGGTTGACCTGTACTCATCCAAAACAGTATTGGCTTTTTCTACTTAGAGAAACACCAGTTAATCCTAATCAGTGTGTGGGTGTGGGTATGTGTGTGTTTGTGGGGAGGGGGGGCGGTTATGGTTATATTGACAGAGAAAAAAGCTGCAGCTCCTGCAATGGCTGATTTTGCAGCAGTGGTGTATTTTGTGATATATACACATTATTGCATCAGTCCTTAATATCTTTGTAAATGTAAATCATATTTTAGGTTTTTAATGTATTTTTATTGATATATTTTGATTTTGTTATTCCCCCCACTACTTTGTACTATTTTTATTTTATGGAACTTTTTTTCCTTGGAAAAAAACAGGGAGTACCTGATCTGTATTATCTCAACAATCTTGCAGCACACATTGTCTACTATGTCCATTACTGCTGACAGGATGCCATATTGCAAATTCAGCTTTGCTATTTGGGTTCTTAGACTCTACTATGTTCAATGAACATACCCAGCTCAGCAACCAGTTACTTCACTCTTGAAATCTATAGCTATTTAAAGACCCCATTGCCATTTTCCTGGGCTACCAGGTTTGTTATTTAGCCACAGCTTCTTTCTTTGCTGACCACCAGTGCTTGCCTTGTATTAATTTGGGTTGCCCCAAACTTCTATCTGCCACCTGCTTTCGACCCTTTCTGCTTGGTTTCTTGTTTCTTCTTATTGCATGGACTATGCTAGTCCTGACTTTTTGCCTGATTGACTATCCCATTCTAAGTTCCATGTCATGATTTGTTGCTACAATTTTTTTTTTACATCATGTCAGTCGTTGCTCATGGAATGTCCAGCACTGACGTCCATACGTGGCAATCCAGAGGATCCACTGACATGGGTGACCTTGTGTCATTTCTATGCAGGATAGTTATTTTATAGCTGCTGGCGATAAGTTAATCAGAGCCATATTACACACATATGCCTGCTCTGCTGGGAATCTGGGAGTTTTGCATCTAGTATAGATGGCAAGCATGCTCTATATGCAACAAATGAAAGCAGTATTCTGAATTCCTCGCATCAGCTGTTACCGTGGTAATAGGGTAATCTCTTTAGTAGCTGCCACAGTGATTTATTTCCAGATAAATGATTCTGCTTCAGACATGCAGTACTCTAAAGCCTTCAGATGATCGTTTGCTCAGTCATAGTGTGAACTATTCCTGATTCCTCAGACAGCATGTCTTGTCTGCACGTGTCCTGTTATGGTATGCCTTGCAATCTGCAAGAAGCTACACACTCTGTTCATCATGCCAGCATATGGACAACACATTTGTCTTTTCAATCTGTAACTTAAAAGCTAAATATGTGACAAAGTGACAAGGCTGTACGGCCAATAAATCAAAGACTTTTTATTAATGATTGGATTTTTTTTTTTCCTTAAAGAGGTTGCCTGGGATAAAGTCATATTTCTAAACTAAGCTAAACACCCTCCCCCGCCTAACTTCTAACTTACTCACTTTACCAAAAATGTATATTTACCCATGTGACTGCCCCAGGAAGATTTTCAGATATTCCGGTGATGTTCCATTTTCCCATTTCCGGAACCGGAACGTCACCAATACTAACCTCCTAACCCATACTCATACTTACCTGTCTTACCCATTGAAGTCAATGATCATCATCAGTCTTTAAGTTCCTATGGTCCATGTGGCTGCTATGAAGCATATCTCTGAATACTGTTAATAGCAGCTCAGGCAAGATGGCTATACCTATAATTCTGTACAGAAAATTGAGCTAAAAAAAATCTATATTCAGAAAACAATAGATTAGAAAAACAATAATATATTTCAGTTTTTGATGTTATATATATATATATATATATATATATATATATATATATACTGTGTGTGTATATATATATAACATGGGGATGCACTTGATGTAAATGGGTACAATTGCAGGTTCCCTTTAAGTTATATATACCAAATACCATTGTCTCTTCAACAATTAAGAATATAACTACAGGTTACAGGGAGTACACACAGAATTGCAAAGTAAAAACCAAGCTAATAGAAGGAAAACTGTCATTGGGAACAATTAAAATAGACACAGTGGGTGACTGGAAGAGTACTACGGACAAGTAAATAAAAGGATGCTAGACTAATATATTGAGCCTTTTATAATTCACTAAGGTAGACATGTTAAGGCTAGTTTCACACCTGTGCTATTCTGATTTACAATGGCATGTTATACTCAGTATTGGTGTACAAGGTGACTGTACTTCTAAGCTGTTTTCGGCATTCACTCTGCATTAATGATGACATTGCAACTTGGAGAGCTATGTCAGGGCTCTTTATTTGCAACGCAAGTTGTATTTTTTGTTGGTGCCAACTTTTGATGTGTATGACTTTTTATTGATCACTTTTATTATTATTTTTGGGCGAGGTGAGATGACCAAAATGCATTGCAAAAATACATTATTATTATTATTTTTTACCTATGTACTAATTAACACTATTTTTGGATAGTTAGGGGATGTTTTCTTTACTTTATTTTGATTAAAGCTTAGCTGTTTTCACTTGACTACTTTTAATAGCAACAGTGAGGCCTGCAGTAATGACCTATTCAAGTCTATGGGACACCACTGCGATATAGGACATCGATTTTTAAAAAGTGGATAACTCTTTATGAATCCGGTCTGTTAATAAATCACGTGCACTCCTGTCCACCAAAATATAAATCTATGCCAGTTAGGAACTTGTGTACATTTCCTATGCAACTGGAATAAGCTAAAGTATGTAATATTTAATAAGGTAAAATTTTTCAGGCTGAGGAGTCCCTAACCTAGCCTGCCTTGCTCTTTTCCCTGCTCAGTCCAATTTCACAAAAAGTGGCAAGGGAGGCACAGAACGAACTACGTAGTGCATATTTGGCACAAAAAAGGACCGTGCCCCAAAGATGCACCATAGTTACACCCTTTCTATGCCAAAAAAATGTACATTTCCCCCAAAGTGTCAACTCTTACAAAAACATTACCTTTTTTATTTTTTTTATTATACTATGGCGGAAGTAAGTACATTTTGTCCGAGAGAAGGAATTTTAAAATTTTTGTCTTTGAAAACGTTTGATAGAAACGTATGGCTTTCTGTTTATAACTGACAGATGGTTTCATGCCAGACATTTATGGCTTAACTGTATTCTATATAACACATATGATCTAATGCTTTAAAAACAACATTTGTGGGAAAGGGCTACAGCTGTGTGCGCACTCCAGGGATTTATATGCACTAGTTAAAGTAGAAGTAGTCCATATTATTTGAAAAATGTTTGTTTTACATACTCCAGATTAGTGTACTGAACCCTCTTGAAAGGCACCAGCAAACCACTTTTACCACTGGTCCACTATGTGAAATCATGAATTACAAATAGAAAGTACCACCCTGTGACTAAGATCCCATCTGCAATAGCACAAACAGCTAGTCTGAAGTACATAGACTCTCCTTACACTTACTGTGAGCTGTAAGAAGCTGCAGATGCCTCTCTGAGCAGTGTACAGGCTGGGACCATGAAGGAACAGATATGTATGTAAACATGCACAGACCGTGTTCCTGATATAGGTGGCAACTGGCTAAAGTAGTCTGATATGTTCTTGCATTGCAGGTAGGTGGATACCATTTACAATTGTACACAGACTGAATGTCAGGGCAGGCAGCATAAGCTCAGTAGTCAAAGGCAAGCCAAGGTTAGCAACAGGAATCAGGAGGATCAGGATGAGCAAATACAGAGTCAGAAAACAGGCCAAAAGTTGACAGGAAAACCATAATACCTAAGAAAAACTGGTGGAAATCCTCACAGAAACAAGTTAAACTGCAATGCTACATTGCTTAGGCACCATGCTGAGGACTGCCTAGGATTGTCTGAGAAATGGTATGCCTTAGGCACTTGACGTGCCATTTCCGGAAACGGAACGTCACCTTTACTAACCCCCTCCCCCCAACCCATCATACTTACCTGTCTTCTGGGCAGGATCTTCTGGGCACGGGACGTCACTTCTTCTTCTGGGCACACCTTACCATGCCTGCACAATAGAGCCGGAGTGCCGGAATGCGCAGTAGCCACCTCTATTGTGCTGGCATGGGCGGATGGCAGACATGTAGAAGAGACGGTGTTGGCCGCCCAGAAGAAGTGAAGTCCCGTGCCCAGAAGATCCTGTTTGGAAGACTGGTCAGTATGATGGGGTGGGGGGGTTGAGTTAGTTAGTAAGGGTTAGTAGTGGGCGGGCAAGCTAGGGAAACAGGGAGGGGGTGTGAGTGAGAAAGGGAGGGGAATGGAGTCAGGGATTGAGGGGAAAGGAATGAGAGGAGGAAGGAGAGAAATCACTGTGACCCAAGGCATCATGGTAGTTGTAGGAAAACAAAACAGAACAGGAAGAGACCCATGTAAACAAATGCAGAAGATGCGAGGAGCTCACAGAGAAACCCAGAAATCACTCAAAATACTGCTAAAGGTATTTGGGTGCACTTCTTAAACTATTAATAGCACTAACAGACGTTTTTTGAAAAATTATTGTTTTTGCCCAGAAAACCCCTTTAAGGTAACAGATGTGTCTGCTTAGAAACATAACTTGTCGGTGAGTGCAGAAAGCTAGCATTACAGTACACCCCTTAAGTCCTCTGTTCTTTGGTCAGGAGCAGAGAAGAAATTACTTGGGAAGGGCGAGGTCAATGTTGTTCTGTGCAGGCTCCCAGGATCTCTCTTCAAGACTTAACTCTTTCCAATAACAGGTAGAAAGTCTTTTCTCTAACCTTGGAATCTGAAATCTCCTTTAGGCTAACGTAGCAGGCTGCAGTGAAAAAGTGCTGCGGGGAAAAAACGCGGCAGAAACACATTGCGTTTTTTTACGCAGTGCTTTTCACAGAAAGTCCGCAGAGTTTTCCTACTTCAATTATACCTATAGGGAGACCACCCGCATTTCCATAGAAATAATTGACATGCTGCAATTTACAAAAACACCACAGTACTGGAAATCACAGAATGTCCGTTGTGCGTATTTTTTTGCAATGTGTGGATGGGCGAACCACGGCATTTGCACCCACTTGGGGCCCGGCCTTACTGAAAAAAATTATCTTAAAGGTGTATAGGAGTAGGTACTAGAGCAGAAGTCCTGAAAACATCTATTGAGGAACATTGGCATTGAGTAGAGAAACAAGAAAAACATTAGTGATGCAGAGAATTGATGGAAGTCGCATATTGTAGGTCACAGGGTGAATTCCTATATGCAGATTTAGCAACAAGAATCTCAGAAGAAGCTGCCACAGGGAGAGGAACTCTAGGATGCTGGCCAAGTATGATGTGGAATGGTAAGTAGCAGTTGACGCTACAGAATTATTATGTTAAAGTGAGAAGATATACTGAATTATCTTGTTGTGAGGAGATGAAGTGACAGAGAGAGTTTTCCAGTACTTGATTGATTCACTCCACTTGTCCATTAGTTTATTCATGGAAGGCTGAGGAGAAGTCTAATTTTACATCTGCAGAAAGTTCTCCAGAATCTTGAGATGAATTGAATTACAGTTGTGCTAAAAAGTTTACATACCCTGGCAGATTTTTTTGTTTTTTTGGCCTTTTTTCAGAGAATATGAATGATAACACAAAAACTTTTTCTCCATTCATGGTTAGTGGTTGGTTGAAGCCATTTATTGTCAAACTTCTGTGTTTTCTCTTTTTAAATCATAATGACAACCAAAAAACATCAAAATGACCCTGTTCAAAAGTTCACATACCCTGGTGATTTTGTCCTGATAACATGCCCAAAAGTTGACACAAAGGGGTTTGAATGGCTGCTAAAGGTAACATCTTCACGTTTGACCTGTTTGCTTGTAATCAGTGTGTGTGCATAAAAGCTGAGTGAGTTTCTGGGATCCAGAAAGACAGAGGGCATTTTCACAGAAAGTGAGTGTCACTGCCACAATGGGGGAACAAATAGTTTGCATGACTAAGTTGATATTCTTGATCAGAAATCCTGAGTTGTTCCACCTGAATTGTTTTTTCATCTACAGGAACTGCAGACAGGAACCTTTTTTGTATGAGGGTCAGTATATTTCATAGGACAAGTTTGGTACTGTAAGTTCTTCTAGGGTGTGAGGGAGAAGACAGACTTATAGGGATAGAGTGTAGGGAGAAGCTTGGGAATGTGTTGACAAAAAAACGGGACCTGCACTGTACTCTTTCAACTTGCCTGAATGTATTGGTAAGACCTTTCTGCATGAAAACTACTGTGTCTATGTAATTTGTCCATGGGAATAGTGGTCATGGTACTTTCAGAATCATAGTAACACAGTGGGTTGGCATGTTTACAATCCAGGTGTTAAACATATTATTATTATTATTATTGTCATTAATAATTATAATATTGAACAGCAACAATATCCTCACATGGGTTGTATGGGTCAGCAAAGAACGCACACCAACAATGTGTATAGAGAAAAAGCAAAAGTATTATTGTACTCAGACTCAATTGATCAGCGAGGAGTTGGACCAACACATAATCACTGCAAAACAAATAAGCAAACCATAACCGACACAGCAATACCCCACAAAAACAACAGTAAATGAAAAGAAGAGGGAACATGAAATACAACACAAAAATACAACATGTCCACAACAAACCCTAACAGTAACAACTCTCCAACCCAACATACATACAATAACAATAATTTAATACTGAGCAGGCACAGAGGCCTTCATCCTCTCTCCAGGCTCCAGGCTTCCCTCAGTTCTTTAGGGTCTCTCCCCCAAATGCTCCCACCCTGGGTATTTTATACTATATCTCTGACTCCCCCCCCCCCCCGTATGCTTCCCCCTCTATTGTTCCCCACCGATGATCAAAGAATTGTTTTTATCTGTCTTCTCCCTCATCAGTATGCCTCAAGATGCGTCATAATCCAAAATGTTGCATAGTTATCACATCCTGAATCCATTGTCCTTAAGAGAAGTTCCCACAGAAGGGAGGTGTGCTACCAGTTGTTGACACCCTTCATACTTAAGTTTGAATGGGAAGTTCTTTATGATTACGGTAGCCTTTGAAATATAGATTACTGGACAATCTTATTTCCTATTCTACATCCTGCCTATCTAGTTAATGTTTATCTGACACCAGTCATGCTATAGGAACCATATTCAGAACCTTGATGATATATTGTGGCCTCTTCAGATTATTATAGACACACTTATATTCCCATATACATACAATGATATATAGCCATATTCCATGGTATATCTTACAATATGAGTATATTTTTACACAGTGAGTATTACACAGCCGAGGGCCTGGACCAGCCACTGGAGTCGGAAGATTCTCTTACTCCGGTCAGATCGTATTAAGTCAATTAATAAAAACATTGGTACCAATAAAAAGTACAACTTGTCCCACAAATAAAGAGCCCTCTGTCAACAGTACAGTAAAAAAGTTATAGACATCAGAATACAGTTAACCCTGGAAAATCATTCATTTGCCATGTCACTTTTAATGCAGAGTGAATGCCGTAAAAACAAAATGCAAAAAATTATGATAGAATTGTGTGTTATTTCACCTGGACCCCCAAAAAATGGAAATAAAAGCTAATCAAAGCATTATATGTATTCCAACATGGTGGCAAATGAAAGTACAACTTGTCACGCAAAGAATAAGCCCTCACATAGCTATGTCGACAGAAAATAAAAAAGTTATGAATTTTGGAAGACTTCAAAGTTTTTTTGTGGCTGAAGTCCCTGCTGCACTGTGACGTCCCATGTCCCTTTCCTTAGGCCGCTGATTGACATGAAAATGGGTCTCCAAAGTGGAATAACAGAGACATATTTCGAAACTTTTGAATCGTCTATTCCTTTTAAGTGGAGAACTTTTACTTTCACAAGTTTACCACTTTATGGAATGCTTTTTCCTGGGATTTTGGGAAATGTTTTGGGAAATGCTGTCTATAACATGCCAAAAGTTACATGGATAGTTGGGTTCCCCAGCAACCTTGAGTCCAAATCCCTGGTCTCTATGTTGTTTGTTTTTTTTCAATGGAAAGTGACACATATTAGTATCAAACCTCCTCAAAAGTTGTGTAACTGTCATTTCAGAAAAAGTTTTAGTCTGGTGGCCCATGTACTGAGACCTCCACAATCACTGTGGTCATCTGAGTGCTGTGCCCATTCAATTGTGATTAGCTTCTGAGCAGAGTGGTTAGCAGTATATGAATGCATGGGATGTGTTTCTGATGCTCCTTTTGAATCCAAAACCAGGGGTGACTATAAACTGAAATGACATATAAAGGACAGGTGATGGTGTCTTTTTGTTTTTTAGTGCACTCCTAGTCTTGCCTTCAAAATCTTCTTAAAAATCTAAGTACGTAAACACACTCTTAGACTTTTCTATGAGCCCATAAACCACTTGGCTTGGTGCTCCTAACAGAGCACCAAAAGGACACAGATGAGCAAAGTTATCTGCACAGCACACGAACTCCCTCCAGTAGAAACATAAGACATGTCAGAAATTTTCTGAAATGACAGTTATATTTTAACAGTCTTGTAAGAAAACACTTGCATTTGGGTTTGGGAAAAATATACTTTATTTTTTTATATATTTGTATTGCTTGTAAGTAAGCGTCACAAAACTTTAATTTGAAATTTCTAATGCGTACATTTTTAGATCTTAGTGTATTAAAATGTTAGTAATTTTAAGAAATTTTCTTGCTAATGACTTTTTTCACCATTGTTTTACAGAATCTAAAATGAAGAAGGAGTTAGCATTGTTACATACTTCAAGCAGCTTTGAAGAAGATGTTATTATGTTTACAAACTCTGCACTTTCTAATTATTTGCCACAAAATGAGACAAAAGATGAAGAAAACATTTTACATATCAGACGTAAACGCTTTATTTCATATCCTAGATATGTGGAACTCATGGTTACAGCAGACGCAAAAATGGTGCGCCATCATGGCAGAAACCTACAGCACTACATTTTAACCCTAATGTCAATAGTAAGTCACGTAAGCACTTAATACACAGGTTTAAGCAAGCTCTCAATGCTCTGTTAATGACAATTCATGGTGTATAACTATGCATAAAGAGATATTCTCATCTCCAGAATCATAATCAAATGTGTAGCATACATTAACCGAAGTGTTTTACCCAATTCATTGCTTCATCTATCATGCTCCATTTGTCAGATACAGCTAAATATGCTTCTTCAGTGTTTTCAGTTCATTGCCTAGGTGAGAGTCCACCTCTTGCTTTAGTGGTTTGCTAATGACTTGGTCCCTTTTCCTCTTTTTCTTTGTCTGTCTGCACATTGCTTTTAGTTGCTGAGTCTTGAAAATGGCTAGAACAGCAGTGAGCAGTGCCTCTGTTATCTCTGTGTGTAAATCCAGAGATAACTGCAATTTAGAACAAGCATGGAGCATGCTGCTGGACTGAGCTGAAAACAGTATTCAAATTATGACATTCACCTCCATAAACAAAGCTTATACCATGCATACAAATAATTTTCACTTGTGAAGATTTTTTTATCATTGGTATTGTTATTGTTAAAGTGGTTGTCTGGCCCCAAAATGATTTTTCGGTCATCAGTATCCGACTGCACACATATCAGCTGCTCCAGCAGCCTCCGGGTGCTAGAAGTTACAGCAGTGGATGGAAAGTGTGTGCAGCCGCTCCAATTCATGTAATAGAAGTGGCGCAGTCCACTGCATAGCGGTGATTCCGAGAAAGTTCAGCACCGCTCCTATTGCATGAATAGTAGTACAGTACAGTACCAGAATGACAGAGATGTTACTAAATATCATTTGGTGCAGATTTTGTGCAGCGCATCAATCCTGTGGAAACATGCTGTAATGCTGTTTGTAAATTATTTGATAATAAATACACTGTAGTAGCAAGTGACTGACCACAAAGTCAGCTCCAGATGCAGTTTCAGCCAGAGTCATGCTACTAAGTGGGTCAGTGTAGCTAACTTTTTAATAGGCCTGGTTATTTCTCCAAGTGCAACCTCACTACATTTGAAACAGAATTCCATGGTTTATTTTCTGATACTAGTATGAGTAAATGGTTTCTATATATGGATGCTATGTTGTGTGCCAAGAGGAATGTCGTGTGATATTTGATATGATCACTTGTGTTTAACAGCCTGCACACACCCTTGATTGAGAGCCTCTGTAAAAAAAAAAAAAAAACTTTCCAATCTAAATGTGTTCTCTCTGTATACATGTATACTAAATAATAATGCTCCCTCATAAAAAAAGTTCCTTTTTGCTTTGGTATATTTCTTATTTGTAAATGCCTAATTTATCACATTATTCAAATATGTATCAAATTTTGTTTGAAAAATAAAATCTATTTCTAATTTGTCAAATGAAATGCTTTTGGATTTATCTGATCTGTGGTACATTTTTTATATTAGGTTGCTGCTATCTATAAAGATCCAAGCATTGGGAATCTCATAAATATCTTAATTGTAAAGCTAATTGTAATTCACAATGACCAGGTAACATACTATTTTACTTTTACTTTTACTATTTTTTTTTCTGTTTTGGAATTTTAATGAACATTAATGAACATTTCCTAACAATTTTCCTGCACAAGATATACATTTAACATCAAAGGGTGGCCGCATAGGAAAAAAATAAAAAGAAGTCCTGTTTTGTGCTAATAAGCTTTTCCATCTAGGCCAGTGAGATTCGAAGTTTGTTGCCATCCCAACCCTTGTAAATGAGAATGGAGGCATGAACAATAAAGTTTACTTTTGTATAGTATGTTTTCTGATATGGTTATGATTTTGGAAAGGGCAAGTATTGTGCAGGTTCAGAATGCCCATTTTTAAGTATCATGCCTGTATTATACAGGCACGCTCGATTATCATTTTAAATGCTTAGATGTATTATAAAAAGTAAAAAGGCCTTCCACATCTGCTTTCTTAAAAGTAGTTGCATTATTTAAAGGAACACTAAACACAAAAAATATTCCAGTACTTCCTGGATTAATGTAATTTCCTTTAATCCTATTTTGTCATTATTATTAATAAAACTGAAAAAAAAATTTGATGTGTTCACCTTTAACTTGGCTCAGATTCGATTAAGGCCTCCCGTTTCTCATGAAACATAGTCAACTTAATCAGGCTGACACAAGCGTCACCTCTCCATTGTTCGGGTCTGTAGGGGGACCTGAACAATGGAGAGACGGACAGCTAAAATGGTAGTTACACATGGATCCTGGCGAACCTCATTGACTATTATAAGGTCCGTCGTTTTTTAAACTGAAACTGGTGGAGGAAAAAGCAGATGTGAATGAATCCTTATGAAGAATGTTAAACTAGGGGGTATAAGAGGGACATTATACTATATGGGGCAAAAGGATGCCATTATATTGTGTGGGGGCATAAAAGGGCTATTATATTGCATGGGACATAAGAAGGCCATTATACTTTGTGGTGGCATAAGGGATCATAATACTGTTTGGGGACATAAGGATGTCATAATACTGTATGGGGCAAAAGGGGGCCATACATATACACACGTGGACAAAATTGTTGGTACCCCTCGTTTAATTAAATAAAAACTCACAATGGTCACAGAAATAATTTGAATCTGACAAAAGTAATAATGTATAAAAATTCTATGAAAATGAACAAATTAAAGTCAGACATTGCTTTTCAACCATGCTTCAACAGAATTTTTTAAAAAAGAAAAAACTCATGAAACAGGCCTGGACAGAAATGATGGTATCCTTAACTTAATATTTTGTTGCACAACCTTTTGAGGCAATCACTGCAATCAAACGATTCCTGTAACTGTCAATGAGACTTCTGCACCTCTCAACAGGTATTTTAGCCCACTCCTCATGAGCAAACTGCTCGAGTTTTCTCTGGTTTGAAGGGTGCCTTTTCCAGACAGCATGTTTCAGCTCCTTCCAAATATGCTAAATAGGATTTAGGTCAGGGCTCATTGAAGGCCACTTCAGAATAGTCCAATGTTTTCCTCTTAGCCATTCTTGGGTGTTTTTAGCTGTGTTTTGGGTCATTATCCTGTTGCAAGACCCATGACCTGCGACTGAGACAAAGCTTTCTGACACTGGGCAGCACATTTCTCTCTAGAATCCCTTGATAGTCTTGAGATTTCATTATACCCTGCACAGATTTAAGACACCCTGTACCAGATGCAGCAAAGCAGCCCCAGAACATAACAGAGCCTCCTCCATGTTTCACAGTAGGGACAGTGTTGTTTTCAAGATATGCTTCATTTTTCCATCTGTGCCTTGCCAAAAATTTCGATTTTTGTCTCATCTGTCCATAGGACATTCTCCCAGAAGCTTTGTGGCTTGTCAACATCCAGATTGGCAAATTCCAGTTTTGTCAGATTCAAGTTATTTCTGTGACCATTGTGGGTTTTTCTTTCATTAAACTAGGGATACCAACAATTTTGTCCACGTGTGTATGTGGGAGCATGTCAATTATAGGTCAGGTCTACCGCTGCAAAAACAACCAATTTCAGTTTGTTTGTTTTTTTTGTTCGTTTTGTTTTTTTTTGCTGTGGTGGCTTTAAAAGGAACACACTGACACTGCATGAGTTGCTTAACAAAGGGACCCACCGAGGCTCTGACACTCAAAGGCTCTCACAAACTTGAAGGCGGTCCTGCCCAGTCCTTTGGCTAAGCCGTGCCCCTCAGCAGGCCAACAGCTGAAAATGGAGAAATTCAGTAGGAGTGTAAATCCTTTGTACTCTGCAGGATTTCTACAAGACTTTTTCTGGGTCATGCAGGAAATTCTGCAGATTGATGAACAGTGAGGGCCACCCTATTTCTCTGGTATTTTTTCTTTTCTCTTTTTCTTAGGTTTGGTGTTTCTTTATGGGATAACTATTTGTCTGCAGTATAGAAACAATAATACACCTATGTAACCGGTAAAAGGCTTTAAAATATCTATTCATTATGTTTTCAGCTGTTTCTTTCCTCTAAAACAATGTAACACATATTTTGATACTTATGTTAAGATGCCATTTTTTCTGTAATGTGCAGGATGGACCAGTAATCAGCTTTAATGCAGCTACAACACTTCACAATTTTTGTGTTTGGCAAAGAACACAAAATATTCTTGATGATTCTCATCCTTCCCATTATGATACAGCTGTTCTTCTTACAAGGTATTGTTTATCAGATAGTATCACAATTTTACTGTGCTGTAACTAAAAAACTGTGGAAGTGTGACTTGAAACTCTATTTTCACAGTATAATATATTTTGTTGTATTGGTAATGTAATTTTCAGACTTTGTGATATTCCCTTTCTTCTTTATTATAACTAGTATGTTAATTTTGCTATCACTCTTTATACAGAAAAACTAATGGTACATACAGTAGTAACCTTAACCAGGTATAACCAAATAATTTAATGATTTATGAGTACTAATACAGACTTACATTTATCCATACCTATGTCCCTCTGTTGAGGAACTGCATAGCCACCTCTCAGGTTAGTAAGTAATTTCATACCCAAGCTATTCCTAGGCATATCTAGCTATTCTTATGATGAGAAAACTTCTTTCAATTTTGTACAATTTTTTTTTAGCAGTTTTTGCATTTTTTCAGGTCTTAACTGCTGTAGATGTTTTTGATAGTCTATTGTGGAATATGAAATTGTTAATATACACAGTGTTTTGGTTTGTGGTGTTTTCGTGGTGATTTGGAGATGAGTCCAGCATTACGCAGTTGAAGGCAAGGACATTGCATATTGTTTCATTGTGCATGGTTTGTGAAGAAAGATGTATTATTCTGAGCTTCAATGGTGCAATGCACCCTCAGCTGCAAGAGATGAGTTAAAAGTTATTAAACATGGAGAGAGAAGGACGACAGAGACTGGTATGGGCAGGTTTGGGACCGTAAACCCCAGCTTTATATGAACATACTAGTGGTTTAGTGGCCCCAAACCTGTAGACAGGTTCCACTTTAAACACGCTTCAATGTACAAGTGTTTCTTTTTAACATACTTTTAAAACACAATCCTATGTGGAAGAGTCCTTAAAGCAAACCTCATCAGGAATTTATGCTGTCCTGCCTGAGAACACAACTGTATATATAAGAGATAGAGAAGCTGAGCTTTGTGACGCATAGGTTTGTATTATTTGGAACAGGATTTGCTCTCCTAGGGGAAACAGAGTCCTGTTTAACCTACCCTCACACAGTGATTGATAGTTTTATCTGTATCAGTGTATGTAGACAGGAGGTTGTCAATCTATGTAAACTGGCTACACCAAACTTTCGCTGTTTCTCCTAGGAGTCCTGTTAGGATTTGCTCTGATTTTTACTCATATATTCTACTCCACATTTTATATAAACCTATATATCATAAAGCGTAGCGTCTATCTTGCTGTTGTTCATTCAGCTAAGATTGGGTATCTCACAAGTTAGTTTAAAGTTTATACTTACATGAAGATTTTGGTTGCAGCTTCCTTTAGATGACTAATGATCCCTGGGTCGCCCTACGAGTCCTTCCCTAATGTTACTGAATGGAGTTGCAATGCAAGTGTGCCACGACTCCAACTTCCAGTTGCAAAAAAACAATATTCAACTTTTTTGCTACTAGAAGACTCATCAGGACAATGAATCACAGGGCGACTTGGCGATCTTTGGTTGCGTGACAGGAGTTGGGCCAAAAGCAAAAAGTGGCCCTATCCTTAAAGGGTTAATCCCACAGGTTTAACCATATTTAGATTTGCAGACAATAAGAAGTTAAAACATTTTTGCAAATATAAATAATTAAAAATTTTGTTGCGTTTTAAAGATTTACTCTAACCATCTTAGTGGTGCCAGTCTTTTGTTTTGATTGGTTGCCAATGAATGCAGGAACTGTGTATGGTCTGGCACTTTTCGCAAAACCAGCCACCATCTCCTTATTGTGGCCAAATTATCAGGCAGGAATAGTGCATGTGCAAGAAGAAATCCAGCCACATCAAGGAAATCATGGCTGGCTTTCAGAGTATAGACAGTTCTTGCATTCATTGTCGCATCCATTGGCAAACGATCAAGACAACAGTCAGTTATCATTAAGATGGTTAGAGAAAATCCTTGTAATTATTTATATTTACAAAAGTGTTTATCTTTTAATAGTCACTCTGAAATGGTATGATTTCAAAATGATTTAAAGGTAAAGAAAAGTATATAAAGGTAAGGAGGTATAACTGAAAGTAATTAAAAATATAGAATGTATTGATAACTTGTGATTATGCTATCATAATTGTTCAGTGATGATTTTGAGACTTTTGCAGTTATAGCTGAGATGCATTTTTACTGGGTGGCAATAACTTTGGCACTGTTATTTTTTTTTTTTTATTCTCACTTCTTGCTTATCAATCCAGCTACAGTTAAATGAGACCTACAAAATATTTTATTGAAAAGGCCATTTGTTAGGGAAGTACCAGTTAAGCAGTTCCCCAGTAAGTGTTGCTGGAACCTGGGAGGAAGGGGAAAGACAGAGTCCTGATTCTAGAACCACTCTGAAGTCCCTACCTACTTGCATCAACTACCCTAAGCGGTAGAGGACAACTGGGCGACGGTCCCTTCCTATAATAAGTGAAACACTGAATTCAGTCAAGACAAACAACGAGAACGGGAGGTCAACTATCCAAGGGGTCGCAACCACATGGGCAACTAGGTACAAAATCCGAATCCAGAAGAATAGTCAAGAGGATAAAGCGAAGGTCAGAATATAGATATCAGAGAAACAGTAATACGCTAGCACGCTCTAAGAGACTAACAGCAAGCACCCATCTGTGGACTAATGGGCTGTATATGGGAAGCCCGGAATCCACCCCAGACATGATTAGGAGGTAAGATGCCAATCATAGAGCTACTAATGTTAACTCTTCGCAAACCAGAGAGAACTCAGAATACTGCCTGGACTGATACACTGAAACAAACTCTCAGCTGTGCTAAAACACAATACAACAGGAGGCCCAGGAGCAGGGGATCATAAATGGACACACCTCCCATGCCGTACCATGTGGCTGGAGGATGGTTGCAGAAGTCTAAACGGACAAGGATGTTACACCATTAGTGTATGTTAAAAATGTGAAAACATTTTGAGGACAATACGTTATGCAATTTCTGTGAAATCTTGTAGTGTTACCATGGAGAACTTTAGTAGATTCAGTTGAACAAATACTGTATAAAATATCTGTATATTACCTGGTTTGTTAAGTGACAGATATCAGAAGTGATGTCACTAAAATCTGGCAACCTTTATACTGGACTATTAATGGACCGCAGTTGGTTGTATTTATTATAAGATGTATTAATTTACAGAAATATAATGTTGACTTTATATGTTATCATACATATTACATGTATTGACTATTACTGTATATTTAACTTTCTTTGTACCTTTTTTTCCATAGAGAAGATATATGCAGAGCCAGTAATAAATGTGATACTTTAGGTAAGTAGTTATGTTTTGTGAGCTATTATATAACGATCCCGTGCACTGCTATCTGCATCAAAAATTGAAAAGATAGTTTTAGAAATTGAAATGATATAACCATAACCAACTTTTTTGAGCAAATACTATTGTAGAAAAGCAGGAAATGTTTCCTTAGATTTGCCCTTTTGTTTAATAGTTAGGCAGTTAATATACAGACGCAAGGCTCTGCTCACATCTTGTTTTGTCCCTCAGTCAGAGGTATACATTGGGAGTAATCTATGAAGCATTCCTTCAATAAGGTCTGCAATACATGTTGCTCTATAGGCATACAATAGAATGTGTTTCCCAAATACTTCCGTGAAAAAGTTCTACTGTTCATATTTTTACTTTACTGTATCCATCTGTACACTGTGTTTTCCTATAAAGTGAAAAAGGTATACTGATACATGTCAACACAATTTTTGCCAGAAGAGCACTCATTTGGCATATACCAAATGCATGGGTCCCTAGGCAAACATTTGGCTTGTGCAGCGGTACTGCATGCACCTTAGTTTGACAAAGTTAACCTACATGCACTAAATGCTAGTGTGGCCTTTGGGTTTTTAGCATTTCATCTCTAAAGTAATGGAGTTACCACTACTATCTATCAACTATAAGAGTAAAGAGTTGTGAAAGAGCAGGATGGAAAATCTGCTCAAACGTTCTGTAGTATGCTGTTCTTCTATCTATTGGAAGGTTGGGAGATATGCTGAAACATTTTCAATGCCGTACTATGGAACGTGAATTCACAGGTGCAGTCACTTCTGCAATAATATTGGGGGGAAAGGTGACTCTGGATATTGAATGTAATGTACTAGGATGGGGTCTGAGGCTCTTAGAACATAGTGGGTTGCTTTAGAATCAGGTTATTAAGGATACTAGAAGTTATTAGAGATAACCCACCAAATGCCATACAAATACTTGAAATTTACCATACATTTGACAAATTATGACTTTCCTGTAATATCAGGAGACTAATTTGAGAGTGGATTGAGGTGCAGTATTATGTATTTAGCATTTCTTTAAGGTTACTTAATATCAGGAACATAGACATGATGCAATCTATCATGACATAGCTGGGCAAATTATGTAGTTCATTTGTGTAAACCATTGTATATCTTTCTAGTAATTGATCTGTTTGATTTAGCCCTCAAAAAGTTTGAAGCACTTCTTCAAAAGTTTGTTGTAATTGCAAAAATGTACATATTTTCTCTAATTGGCTACCTGTAAAACAGCTGACCCTTGTGGGTATTGGGGATGAGTGCCTATAGGGCAACCACTAACTTTTCCACAGCTCCCTGCAGTTTGTCATTTGCATCTTTGAAACCTGAAATGGACTGTCATTTGTGAAGTGCAGTGAACAAACATAGACAATGATAATCATGCAAAATCAAGTGTTGTTTATATATGTTTTATGTGATGCTATATTGTTTATAATTTACAGGATTAGCAGAGCTAGGTACAATGTGTGATCCACAACGGAGTTGCTCTATCAGTGAGGAAAATGGTTTAGGTGCTGCATTCACCATTGCACATGAACTGGGACATGTGTGAGTATTGTTTTGTTTTCAGTTTAATAAAAAACAAAACCTATCTGCAATGTAGGTATGTGTAGAGGAGTGTGGGGACAAAAACAAACAACCACACATTTCTTACTTTTTAGTTGAACACGCTTTACTCGCACACGTTTAAAGAGGACCTGTCGCCAGGTTTAAAAAACCAAATGACATTCATTTTGAGGTTATATATTTCTAAATCCGTTCAGTCGTTCTAAAGGTATAAGACCACATAGTATGATATTCAGAGACCATGGGGAGGTGCAGAAAAATGATAAACACCCATACCCATCTTACCCCACCTTCCCTAGGCTCCTTTATATATTCCAATGTTCTTTTTGGGACTTCTTCCAGCCTCCTGGGTGATGTTAGCAGTCCTGCATCTCCACTGAGGCCTGTTATTGGGCCTCTTCGATCATGTGGGCACATCAATGTCATGATGTTTAACAGTGATGCAGCGCTGGACAACACCCAGAAAAGACCACTGGATGACACAAGGGAGACTAGGAATGATGAGGGAAGGTGAATTTGAGTTATTTTTCTGCATGTTCCCTGAGCCTATGATCAGTATACTCTTGGGTCTAAAGAGACACCCAAGTATAACAATGATTTGTGGGTGGTAGACCCTAAAAATTTCAGGTTTGGCTGAACCCAAAATTATTGAAAAATTACTAACAAACCTGCTCATTGTAAACCGTTTTGCTCATTTCTAGTTACCATAGTGTACCCTAATTTGCATAAACATTTAACAGGACTTATATCTTTGGAACCGCTGAACAGATTTAGATAAACAAAACACCAAATTGCTCAGGATGACAGTGCCTGTTAAATGAGGTGTCATTGGGATTTTCAGACCTGGTGACAGGTCCTCTTTAAGTTTAGAATAAAGCAGAAAAAGGGGTGACAAGTATTCAGACCTGTCAATAGCTCCGCGCGTGTAGACTATGACTTTTTTGCACTTTAATAGTTGAGACCTGATGCCACTTTCACTCTAGGCCTGTTTTTTGCAGGTGGGTTGAATTAATAGTTTCTGGGCACTGTAGCTTGTGATTTATTGTAACTCAATCATCGATCGATGCTGTTAATTCTCTTTTAAGATGCAAAGATTATTGAGGTTTTCTTTTGTATCCTCTGCACATAGAGCAGATTACTAGTAGTATAGCTTGGAGAACAGAGCTACAGTAAAAGAGAAGCTGCTGGATGAGGACATCTGCAGGAGGACATAGTCTTACTAGCCTGCTATGGTCCCTAGCAATCACAGGCCTCCCCTGTGCCCATTAGTCCAATCTGTGCTCCTTTCAAGCATTGAACCACTTCTTGGTTCGATTTACTAAACTTGTTTGTTCTTGTTCTAGCCTCCAACTTATTTGTAAATGTTCCTGCCATGTAGCCCATTTCATAAAGCAGTCCTTGCCATCTCTGTTTGCCATAATTGTAGAGCTTCTGTTGGGTGTTCCTGCTGGTAAAACCTTAGCAGTAATCTCTTCTCATTTAAAGACACAGCAGTCTGTGGCAAAATGTCCAGGCCAGGCCCCAATACCTGTGAGCCCATCCATGTCATCCCTGGAGTTATGAGGAAGGCCCCTACTGCTTTTGAAGGCCCTTTTTTATCTGGACAATCTCCTTAGCAAGTTAACTCAACAAGTCCAAAATAAATCTAAATTCTGGAACATCATGTGAGTGTGGGTGCACTTATGAAAGGTTCAGGGGTTGCCTCATGGAGACTCATCCTACTGACTACGCCAATTGTAGAAGGGAGTGGGAAAAATAGACAACCAAGCTTTTCCTATTTTTTAGATGAACACAAGAGGGTAACATAAATTAAGACCTGTCACTAGCTCAGCAGAGTCCAACTGTATCTAATTTGTGAAATATGATTTTTTAGCACTTTAAACTATATCTGAGGGCCTTAGGTCACTTTCACTCATAGGCCGCTCTTTCCAGACATAGGGATATTTAGGCTTTCTTCTGCACTCCATAGCTGCTCTTCTGTGTAATGCCCTCCTGCACCTCTCTCAGCCCAGCAGCATTTTCCTTACTAAATCTCTGTTCCTCAAAGCTTACTCCTTTTTCTCTATGCCTTTGGGATTGGTAGTTGACCCACACAAAGTAATGTTTAACCAATCCCTGTTAGTCATGGTAGCAGCTCTCCCAGCTGTTACTTACTGCCCACTCATTCTCCCAGTCACAGCTAATTGGAGGTGTTCATGGATCTCTGGCTGGGCTGTGAAGTCCTATTACCTACCAGCTAGCTGATTACTACAACACTATTTGTGTGTCATCCCTTTACATATGATATTGATTTATTACTGTTTTCTGTTCCAGACATGCATAATATTACAACTGTAAATCCTGGATTGACCACATGTCTAATGATTCAAACTAACAGCATCATTGCAGTGGTAAATCAAACGTTTTGCAGCCATAATTTTGGTGCAAAACAGGTGCAAATACACAGATATTATGCTTGAGTAAGACCAGAATAATGCTTCCTTTCTTTTGACTTCTAAGTGAAAGATGATATAAGCAACATATATCTATTGAAGTCTGCTGTGCCACTGATCAATTTAGTGTCCATCTTTTCAAAACATCTGGCCCCTGGTAGCTTACAGTGGGGAAAAAAAGTATTTAGTCAGCCACCAATTGTGCAAGTTCTCCCATTTAAAAAGATGAGAGAGGCCTGTAATTGTCATCATAGGTAGACCTCAACTATGAGAGACAAAATGAGAAAACATATCTAGAAAATCACATTGTCTGATTTTTTAAGAATTTATTTGCAAATTTTGGTGGAAAATAAGTATTTGGTCATCTAAACAAGCAAGATTTCTGGCTCTCACAGACCTGTAACTTCTTCTTTAAGAGGCTCCTCTGTCCTCCACTCATTACCTGTAGTAATGGCACCTGTTTGAAATTGTTATCAGTATAAAAGACACCTGTCCACAACCTCAAACAGTCACACTCCAAACTCCACTATGGTGAAGATCAAAGAGCTGTGGAAGGACACCAGAAACAAAATTGTAGACCTGCACCAGGCTGGGATGACTGAATCTGCACTAGACAAGCAGCTTGGTGTGAAGAAATCAACTGTGGGAGCAATAATTAGAAAATGGAAGACATACAAGACCACTGATAATCTCCCTCGATCAGGGGCTCCACGCAAGATCTCACCCATAGGATCAAAATGATCACAAGAACGGTGAGCAAAAATCCCAGAACCTCATGGGGGGACCTAGTGAATGACCTGCAGAAAGCTGGGACTAACGTAACAAAGGCTACCGTCAGTAACACACTGTGCCGCCAGGGACTCAGATCCTGCAGTGCCAGACGTGTCCCCCTGCTTAAGCCAGTACATATCCGGGCCCGTCTGAAGTTTGCTAGAGAGCATTTGGATGTTCCAGAAGAGTATTGGGAGAATGTCATATGGTCAGATGAAACCAAAGTAGAACTGTTTGGTAGAAACACAACTCGTCGTGTTTGGAGGAGAGTGACTGCTGAGTTGCATCCAAAAAACACCATACCTACTGTGAAGCATGGGGGTGGTAACATCATACTTTGGGGCTGTTTCTCTGCAAAGGCACCAGGATGACTGATCTGTGTACATGAAAGAATGAATGGGGCCATGTATCGTGAGATTTTGAGTGCAAACCTCCTTCCATCAGCTAGGGCATTGAAGATGAAACGTGGCTAGGTCTTTCAGCATGACAATGATCCCAAGCACACCACCAGGGCAATGAAGGAGTGGCTTCGTAAGAAGCATTTCAAGGTCCTGGAGTGGCCTAGCCAGTCTCCAGATCTCAACCCCATAGAAAACCATTGGAGGGAGTTGAAAGTCGGTGTTGCCCAGCAACAGCCCCAAAACATCACTGCTCTAGAGGAGATCTGCATGGAGGAATGGGCCAACATACCAGTAACAGTGCGTGCCAACCTTGTGAAGACTTACAGAAAACGTTTGACCTCTGTCATTGCCAACAAAGGATATATAACAAAGTATTGAGATGAACTTTTGTTATTGACCAAATACTTATTTTCCACCATAATTTGCAAATAAATTCTTTAAAAATCAGACAATGTGATTTTCTGGATTTGTTTTCTCATTTTGTCTCTCATAGTTGAAGTCTACCTATGATGACAATTACAGGCCTCTCTCATCTTTTTTAGTGGGAGAACTTGCACAAATGGTGGCTGACTAAATACTTTATATGTGAATTAGCTCTTATTTTCCAAGTGGACAGTAACCTTTGTGGCTGAAAAGGGGTCTTTGTCTCTGGGGGGCCAGTACATTTGTGCATGACACAAACAGCCTATTGACTTCAATGGATGGTGGTGGTCGCAGCAGTCAGTAACCCATAATAATCTTATTTTAAGGAGACTATTTTAACAAGGAAGTGTGGTAAAAAAAACAACCCTTCTACAGTCACTGTCCATTTAGGGTGTGTTCACACTTACGCCGGCACTCTGTCCGCCGCGAATCCGATCTAAATGTCGGAAAACTGGATAGAGACTGTATAGGGAAAGGTTTGCGACGCTTTGCTTAAACCCATTCACTTCTATGGGTTTTTAAAGCAATGCGCAGGTGTGCGCATTTTTTTCGTCGGAAACAAAGTCGGACATGCAGGACTTTGTGTCCGACGAAAAAAAAACTGGCTTCGCGGCGCAGAGGGTGTAAGCACACACCTGCGCATTGCTTTAAAAACCCATAGAAGTGAATCGGTTTTTAAGCAAAGCGTCGCAAACCTTTCCCTATCCAGTTTTCCGACATTTAGGTCGGATTTGCGGCGGACAGAGTGCCGGCGCAATTGTGAACCTACCCTTAGCAACACTCCTGTTTACACTCTGGCTTTACTCAGCTTATCATATTATATGCATCCACAGCTTTTCTCGATGGACATGGATGTGAACAATGATTTAACACCAGATGTCTGTCCTGGACCAATAGGGCAGATTACTACAGAAAATGTGCCAGAATTCTGGAGTACATGACTTACACCTCTTTTATCATCATTTTTAGACACTGTCTGACAATTTCTGCTCCTTGTCTGCCTAGGGATGAGAATTATCAGAAAGAGGAGGGCTTTATGAAAAGGATGTGGAGCTTAAAATGCAATATTGTTTTTGTTGTAAACTAAGCCAACTCATAATTGGTGTAAAGACTACACAGTCTAAAGATGCACCAGATTTACTATTAGGTACTTTTAGACAGCATTAAAAAATAAGCTCCAATATGTCCTTATGAGAAGGCTGGATAAGGCCAGAGAACAAACTCTTGAGAAACGTTGTCATGAGGACATAGAAGGGCAGCAGATGCAGCTTTTAAGTCAGTATCTTTCAGTACCTATAATCCATTAAAGAAATTATCACACCAGGACAGTCCCTGACTATATGCCCTATTAGGATTTATGGGCGTAAAGGAAGGTTCAGCTCGTACCCATTAAATGTGCCAGAAGTGGCTCATGCTCTTTCAGTTTATGCACTTGCACTGCTGTGAGCCTGCTGTCTTTTTAGAATGGGTTTGTCTTTATGAAACAACCCCTTTTAAAAAAGCAAGCGGTCATTAATTTCAGAAGAAAAAAGTTTTGTACCATGTTAAAGAGGGTATTCTGGGACTTTTAATCAGCTGATTAAAAGGACCACAGCACTTCTTACTGACTGGTGTCATATCTGTCAATGAGCACTTGTGCGGAAACCCCGAGTTTAGACGAGAGGTCCCACCAGATATTGCACCAGATATTCAATATAAAACAACACTGATGCAAATATAATAAAACTTAACATTTAATGGTTCATATAGAATAAATACCCATAAAATAACATGATATTAATCATGCTACATAAACCATGGATGTACTTAGCATACAGTACAGACCAAAAGTTTGGACACACCTTCTCATTCCAAGAGTTTTCTGTATTTTCATGACTATAAAAATTGTAGATTCACACTGAAGGCATCAAAACTATGAATTAACACATGTGAAATTATATACTTAACAAAAAAGTGTAAAACAACTGAAAATATGTCTTATATTCTAGGTACTTCAAAGTAGCCACCTTTTGCTTTGATTACTGCTTTGCACACTCTTGGCATTCTCTTGATGAGCTTCAAGAGGTAGTCACCTGAAATGGTCTTCCAACAGTCTTGAAGGAGTTCCCAGAGATGCTTAGCACTTTTTGGCCCTTTTGCCTTCACTCTGCGGTCCAGCTCACCCCAAACCATCTCGATTGGGTTCAGGTCTGGTGACTGTGGAAGCCAGGTCATCTGGCGTAGCACCCCATCACTCTCCTTCTTGGTCAAATAGCCCTTACACAGTCTGGAGGTGTGTTTGGGGTCATTGTCCTGTTGAAAAATAAATGATGGTCCAACTAAACACAAACCGGATGGAATAGCATGCCGCTGCAAGATGCTGTGGTAACCATGCTGGTTCAGTATTCCTTCAATTTTGAATAAATCCCCAACAGTGTCACCAGCAAAGCACCCCCACACCATCACACCGCTTCCTCCATGCTTCACGGTGGGAACCAGGCATGTAGAGTCCATTCGTTCACCTTTTCTGCGTCGCACAAAGACACGGTGGTTGGAACCAAAGATCTGAAATTTGGACTCATCACACCAAAGCACAGATTTCCACAGGTCTAATGTCCATTCCTTGTGTTCTTTAGCCCAAGCAAGTCTCTTCTGCTTGTTGCTTGTCCTTAGCAGTGGTTTCCTAGCAGCTATTTTACCATGAAGGCCTGCTGCACACAGTCTCCTCTTAACAGTTGTTGTAGAGATGTGTCTGCTGCTAGAACTCTGTGTGGCATTGACCTGGTCTCTAATCTGAGCTGCTGTTAACCTGCGATTTCTGAGGCTGGTGACTCGGATGAACTTATCTTCCGCAGCAGAGGTGACTCTTGGTCTTCCTTTCCTGGGGCAAAAGGTGGCTACTTTGAAGAACCTAGAATATAAGACATATTTTCAGTTGTTTCGCACTTTTTTGTTAAGTATATAATTCCACATGTGTTAATTCATAGTTTTGATGCCTTCAGTGTGAATCTACAATTTTTATAGTCATGAAAATACAGAAAACTCTTGGAATGAGAAGGTGTGTCCAAACTTTTGGTCTGTATTGTATATACAGTACAAATAGAAAAAATGCATGGATCTTACCCATTCCAGACGTCGAGAGTAAAGAAACCTGAGAGGGCAGCCAGGAGGAGAGACGACGGTCCCTACACTTCCCCTCAAACACTCTCCTTAACCTCCGTGCAATGACTCCTGCCCTGATAAGGGCAGTACCAAACTGTACCTTGACCAGACCCTTTAGTCCCTATGCATTTCTTGACACATTAGGTGCCAATTATCAGGGGACTTTTTTATTGCCAAGTTCCAAATTGCTAATGGTCACAGGATACACAAACAAAAATCAAAAAGCCCACAGTGGTGGGACAAATGCTAACTTCCCTCAGTGGAGGATGTGCTAAATCGCTACCTATCCACGAGATGACAGTAGTCTCTCCTCCTGGCTGCCCTCCCCAGAGCCTTTACTCCCGACGTCTGGATCGGGTAAGAGCCATCCGTTTTTTTCTATTTGTATATATGCTAAGTAGATCCACAGTTTATGTAGCATGATTAATATCATATTATTTTAGGGATATTTATTTTATGAACCGTTAAACGTTAAGCTTTATTAGATTTGCATCAGTGCTGTATTATATATGTCATATTTGTCAGTCACATGGTCCTTCTGCAACTCAGTCTTATTCAGGAAAACTGCAATATCAACTCTGCTCAGCACAGCTCTGCAGTCCCTTCAGTCATCTGATCAGTATGGGTGACAGGAGTCAGATCACTACCAATCTGATATTGATGGCCTATACTAATTATAGGGCATCAATACTCAATTCTGTCTTGGGAGCACACTGCTGGCCTGAACTGTACATCACACAGGCTAAGCCTTTGAGTAGAGAGGAGACCAGGTAAAACACTTAGGGTATGTTCACATGTAGGAAACTGCTGCGGAATTGGGGGCAGATTCCATCCCCAAATCTGCGACAGATTCTACCCCGAATCTGCCTCCCATTGTTTTCAATGGAATTGAAATGAAGAGGAATTTCTCTTCATTTTCCGCCGTGTGGACCTACCCTTAGATGGGAAAACCCCTTTAAAATTAATTCTGTTATTAAAATCTGTTTAAAACTTAATTCAACTTTCATGGCATCTGGAACATTAATTGGATGTTGGATGATGCTTTAAAGTGACTTCAGTGAAAGTTTGCCTTTCAATAGATGATCGATCAGTGCCAGATTAGTGCAGGGCTCTCCCTCCTATTGTTTATTCTTTGTCAAATACTGTCTGTTCATGCTTTGTCAAATACTGTCTGTTGTAAAGTGCTGCGGAATATGTTGGCGCTATATAAATAAAATTATTATTATTATGTCTGTGACCTGATCTTCAGTCTATCTGTGCATAAAATGTCCAGTTTGGAGTGACCTGAATTTTTAGAAATGATAAAAAATAATCCAATCTTCAAGAAATGTATTGAAATGCAGTTGTTGGTTTAAAATTAGTTTATGTTAATTGGAAATTTCAGCCAACATGCTTAGCACTATCTAAGCTCAAGTAGTCTTTCCTGTATTACTTTTATAAATGTTAATAGTTTAAAGAAAACACCACACGTAACATGCATGCCTGTTAACTTGCATTTCAGATTTAACATGCCTCACGATGACAGCGCAAAGTGCAAAGACATAGGAATTAAAAATGAATTCCATGTGATGTCAGCAGTTTTAAGCTATGACACTAACCCATGGACCTGGTCTAAATGTAGTCAGAAATATATTACAGAGTTCATAGAGTGAGTACTTGCATTTATTACATTTTAACCACGTTTGTGACATTAATAACAATTTGATTGAGAAAAGTTTATTTTGAATTTTTTTTTGTTATTGTATAGTTTCCAATATACTTTCTGTAAGACTTTCTCATTACTTGTTGCTCTCTTTCAATAGAAACATCTGTTATTCACTCTTAGTGCTTAAAATTTTCCTTTGTCTTGTGATACAGGTGCAGATTTTATTTACAGAATATGCAGACGCTGCAGAATATGATGACGCTGTATAAGTTAGCTAAATAAATAAATTTGTACTAGAACTTTCTACTGACAAGCCATGTGATCATCACGTGACTAGGACAGATTTTTTTGTGCAGACCTGAACAGGTTTTTCATTCGTATTCTACACAGTAAAAAACATGTCATGCTTCATGTGATGTGTACATTCCCAGCTAGAGGCAAAATTGATAGAGCATAATCATTGTTCCTCTAAGACTCAGCAGCTGCTGAGCAGAGTGTTTGGGGAACTGGGCAACATCCCATCAAAGGTGAAAACCCAGCAAGGACATTGGTGTATCTGGCAAAACGCCAATAAATTGTCATAAGGCGCCATAATCCTATTGACCTGCAGATAAATATCAAAAAGCCATTTTTTTACTGCACAGGGACTGTCAAAACTCAAAACCAAAAAAACACATCTGATAAAATGCATATTTGTTCCTCCATCTACCATGGATTTGAAAAATACATATTTGTTAGCTGCAGTCCTATGTAATGCCACAGATAACACTGTGATAGATCTCTGAGTACAGATAATGTAATAAATGTTAGTTTATACTCGCCGACTGTTGCTTGTGGAGACTAGGGAGAGCCGTGGTGGGGATTGCACCACAAAAATTGTGTGACCATGCCCCTTTTACTTAAGATCCACCCCTTTTGGGGTGTCATATACCCCTTTTTGGGAGTCACATGTCACCTCTTTGTGAAGTGGACACGAAAAATGCAGTTCAGATATAATATGAATGGGTACAGATAATGTAGTAGATATTAGATAATGTAGCAGACAGTATTATATATCACCACAGATAACTGATAATTCTGTGACTCAAAGAGCTATAATGGCATTATCTAAGGTGTTAAATAGGACTGCAGTTAACATTTGCTACATTATCTATACTAGAATTATCATTATGTGTGGTGGTGTTACATAGGCCTGCACGTAACACCTATAGTACAAATATAGTACAGTATCTGTATTATATAACACCACAGATAATACCATAACATTTTCTGAGTACAGAGAATGTTACCTGCAGTCCTATGTAACATCACAGATAACACAGTGATAACTCTTTGACTCAAAGGTTTATCACTGTGTGTTATCTGGGGTGTTAGGCACACACTTAGTGTGTGTGTGTATGTGTATAGATCTATCTCATAGATCTATATAGTGCACACAATTCTGCTCTGTTTTACTGCAAACAGGTGTTAACACACAGGGAGATTGAAGCGCAGTAGCGTGCCACCACTAGAGCCTGCCTATTGCTCCTTCTTTCCTGGGCTGACAGTGAAGAGGGGTGGCTGCATTGTTTGAAGTTAAAAAGGAGCCGGAGTGAGTGTCCTTTAATATGAACTGAGCAAGGGATCTCAAAGAATTGCGCACCTTATAGGGAACATTGGGTATAATGTCTCTGTACAAACAGGGCCAGAAGGAGGCCTTATGACAGTGTTTGGTAGTTGTGCTTGAGCTTTAGGATATAGCTGTATTGCACGTTATAATTTTGATTCTGTTTGTTTTTATAGTACTGGCTATGGGGAATGTCTCCTTGATAAGCCCAGTGGTCGTGTATATGACTTTTCAAATCAGTTACCTGGTGTGATATACGATGCTAACAAACAGTGTGAGTTAATGTTTGGCAAAGGCTCTCAGGTTTGTCCATACATGGTAAGTTGCTTTTGTTGTCGCTTCAGTTAGCAAAAACTGTCTTTACTGAACACAAGCTTCAGTTCATACTATTCTATGAAGGGGGAAGAGGCAGCAGGAAGATGACTAAATGAGAAGAAGACATCCTGAAGCAGATTACAGAAAGATCTTTCCATCTACATCTCTTCTGCTCACTCCTGCTAAGACTTACTGAAAAACAAATATAAAAATTGTTATAAAAGAAAGAAATCTTAGTATTTCTTGCAGCATCTTGTTCCTCTCTGCTAGCTTCTGCCTCACTGGGCTCCTCCTTCTGCTCCCACTTACCCTCCGCTTCCCCTAGACCTCAATGTAATCTGATTTGTGAGTAAGCTAAACCATCTCAACAGAGAAGGCTGTAAGATCTCTCAGTAAAATAAGCAGTTTGCCAAGCAGGAGGGGAACTCATAACAGCAATAGAGGCATTTTCCTCTGATAAGATATATTACAAAGTTTCTTATAATCACCTGAGCTGTTCATTTGCATAACAAAATTGAAACGACAGTTACTATTTAAATCCCTTTCTAAAGTAGATTACACTAGTACACTAGACTGCTAATTCAGTGAGTTTGGGGTGTTCTTTCTACATGGTTATAAAGTTTTTATTGATCAGGTAGGTACAGGAACTTCACTTACTGTACTGTATCAATGTTTATTACCCACTTCTGGCAGACATTGGAATGTTTAAAGTGTATGTCCCCCATTATATCCCTCCATCTTACAGTGTATATATATGTACTCTATGGATATAAAATGTTTAGTAATTTTATAAATGTTTCCAAAAAGTATTTTGTACTGATCTGATCTCTTACAGACTTTGCTATCTCACTGTTTACACAGTGTGTTCTTGTGCCTTGTATTTTAGAAAATTTAGTCTTTAAACTGGTAGTTTGCTGCATGGTCAACAGCCAAAAACAAATGCAGTTTACTGGGAATTACAGTAGTTTCACACTACTACATTGATAAGAGAATACCTGATGTCAGGCTTTTGGAGTGCTTTTTGTAGTAGCATGCAGAACTTGATATCATAGATAGGAGGACCTCCATATGTAATGAGCTACAGCATCATGCATTTAAATGGCCAGCACAGAATCTAACTACCTCCTAGAGTGTTTGGCTTGTATTGTAGTTTCTAGGCAATGCAAGGCTTCTCATTCCTTTTTCCTATGAAGCCTCACCAGCCATGACATGGTGATAAAATAAGCACAAAATGAGTCAGTTATGGAAGGTCTTCTGTTTATTTCTTCTGTTGCTCTGATCCTTTGATGGATCAGAACAATGGAAAGGCGACAGCAATGTGAATATAGCCTTGCAAGCAAATAGAAGGTGTCCATAAAGAAATGTAATAAATAATATTTATTTTGTTTCCAAACAGAAACAGTGTAAGCGCTTGTGGTGCACAAGTACAGAAGGAATGCATAAAGGTTGTTTAACTCAACATATGCCTTTAGCTGATGGAAGCGACTGTGGTCCTGGAAAGGTGTGTACATTACATTTTTAACATAGTTAAAAATTTGAACATAGTAAGGCTAATGCCCCACGTAGCAGGCCGCAGTGAAAAGCACATTGTGTTTTTTCCTGCAGCGCCTATCACAGAAAGTTTGTAGAGTTTTCCTCTGCCAACTTTCTGCTTCAATTATACCTATACGGAAACCACCACATTTCCGCTGCGGGTATTTTTCTGCAATGTGTGGATGGGATAAGCCAGAATCCAGTACTTGTCTGTGATGTAAATGAGGTTACTGCTGCAAAGAAAATCCATACTGAAATGTCATTCAAGTATTACACTTGGTGGCCAGAGAAAAAAAAATTCAGTATATAGTACTTTTCTAAATTTAGAGAGTGAAATGGAAAATTAAAAGATTTTTTGAGTTTTTTTTTTTAATTCCTAAAAATCAGTTCAGATTATATACTTCCCATTGGGAAGAATTTTCTAACTCATCAGTGCCAAATTTCTGGCATAGATAGGTGTAAATTTGACACATTTTTGGCTTATAGTCCCTATTGCACCAAAGATGTGCCACATTGTTCCTTCTATGCTCCATTTGTCACTTTTAATGACCACATTTTGGGACAAATTGTCTATAACTTCAGAAAAGGGATTTTTTTTTTTAGATGTGGATCTCACCCCTCTAAAGTCTGTGAGATCTGCAATGTGTGGAAGGAATCCCATCCATTTTGTAGGGACTGTAAAACGCCGCGGTTTACGCCATGCGGGACCTCAACGTCAGAGTTTAATTTTTGATCAGAAGGATGGTGTATATCAGAAGAGATTCTTTGATTGGACAACTTTGGGGTATACATCCCTATACAATGGAGAGTCCAGCGCAGGTTTGAACTAGCCTCAACTAATGGGTATATGATAGTGGTCGGTACATGATGTCAATTTAGATAGTGACACTCTAGACTTGATGGGAATTTAAAGTTTGTTAGATGAAATAAAACTGGTGTTTTATATACAGTTGTGCTAAAAAGTTTACATACCCCGGCAGATTTTTTGTTTTGTTTTGGCCTTTTTTCAGAGAATATGAATGATAACACAAAAACCTTTTTCTCCACTCATGGTTAGTGGTTGGTTGAAGCCATTTATTGTCAAACTTCTGTGTTTTCTCTTTTTAAATCATAATGACAACCAAAAACATCAAAATGACCCTGTTCAAAAGTTCACATACCCTGGTGATTTTGTCCTGATAACATGCCCAAAAGTTGACACAAAGGGGTTTGAATGGCTGCTAAAGGTAACATCCTCACCTGTGATCTGTTTGCTTGTAATCAGTGTGTGTGCATAAAAACTGAGTGAGTTTCTGGGATCCAGACAGACTGTTGCATCTTTCCTCCAGCCACTGACGTTTTTGGATTGTCAGTCATGGAGAAAGCAAAAGAATTATCCATGGATCTGTGGGAAAAGGTAGTTGAACTGTATAAAACAGAAAAGGGATACAAAAAGATATCCAAGGAATTTATAATGCCAGTCACCAGTGTTCAAACTGTGATTAACAAATGGAAACACAGGGGCTCTGTAAAAACCAAATCACTGTCAGGTAGACCAACCAGAATTTTGGCCACAACTGCCCAGAAAATTGTTTGGGATGCAAAGAAAAACCCACACATAACATCATCTGAAATACAGGACTCTCTGAAAACTATCGGTGTGGCTGTTTCAAGATGCACAATAAGGAGGCACTTGAAGAAAAATGGGCTGCAAAGTTGAGTTACCAGAAGAAAGCCATTTCTGCGCAAATGCCACAAAGAATCTCGCCTTCAATACGCCAAACAGCACAGAGACGAGCCTCAAAACTTCTGGAACAAGGTAATTTGGAGTGATGAGACAAAAATCGAACTTTTTGGCCACAACCATAAACGTTACATTTGGAGAGATGTCAACAAGGCCTATGATTGAAAGGAACACCATTCCTACTGTAAAGCACAGAGGTGGATCACTGATAATGTGGGGATGTGTGAGCTTCAAAGGCAAAGGAAACTTGTGTTGAAGATGAAGGAAAGATGAATGCAGCACGTTATCAGCAAATACTGGAGGCAAATTTGCACTCATCAGTCAGGAAGCTGCGCATGGGACATACTTAGACGTTCCAACATGACAATGATACAGAACACAAGGCCAAGTCAACCTGTCATTGGCTACAGCAGAAGGAAGTGAAGGTTCTGGAGTGACCATCTCAGTCTCCTGACCTCATTATCATTGAGCCACTCTGGGGAGGTCTCAAGCGCACAGTACATGCAAGACAGCCCAGGAATTTACAGGAACTGGAGACTTTTTGCCAAGAAGAATGGGCAGTTTTACCATCTGAGAAAATAAAGAGCCTCATCCACAACTACCACAAAACACTTCAAGCTGTCATTGATGTTAGAGGGGGCAATACACGGTATTAAGAACTGGGGTATGTGAACTTTTGAACAAGTTCATTTTGATGTATTTGGTTGTTATTATGATTTAAAAAGAGAAAACACAGAAGTTTGACAATAAATGGCTTCAACCAACCACTAACCATGAGTGGAGAAAAAGTTTTTGTGTTATCATTCATATTCTCTGAAAAAAGGCCAAAAAAACAAAAAATCTGCCGAGGTATGTAAACTATTTAGCACAACTATATATTGTGAACTCAGAATTACACAGATGGTATATAGTGGGAATTAGTTTTCTTGGGCAAAAAGGGGATGTACAAGTAATACTTATCCCAGCCATCTGTGACTGGGGACTTTATATTTCTTGTCTGATCTATTTAGATGACAGGTGATTGCCTAGATTGGTTAAATATATATATAAGATATTACATTTTTGTTTTTTTAATGCTTCAGTGTAAGTCTAGGTTCACACATGTGCCTCGTCTACATTCGTGGTTTCCGTTCCCGAATCCGCTTAAAAATTGCAGAGAGAAAAGTCCTGCAAGCAGGGCTTTTCTCAACGCATTTTTCTGTCCTTTTGTGCAGAAACCCGGCGGACCACATTATAGTCTATGGGGTCCGCGGGTTTCTGTGGGTAACCACTTTTTTAAGCAAATTAGGTTTCCTTTCGGGAAACCCGAATTCAGTTTTGAAACTAGCTTAAGTCGTAATATTGACAAAAAAAAAATTCACAAAGTTCTGGATTATAGTAAGGAAAAGAATATTAGAAAATTGTAGAACATTTCATCATACAGGTCTTAAAGGGATTCTCCTGGAATTAGGGGGGGGGGGGAACATGTCAGGTTAATTGCCATAAAAAAATTCCTACATGCCCTTTGTAAGACGTAAGAGCTCATTTTACCTATAATGTTGTGATTTTAAAAATTAAAATGGTTGCCAGTGATGTCCTTTGTGTAAAAATCATACTATAATATAACTGGGATGGATTTTCTGCTGCTGAAGGAGGCGGGGTTAAGGTGAGTAGAGGTGGAGCTTAATATTGTTTATTCCTGTTCAGGTTGTGTAGCAGCCTGCAAAATTTCTGAAGCACTGAATGTGACTGCAGTGTCTATAGATGATTGCATAGCAGCATACCTCACTACAATCCTCTACTGGTACTGAAGCCACATTAAGGCTAGGTTCAAGTCTGTACACATTTGATTCCATCCTCCATTCCACTTGAAAAATGCAGAGAGAAAAGTCCTGCAAGCATTTTTCGGGTTGAAACTGGGCGAAAACTAAATAGTATATGGGGTTTGTGGATTTCTGTGGGTAACTGCTTTTTAAGTGGATTGCGTTTACATTTTTCGGGTCCACAAGGAGACCCAAAGAATGGAAACCTGAGCGCAGGTGTGAACCTAGCGTCAGTTGGGTCACTACAAAGTATGAACCTAAACATACAATATTAATTCCCAGCACCACCACGACACTGACTTTGCACCCTCTAGCAGCAGGGAACTTGTCCTAGTTACATTCTATGGTAGAAAGACAACATTGGTGGCCATTTTGTTTTTTTTTACAATCATACCTAAATTTTCCCAGACTAAAATTCTCAATAGTATTTTCCTATTTTGCATGCATAATGTACTGTATATATGCAGATTTTTTTTGCTTTTTCCCCATTTAGTAAGTAAAAACACAAAGTATAGAGTTTTCATATATTTATCATTGTGCTTTTAAAAAGATGTTTTGTAATAATGATTTTGATTTAGGTCACAATCACGCAACCCTACCCTGACATGTTTTTTTTATTTTTTAAACTTTTGACAAGTTCCCATAAACCCTTTTAAAGTTTACCTCCAAGTACAAAGCATCTTTTCATAAGTGAGTTGTACAGGTGGTTATAAAAAACTTTCCAATGTATCTCATTAGAGAAATCTATTTCCTTCTCAATTTATCAGGCTGAATTACTTCTGTCATAGAAGTCTATGCATAGGGGAGGGGAAGGAGGAAACTGCTGAAAAAAAACACCCACACACAGCTGCTAAGGTCTGCTGCACTGTGAGTGAGAGCTCTTTTGACACTGCTAACTGATAACTATCTTTAAAGATAAGACAATACACTGCACAGTATGAGGCAGTAAATTAACAGCCTCGTCCTTATTCCTTCCCTCACCATAGATTTCTGTGTATGAGGCTAAAGATGGGTAGGCACAGAGCCAAACAGTCTGAGTATACAGTAAAACAGCAGTGAATGGAGAAGTGAAAATATTTTTTTTTATTAAGCTATAT
Source organism: Leptodactylus fallax (assembly GCA_947044405.1). Taxonomy (NCBI): domain Eukaryota; kingdom Metazoa; phylum Chordata; class Amphibia; order Anura; family Leptodactylidae; genus Leptodactylus; species Leptodactylus fallax. The sequence continues at coordinate 7,049,875 of CAMRHE010000036.1, forward strand.
AACAACATGTAATATATTGACCTGTACTACTGATTAATAAAAGTGGTTTAATAATGGGAAGTACACTGTAAGTTTTTTTTGTATAAACCTTTTAAACAACTCAAATATATATGGAAATCATCCCACCTTTATTAGCCAGAGTGGAGAGACACTTCAAAGAGAATGAGCAGAATAGAATTCTGTATTTTACCTGCAGAAACCCCTGACCTTCAGAAATTATTGTAAATATATGTAATATATAAACACATTTTAGTCTGACATCTTAGCAGGTAAAAAAATGTATTTGATAAAACTATACGTTTAAATATCTGTAAAGTGAGGGTGTTTATGAGAGGTAAAAGGCGGTTAATGAGCTGCTTATGACAATTTTACATTTTTCATGTATTTTGTTTATTGACTAGCATTGCCATCGTGGCCTTTGTGTAGACAAGGTATCGAATACCCGTCCTGTGGATGGTGAATGGGGTCCTTGGGAGCCTTACAGTTCATGTTCAAGAAGCTGTGGTGGGGGAATCAAAACATCTGCTAGATATTGCAGTCAACCTGAGTAAGCCATTGAATTGATGTATTCTCTGTTATTCATGTAAATGTTGCTTCTGTTGATAAAATGATATGCTCTACTTATAAACCACACATGAAATGGCCAATTCTTAATTTTAATAGTACGTACATCTTTGAATTTACCGTACTTTAAATATTTTTATTGTTATGGGTTTTAACATTTCATAGTTAAATATGTGGTAAGCACTATATTACTGAAAATATTTTTCAGGCCAAAGAATGGAGGAAAGTATTGTGTGGGAAGAAGGATGAAGTTCCGATCTTGTAACACTGATTCTTGTCCCAAAGGAAAAAAAAGATTTTAGAGACGTTCAGTGTTCTCAATTTGATGGCAGGCATTTTAATATCAATGGCCTTACAACCAGTGTACGGTGGATACCAAAATATAGTGGCAGTAAGCATAAAATGTATCTTCTTCTACATAAGTGTATTGTAAGAAAGTAATTGAAGCAGAAACTTCACTGTAACAGAGAATGCATTATTATTTGTACAGTCCAATTAAAAGATCGATGCAAGCTGTTTTGTCGTGTTTCTGGGACATCATCCTATTATCAGCTGAAGGACAGAGTTATCGATGGCACACCTTGTGGTCCTGAAAATGATGACCTTTGTGTTCAAGGATTATGCAGGGTAAAATATAAAATGATGCATGTTTTATAAGTGCATTTTGATTTTTTTCTCCAGTATGAAAAAATATATAGATCTATAGATATGGGTATATATGTATATATAAGTATATATTATTATGGTGACAAATATAAGGCTGTGCACTTTGTCATGAGATAGATTGATATTATTGGAGAAAATGTATAAGCAAAGTTACACTTTGCTATTTAATACATTTTATAAGCTAACTAATACAATGCAAATAAAATAGGTATTAATACATATCATAGTGCACACATTTAACATGTAAGTATACTTTTACTTTTATTTTTTCATAAATTAATAGTTCAGGTTATGGTAAAAAAAAAACTTTGTAATATGGTTTATTAAAGAAAATTGCCTGTTTCTTCAATTATTTACCTCCTTCTGCCACTGCTCAAATCTATACAATAGAGGTCTATGGATAGGAGTGGGAGAAGAGATCAAAGAGACATCTGCACTGTAGAGTAACTGTTTTCTTTTACAACACAGCTGTTTTATCAGGAATTACTATCCAACTTTTTTCTGATAAGAATAACTTATTTATATATATTTTGCTTAGGCCCCTTTCACATCATGTTTTCCAAGTCAGTTTAACTGTTCAGTTTAATGGATCCGTTATTTTAATCAAAAAGCTGATGCAAACTAATGTCAATTCATGCATCAAAAAAACTGATCCGTTAACGAATGTGAATCTGTATGCATCAGTTTGCATCAGCTTTTTGCTAATTTGGGGGGGGCAATCAATCCCTAATAGCTGCCCCCGCACATGTGCTACCCCTGATGGTATTAGGTGAAGCACGTGACAGGAGCTGTCCCCCAAGCACAATTTTTTTTGTTATTTGTGCTGTAACTTGGAGTGCATGGGGACAGCTCTTCTGCCACCCCCCCCCCCCACATGTGCTTCACCTAATACCATCAGGGGTAGCACACAAGGGGGTAGCCATTAGGGATTGATTGCCCCCCCCACATGTGCTACCCCTAATGATATTCGGTGCATCCTCATGTCTGCTACACCCACACGTGTGATACCCCTAATGGTATTAGGTGAAGCACAAGTGACAGAGGAGCTGTCCCCATGCACTCCAAGTTACAGCACAAATAACAAAAAAAAAAAATTTCACTGTGACTTGTAGTGCTTGGGGGGAACAGCTCTTCTGCTACCCCCCACACATGCTTCACCTAATACCATTAGGGGTAGCACACCTGGGGGGAGGGTTAAGCCATAAGGGATTGTTTGCCCCCCCCGCGTGTGCTAGCCCCTTCCCCCAGCATGAATGATACTGCCATTTGTGACCCCCTTAGAGAAATCGCTGTCGCCCCTCGCCCTCCCCCCTCAACTCTTCATTTCTTCAGCGCCACCCCCAGTACTGTCTTCTCCTCCCCCGCCATGAGTGCCGCCCTGGGGTGGCACTCGTGGCAGGGGAGGAGAAGACAGGACTGGGGTGGCGCTGTAGACTTTTAGAGGTGAGAAAAGGGGGGAGGGGCAGCAGCCATTTCTCTAAGGGGGTCACAATCGCAGGATCATTCATGCTGGGACCAGGGAAGGGAGGGGCGGCCATTTTAGGTAGGACAGGGTTGGGGAGGAGGGGATTTGGGCTTACCCTATGGAGAGTTGGCTTCTCCTTTCTGCAAGACCCTGCTGCGCGGTTTCAGCGTGATAAAGAGGGGGTGGGGTTGTGGCTAATGGAGGAGGGTTCCCTCTTCAGGGAATGAACTGACCAGCCATAACGGACATGCTTTAAGCGGCTGCAAATCGTTTGAAGCCGTTTACATAGGGAACTATAGTAAATTGAAAATGAACCGTCGTGGATCTGTTGTTGTTAAAGGACAAACTTTTTTCAAGATGGCGCCGCTGAAGTGGCAGCCTGTTACAGCAGCTTCTGCTCAACTCGCGCTTTCTCTTCTTTTCCTTTCTTCTTTTTGTCTTATCACTCTGCTTAAGGGGCATTGCACTATGAAGAACCATATGAGGACTTGGACTTTTGTAATACTTTTTGATGTGCTTTCACTGGGAACTATTGTGTCTGGAGATCCTGTAATCAGCCAGGATTCTATTGTCTACTCCACTGACGAGCTGCTGCAGCTTAGGGACACAGCAGGGCTGCATGCTACTAGACCAGACATCCCACAGGAACTTAGGAAGAAGAAGAGAAGAGGGTGTAGAGCTGGAGCCCTTCGGAGGACTAAGAGGAGATGTTTTAGACCTGCTATCCCTTCCATCATTATGGGCAATGTAAGATCTCTTGTGAATAAGATGGACAAACTAGCGGCACTGACCAGGCATCATCAGGAGTTTCGGGAGTGCAGCATGATGCTATTTACAGAGACTTGGCTTACCGAAGTTACTCCGGACACTCTTGTCTCCTTGGATGGCTTTAAACTCCTTCAGGCGGACAGAACAAGGGAGAGCGGTAAGAGGAAAGGAGAAGGGCTGGCAATACTTGTGAATGATAGATGGTGTAACTCTAGGCACATTGTGATTAAGGAACAAACTTGCTGTAAGGACATTGAATTATTAGCTGTGAGCATGAGACCTTTCTATTTACCGAGGGAACTATCACATGTCATTGTGATACCTGCATTTGTTCCCCTACCCCCGCGAAAGCTGAGGCTGCCTGTGAGGTCCTACAAACCACAGTGAGCCAATTGCAGTCGCTACACCCCCAGGCCCTCCTTCTTGTGTCTGGAGATTTCAAGCATGTCTCTCCATCATCCACACTGCCCAGTTTCACACAGTATGTAACCTGCCACACAAGAGACAACAAAACATTGGACTTGTTCTTTGCTAATGCGAGGGAGGCATATAACTCATCAGCCCTACCACCCCTGGGAAGATCGGATCACAACCTAGTGCATCTTCGACCTGTCTACAAGCCACTTGTACGTAGAGAACCACCTGTCACCCGCACAGTGAGGATATGGTCCAAGCAGAGTGATGAGGCTCTGAAGGATTGTTTTGACACAACCGCATGGGAAGTGCTGCAGGATTCCTATGGTGAAGACATAGAAGGACTCACACACTGCATAACGGATTACATTAATTTTTGTGTGGACACCACAGTACCCACAAAAGTGGTGAGGTGCTTCTCTAACAAAAGACCATGGATTAATTCTGATATAAAAACACTACTAAAGGAGAAAAAGAAGGCATTCAAGGCAGGAAACAAGGAGGGGCTGAGGGGTGTACAAAAAGAGCTGAGGCATCAAATCAGGGAGGAAAAAGCCAATTATAAAATGGCAGAGCAAGTGAAAATCAAAAACGTCAGTGCAGTCTGGAAAGGTCTTGAGTCAATTTCTGGTCATAGACAGCCTGTCTCCCAGGTAGATGGAGATGTTAATTGGCTTAACTAACTAAATCTATTCTTCAATAGATTTGATCACACACCAGCTCCTCCCACCCCAGCATGTCATTCAATCCCCTCTCCCACACTGTCCTCACCTCCTGCTATTTCTCACCAGACCAGTAAATCCAGTCTTACCTTCACAAGTGCCCAGGTGAGAAAGGAGTTGGAAAAGATCAAAGTCGGGAAAGCCTCAGGGCCAGATGGCAACAGTGCAATGCTAATTAAGACTTGCGGGGACCAGCTGTATGGTATTATTACATATATGTTTAATAGGAGCCTGAAGCTGGGAATAGTACCAGAACTGTGGAAATCTTCTTGTGTGGTACCGCTTCCAAAGACACCTCATCCTAAAGACCTTAACGACTACAGACCCCCCTGATAAAGATCTTAGCGAGATTGGTTCTCACACACCTCCGCCATCTAGTGAGATCGGCTATGGACCCTCTCCAGTTTGCTTATCGCTGGGCATTCGGGTGGATGATGCCATCATCCACCTTCTGCACAGAGCTCTTTCTCACCTTTAGAAACCAGGGAACACTGTGAGAATAATTTTCTTTGATTTCTCCAGAGCTTTTAACACCATACAGCCGGGGCTACTGAGACACAAGCTGGCCCTTGTTGGAGTGGACCACCACCTCTCCAATTGGATCCTAGACTACCTCACAAAATGACCTCAGTATGTGAGAGCCCAGGGCTGTGTGTCAGATACCGTGATCTGTAATATGGGAGCACCTCAGGGTACACTTCTTGTCCCTTTCCTCTTCACACTGTACACTGCAGATTTTAGGTGCAACTCATCTAGCTGCTACTTACAGAAGTATTCTGATGACTCTGCAATAGTAGGCCTCATCACAGACGAAGATGACAGAGAATTGAACCGGGTTTTAGTGGACTGGTGGCAGCCGAACCACCTGAGAATTAATGCTGGGAAGACCAAGGAGATGGTGGTGGACTTTCGTAAATGCAGATACCCTCCTAAACCAGTGGACATCCAGGAGATGGTCAACACCTATAAGTACCTGGGTGTGCTTCTCAATAATAAGCTGGACTGGTCAGATCACCTAGATGTACTTACAGGAAGGGCCACAGCAGGCTCTACCTGCTTAGGAGTCAGAGAGCCTTTGGAGTCCAGGGGGCACTTCTTTTCTACTCAGAAGTGGCATCAGCCATCTTCTTCGAAGTGGCCTGCTGAGGGAGCAGCATATCAACCAGGGATAGGAATAGACTCAACAAGCTGATTAGAAGGGCCAGCTCTGTCCTTGGGAGTCCCCTGGACTCTGTCCAGGCGGTGGGTGGGTGACAGAAGGATACTGTCCGTGGTGAGTTCCATGTGGGAGAATAACTCCCATCCCATGCATGAGACCGTGATAGCGCTGGGCAGTACTGTCAGTGACCGACTACTTCACCCGAAGTGTGAGAAGGAGCGCTATCGGAAGTCTTTCCTCCCCGCTGCGGTTAGTCTGTACAACCAACACCGACCTAAGTGGAGATCATTCCATACAGAGAACTGAAAGATCTTTAATTGGTAGTATCCCTTTTACTACTTTTTTACCTGTACCTTTCTATCTGTACCTACTGTCACTGTAATGCCTCTACCTTGGAGCGTTTTTTATATATTGTATTTGTATTGCATATCTTTGCTGCTGTAACATACTGAATTTCCCCATGGTGGGACTATTAAAGGATTATTTTTTTTTTTATCTTAATCCGTTTTCCATAGACCTCAATGTTAAAAAAAAGGTATTGGTTGCTGTCCGTCTAGAATCCTTATTTTTAGTACGTAGACAAAGTCCTGCAAGTTCTACTTTTCTATCCGCACAAAAAAAGAGGAAACCAGACGGAAATGGCACAAACTGATACATGCAGATTACTTTTAAAACCCATTGAAATCAATGGGTTTTAATTCGGACCGTTCAAAATCAGTTTTTGAAGATTTCAAATACTGATTTCGAGCAGATTGACAAACACAGTGAACCCAGCCTTACTTCTATAGTGCCAGCATATTCTGTAGCACTTTATAAATATTGTCATCAGGCAATGTCCCAAGTAGAGCTCATATTCTAAATTCACTATCAGTATGTTTTTGTATTTAATGCTGTAGACTGCCTCATATCTCTGTCTCTCTCCTTTGCCTCCTCCCATTCCCCCCTCGATAGACAGCATTATAAACTAATCTGCTTGTGTAAGTATAGTCGAGTCACTCAAATTAGATAAATTAGGATAAAAGACAGGAGTAATACTTAAAGACACAGGCATTTTTCTTTAGTGAAGTATATAGCTACGTTTGTTCCTTTCAACTGCAAAATTTATAAAAGTTTACTTACACTTTAATTTGTATTGAATTTTCTAGAGCAAATAGTACAATATTTTTTTTTCTGTGTTAAATCAGCTTTGTTTTGACATTTTCTGCATTAAATTGGCTTTATATTTTATTTTTTTTTTTAGCAAGCGGGCTGTGACCATGTTTTAAATTCCAAAGCAAGAAAAGATAAATGTGGTGTATGCGGGGGTGATAATTCTTCATGTAAAACTGTAGCTGGAACCTTCACTAAAGCTCAGTATGGTAAGTAGATCATTAATGTCTCTCTGGAGTGTTAAATTAAAACTGGATGTTATTAGTTTATTCAAAATTACTATTTGAAATAACTGCTCATTATAGATGCTACTTTTTTTGATCAACCTGTTTTTCAATGCACTGCCTTTAATGTGGTAATTCTAAGAATATTGATTTTTTAAGCACATCTGTGGTTCCAGGTGACTCTTCACTAAACTGCTATTGGTGTGTAAATGAGAAGAGCACTATATCTGATCACAATATGACTTAGATTTTGCATTATTTAGGAGATTTTCCCTCAGCATGTTACATCTGAATTTACAGACCTCTTTAAAATGGTGGGTGGAGACTAGCTGTCACACACTGCACACTGTGAGTAGAGGAGGAGTCTTCTCTATAACTGTCTCTCTTACTCTGAAGTGGCCCTAGGACCATTTATGACATATACAGAGAAGTATTGAAGTGTTTTGGTTGTGATCATAAAAATTCTGTTCAGCTTCAGCAGCAGTCTAAGGCTGTGTTTTCTCCTGCTATCTCTCTCTCCCACTGCTCACTAATCCTCCCTCCCCTCTCCGTTGACTTCTATAGAGATGAGCATTCTGAGTCATGTAACCTGCAATCGATCTAAAATAATGGTTTTCACAGTGAAAGTTGTTTTAGCAGAACGAGGGGGACAGGGAAACAGTCTGATGAGAGCAGAGCTTCTTACAGCCACTAGTACTATTCATTTATCAAAGTTTTTTTGAAACAATAGTGCTTATATATGTAGAATGCATAGATTAAGTTGTGATTTACCTGGAAATCTTTAGCCTAAATATATATACTTTGTGTGTGTGTTATATATATATATATATATATATATATATATATATATATATATATATATATATATATATATATATATATATATACAGTGCCTTGCGAAAATATTCGGCCCCCTTGCATTTTTCAACCTTTTGCCACATTTCAGGCTTCAAACATAAAGATATAAAATTTAAATTTTTTGGTGAAGAATCAACAGCAAGTGGGACACAATTGTGAAGTGGAACGAAATTTATTGGTTATTTTAAACTTTTGTAAAAAATAAAAAACTGAAAAGTGGGGCGTGCAACTCTGGTTTATCAGTTACCAATGAATGTTAACAATGAAATATGATTTTCTTATCAAAATGATGGAAGGCCATGTTGGATAAATAAGTATATCTTCAACTTCACAAAATATTGTCTGGTGCTCTGTGTAATTAATTGATCTTTAGATCTGTTAGGCTGTGTTCACAAGGCATTTTACAACATGCATTACAAGCACAACTATATGGACTCACCCAAGGCACTCAAAGAAATAGTTTTTCTTGTGTAAAACAGGACAGATATAACAATATTAAGAAACTTGTATGCTCCTTGCTAGAAAGGGTCAATGCAGTACTTAAAAGTAATAGAGCAAATTAAGAAAACCTGGATATCACACCCCCTACCTCCTTCCCCTTCTGGAGTTTGCTGGAACAACTAACTTGGGCTGAAATACTTTGCTCTTCCCTCACCTGTGAGAGTGTCTGGTAGGCATATTAAATCATTGTAGCTGGATGTTCAGTGGTTTCAGCAGAATTAGCAGGATAAGGCCTCCCCCACATAGAATAGGTGTACAGATTCTCCCTAGTCATTAACTGAAAAGCATAGGGGCAGCAGTTCAGAAGCTGTTTTAACATAAAAGGAAGCGGAGTTTGTTAACCCCTTCATACCACAGCCAATTTTCGTTTTTGCATTTCCTTTTTTTCCCTTCCCCCATTCCAAGAGCCATAACCTTTTCATTTTTCAGTTCACAATGGCTTATTGTTTGCGGGACAGATTGTACTTTGTAATGGCAGCATTCAATATCCTGTACAATGTACTGGGAAGCTGGAAAAAAATTCAGAATGAGATGGAATTGGAAAAAAAAACGCATTTACGCCAATTTCTTATGGGTTTCATTTTTACGGCATTCACTATATGGTAAAAATGACATGTTGCCTGTATTCTGCGGGTCAGTGCGATAGCAGCAATACCAAATTTATATAGTATTTGTATTGTTTTGATACCTTTTAAAAATTTAAAAACTTACAAAAATACAAAACAAATTTTTGTGTCGCCATATTGTGATACCTGTAACTTTTTTATATTTATGTGTATGGAGCTGGGTATGGCGTCTTTTTATGCGGGGACAATGGTATTTTTAGTGATACCATTTTGGGGAAGGTCTGATGGTTTGATCACTTTTTATTCCATTTTTTATAGGAGGCAAAAAGTTGAAAAAACAGCCATTTGGCCATTTTGAATTTTTTTTCCCTGCTACGCCATTCACCGTATCGGAGAAATATTTTAATATTCTAATAGTTTGTACATTTTGGAGCACGGGGATACCTAATGTGTTTATGCTTACTTTTGCTTATTTATTTTTATATGTGATCTAGGGAAAGCGGGGTGATTTGAACTTTACTTATTTCTTTACTTATATTTCTTTTTTTATACTTTAAAAACTTTTTTTTTTCTTTTACTTTTATAATCAGACCCCTTAGGGACCTTGAACCCTAGGGCGTCTGATCGCTCACACTATACACTGCAATAGTAATGTATTGCAGTATATAGCGAAATTCATTCCCTTCTATTACGCGATGCCTCTGGCATCGTGTGATAGCTCTAATGTAATGACAAGCCTGGGAGCCTTCAGTAGGCTCCCGGCTGTCATAACAACCGATCACCACCCTCCAATGACGTTCAGCAGGGCAGCGATCGGTGAAAGATGGCGGCGCACTTTAGATGCCGTGGTCACATTTGATCGCAGCTGTTAGCTGTGGGTGGCGGCTGTGTTATACAGCCGGCACCCGGCATGTATGGAGAGAGCTCAGCTCCTGAGCTCTCTCCATACAACCCAATCACGTACATGTACGTGATTTTGTGTGAAGGGGTTAATAGAGTACTTTTCCCTATCCATTTATTAAAAAAAAAAATGAAATGACAGAAATCTGTCATCCTCAACCACCTCTCACCCAAAATAATGTGGTAACTATAGAAATGCAGCTTCCAAAGATGTCATTATTATCACTGAACTCACTTTCACTCCTCTGCAGTAAGCATACAGACAGCCTATGCTCTGCATTGTATTGGAACCCCTGCTCTTCGAAGTTCAGAGAAACATTACAGTCCTAGATGTGTCACTGGCACCTTTACATCTTCAGAATCTGTGTGATTACAGTAGGGCAGAAGTGGATGTCAAGGTGACAGATTTAATTTAAAGTATGTTTGTACAAACCCCTCAAAAAATATTATATTAAAACATTAAACATCAGTGATATATTTTCTCTTGGAGAAGAGTGTATTGATTCTGTAAAGTAATGAGAAAGCTTAATTTCTTTCTTTTTCAATGTCAGACTAACAGGGAATGAGAATGCTGCCATCTTGTGGTAAATATGTCTGAGATGGCTGACAATTGATACGACATTGATTTACCTCTGATGTCAGTAACTGCTTGGAACTAAGAAATTCAAAGATAGCCTTTGAAATGGTTACTTTCAGAATGTATGATGACTTGCTGAATTATGATTGTTTGTGGAATTATATACTTAACAAAAAAGTGTGAAACAACTGAAAATATGTCTTATATTCTAGGTTCTTCAAAGTAGCCACCTTTTGCTTTGTTTACTGCTTTGCACACTTTTGGCATTCTCTTGATGAGCTTCAAGAGGTAGTTACCTGAAATGGTTTGCACTCACAGGTGTACCCTGTCAGGATTAATAAGTGGGATTTCTTGCCTTATAAATGGGGTTGGGACCATCAGTTGTGTTGTTCAGAAGTCAGGTGGATACACAGCTGATAGTCCTACTGAATGGAGTGTTAGAATTTGTATTATGGCAAGAAAAAAGCAGCTAAGTAAAGAAAAACAAGTGGCCATCATTACTTTAAGAAATGAAAGTCAGTCAGTCCGAAAAATTGTGAAAACTTTGAAAGTGTCCCCAAGTGCAGTGGCCAAAACCATCAAGCGCTACAAAGAAACTGGCTCACATGAGGACCGCCCCAGGAAAGGAAGACCAAGAGTCACCTCTGCTGCGGAGGATAAGTTCATCCGAGTCACCAGCCTCAGAAATCGCAGGTTAACAGCAGCTCAGATTAGAGACCAGGTCAATGCCACACAGAGTTCTAGCAGCAGACACATCTCTACAACAACTGTTAAGAGGAGACTGTGTGCAGAAGGCCTTCATATTAAAATAGCTGCTAGGAAACCACTGCTAAGGACAAGCAACAAGCAGAAGAGACTTGTTTGGGCTAAAGAACACAAGGAATGGACATTAGACCTGTGGAAATCTGTGCTTTGGTCTGATGAGTCCAAATTTGAGATCTTTGGTTCCAACCACTGTGTCTTTGTGCGACGCAGAAAAGGTGAACGAATGGACTCTAACTGCTTGGTTCCCACTGTGAAGCATGGAGGAGGAGGTGTGATGGTGTGGGGGTACTTTGCTGGTGACACTGTTGGGGATTTATTCAAAATTGAAGGAACACTGAACCAGCATGGTTACCACAGCATCTTGCAGCGGCATTCTATTCCATCCGGTTTGCGTTTAGTTGGCCCATCATTTATTTTTCAACAGGACAATGACCCCAAACACACCTCCAGACTGTGTAAGGGCTATTTGACCAAGAAGGAGAGTGATGGGGTGCTACGCCAGATGACCTGGCCTCCACAGTCACCAGACCTGAACCCAATCGAGATGGTTTGGGGTGAGCTGGACCGCAGAGTGAAGGCAAAAGGGCCAACAAGTCCTAAGCATCTCTGGGAACTCCTTCAAGACTGTTGGAAGACCATTTCAGGTGACTACCTCTTGAAGCTCATCAAGAGAATGCCAAGAGTGTGCAAAGCAGTAATCAAAGCAAAAGGTGGCTACTTTGAAGAACCTAGAATATAAGACATATTTTCAGTTGTTTCACACTTTTTTTGTTAAGCATATAATTCCACATGTATTAATTCATAGTTTTGATGCCTTCAGTGTGAATCTACAATTTTTATAGTCATGAAAATACAGAAAACTCTTGGAATGAGAAGGTGTGTCCAAACTTTTGGTCTGTACTGTACATTTCACATCTCGTTTCATGTCCCTCTTCCCAAACCCCTCCTTCAGGCTTTCTAACTCCTCTCTCTTTTGCACCTTTCCTTTCTGTTATCATTCTTTGATGCTAATTTACCTTGTTGATTATTGTCCTGCTGCATCAGGATTACTTCTCCCATCCTTCACCCCTCCTCTCTTCCCCCTACCTCTCTTCCCCCTACCTCTCTCCTCCTAGGTTGTTATGTCAATTTTCTTTCATGGTCCTGTTGTATTTTCTTTGAAAATGTTAATAAAACTTTTAATGTAAAAAAAAACCCCTCAAACAACAGAGTACAATATTTAGCAGCCAAAATACCCCACAACCTGCTGTTCTTTCTAACAGTTAATCTTGTGGTTTGTAAAAAGTCCACCATGTAGTTAACATTGATAGCTATCTGCATGCATCTCAAACAGTGACTTTATGGATAAAATAATGCAGAAATATTCTTATATATAAATGCCTCAACTAAGTGGATATATAAAAATAATCTCCTAAAAATACAATTAAGAATATGGGGTGCTCATAAATGCCACACAATTGTAGATGTATTACCCCATTACTTTGTCTGTTGCTTAAGTACAAACTTCTTGTTTTTGGAGGCCTGCATTTATGCAACATATTCCAATCTCTGAACTTGTTCCTGAGAAAGACCCAATGAGCGGTTAAAATGTGTCATACCATAAGCTTATTGATTAGGGACTAAAAATGCATTTGATATTGATTTCATTTTTATGGATGTATAGCCCATAGGGAGAGAGTGTTGCCTTAGCACCCATTAAATATCTGAAACCTAAGTATCCTTTAGCCCCTTAGTGACCGGCCTGTTTTAGGCCTTGATGACCATACAATTTTTTGCATTTTTCCGTCATCACATACCAAACCTTTATAACTAATTTCCTGCCAATGTAACTGTAAGAGGGCAGGTTTTTTGCAGGACAAGTAGTAGTTTTGGTGTAGATATACCTCATTGATTAACTTTTATTAACTCTTTCTAGGACGGCATAGAAAAAAACTGTAATTTTGCCATTGACTTTTTATGCTATAAATTTTGCGCCATTCAACATGTGGATTAAGTAACCTAATAAATGTATTCACTATATGTTTAAATTGATACCAAATTAGTATAGTTTATTTTCCCAGTTTTACTAGTTTTGTAGTAACCCTTTTTTTTGTTAATGGAATTGTGTGAGGGCTTATTTTTTTGCGGGAAGACCTGATGATTTTATTGATGCCATTTTGGGGAACATAATGCTTTTCAATTGTTTTTTATAATGCTTTTTCTGAGGCCGATAGACAAAATAATTGAAATTCTGGCATCATTTTTTTTCAGATTTTTTTTATGCCGTTCATGTGTGATTTTACTGTTTATTTCTTTATTTTTTTTTAAAAAACTTTATTTTATTTTTTTAACACTATTTTTTGTCCCCCTAGTCGCGGGTTTTCCCGCAGCTCTTGTCACAGGAAGTGCTTCAGAAAGTGCTTCATGCTACGTTTCCGTAGGTATAATTGACATGCTATGATTTCCAAAAACACGATAGTTTTGGAAATAGCAGCATTTTCGCTGCGGGCATTTTTCTGCAATGTGTGAATGGGATTCACTAGAATCCCATCCACTTTGCAGGGTCTGTTAAACGCTGTTGCAAAAACTGTGGCGTTTAAGCCACATGAGGCTTCTGCCTTAAGAAGGAGGTGTAGGTTACAAGAAGTAACAAGAGTTTGGATGTGTGTCTTGAAAGATAGGGCAGAATCAAAAAGGTAACCCGAAAGCATCAGACTTTTAAGACTGGTGAGAGAACAGAGCCATCAACTGTAATAAACAGTGTGTACCTTCCCTTTTGCACATGCGTAAGATTGCGGCTCAGTCCTTTCTCATATAATCCTATTGCATGTATTATAGTAAAATCCACTCATACAATGCATCATATCAGTGTTTGGAGTGTTATGCAGGGGAATCAAAGGAAATCACCATCGTATATGTACAGCTCACCCACATTTATTCAGTTAGAACCCCAAACTGTGTAGTTCCCATGGGGAGACTAAAATAAGAGAAAAAAATCAAGTATTTTCACTAATAAATATGACCATTTATACTGTATTTTATTGACCATGTTTTGCCAGTAATATAGCAACCATTTTCATTAGTGAGAAGACCCCTTTAATTTATTCAGAAGTTACAACTTAAACAAGATCAATTGAATTCATCTGCTGTATGTTTGATTATTGGTAATATGTTGAAATAATGACTAGCAGGGCCTAAATCCAGAGCTTAAAATTACACTTATACAATTTTTATTTGCTTCTTAGGATATAATATTATTGTTAAAATTCCTGCTGGTGCAACAAACATTGATGTTCATCAGCATAGCTACTCTGGTCGACCGGATGATGACAACTACCTGGGTAAGTGTATGACAACATTTGTAATCATTTATATTATAGTCACTGTTTTTTAAATGCAAAAAAGTATATGAACCTATATAACAAAAACTCCAGTTCTAAATGTTAAAACAACAATATTTCCCCAGTATGCGTTATTCCTTGAGTATAACTTCATTTAGTTACTCCTTATTGTTTCTAAATTCAAGGGATCCTTCTCTTCAGCTGTGTCACGATTTCTTGGTGGCCCCGTGGGAATTGCATGTCTTGCTTTCCTCTCTAGGGCTCACCATCTAAGTCATCAGAACTTCCTTGTGTGACAAACCTACAGTACATGGCTGTTAGACGCTAGTTCTCCACAGGGGGATACAAACCACACCGACTGATAATGATTAGACAGAATCCTGTCACACAGTTATAATGAAGAAGATGACCGTGCAGCCTCCCTGGCTCTATATTTGTGGCCTCTTAGTTTATGAGATATAAGAAAGAGGATATAGATACATAGGAAGAAGGATAATTGCTCTGTCTCCACTGTTGGCAGAGATGGTACTGCCCATATGGTGATATTCTGGGGCATCATGGGATTGATAACAGATTTCATAGAAAGCGAAATCTAAAAAATGTAAAATGCAGCGTTTTTTGTTGCAGCGTCTTCGGCGTGGCAAAAACGCGCTTTCGCTGGGGTGTAAAAAAAGGCAAACTCTGCGGACTTTCTGAGAAAAACACTGCAGAAAAAAACGCAATGCATTTCTGCCACGGTCTTCTCAGCAGTGTTTTTTGGCTGTGGCTCGCTATGTGGGGCCTTATTCTAAAACAGTTTTTAGGGTTTAAACTAAATTTTAAAGTGAGAAATGTTTTGAGTTCAGCTTACTGCTTATATGTGGTTAGCCAGCTGACCCCAGGTTTACACTAGTGTTCATCTCTCCATGTGGACCTGAAAGATGGATAGCCCGTCCACTAAAAAAGAGGTTTCTGCCGGTTTTATACTGAAACCTGCATGGAGGACTTTTCTCTCCGCCGATTTTAGACGGAATCTACAGCGGAGTCTCCAATGTGGATGTGAACTTAGCCTTAGCCTCTTCAGTTTTATCACTGTATCTAACATATTGTTGTAATTTATTTCAGCTCTGTCAGATGGCCAAGGGAATTTTGTCCTCAATGGAAATTTTGTAGTGAGCAGGTTTAAAAGGGAAGTTAATGCGAGAGGTGCTGTATTGGAATATAGTGGTTCAGACAATATAATAGAAAGAATTAATTGCACAGAACGTCTAGAAGAAGAAATAATTCTTCAGGTAAGCTGGTTTGTCACTTAATTTGCTGAATTAAGAACAATTGTGTGATTGGCCCACATACTTTCATGATGTCTTGTGCAATAATTGAATTATGTTTATGCAATAATGTATTTGGTGTGCATTACATATAATTTGTTAAACCCTGCATACCTCAGTCAACTACAGTACAGCTGTTTTTCTCACCTGTTTACTTTTTTGCAACAAGACAAAACTTGCAATTTTTTAGTGCAAAATTTTGTGCAACTTGAAATGTGACTTTTTCTCATTTTGATAGCAAATGTTGGCAGTTGATTATCTTTACTCAGTATGTATGTTATCCATCTTAGTGTTAGTTCCTTCTATAAGACAACTTCAACAATAATGCTGATTTATTATCAAATGTACGATAAACAGATATTTTCTGCCTGTTGAAACATAATACATAGCATCATATTAAAATTTATGAAAATATTTGATTAAAAATAACCATTCAGGAAGTTAAGGGTTCTGCTGGAGACTTTGGAAAGGGTCATCCTTTCCTTTCTTTTGTATATTTTCACCTCTTAAGGAATTGGTCCAATCTTCATCTTCCCTCTTTCTGGATTACAGGTGATGAAAACTGGTGCTATAAATGAAGAGGGAAAAGGGAGAAAAGGACTCTTTCCAAGTCCTACAGAGCCCTTAAGCTTGTGAGTGCAATTATACCAAGAAAACTTCCTTAAAGTTTCTAATGTGTTATGCTATGCGTCACATGTTTTGACTAGATTTGTCAAGGCAGACATATCGTAATGCCTGTATTTGCTTTACACAAAAAAGCTGCGAAGATTTCTCTCAAATTATTACTATGCCATGTTTTATTATTTTTCATTGTTAGTAATTTAGATGGTATAGTTTCATATGCAATTTAATCAATCTGGTTCCAGATCCTATGTGTAGGAAATTTATACAATCCTGATGTTCGATATACATTCAATATTCCTATTGAGGATAAATTCAACCAATTTTCTTGGAGCAAGTATGGGCCATGGCAAACCTGCAACAAGATTTGTCAAGGTAAATTTCAACATTTATTTAATTAAAAATAAGCTGCCAAAATGTTAAACTGCAGGTACAGTGTTTTTTAGTATTAGTGTGAAAATTCATACATTAGCATGACAAATAGTTATGTTTGGTGAAAAGGTGAACATTTTTATACAATTTTAGAATGTTATACATGTTCTTAAAAAGTACCTTTAGTATATGTGTCTGAATGCCAACCAGTTCATGCCACCATAAATCAAAAAGTAGTTATTTACTTTTTTAATTATCTTGCTCAGCTTTGTACTCTTTTCGTGCTTGCTGGGTTTGATTTTTCTAGGATTACCATGTAAAGTACCACAGATCCCATGATCTCTTACCTCTCTCATAGACATTATTTTCAGCTGCATGCATGCTTTTCTATTTGATGCCAGGACCCCACATTGTGAAAACTCATCATTTTGGCCATGGCGGAAACGCCGCATCAAAACATTGCACACACATCTGCAGCAGAAATGCTGTGATTTCAAAAACATTTGGGTTTTTGTAAAATGCAGCATGTCAATTATACCTACAGAAACGCTGGCATTTTGCTTACAGGTATAATAGAGGCAGAAAGCCCGCAGAGGAAAACTCTGCGGACTTTCTGTGAAAAACGCTGTGGAAAAAAAAATGCAATGCGTTTCCACCACGGTCTTTTTCACAGCGTTTTTTGGCTGTGGCTCACTATGTGGGTCCTTAGCCTTAAGGTGTAGAGCCTTCTGTGGCTCAGTAACACTGTACAATCTGCTGCTCAGCATGTAACATATACCCTTTACAATTGCGGCAACACATCATCAGTATGGTAAAAGTAACCTGTCTTATGATAGTCATACCCTTTACAGAGACTAAAAGCCCTGTGATGTGTGACAGGAAGAGGAGGGGGCATAATTAGTGATGTGACATTAGTGAACGAGTCAGCTGTATGTGCCTGTTCTTTCAGCTGAATGTTGGGAGTCTGTGTCTGTCTGTTAGCCAAGAGACAATTTTTTTTTCTTACATTTGCTGCTCTAGAGCCCAGTAACGGATAACAGCAAACTCTTTACCCTCACTCTGGTTCTCAGAAAGAAAGAGAGCCATTTGGGAACTGAAAGAGTCATCTCTTTTCAGTGAGTGGAGCCAAATGATCCAGCTCTCTTTAAAGAGCTGAAATCCCATGACTAGAGAGAATCAATGTTCAGTGTATGGGTGGTCATGTAATCAGATAAACACCGGAACTATGGTCATGTGAATAAATGTGAAACTGTCTTACAGAGGCATTCCAGCTGCAGACTACATTAGTAAATGATGCATCCTACAACCATATATGTAATTTTTTTTAAGACAGTAAAACCAGAATTTGCTTGTAATTTGCTATAAATGAAATGTACTGTCTACATTTTCAATGTTACAGGTGTCCGTAAAAGAAAAGTGACTTGCCAGCGTAAAAGTGACCAAGTTGTTGTCTCTGATCAAAGATGTGAATATTTGTCTCGACCAGAACCCATTACTGAGTCATGTAACACAGATTGCCAATTAAGGTAAATTTATACACTCTATCTTTGTCTTCAACTACATATTACAGTGGGTACGGAAAGTATTAAATTTTTCACTCTTTGTTTCATTGCAGCCATTTGCTAAAAGCAAAAAAGTTCATTTTATTTCTCATTAATGTACACTCAGCACCCCATCTTGACAGAAAAAAACTGAACTGTAGATAGTTTTGCAAATTTATTATAAAAGAAAAACTGAAATATCACATGGTCATAAGTATTCAGACCTTTTGCTCAGTATTGAGTAGAAGCACCCTTTTGAGCTAGTACAGCCATGAGTCTTCTTGGGAATGATGCAACAAGTTTTTCACATCTGGATTTGGGGATCCTCTGCCATTCTTCCTTGCAGATCCTCTCCAGTTCCGTCAGGTTGGATGGTGAACGTTGGTGGACATCCATTTTCAGGTCTCTCCAGAGATGCTCAACTGGGTTGAGGTCAGGGCTCTGGCTGGGCCAGTCAAGAATGGTCACAGAGTTGTTCCGAAGCCACTACTTTATTATCTTAGCTGTGTGCTTCAGCCCAGTCTGAGGTCCAGAGCACTCTGG
Organism: Leptodactylus fallax; assembly: GCA_947044405.1. Lineage (NCBI taxonomy): Eukaryota > Metazoa > Chordata > Amphibia > Anura > Leptodactylidae > Leptodactylus > Leptodactylus fallax. Next base: position 7,068,877 of record CAMRHE010000036.1, read on the forward strand.
AAGAGGTTTTTTTCCAGGATATCTCTGTACTTGGCCGCATTCATCTTTCCTTCAATTGCAACCAGTCGTCCTGAAAAACAGCATAAAAACACCCCCATAGCATGATGCTGCCACCACCATCTTTCACTGTTGGGATTGTATTGGGCAGGTGATGAGCAGTGCCTGGTTTTCTCCACACATACCGCTTAGAATTAACGCCAAAAAGTTCAATCTTCGTCTCATCAGACCAGAGAATCTTATTTCTCATAGTCTGGGAGTCCTTCATGTGTTTTTTGGCAAACTCTATGCGGGCTTTCATATGTCTTGCACTGAAGAGAGGCTTCCTTCGGGCCACTCTGCAATAAAGCCCTGAATGGTGGAGGGCTGCAGTGATAGTTCACTTTGTGGAACTTTCTCCCATCTCTCTGCTGCATCTCTGGAGCTCAGCCACAGTGATCTTTGGGTTCTTCTTTACCTCTCTCACCAAGACTCTTCTCCCATGATTTCTCAGTTTCGCTGGACGGCCAGGTCTAGGAAGAGTTCTGGTCGTCCCAAACTTCTTCCATTTAAGGATTATGGAGGCCACTGTGCTCTTAGGAACCTTGAGTGCTGCAGAAATTCTTTTGTAACCTTGACCAGATCTGTGCCTTGCCACAATTCTGTCTCTGAGCTCCTTGGGCAGTTCCTTTGACCTCATGATTTTCATTTGCTCTGACATGCCCTGTGAGCTGTGAGGTCTTATATAGACAGGTGTGTGCCTTTCCTAATCAAGTCCAATCAGTTTAATTAAACACAGCTGGACTCCAATGAAGGAGTAGAAACATCTCAAGGAGGATCAGAAGGAAATGGACAACATGTGAGTTAAATATGAGTGTCACAGCAAAGGGTCTGAATACTTATGACCATATGATATTTCAGTTTTTCTTTTTTAATAAATTTGCAAAATATCTACATTTCTGTTTTTTTCTGTCAAGATGGGGTGCTGAGTGTACATTAATGAGAAATAAAATGAACTTTTTTGCTTTTAGCAAATGGCTGCAATGAAATAAAGAGTGAAAAATTTAAAGGGGTCTGAATACTTTCCGTACCCACTGTATATTCATATACACACACATACACATTATAACAGCAAGAACAAGCTGTCACAAACTGTTATGTAACTGTTTATAAACTGTTTATAGGTAGAATAGAAAGTAAGACATGCATATGACTTTCTTTAACCACTTTTCACCCCATGACATACAATTAGGCAAGAGGCAGGGAAGAATTAACATGAAATTCCGTAATAGTAGGGGGTGCGACCGCGACCGGACCCGGCAGGGTACGGAGCCCGCGGACAGCTGGAGATGGCCGGGCCCCGGACCATTATGATAGCGGTCGAAAGCCTGGTTCCCCGACCGCTATACATAATGTTATTGGAAAGGATAGATAGATAAATAGATGGCAGCCCAAGGGAGGTGACTGAAAATAATAAACACATACTCTCACCTCTCCTGGGCGCAGCGTCCTCTCCGGCGCTCCTCCGTCATGTGACTGAGGCCTGTGATTAGCCCCAGCGGTCACATGGGGCGCGGGCGCGTAATGACGTCAGTGCGCCCCCACGTGACCGCTGAGGCCTAATCACAGGCCTCGGCAGCGACGTCGGAAGAGGGCCTGAAGACGCTGAAGACAGCAGGATGGAGAGAGGATGCCAAGGAAAGGTAAGGCAAGGTGAGTATGAATGTTTGTTATTTTTAATCACCTTCCCTGGGCCTCCAATTATTACACTCTGGGGTCTGAGGAGACTACAAAGTATAATAGCACCGATGCGGAGGGGGCTGTTGGGAGCTTATAATACTGTTTGGGGGCCACTGTAGAGCATATAATACTATGTGGGGGCCACTGTAGAGCATATAATACTGGGTGGGGGCCACTGTGGGGGGCATATAATACTGGGTGGGGGCCACTGTAGAGCATATAATACTGGGTGGGGGCCACTGTGGGGGGGCATATAATACTGGGTGGGGGCCACTGTAGAGTATATAATACTGGGTGGGGACCACTGTAGGGAGCATATAATACTGGGTGGGGCCCACTATGGGGGGCATATAATACTGGGTGGGGGCCACTGTAGAGCATATAATACTGGGTGGGGACCACTGTAGGGAGCATATAATACTGGGTGGGGCCCACTATGGGGGGCATATAATACTGGGTGGGTACCACTGTGGGTAGCATATTATACTGTGTGTGGGGGGAGCAATGTAGACAATATAATGCTGTATGGGGGCCACTGTGGCGCATATAATGCTGTGTGGGGGCCACTGTTGAGCATATAATACTATTTGGGGCCACTGTTGAGCATATTTTACTGTTTGGGGACCCGTAACCGGTTCAGGGGGGCCCCATGTCAAATGTTCGCCTTGGGGCCCAGCCATTCCTAGTTACGCCACTGCCCCGGAGTATAATAATCGGAGGCCCAGGGGAGGTGAGGAACATAAAAACCAATGTGCTTACCTCTCCTGCGATCGGTGTTACTCCGAGCAGGCTTGGGGCCTCTGGTGACGTCATCAGGTCGCGTCGCTGGCCCGATCACGTGACGTGTGTGCGCAATTAAACAGGGCCGAAAGCTGCAAGGAGTGCACCGATGTCCAGGATAGGTAAGTAACATTGATTTTTATGTTTGTCACCTCCCCTGGGTCTCCGATCATTATACTCTGGGGTCTGAAATAATACCGTGTGCAGGGGCCACAATGGAGCATAAAACAAGTGCAGGGGCCACTAGGGAGCATAATACTGTGTGCAGGGGCCACTAGGGAGCATAATACCGTGTGCAGGGGCCAATATGGAGCATATTACCGGTGTGGAAAACCTGATGCGGCCCAGCCTCACCCAGACTCTACCTCCAGCGGCCCCCGGGTAAATTGAGTTTGAGACCCCTGCTCTATATGCTGCAACTATGGAAAAAGACAAGATTCAATATAACCTACAGAACCTTACTTCCAATCTTTTGCAATCCACTTTTCCCACCTGGTTTCACAGTTATGACTCACAGAATATGGCAACACTAAAATGAGTGATTTTATTGTGGAAAAAGTACAGTACAATAGTACTGAAAAAAGATATATATAAATTTGGTATCGTCGTAACTGTACTCACCTGCAAAAACTCATAGCGCGCGCAAAAAAACACCCCAATGGCTACATAAAAAAAAAAAAAAGGAAAACTTGCTTTTAGTGTGAAAAAAACAAAACAAAACAGGGCTGTATCTTTCACTATCAAACTTGTCTATGTCCTTAAGGTGTTAAGCATCTGTTTGAAGTTAATGTTTCAAGCAACAGATACAATATATGTTAAGAAATTGCTATACTTGCAATCACAGGTGAACATACTGTATACTTGAGTTATTATATGTGTGGTTTGATAGTGATAAGAAACAAGCATATCAATAAATATTTCTGTTCTGTCTAGGTGGTATGTTGCTGGCAAAGGTGAATGTTCATCGCAATGTGGACCTGGACATCGGTCACTAGATGTGCGCTGTATAAAATATTCTTCTGTAAGAGGTCTGACCACACCAGTGGAAGATAAATTTTGCATCAGCCAGTCTAAACCTCCAGTCCGTGAACCTTGTCATGGGAACTGTCTTTCAGCTAGCTGGCAGTATTCAGAATGGATTCAGGTAAGTAAGCATTTTTGTCTTATAAAGACACTACCTTTTTCTTATTCAGGCACTACCTTTTCCAAGTGCAGATATGTGTGTCACTAACTTTTCAAGCGCATGCTATTTTGTTATATTGTATCACAGAGTGATATCCTAAATGAGTGCTATTCCCCTTTGTTTGGTTTGTATATTACAGCCTATCAAGGGCTTTTCTAGAACTTTACAATATTATATTGAACTGGATTTATTAGAAATTTGGAGCTCTTCACCAAATTCAAATGAATGGTGGTTTTACTTTGTAATTTGTTGCTCCTTATAAAGTAAATTACAATGCATTGCAGCACTGTGCCTGTTGAAATGGCCATATTTGCTTGAGGCTAGGTTCACATCTGCGCCGAATTCCGCCTAAAATCAGTGGATAGAAATATCTATGGAGTCCATGGGTGTCCGCGGGTAGCCACTGTTTTAGCAGACGGGCTCTTTGTCATTCGGTTACCCGGCAGACCTTTACGACGGAGAGCCCGGTGCAAGTGTGAACCTAGCCTCACAGTAGGATGTTTGAGGTTCATTTTTTGACTTTTAAACATTACAGTAGCCCATTGCTATTTGTTGGGTGGGTGTGTTTGGTGTGTAAACAACCCTCAAAGTGACATAGAAATGTCTTAAATTAATCTATAAACTGATTAATACGTACAGTATTCTGTGATCTCAAATGCTACTATTTACAGTACCTTAGTTTTATTTAACCCCTCAAGGCCTTAGACCACAATGTTTTTTTTAAAATTTTTGCCTTGACTTTCTACATCTTGTTTTTTTGCAGGGTGAATTTTTTAGGCTACATGTTTTTTTATTTTTAGTATTTCTACAGTCCTGATCATGTTATCGAAAACGTTAATGTAGCATTTTGCTATTGATGAGATTAATATAAAATTGCAAACATTTTTTTATTTGTCTTCATGGCAGTGCACTCATAGTTGTGGACGGGGTGTGCAGACAAGAGAAGCATATTGTATGAACAGCTTTGGTCATCGTTTGGCTGATACAGAATGTAATGAAGAACAAAAAGTAGTGACCCAGAATTGTAATGAAAATGCTTGCCCTGTTTGGACTACGAGTGAGTGGAGTGAGGTAATAGTAGCTGTAAAATCAAATATTACAAGTCTCCCTAATCACTTTAGTATCATTGATATGAACTTGTTCAGCAAAGATGTTTTATTGAGTTTGTTTAGACTCATCATGTTCAGCAAAGATGTTTTATTGAGTTTGTTTAGACTCATCATGTTCGTGGTGCATGATAGTTTATACATGACATTGCCTATAAACTTGATTTGATTGGCATTATTATGTGACTGGAACCTCCATCAATGAGCACAAGAAAGGAAACACTGTGGCTCAGTGGTGGAACAACCTCCATAGAGGGCCCGGATCGCTCTCTGCTACTTTTTTTTTTATTAAATTATTCCAGCATGTAACAGCTGCTATTTTACTTACTGATCCCCACTTCTGCCTATGGCTGTCTTTCTGCAGGGGGCCTGTTGTGTCCCACTGTATGTATGGTGTATGGCGACCTGTAAAGGGGCACTTACTACATAGGGCCAATAAAGGAGCAGTATACTGTGTGTTGGGCCAGTAAAGGGGCATTTACTGTGTGAAGGCCAATAAACTTACCATGTTGGGGGTAAGTAATGGGGTCTTTATACCATGTGGGGCCAGTAAAGGGGGTGTTATACCATGTGGCAGCAAGTAAAGGGGGGTTATACCGTATGGGGTAATTATACTGGGAGTATACTGTGTAGGGGCCAGTAAAGGTGGCATTATACTGTGTTGGGTCGGTAAATGGGGATTTATATGGAATGGGTGCCAGTAAAGGAGGGTGTTATATCGTGTGTGGGCCAGGAATGGGCACTATACCACGTGGGAGCTGGGGGGCACATTCAAAAGTTTGCTATGGGGCCCGGTTTGTTTGTTCCCTTAGTTCATACCATTTCCAATAGGTGGACCCCCTTAGTCATAGGCCATCAGGTCAGGGTCCCAAAAATGCCCTTTTTGCATGTATTTGGGCAGGTGCATTTGCATTGAAAAGTTTAGTATGTATTTTAATACTACTTTATGACTTGCATAAGCAGTTATATAGACATACTGTTTCATACATCAGAGTAATGAAATCACTGAATGCATTGTGAATTTTGCATAATAAGTTAAATATGTGCTCTCAGTTTCTAGTATCTAATGATAAGTTCTTGAAAATAAATCTCTTAGACCATTTGCTACTGATGTTCCCACCTCCCCTCTCACCCTCAGTGTGGCCATACAGGGACAAATAGGATTGTTAGCATATTTCTTTGTGATAACGTATCAGGAGATTCTGTTGCTTTTAGAAAAGCTGCTTAACTTGTTATACACATACTGTATCTGGGCATGTCCAACCAAGAGGACAAATCAGGAAGACACGTCTGTACACATACCATATATTTTTGTTTACATAAGCATGCATAGGATAAGGAATATGAGGCTGTTAGGCTACCTTTACACTATATTTTTCCATGGTGTTTTTCCTTTTTAAATAACGCCAGTATTGTTTGGGCACACAGACTTTTTTCAGCATTTTTTTTCAGATTTATTATTCCTGTAATGAAATATATAGACGAACGCCTGAAAAGAAATGCCAAACCCAAATAATTTTGGAAAAAAATGCGGGCAGGGCTTCTCATATTTTACTCTTAATTAACCTGCAAAATCTCACCACTGTGTCTTTAACAGTGATTTTTGCAGTTCCAAAAGTAGTTGAAATGAAAAAAGAAAATTATTGCGTGAAACTGAACTGGAGTGTGGACTGTACTGCAGTACAAACAGAATATATCTACTGACTATTCTCTTCATTCAGACGGCTAGTGCTATACATTACCTTTTTTCCTTAAAATGCGATCATTGAGTATAGTAAGGTGTAGTTAGCAAAATAGGGCATCTCTCAAATGCATTGACTCAAATGCATACATTAAGGGGAATTCATCAAACCCCCTATGGCAGTTTTTGCACAAGACCACCTTTGAGAATTTTTCGAAAGGCGGATGTGGCTTAGTAGTAAGGGATATGGCCTCCCATGGCAATTTCACTATAATCATGCCAGAAACTGAAGTAAATTATAGTGAAGCTGATATAGATTTTTTTTTTCTGATGCATGGAAATCCCGGAATGCGCCTAATTCATTAAGATCCGTACTGCATCTCTAAACCCTCAAAAGTAGTTATTAATAAATGAGTCAATTTGCAGTCTAGCTGTACTTTTACCATGCTTAGCAGATTTCTCTTTGTTTCATTAGTGTCTTGTGACTTGCGGAAAAGGCATGAGGCATCGACATGTAACATGTATAGTGAATGATGAACAAATGAAAGATGACTATTGTAATTCAGAACTAAAACCTGAAACCATCGCAACTTGTGATCTTCAGGAATGTGCTTATTGGCATGTTGGAGCTTGGGGACAAGTAAGTATCAATTAAATAAATGTATATAATTTAAATAATGTAGTTATAAAATTAGAAGTCATGTATTCTTCCATAAGTTAGTATAATATATACATTCATGAAACTTTGCAATTTATCTTATAGAAATCCTCTTCACATTCCCAAACAAAAATCTCTCTAGAGAAATGTATTAAATAAAAGACAGTAAAGAGAGAAAAAGAGCTGCAGTTTTTCACTTAGTGCTTCATTTAAACAGCATGAAATAGAAAGAGGTAGAGAGTTCACTCAGATTGCCTCAGAGCATGCAGCCCTTATTACAGCAGGAAGAGCGTACTCGCTTAGCATGGGGAAATTCATAATTGTTTCATGCCAGCTTTTGGTACTCAATAGTTGCTAATTGACTATGAGTAGATCTGGGCAGAGTCATCACCCACTCCACTTTCATCATCTTCTACGCCACTTTTGTTGTGTACTGTAAATGACAGTGAAATCTACCCCAGTTAAGAGTGCAAGGTTCCTTGGAGGATGCACATATCTCATTACGAGGTGCAGTTCATCATGTATTAAGTGTATACTCTGCTACCTTAGGAGGCATAAAGACTGACATACAACAAACTGGTCTTTATGAATCCCCCCGAAAAGAGGAATTTTTATTGAAACTGGCAGAGAGACATAAAAAATCCAAAGCATGCAGGTAAAACTAAATAAAGCTTAAACACAATAAAGTGTTTATACCATCGGCGATATATATATTTATGACAGCAGAGTCACTGTGCAAAGGTTTGCCACCACCCAGCAATATCATTGCAGGTCATTATATGTGTTACTTATGCAGGTGGTGTGCCAAACTGATTTTTGTCCCTAGAAAAACCTAGCTTAGGCTAAGGTCCCAAATGGCGGAAATGCAGAATTGTTGGCTGTTGCAGAAAAGCAATGGAAGAAAATCCTGCTTTTTACAGTATCAGCAATCTCATCCAACATTGTGGAAAAAAGTGTATTTTTGAAAAATGCAGCATGTTAATGTTAGCTGTGGAATCGTAAGCATTTTCTCTATATATTTAATAGAAGAAAAAAATGCAGCAAAAACTCAATGAAAAACACTGTGGAAAAAACACAATGTGTTTTCACTGCGTATTTTTCCGCACTGTTTTCTACCTATGTTTCGCTGCATGGACCCTTAGCCTTACAGAGGACTTTTCACCACCTTCACCATTTCCAACTCTTTTCATCCGTTAATAGGTGCTGCTCTACTGATTCCGTTGCAGTTGGCTTTTTTTCTCTTAACCGGACCATTCCTAAGCATTCAGTGCTGTTAGTCTCAGCACTCAGTAGTAGGCTCTCTACTGTCAAGTGGGTGGTCCTGAGCTTGAGCAGGCAGTCTGGGACTGCCCACCTGAGAGTAGAATCCATAATTAGCATATCAGGTGCTGAAGTTAACTGTATTGATTGTTCAGGAAAGGTGAGGACTAGAGAAGAAGTTGCACAAATTAAATGATACAAAGAATTGAAGTTGGTGAAAGGTCCTCTTTAAAAGGAATGCATCACCAAATTTATTTACTAAAAAAATCACAGAAAATACAGTGCCTTGCGAAAGTATTCGGCCCCCTTGAACTTTTAATAATAATAATAATAATAATAATAATAGTCCTTTAATAGTCCCACAATGGGGAAATTCAGTGTGTTACAGCAGCAAAGATAAGCAGATACAAATACAAATACAACATGTACAGGAATATTCCAAGGTGAGAGGCATTACATTGATAGCAGACAGACAGATAGGGCGTAGCAGGGGGGGGGGGGATTTAACAGGCAGAGAGATATTTCAGTTCTCTGTGTGTAATGATCTCCGCTTAGGTCGGTGTTGGTTGTACAGCCTAACCGCGGTGGGGAGGAAAGACTTCCGATAGCGCTCCTTCTCACACCTAGGGTGGAGCAGTCGGTCACTGACAGTACTGCTCAGCGCGATCACAGTCTCATGCATGGGATGGGACTTCTTCTTCTGCATGGAGCTCACCACGGACAGTATCCTTCTGTCACCCACCACCTGCACTGGGTCCAGTGGGCTCCCCAGGACAGAGCTGGCCCTTCTAATCAGCTTGTCAAGTTTATTTCTGTCCCTGGTTGATATACTGCTCCCCCAGCAGGCCACTCCAAAGAAGATGGCTGATGCCACTACCGAGTTGAAGAGAGTTCTAAGAAGTGCCCCCCGGATTCCAAAGGCTCTCAGCTTCCTAAGCAGGTAGAGCCTGCTGTGGCCCTTCCTGTACAGGGCCTCCATATGATCTGCCCAGTCCAGCTTATTATTAAGGAGCAAACCCAGGTACTTATAGGTGTTCACAATCTCGATGCCCGTCCCCAGGATGTCCACTGGTTTAGGAGGGCTTCTGCCTTTGCGGAAGTCCACCACCATCTCCTTGGTCTTCCCCGCGTTAATCTTCAGGTGGTTCCGGTGGCACCAGTCCACAAAATCCCGGTTCAGTTCTCTGTACTCCCTGTCATCATTATCTGTGATGAGACCCACTATTGCAGAGTCGTCAGAATACTTCTGTAGGTAGCAGCTGGATGAGTTGCACCTAAAATCTGCAGTGTACAGTGTGAAGAGGAAAGGGGCGAGAACCGTACCCTGAGGTGCCCCCGTATTACAGATCACTGTACCTGACACACAGTCTCGGGCTCTCACGTATTGAGGTCGATTTGTGAGGTAGTCTAGGATCCAGTTGGAGAGGTGGTGGTCCACTCCAGCAAGGCCCAGCTTGTCCCTCAATAACCTGGGCTGTATGGTGTTAAAAGCACTGGAGAAGTCAAAGAACATTATTCTCACTGTGTTCCCTGGTTTCTCCAGGTGAGACAGAGCCCTGTGCAGAAGATGGATGATGGCATCATCTACCCCAATGCCCGGCCGATAAGCAAACTGGAGTGGGTCCATAGCGGGGCTCACTAGAGGGCGGAGATGTGTGAGAACCAATCTCTCCAAGATCTTCATCAGGTGGGATGTCAGTGCTACAGGTCTGTAGTCGTTGAGGTCCATAGGGTGGGGTTTCTTTGGAACTGGTACCACACAAGAAGATTTCCATAATTCAGGGACTATTTCCTGCCTCAGGCTCATATTATACATATATGTAATTATACCACACAGCTGGTCCCCACAAGTCTTAATTAGCCTTGCACTGATGTCATCTGGCCCTCCGGCTTTCCTCGCCTTGATCTTTTTCATCTCCTTCCTCACCTGGGCCCGTGTGAAGGTCAGACTGTGGCCAGATAAAGATGGATTTCTGGATTTACTGGTCTGTTGGGAAGTGGCCGCATGGGGAGAAGTCATTGTGGTGGGGGGAGCTGAAGGACATACTGGGGTGGGAGGAGCTGGTGTGTGATCAAATCTGTTGAAGAATAGGTTTAGTTCATTAAGCCAGTAAACATCTGCCTCAATCTGGCAGACAGACTGTTTATGACCCGAAATTGACTTAAGCCCCTCCCAGACCCCCCTTATGTCTTTTCTTTCCATTTGCTTTTCCATTTTTTCTTTATAACTGGATTTTCCCTGCCTGATTTGATGCCTCAGCTCCTTTTGTACTTCCCTCAACCCCTCCTTATCTCTTGTCCTGAATGCCATCTTTTTCTCCTTAAGTAGTGTTTTTATATCAGAGTTAATCCATGGTTTGTTATTGGAGAAGCACCTCACCACTTTTGTGGGTACTGTGTTGTCCACACAAAAATTAATGTAGTCCGTTATGCAGTGTGTGAGTCCTTCTATATCTTCCCCATAAGAATCCTGCAGAACTTCCCATGCGGTTGTGTCAAAACAATCCCTCAGAGCCTCATCACTCTCCTCGGACCATATCCTCACTGTGCGGGTGACAGCTGGTTCTCTACGTACAAGTGGCTTGTACACAGGTCGGAGATGTACTAGGTTGTGATCCGATCTCCCCAGGGGCGGTAGGGCTGATGAGTTGTATGCCTCCCTCACGTTGGCAAAGAACAAGTCCAGTGTTTTGTTGTCTCTTGTGTGGCAGGTTACATACTGTGTGAAACTGGGCAGTGTGGATGATGGAGAGGCATGGTTGAAATCACCCGACAGAAGAAAGAGGGCCTGGGGGTGCTGAGACTGTAACTGGCTCAGCGTGGCTTGTAGGACCTCGCAGGCAGCGTCAGCTTTCGCAGAGGGGGGGACATATGCAGCTATCACGATGACATGTGTTAGTTCCCTTGGTAGGTAGAAAGGTCTAATGCTCACAGCTAATAGTTCAATGTCCTTACAGCAAGTTTGATCCTTAATCACAATGTGCCTAGGATTACACCATCTATTATTCACAAACATTGCCAGCCCTCCTCCTTTCCTCTTACCGCTCTCCCTTGTCCTGTCTGCCCGAAGGAGTTTAAAGCCATCCAAGGAGACCAGAGGGTCAGGAGTAACTTCAGTGAGCCAAGTCTCTGTAAGTAGCATCATGCTGCACGCCCGAAACTCCTGATGCTGCCTGGTGAGCGCTGTTAGTTCATCCATCTTGTTTGCAAGAGATCTCACATTGCCCATGATGATGGAGGGAACAGCTGGTCGGTAACGCCTCTTTTTAATCCTCTGAAGAGTTCCTGCTCTGCATCCCCTCACCCGCTTTTTCTTTCTCCAAATCTCACGGGGGATGTGTGACCAGATGGTATGCCCTCCTGCTGTGCCTCTGAGCTGCAGAATTTCCTCTCTTGTATAGACAAAGGAATTGTCTGCATACACAAAAGATCCCATTTTCAAGCAGAACAAAGACAGATAAAAACAAAAAAAAAAAAAAAAAAAAAAAAAGTATCACAAGGGTCCAAGTCTTTGTGTGTGTTTCATAGTGCAAAGTCCTTAAGTAGAGAGGTACAAAAAACGAGTCATAGAAAGAAAAATAAGATAGAGAGTCTCAGAGCTGCTGTAGCTGGCAGCCACTCCAGCGGCGCCCTCTTGGAAAAAAAAAAAAAAAAAAAAAAAAAAAACTCTTCTCCCCCTCTCCTCCCCCCACACAACACACCCATAAAGATATAAAAAATTTTAATTTTTTGGTGAAGAATCAACAACAAGTGGGACACAATTGTGAAGTGGAATGAAACTTATTGGTTATTTTAAACTTTTGTAAAAAATAAAAAACTGAAAAGTGGGGCGTGCAATATTATTCCCCCCCCCTTTTTTGGGGCCCAAAAAATTCCCCCCAGAAGTTCAGTGAGGATCTCTGAATGATCCAATGTTGTCCTAAATGACTGATGATGATAAATATAATCCACCTGCGTGTAATCAAGTCTCCATATAAATGCACCAGCTCTGTGATAGTCTCAGGGTTCTGTTTAAAGCGCAGAGAGCATCATGAAGACCAAGACCAAGATATCCATAAAAAGTCTCGTTTAAAGTTTGCCACAAGCCACCTGGGAGACACACCAAACATGTGGAAGAAGGTGCTCTGGTCAGATGAAACCAAAATTGAACTTTTTGGTCACAATGCAAAACGATATGTTTGGCGTAAAAGCAACACAGCTCATCACCCTGAACACACCATCCCCACTGTCTAACATGGTGGTGGCAGCATCATGGTTTTGGCCTGCTTTTCTTCAGCACGGACAGGTAAGATGGTTAAAATTGATGGGAAGATGGATGGAGCCAAATACATGACCATTCTGGAAGAAAACCTGTTGGAGTCTGCAAAAGACCTGAGACTGGGATGGAGCTTTATCTTCCAACAAGACAATGATCCCAAACATAAAGCAAAATCTACAATGGAATGGTTCACAAATAAACGTATCCAGGTGTTAGAATGGCCAAGTCAAAGTCCAGACCTGAATCCAATTGAGAATCTGTGGAAAGAGCTGAAAACTGCTGTTCGCAAACGCTCTCCATCCAACCTCACTGAGCTCGAGCTGTTTTCCAAGGAAGAATGGGCAAGAATTTCAGTCTCTCGATGTGCAAAACTGATAGAGACATACCCCAAGCGACTTGCAGCTGTATTAACATATTAACCCTTTCCAGCTACAGGCATTTTTTCGATTTTTGTTTTTGACTTCCCTCCTTCCAAACTCATAACTTTTTAATTTTTGCCGTTCACAGAGCGATATGAGGGCTTAATGTTTGCGGGACAAATTGTACTTTGTAGTGGCACCATTTAACCCCTTTCCGTCATCCGCCGTAATAGTATGGCGGACAACAGGTCTTTAAAGATGGCGGCCGCTCTGCTGCAGTGTGGCCGCCATAGCTACCGGATCTTCTCTGTAATGTACAATGGAGACCTGGAGCTAATGCCAACAATCAGAGTCCACTTTAATCACAGGCATTGCAGGCCAGGATCCCCCCCCCCCAAAGTAAAAAAAAATCGCCCTCGGGGCCGGTCCCCACCAACCCTGTACCATTCCCGTTGTAGGTCAGCTCCCACACGGTGAGATCGTGGGAGCCAACCTGTTCCCATGGTAGCCAAAAGCCTTATGAAGGCTTCCAGGCCTGCAATAGTTCTATGACCAGCCGCAATAATAACATACCGAAAGTCCCATAGACTACACCGTCTACTTTTGACTTTGGGGAGCTTCAAAAATCAATTGGCCCCAGGTCTCAGGTGGATGTCAGGAATTGGTTAAAGGAATCTACCACCTCTCCAAGCATGTTCAACTATCACAACCGTGTTACACAGCACAGTACAGTGATAAACAACATACCATTTTACACTTTTGTAGATTTGGAGAAAAACAACTTTGAAGTCTTAAGCAAATGAGGCAGTTGTGGCACTGTGGGTAGGCCTTCAGTCCTGGGAGCACTGCTCTTACAGCTCAGGTAAGATGGGTGATGCCTTAGCAGTGGGAAGATCAGCTCTTATTGAGCAGGATGGCGCAGGCAGGAGATAGTAGGGCTTGAGAATCAAAACTACTGCTCTTGGAGCTGAAGGCTCATCCCCAGTGCACAAATTGCAAATTCCATAACACTTCAAAGTTGTTCTTCTCCTCATCTACAAGGTGGGTGTTTTTGAAAATGCAGCTTTTCCGCTTCAGATTTTTTTTCTGTAATGTGTGGATGGGATTAGCCAGAATCCCATTTACTTTGCAGGTACTGTAAAACGCAGCATTATTTGCCGTGGCCAAAACGCTGTGTTTTCGCATCGTGGGGCTTCAGCCTTAAGGTCATGTTTGGTTAGCCACTCTTATCGAGTAATTAAAGCAAATATAGCTTCACATCAAAGCTTTGTTCAAGCTTCAATGTGTAATTTATCACAATGCACTGATCTCAAGGATTGCTTCTGTTTCTATGGAGTACGGAACATTGTTTACATATATAATTTTTATATACTTAGTGACTGGTTTATTATGACAAGTAGAATATATTACTGGTTTCAGATCACTGGGAGGTATAAAAAGGTTTAATATGACAGCATTCAGCAGGTACCAGAGTGTTTAATACAGTGCATACTGGACAAATAACATGATTTCACATGCTCTGGATGTTGGATGATCGTGGTGCTAATGGATGTTGGAGGTGAGCAAAGAGCTACAGGCATTATCTAACAGTGTGGATCAGGGATCACGTCATAAAGTCTACCTATGGTATGAACTGTCTTATACAAAAGTTCATACAGCAAATTTTTAAATAGTAATGCATAATAAACTGCTATTAAGTATGTACACAACTAAAGGGAACTATATATACCTAAACATATCTTCCAGCATTGAATAGTAAGTATGAATTTACCTACTCATGTGTAAGCAGCTTTAAACCAAACATTTATATTTTTATATAACCATAGTTTTCTTGCTAATTATAAAACTTTCCTTTACAGTGTTCAGTTACTTGTGGACATGGCTATCAAATTCGCACAGTGAAATGCAGTACAGGATCCTATGGGATTTCTTTGGATGATCGTGAATGCAATGCAGCTTCTAGACCTACAGATAGCCAGGCAAATATCTGTTTTGTACTGTATATTTTTTACAGAGACAAGTAGTGTTATTTCATAATATCATGTGTTAGTTTTAAGTTTCCAACTATGTACTAATTTGTTTTGTTCTTGAAAACTTTTTTTTTTTTTTTTAAAGAGTTTAGTTTTGGCTGGGGGCACCTAGGACAATCTGCTTACGTGAATTCTTTGCGGTTAACTCTCTACAATTCACAGTAGCTACATAGTGGATGAGATTTACAGATAAACTGTTCAAAGGGGCCATGGTGATAGCGTTAGCGTCATGACCGTTTCACTTTGTATATCACACAAACCATCTTTTTCTTAGCACCCATATAATGTAATTAAAGCCTTTATCCATTTACTTCTATGGGATGAGGCTATAATTACGTTGCACTGTATTTATGAAATAAATGGTGTGTGATGTAAATAGTAAAGAGGTCACGGCGCTCAAACCAGTGCTGCATCCCCTTCAAACAGTTGGGGATTTTATGTTTGTTTAACCTTCACTCATTCATTGTATCTGCCGAGGTTGTAAACTTCATTTTTAATATATTCTTATTGTAATGTATGTAAACCACTGTTATAATATACTATTATCGTTATTTATGTTAGTCTTATATCAACAGGACTGTGAAAGACTTCCTTGTCCAACACACTCCCGTGTGTACCCAACTATCTCTATAGATCAAGTACAAAAGAATGCACAGTGGCGATATGGGTCTTGGACACCAGTAAGTGCCATACAATCTGTATTTAGTCTATAAGAAATAGTTTACAGACAGTTTTGCTCACAGTGCAAGTCTAAACATACTGATGTATGTTACATACTAATGTAATGTTATTATGACATTATAATGCTGCTATTCATCCAATCAATTAAAATTGTGATATAGTTGGTTGCTAAGGCCAACAAGGAAAGTTTTCGTAAATGAGGCCTGTTGAAATTTATTAAGAATAGCACACCATAAGAGAAGTGTGCTGTTTTCTCCTACAGTGTGGCATACGCCAATTTCATTAATGCTGGATTGGCCCTTTCTAGTTAGAAAAGATTATGTATATTGTGAAAAATATATAGTTCTCTGTTCGACAATGCAGTACTGTCCAAATTTTGTGTCAATATGTGTCAGAAAGGTTGGAAAGCAGCTTTACAAATATCATTTTCAAGACAAAAATCAAGTAACAATTGGCATTTTCAATAGGTAAAAACACCACGATAAATCTGTCACGTTTTGCTTTATGTTCACTTCTCTGTGCAAATGTACTTAATGCTTTGAGTGATTTTCGGATCCAATTATTTATTGTTAATTAAAAAATAATAAAATATAGCATGTATGTATTTATTGTAATCACGCACTTCATCTAATTAATGAGCATAAAACATTTTGGAAAATTTCAGTGTTCTGCTTCGTGTGGAAGAGGCAATCATGCTCGCTATGTGAGCTGTAGAGATGTTCTTGGTGGTGTGGCTGATGAGAACTTTTGTACCCATTTACCTCGTCCACCTGAAGTTTCCACCTGTTTTACATCCTGTGGAGAATGGAAGTCAGGAGATTGGTCACCTGTAAGCAAAATTAATGGCATTATTATTCCTCTCCTAATTTTCCTTTACACTTTCCTATAGCATCTTTTAATTCTCTTGTGTCCAGTGTCCAGTGACTTGTGGGAAAGGAATGGTTATAAGACAAGTTGTGTGCGCCAGTTACCATGGAAGAATTGATGAAGAAAATTGTGATCCAGAAACCAAACCTATAAAAGAGCAAGAGTGTAATATGGCTCCATGCCAAACATTTAGCCAGTTTCCTGGTAATCATAACCATCCAATGAGATTTCCTCATCCTGAGAGCCCACATAGATTTAGAGAACATGATATAAGCAGCAAAGACAACCAGCGAAACAAGGCTGCTAGTCAAGAAAACCAATGGAGGACTGGACCATGGGGAGCAGTAAGAAATATTTTCTATTGTAAAACAAACCTTGCTTATGTTATAAAATTGCATCCTAGATTCCACTTTATATATACTGTTTTTTACTTCAATGTTTAGTTATTACACATACCGGGGTCATTGTATATTTTCTTTATTTTTTCTTTGAGAGCTTTTCTTTAATTCTTCCTATTTTTTCTTGGTGTTTACATATCTCTTTCTTTGTGCTCTACTATCATTCCCATGATGCCTCAGAACAGCATCATATGGGTAACTAGAGACAGTGCCAACTCTGGTGCTGGGGAACCATGTAATGATCCTTCATTTTGTATTTTCCTGAAAACACCAGAAAAGGTATACAATCATGGAGGATGAACTGCCATTTACTTAATTTTAACTGTGTGACAGGAGCTGTCTAAACATCATCAGCAATTATAATAGGAGTTTGTTTCTCCCCTTTGGAGAGCATGTGTGGAGCCATCCATACATACAAGAACATAGAGGCATGTACTTTTCAGCTTGTCACAATATGATCTCATGACCCACCTGAAAAAAAGGATTCCATGCATTTTAGATATAGCTAAACAAAGTAATACTGGCTGAATTATATATATGTATACAGTACAGACCAAAAGTTTGGACACACCTTCTCATTCCAAGAGTTTTCTGTATTTTCATGACTATAAAAATTGCAGATTCACACTGAAGGCATCAAAACTATGAATTAACACATGTGGAATTATATACTTAACAAAAAAGTGTGAAACAACTGAAAATATGTCTTATATTCTAGGTTCTTCAAAGTAGCCACCTTTTGCTTTGATTACTGCTTTGCACACTCTTGGCATTCTCTTGATGAGCTTCAAGAGGTAGTCACCTGAAATGGTCTTCCAACAGTCTTGAAGGAGTTCCCAGAGATGCTTAGCACTTGTTGGCCCTTTTGCCTTCACTCTGCGGTCCAGCTCACCCCAAACCATCTTGATTGGGTTCAGGTCTGGTGACTGTGGAGGCCAGGTCATCTGGCGTAGCACCCCATCACTCTCCTTCTTGGTCAAATAGCCCTTACACAGTCTGGAGGTGTGTTTGGGGTCATTGTCCTGTTGAAAAATAAATGATGGGCCAACTAAACGCAAACCGGATGGAATAGCATGCCGCTGCAAGATGCTGTGGTAACCATGCTGGTTCAGTATTCCTTCAGTTTTGAATAAATCCCCAACAGTGTCACCAGCAAAGCACCCCCACACCATCACACCTCCTCCTCCATGCTTCACGGTGGGAACCAGGCATGTAGAGTCCATTCGTTCACCTTTTCTGCATCGCACAAAGACACGGTGGTTGGAACCAAAGATCTCAGATTTGGACTCATCAGACCAAAGCACAGATTTCCACAGGTCTAATGTCCATTCCTTTTGTTCTTTAGCCCAAACAAGTCTCTTCTGCTTGTTGCCTGTCCTTAGCAGTAGTTTCCTAGCAGCTATTTTACCATGAAGGCCTTCTGCACACAGTCTCCTCTTAACAGTTGTTGTAGAGATGTGTCTGCTGCTAGAACTCTGTGTGGCATTGACCTGGTCTCTAATCTGAGCTGCTGTTAACCTGCGATTTCTGAGGCTGGTGACTCGGATGAACTTATCCTCCGCAGCAGAGGTGACTCTTGGTCTTCCTTTCCTGGGGCGGTCCTCATGTGAGCCAGTTTCTTTGTAGCGCTTGATGGTTTTGGCCACTGCACTTGGGGACACTTTCAAAGTTTTCCCAATTTTTCGGACTGACTGACTTTCATTTCTTAAAGTAATGATGGCCACTCGTTTTTCTTTACTTAGCTACTTTTTTCTTTCCATAATACAAATTCTAACACTCCATTCAGTAGGACTATCAGCTGTGTATCCACCTGATTTCTGAACAACACAACTGATGGTCCCAACCCCATTTATAAGGCAAGAAATCCCACTTATTAAACCTGACAGGGCACACCTGTGAAGTGAAAACCATTTCAGGTGACTACCTCTTGAAGCTCATCAAGAGAATGCCAAGAGTGTGCAAAGCAGTAATCAAAGCAAAAGGTGGCTACTTTGAAGAACCTAGAATATAAGACATATTTTCAGTTGTTTCACACTTTTTTGTTAAGTATATAAATCCACGTGTGTTAATTCATAGTTTTGATGCCTTCAGTGTGAATCTACAATTTTTATAGTCATGAAAATACAGAAAACTCTTGGAATGAGAAGGTGTGTCCAAACTTTTGGTCTGTACTGTATATTGGAGAAAGAGGTACATAATGTACCAGAGTATCAATATATTGGTGTAGTGAATTCCAGATAATGGGGCAAAGGAAGTTCTTGAGTAACAGACATGTGGAGAAGAGAGAACTTCTAGAGTCAAAGTTACATATGCGATGCTATGTGGAGATGAGGGCAGAGATATATGGCAGAGCCATGCTGTGAAGCATTTTGCATTCTGTTTTAAAAGTGTAAACAGCAATTGCTGTGTATGAAGGGTAACTGGTGAAGGGGCCAAGATGACGCTTAGATTTCTCAGGCAGAGGTGTTCAGCAGAGTAGGAAACTTATGAAACTAAGAAAAGTGTGAAGTGCAGTAAATAGTAGTTTTTGTACACCAGTGGAATGGGATATCAGAAAGATTAGAAATTATGTTTTGTCCATGTAGAGTAGTAACTGGGAGGTAAAGTAGGCTAACAAATATCATCAAGACCATAAAGAGTTAGATAAGCTGTCCTAAGCCAAGTGTATAGATAGAGGAGAAGAGGAGTCTGGACAGAATTATTATTATTTTATTTATTTTTATTTATTATATAGCACCATTAATTCCATGGTGCTGTACATTTGAGGGTTTACATATGGTACACAAAATATACAAAAAACAAATGCAAATATACAAAACAAATAATAATAATATAATAATAATAATAATAATAGTCCTTTAATAGTCCCACAATGGGGAAATTCAGTGTGTTACAGCAGCAAAGATAAGCAAATACAAATACAACATGTACAGGAATGTTCCAAGGTAAGAGGCATACATTGATAGCAGACAGACAGATAGGAAGTAGCAGAGGGGGGGGGGGGGATTTAACAGGCAGAGAGATATTTCAGTTCTCTGTGTGTAATGATCTCCGCTTAGGTCGGTGTTGGTTGTACAGCCTAACCGCGGTGGGGAGGAAAGACTTCCGATAGCGCTCCTTCTCACATCTAGGGTGGAGCAGTCGGTCACTGACAGTACTGCCCTGCGCAGTACTGACAGTACTAACAGTGACCAACTGGCACAGTGGGATAGAGGGCCCTGCCTGCAAGGGCTTACAATATATGAATCTTGAAAGGTACCATGTATGAATAAAACCCATTTATATTTGATCCTTCAAAATAACTTTTTGCCAACAGGTATGCAATTAATAGCTAATGTATCAGATATTCTCTTAAAGAAGTAGATGATATCATAGGTCTAGAAGAACATATATTTATTGTAGCTCTCCATCATTATGCATAGGCCATCATTATTAATTTGGCAGATTCACTTTTTGAGTTTTTCTCCATTAATTGATTATTTTATGGCTAGTCTCTTGCAACAAAATGTACAAAGCATTGACTCCACGGCATAAAGCATGTAACCTTACTGTAAATTTGTTTACCAATAGCATCAAGTTGTTATAATGCAGTGTGCATGTGTCTTTCATTGACATTTTTGCTAACTTATAAAATGTTTACTTATGTTTGTGCAATGTTTTTAACTAGTGTTCAAGCACATGTGCAGGTGGTTTTGAACGTCGAGTTGTGGTATGTCAAGACAGAGAAGGAAGGATTAGTCATTTTTGTGATGCAACAAGCAAACCTGCTGATTCGAGACACTGTGATTCTGGGCCTTGTCCTCGTTGGAATTATGGTAGATGGGGTGAGGTAAGAAATAAAAGTTTTTCTTTGTTATTGGCATGAAATACAGTTAATAGATTTTTATCTCTATTATGAAATATGTTGTAAAGTGCAAGCTTACAAAATACAGTCATTCAAGAATACAATACAAACAACTCTCAGATCTTACTGAAGATTTGTCATATCATTTGATTAATTATGGAGCTTACGTGATCTTACAAATCTGCTTTCTTTACTAGTTTTTCCATCTATGTTCACATCCTCTGTTATCAAATTTTGATACTATGCATCTTTTTATTTTAAAAAAAATGTAACATACCTTTTCAAAATGTTCAAGTCTGCCTTTAAATTACAGTGTACCCTGACGTGCGGGGGAGGAATGAGAACAAGACTGGTGATATGCCAGCTGACAAGTGGACAAGTTCTGGATTATCAAAATTGTGAAATCCTCGATAAACCACCAAATGTAGCGCAGTGTAACACACACTTATGCCCTGCTGATGCTTCATGGCATCCAGGACCATGGAATTCGGTACGATAGTATATTTACATTACTTATATGGAACATTTAATGCACAGCTTTCCATGAGCTAACTGATGTACCTTTTTATTTAAAGCAAGGATATTTAAGTATGAATAATATATTGAAATGTTGGGGCATTCCTTTGTGTAAAAATATATGTATATACTGCTGCACAGAGTTGTTTCACAGATTTTTAGCTTTTGTAAATTGTATTGGTTTTTAGTTTAATTTAAGAGACTTGCAAATATTTAATACTTTAGATAAACATATATATACAGTAAGATTTCTAAACTTTGAAATTTGGTTCCAAAGACATGTAGTTGACATATTACTATGGCAATTATACAATTCCTCTCCTAAAAAATATCACCACAGCCTGGGATGAGGAATTGCAAGCTGCCAAGCTGCTCTTTTTTACTTCTCCACTGTCAGCACACTGCCAATTTGGATAAGCTGACATATGTCAGACTTTTGTCAGACAGTAACCATTCTGTCGGCAAGATTACTCAAATTCTCAGCTGGATTTCAGAATTCCTACTCAAAGGAAGGCAGAGAAGGGACAAGGAGCCCTATCAAGACTTAAAGGGGTTGTCCAGGCAAAAATTTTATATTTTAAATAGGCCGGGTGAGGCGAAAAAATTCATTCTTACCTTTCCTTGGTGCTTCGATGCCTCCCAGTGCGGTCTGGTCCTGCCGGTCCATTGTTGTCTTCCGGCAAAAGTGACCGCTGAGGCCAATTGGCTAAGGACACGTGACATCCCAGGGTAATTTCCTGATGCCGCCGAGGCTGATCAGCGGATTCAGTGGAAGGGATCTGGCACATCACAGCCGGTGGTGAGTTTCACTTCGAGAAGTCATCACTGCAGAAGGACCGGACCGTGCTGGGAGGACACCGGAGTATTGGGGACAGGAGAGTATTATGATTTTTTTTTTTCACCTCCCCTGGCTTATTTTAAAAATCATTTAAACTATGCTTTTCTTTTTATTTCACTGCTTTATTAATCATATTTTCATAAAAATGAATTAAGGTGTGTGACTTTTTAGGGTACATCCACGTGGGACATACAGCAGTTTAGCCACTTGTTTTCTGGCAGCTGACATGCTGTAATGTACACTTGGAGCAAAGTGGATGAGACATAGCCAAATCTCATCCGCATGTTGTGCTGAAAACCCACAGTGTCAGTTTGTGCTACAGGTTTTTACTGTGGCTTTCAACCTTTGCAATACAAAAGCTGAAAACAGTGGTCTACCTACAACAATTCCAAAAAAAATACTTTCTCAGAAACATCCCTTTTGAGCTTTTCTCATGCTTTTGTGGTGGCAGCATTCAGAGAAACCTGCTGATAATTTTCTATGGTTCATGGAAAAACTAATTAAGTGACTGATAAATACATGATGGATATTTGCATTAAATATACAACCTAACATTCACTGACTGTTATCTAAACAAAAGGGTAGAATAAAATAGACATTTGGCCAAGGTCTATCAAGTAAACCTAGTCTTACGCTGTATTTACACATCCACATTTTTACAGACGTGTAGTCTGTGCTATTCATGGACAGCACTCCGTCCTGCTTATTTGTGATGGTGTGTTGTCTGTGGTTGATTGGTTTTTCACATCTGTTTTTTTATTTCATTTCCTATGCTTTCTATGTCTCTGAGTCCATTAAAAACGGATGATATGGATGATATCCGTTTTTCTTCACAGACCCATAGACTTGTATTGATGTGATGTGATACATCCGCATCATTATTCCTTTACATGTTTGAGAAAACAATATGCAAAGCTAAATTGTATTAAGAGCTGTAATTTCCATTAACTGTCATTGGGCACAAACAGTGTTGATCTTCATTATAGCCGTGGAACAGTGGTTATAAGTTACAGGTAACTAGAGTTATTTCACACTGTGTTCATGGCTTATGATGGATATGAACTGTTTTCCCATAGATGTACAAAGGTTTTATCAGTTTTCCACTTTTATATTATGTTGATTATAAGCTAGCTGATAAAAGTAATTCACCTTGCTGTTTGTTTATAATGTTACATTCACATGTAATAGAATTCACTTTATACAGTTCTAAGGGTGAAATCTACTGTAAAAATCAACCGCAGAAATTGACATTTTGTGGATTTTAGACCTGCATGTCAACTTTTGTGTTAATATTTTCACAGCTTGTGTATGAGATTTGTTAAAATGTCATTCACTCCATTTCTACAGTAATATGCTGCGTATTTTCTTTTCAGAAAGCTGTACTGAAAATCTACAGCTTATCTGTTCCTTGTGGACATACCTTTAAGCACATTTCAACTTAAGACTTAAAGCATACTTACAATTATAAATAACTTTTCGTAAATGAATAGTACAGGTTTATATAAGAAACTGTAATATATCTTATTCCAGAAGTCTGTTTCCCTCACCACTTATTAGGTTGTTTACCTCTTCTTTATCTTCATTCAAACTGTTTTTTACAGAGATCAGTCTCCATATCCAGCTCACACATAGAATTCTATGGAGAGGGGAGGATGGAGGAGGAGGCTGCTGCCAGCTGGCTAATTGATTTATAGCCTCATTCTATGGAGTGATGATGTCTTATTTGGAAGATATAGCAGTGTCAAAAGAACTATCCCTCACTCAGAGTAGCAGGGTGTAGCAGCAGTAATTAGTTAAGTGCTTTTTTCCAGCAGCTGCCTCTTCCCCTCCTCTCTTCATAGATTTAGATGTAGGCGGTAACTGAGCCTGAAAAGTGGAGAAAGAAACATATTTCTTTGAATAAGATATATTACAAAGTTTCTTATATTCACCTGTACTATTTATTCATTTGTACAAAGTTGTTCATAACTGGAGGTATGCTTTAATAATGGCTGAATGTTTGTAAATCACCAATATAGAGGAGCAATGCAGAGACATTTTTTATTAAACAGTGTTTAACCACTTAGTGACCAATTACCATGTATGTATGGCTCTTGGTGCTGGGCTTTATGCTAGCGTTCCACATGTGCACAGCACTAGCTTAAAGCCCCTGCTCCAGAAACCTCACAGGAGCATTTTCATACCGCATAGCACTCAATGAACACTATATACAGGTGCATCTCAATAAATTAGAATATCTTTGAACCGTTTATTTTTTCCAGTAATTAAATTAGAAAAGTGACCTCCTATATATTCTAGATTCTTTACACACAGAGTGTTCTATTTCAAGTGTTTTATTTCTGTAAATGTTGATTATGGATTACAGGTAATGAAAACACAAATCTAAGAAAATTAGAATATTGTAAAAAAGTTCAGTATTGTAAATTCAGTGTGTCACCTGCCAAGGTTTCCTAAGCCTTTAAATGGTCCCTCAGTCTGGTTCAGTAGGACACACAATCATGGAAGACTGCTGATTATGAATTGTATTACTGAAATGAATGAACGTTTCAAAAATATTCTAATTTATTGAGATGCACCTGTAGTGAATACAGGGAGCCACAGAGCTGTTCACATAACCACCAGACACCCCGGCACAGGAAACCCAGATTTGCTGTGTCATTGACTGTTCTGACTAATTGGAGCAGTTTTGTCTTGTAACTGGGACACCTATGAATGACCCAGTTTAAGTGATAAACTGCAAAGTTAAAAAAAAAAAAAAAAAATTGTAAAGTGTGAATGTTCCCCACAGGTCTTTATGATTTCAAGGGGGGCACATAATGTCACAAAATATATAAATGCATAAACAGAAAATATTATAAAAAACAAAAAAACAAAACAAAGGAGACTACATATACACATCATGACACAAAACAAAGAACCTATTTTAATCCCTTAATGCAGAATCATGTACATGTATCATCAGTGAGGGGTACTTACTTCAGAATATCATACATATACATCATTCTGATTGCACTGGCTTAGCAAATGTGTCAGCACTATCACAGCGGAAACCCAACTGTAACTGGTTAGGCTTCCACGGCAAGAGCCACAATCAGTGATCACGACTGTTTAACCCCTTAAATGTTGAAGTCAATAGATGCTGTGGCATCTATGGATTTGTATCCATATCCTCCGTGGTATCCATTGTGTCCTAAAAAATACACCCATATATTACACCATCTGTAATAACCTGATCTATTAAATTACCACACTATTTAACCCATATGGTGGGTGCAGTAAAAAAAGAGAAAAAAACAAAATAAAATCTCTTCTTTTGGCTCTTCTTACCTCCTAAAAAAAACATAATAAAAAGCAATAAAAAGTCATATGTACCCCAGAATGGTAGCAATGTCAAATCATTTTACCTTAATCAAGGCTCTTCATCAGCAAATAAAAAAGTTATGGCTCTTAGAAGATGGCGATGTAGAAACAAATAATTTTTTATCAGTATGTTATATGTACCCCACAATGGTGCCACTGAAAAATACAATTCATCCTGCAAAACATTGCCTCAATTAGCTATGACAACAGAAAAATAAAAAAAGTTATGGCTCTAAGAAGACAGTGATAAAAAAAAAAAACCCAAAAAATGTTCAGTTATTTCTGCTAAAGTAGAGTTAAAATGTTGCTCTTTTATTGATTGAATAGAATTACGCTGTATTGTTAATTTCTGAGATGCTAAATAAAAAAAATACAGCTGGTATTGCAGGAGTTCTATTTTCTGTTACTATTGCAAAATTACTTAAACTTTAAAATAGAAAAAAATGTTAATGTGCCTTTAACCCATAATGTCCCAATTAACCCACATAATTACAAACTTAGGCTGCAGCTCTAACAGCTGAGAGCAATGAAAAACATATATGTGCTGTGTTTTGCAGTACAATACAGTAAGAACTGGAGTCATCTAAATAAAATGTAATTTTAGAGAAAAGTACTTATGTAAGGCTACAGAGACAACTGAATATGTTATATGTATTGACTTCTCATATAGTTGCTATATTGATTCAGGGAGAACTCTTAAATAAGCTAGTTTACTCGAACTTAACATAATTTTATTGAAAATTATTCATATTAATATAATATAAATTTATTGGTGCTATAGGTGTCCCTACTAAACAAAGCTAACCAAAAACAAAAAAAAATATCCAGCACTTCGAAAATTTGAAGAAAGTTAAAATTTAGCTTTTACCCTTACCACCTATGATATCAACTTTGATACTACTTAAACCAATATGAATTATTAATAAGAAATCAGCATTGTAATGTAACTTTTTTTAGTGTATAAAGAAAGAAATAACAAAACTGACAGCCCTCTCATATATTGCTTATCATTTCCATGGATCGGATTCCAAATCTTCAAATACATGGAATGGCCTCTCAGTCAGAAGGCGAGTATCACCAACCAAAAACAAAAAAATATCCAGCACTTCGAAAATTTGAAGAAAGTTAAAATTTAACTTTTAATAATCATATGTAAAAAAAATATACTACATAGAATTCCAAAAAATGGAAGGTAGTACATTTACAAAACCAAAAAAGGGAAAAAAGAAAAGCAGTACAAAAACAACACAACAAAAAGACAAACCGCTACATATCGAATCTGCTTACGCATTTCAAGGCATATAACCCTTACTCATAGCGTAAGCAGATTCGATATGTAGTGGTTAGTCTTTTTAGTATCATAGATGATATCATAGGTGGTAAGTGTCTGATAGGTGGGGGCCCAAAAGCTGAGATCACTGGCAATCATGAGAATGGGGTTCCCGAGTCCTATGTGTGTATGCATGCATGTTGCTGCTCCACAGGACTGGCAAAGAAAAACTAAATACTGTGCTCGACTATTTCTGGCAGTCCCATAGAGATAAATGAAGCACTAGCGCACCACCCTTCAATACTATTTTGTTTTAGTAGTTTACGTAGCATATAATAGTACGTGCTTTTGTTTCTTACAAGCCCCATTTAACTGGAGGAGATGGATTTATCTGACAGAAATTGAAAACTTTCTTGTTTTTATTGAAATTTTGCAGGTTTATTTTTTTTTTTTATATATTTTTAACTGTTTTTGTTTACTTTAAAAAAAAAATAAAAAATCAGTCCTACAAGGGGATGTGAATTTACAACTTTTACAGTACTCTGCAATACTTCTGCACTGCAGTAACTACAGTCTATTGTACATTTTAGTAGATGACATGGCAATCTACTAAAGACATCCAAGACCCCTGTAGATCAGCTGTTGTGGGTCAGTATGGCTCCCTGTAATGTTTACATGCTGAAAGCTGCGCTGCTTACTCACTGTACAAAGTGTAGCAGTGGCTTTAGGTACAGCAGCACTGTTCCATATACTTCAATAGGGCCATCGTTATGAAACATACACCGAGTGAGCAGCGCAATTCCCAGAATGTAAACACTACCAGAAGCCACACTGTCTAGGAATGGCTGATCTGCGGGGGTCCTGGTTGTCAGACTCACTCAGATGTAATACTAATGGCCTACCCTAAGGTAAATCCATCAATATTACAAAGTAAATAACCCCTTTAAGTCTTTAAAAGTCCAAAAGCTTACTATATAATAAATTGGTGCTGACAAGTGATTTACTTGTCTACTTAAAAAAGGCCCCTTACCATTTTGTATTCCATCCTTAAATAGGGTGACTAGAATAAACCAAAAATGTGCCTATGGGGGAAATAATAAAAATAATAAAATAAACATTACCATAAGATCCCTTGCTGCTTTACCACTGCTGCTCTGTTGCTGCCCACAAGTCTTTGTTTATTATGCTGCAGAACAAATACCACATTGACACTCATGAACACTGCAGCCAATTACTGGTCTCAGTGGTGAGAGTCTAGTAGGCAGGGGATCTAATAGGCAAGTAATGCTTCTTTTATTATTTGGCATTACATGACATTTCTCACTGTAGCTCTATTTTTGCTTGACACTTGGACCACCCCTTTAGGCTAAGGCCACACATAGCAGGGCAGTTGAGGGATGATGGAAAAGCAGACAAAATCAGCAGTTTTTTTGCGACAGGTTTTACTCCTGTGGCTAGACCAGTTTCAACCATTGCATAGTAATGTGCATAACTATTATTTTTTCTCTTTATATTTGGCTATTGGGCATACAGATGACACAGTTTATATTTTGTTTTGCTATTTTAATTGTTATTTAAAGTGATTATGTGGGAAGAAAAAAGTTTTCACAGTGCATTTACTTCACTTTATAAACATACTTACTCATATAGATAAGGTTGCCCCAGTGTACTGCTTAGCAACATTTTAGAGCGCGGGGGTGGGGGGGGGTGGCAAAAGTCTCAATCCTCTGCCTCCCTGACTCTTGCTTACATGACTGACACCACTTTACTCTATGTAAAGGCAACTTGAATGGAGTGCAGTCAGTGACATCACAGAGAGACGGAGCGTTAACAGAAGAAATTGAACACAAGGACTTTTGTCACCCCACTACGCTTCTAATATCAGACACTGGAGGACCCTAATCTATATGAGTAGAGCTGTGTATCCAGTGCAGGGGATGCACTGTGAAATCTTTTCTCTGCCCTTTAATGTAATTATATTATTTTAAAATGCCCTCTATTTTAGAATTATATTATTATTTAAAACTATGAAAAGCTGTACTGGTTACACTTACTACATTAAAATATATATTTATCTATTTTTTATTTGCTCAATGCAGACTAACCTTTTATTATATGACAATAAGGTTTGTGACTTATTATCTTTTCAAAGAATATTGCAATCCTTTCTACTAGCAGCATATTAGAGTTATAGTGAAGTTTCTTCTTGATTAGGGTATTGCACATTTTTCATGCAGATTTCAATCTCATGTCTGAATCCATATCTCATTGTTTTCAGTTTCAGTCCATATCCATTCACATTAGCGTGAAAAGTATGCCAGGTGTGGCTAATGTTTGAATGTTGAATTTAGTCACTAGTATACAACAGTATAATGCTTCCCAGTGGCCTCATACTGTGTAATGCTCCCCAGTGGCACCCGTACTGTATAATGATCAAAAATGTCTTCACACACAGTTTTTCCATACAGATTAAAAAGTAACAGTTACTCTGTTCCCATGGAGCTCTCTAGAGAATGCAGATTTCTTGCTCAATGCAACAGGCCTGCATCGAGCTGTAGTGGAAGTGAAAGTAAGTGGAAGTCTGAATGGTGGAGCAGGAAGCCTAAGGTTTCCTGTTTTACCATTGTATTCAACTCTAGCCACCATGTCATGCATCTGCATGTGCCACATCTGCCCACTTTTTTTTCTTAAAGAGGCAGTGCAGTGGGACCAATCACAAATGGCCCCAAGACTCAAAGGTCTTTTCTCTATTTGCATATTTAGTCACATTGGTGACCATTTTGGTTGCCAGCTGGAGTACTGTACATTATTTGTGACTTTATAGATAAGTGAACAAAGCAAAGAGCAGAGAAATTGAACTTTTCATCTACATCCAATAAATTTATGCAGCTCCAGCAAAGATGTAAACTAATGAAAAAACGTTTTAAAGCATAACTTTTACTATTGTATCCATAAAAGTATCACATCACAGATAAATATAACCACATTCCCTTTGGTTGGGATTTTGGGATTACCTTAGAATCAACATGAATCCAGTTATATTGTATTCAATCAATAACATCTCATGTGAATTATATGCAATGATAAGATACACAGCTTTGCATACTAAAGTTCACTAGTTCAGAACAATTACCAAGTCCTGTAAAGACCTGATACACAAATTCACATGAACACAAGCAGGAATAATAGAGCTCCTAAAACCACAAAGTTATAAGAAAACAGGTTTGATTTCACCCATCCCTGGCTTTGTCATAAAAGGAGTCAGGTCACTCGATAGTCGATGCAGGAGAGAGAAGAATCCCTTACTCACCCTAAATTCAATGTGCCTAACCCCCATAAAGACTCCTGGCCTAACAAGAGCAGTACCACAAAAATCTGTCCCTTTTAGTGCCTGTCCCTTCCTGTCCCTATGTTTCAGGCTGGTTGGGCCTCTCCTCAGGGGATTAGTAACCTAGCTGGACTTCTCGAACAAAAACAAAAAATGTGCAAGTTGCTAAGGGCAAGATAACCCAGTAATAACTGTCATATAGCTCAGATACACCACAGTGGTGGTCTAAGATATCAAGCTGCATGAGTGCAGCATCCTGCATGATCACTAACACAAACTGGAGGCCAAACCAGCCTGAAACGAAGGTAATTGTTCTGAACTAGTGAATTTTAGTATGCAAAGCTGTGTATCTTATCATTGCATATATTTCACATGAGATGTTATTGATTGAATACAATATAACTGGATTCATGTTGATTCTAAGGTAATCCCAACCAAAGGGAATGTGGTTATATTTATCTGTGATGTGATACTTTTATGGCTACACTAGTAATAGTTATGTTTTAAAACGTTTTTCATTAGTTTACATCTTTGCTGGAGCTGCATGACTTTATAAATAAACCTACCTTGTGTGAGACATTTAAAATGCTGAATCTGTTTGGGTTCTTTTAGTAAAATGTATTATTATATTGTGTTCACTATTTTTATGGAGCACAGTATATTCAGCAGTGCTTCTAAGAAAGAATACTCTTACTCCTTGATACATCTGATGGACTTTGTCCCAATATTTTTACTGTTGCCTTCACTTCAACAGAAAAAAAGGTATCTATCGGTGCC
The DNA here is from genome assembly GCA_947044405.1 of Leptodactylus fallax. Lineage (NCBI taxonomy): Eukaryota > Metazoa > Chordata > Amphibia > Anura > Leptodactylidae > Leptodactylus > Leptodactylus fallax. The sequence continues at coordinate 7,099,787 of CAMRHE010000036.1, forward strand.
ATATTAAGGCTCCTTATGACAGGGGGTTGTACAAAGCCATAATAGACTCATGTATGTGAGTTCTGAAAATGATATGGTTTAAAGCTGTTCTCCTCTTTTGACAGTCTCTACTTATTTCCATAACAGTAAGCAAATTGCAAAGTGTCCCTCTGTTGGAAACCCCACCAATAAGCAGTAAATGTTTACTTTCCCTGGAAATTAATGGCATTACTAGGATTAAGAAACCATGGCTGCTTTCTTCCAAAGACCTGTCCAGAATGGTATTGCAGCTGAGCCTTAATTGAGTTGGGCTGCAATATAAGAAATCAGCCATGTTTTTCCATTTCTTTAACCTTAGATTGTGCCTTTTGTTATCAGTGAGTTGTTTTGTGTTATGTAAGACAGGACAGATTTTACAGAGCTAAACACACCAAGACATGAGGATCCAGAACAGGGTACTTACCTCTATTAACACAGAGCTATCTAATAAGGTATATGTAAAAAATTTTTTTTTAAAGTAGACATCCCCTTTAAGTTAAAACATTATAGAACTACACATGTTCTTATGTACTGCTCGCTAAAAGAACCATTTATATCTGGTGCATTGCTTTGAAATCATGTTATCTATGTAATTCATCTCCATTATTATTTTCCATCATAATTTGAATTGCAATGTATTTTGGACGTCGTCCACTGGGATGAGGTAGGAGAAAGCTTATCACATACCTCACATAGTGGTCTTTTGTGTGATTTTGTCTAGGAGCTTTTGGTCCAGTTTAGTAGAAAACATATGTTTTAGCTTTTCAGTTTCATCTGTGGTATGATATGATCAATCAATCATCTATGATATGAATTACATTGATTTTATTTGCTTGCATTGTGACCAGAAGTTTAGGTGGATGATTTGCTTAGTGGTATTGTTAATTGTACTTAACTGATTCTTAACTGTTATATGGAATAACAATCCATGGAGCTAAAAAGTTGGCTGGCACCATGCCTAAGAATTCTGCCTAGAGAAGTTGTTACTTGCCATATACCCAGCACAGAAATAAATGGGAAGGGAGTCCTAATAGCTTAGAATGAAAAAGGACATTTGATTTTATTACTTACTTCTTACTTACTTACTTACATATGTTTCTACCAGAAAACAAAACCTTTTCAGGGCCATGAGAAGAACATTTACAGATGGTATTTTGTTATCAACTATATTTCAGAATACTGTCAGAATATTCATAAAGTTAATAAAAAGAAGATATAATAAAATATAATGTTATACAGCTGCATCTCAATAAATTAGAATATCTTTGAAACATTTATTTCTTTCAGTATTTACATTTTTCTAGATTCTTTACACACAGAGTGTTCTATTTCAAGTGTTTTATTTCTGTAAATGATGATTATGCATTACAGGTAATGAAAACCCAAATCTAAGAAAATTAGAATATTGTGAAAAAGTTCAGTATTGTATATTCAGTGTGTCACCTGCCAAGGTTTCCTAAGCCTTTAAATGGTCCCTCAGTCTGGTTCAGTAGGACACACAATCATGGAAGACTGCAGATTATGAATTGTATTACTGAATTACTGAACTGAATGAACGTTTCAAAAATATTCAAATTTATTGAGATGCACCTGTAGTAGTGACAAGTAGACTATGCAAATGCTTCCAAAAGGAAGACAGGACTTCTACCCAGTTTACTATTACAAAGGTGCTGTAAAATAATTTTTTTTTATATAACTTATATTGGATTTTAGACAGACACTATATTTATTAAATAACACTTTATGAAATGTATTTTTATTTTATTAATGACTTTTCATGCCATGTTACATTAGGTGTCTGATCCATTTGTAACTGTTGGCATTCACTGCGTTAAAGTTATTGTCTTGCATGTGTAAAACAGAGTTAACATTTGAGGTACGTTTTAAAATAAATGTCATTGTTTTGTACATTTTATTTTGTGTTACTTTGTTGTGCTGCATATTCTAACATTTGCTTATGTTGTTAAAATAACCTGATACTGTGAATAAATAACAAACTGACAAAACCGTTTTTCGACTGTGTATTGTGGATGTTAAGAATATATGTAATAAAATAAAATGTGCTGCTTTTTGTCATTACTTTTGGATTAAATATGTTTCCCTAATGAGTTGTTTGTAAGAACAATGTTTACTAATGGAATTGCCTGTTAACTTGTGTTTATAGAGTGTTTCAGTGCAGTAAGTAAACATCTGATCTGACGACAAAAATTAAAGTCAATTAAGAATTCAGATTTTGTATGATTATCAGACAACTTAGAAAATACGGTGAGGCAATCCAATTACCAAATACAATGTATCCGATGGTTGATTTTGTAAATGATTACGTTAAAAATTGTGAGGCCAGTGGCCACTATGATTGGCCATGTTTGGCATTTTATTTCCTTACCCGAAGGAAATACATGACATTTTGGTGCATTTTTTAAATCTGACACCATTAGGAAATGCTCTGATGTGCCTGTCTAGCTAATCAATGACTGAGGTGTGTCACTTCATTCTGACCAATATTGTTTGGGCATAGCCTCTAGTTACAGGAGTAATGCAGCCTCCTATGCTGTCCTCTAGAACTCAGCAGCGCACTCAGTTCCGGGCCCCTTCGGTCATGTGACCGGGGGACCGGAAGTGTAGTGCTGTGTGCACAGTGATTGGGATGGCAGAGATTGTAATAAACCATCCCTGAATTCTCTATAGGAGCTCCGGCTGTAGTAACAGCTGGCTCCCTGCTTCTGCAACTGCACAATTTTGTGCAATTGCTTAACACATCAAGGATGTACAAGTACATCCTTACAGGGTTAAGAGTGGACTACCCGAACGTATAAAGTCAAAAGGCGGTCCTAAAGCGGTTAAATAATGCAGTTTATTATTGCCTGTCAATATAATGCTGATAGGCATGCTATTAGTCTAATAAGTAAACTAAGATGGCAAACCTGTAGGTCATGGGGTACCTGGGAACCATCTCCCTTTGTCTAACCACTTAATTCCAATCGTGACTATTGACTGTGGAACCTAAGGGGTTAAGCATTTAGAATTGGAATTATCTACAATCCCTGCAATCTACAAGTTCTTTTATATTAGGCCTGGGCAATTAATTGAAAGTAACTGAAACTGAAAGTCATCTCTTTTAATCAATGTAAAGTTGCTCCTAACAATTATTTTGCATCCATGCCATCATGTCTCACACTGCCTGTGGCAATAAGCATGCCACTTACTGTACACTATCCGATCAAGATTGCTGATATGTGAATAACAATGCTAAAATTCTGTGTGATGGCGTGGCACATAAATAGGGGGCATGACATGAAAAATTATCTAAAATCATTCATTAATTGTTATTGAGGTAAAATGTTCAATTAATCATGATTTTGATTTTGGTCATAATTATCCAGCCCTAGCTTACAGACATGACAAAAGAGATGACAAGTGCCATTTAAATAGAAGACAAACATTTGTAACACACAAGGGTCTTAAAGTACAGGTAGAGTTGTGAAACAGGGAAGTCAGTGGCTGCCATATACAGTGCCTTGCGAAAGTATTCAAACTTTTCAACCTTTTGCCACATTTCAGGCTTCAAACATAAAGATATAAAAATTTTAATTTTTTTGGTGAAGAATCAACAAGTGGGACACAATTGTGAAGTGGAACGAAATTTATTGGTTATTTTAAACTTTTGTAAAAAATAAAAAACTGAAAAGTGGGGCGTGCAATATTATTCGGCCCCTTTACTTTCAGTGCAGCAAATTCACTCCAGAAGTTCAGTGAGGATCTCTGAATGATCCAATGTTGTCCTAAATGACTGATGATGATAAATATAATCCACCTGTGTGTAATCAAGTCTCCATATAAATGCACCTGCTCTGTGATAGTCTCAGGGTTCTGTTTAAAGCGCAGAGAGCATCATGAAGACCAAGGAACACACCAGGCAGGTCCGTGATACTGTTGTGGAGAAGTTTAAAGCCGGATTTGGATACAAAAAGATTTCCCAAACTTTAAACATCCCAAGGAGCACTGTGCAAGCGATCATATTGAAATGGAAGGAGTATCAGTCCACTGCAAAGCTACCAAGACCCGGCCATCCCTCTAAACTTTCATCTCAAACAAGGAGAAGACTGATCAGAGATGCAGCCAAGAGGCCCATGATCACTCTGGATGAACTGCAGAGATCTACAGCTGAGGTGGGAGAGTCTGTCCATAGGACAACAATCAGTCGTACACTGCACAAATCTGGCCTTTATGGAAGAGTGGCAAAAAGAAAGCCATTTCTCAAAGATATCCATAAAAAGTCTCGTTTAAAGTTTGCCACAAGCCACCTGGGAAACACACCAAACATGTGGAAGAAGGTGCTCTGGTCAGGTGAAACCAAAATTGAACTTTTTGGCCACAATGCAAAACGATATGTTTGGCGTAAAAGCAACACAGCTCATCACCCTGAACACACCATCCCCACTGTCAAACATGGTGGTGGCAGCATCATGGTTTGGGCCTGCTTTTCATCAGCCGGGACAGGGAAGATGGTTAAAATTGATGGGAAGATGGATGGAGCCAAATACAGGACCATTCTGGATGAAAACCTGTTGGAGTGTGCAAAAGACCTGAGACTGGGACGGAGCTTTATCTTACAACAAGACAATGATCCCAAACATAAAGCAAAATCTACAATGGAATGGTTCACAAATAAACGTATCCAGGTGTTAGAATGGCCAAGTCAAAGTCCAGACCTGAATCCAATCGAGAATCTGTGGAAAGAGCTGAAAACTGCTGTTCACAAACGTTCTCCATCCAACCTCACTGAGCTCGAGTTGTTTTACAAGGAAGAATGGGCAAGAATTTCAGTCTCTCGATGTGCAAAACTGATAGAGACATACCCCAAGCGACTTGCAGCTGTAATCGCAGCAAAAGGTGGCGCTACAAAGTATTAACTTAAGGGGGCCGAATAATTTGGCACGCCCCACTTTTCAGTTTTTTATTTTTTACAAAAGTTTAAAATATCCAATAAATTTAGTTCCACTTCACAACTGTGTCCCACTTGTTGATTCTTCACCAAAAAATTTTAATTTTATATCCTTATGTTTGAAGCCTGAAATGTGGCAAAAGGTTGAAAAGTTCAAGGGGGCCGAATACTTTCGCAAGGCACTGTAGATGCTCTTTCTCTGCAACCACAGGGGTCAATTTCATGGGAAGCCATTTTACCTCTCAGTATATTTTTGGAGTGTAGTAAAAAACTGGAGTACCTGTAGAAAACCTACACAAACCTGGGGAGAATATACCAACTCCATGGATAGAACTGTCCTTTATTTATAGATGAACAGGTCAGGACCTTAATTGTATTTTCCTACTACAAAATCAATGCTGTGAGAAACCCCCTTTTCTGACCTTATTGTGCATTTTGCTGAAAGAACCATTTAACGCCTTCCCACTGTGTGCTGTAAAATTATAACATTCCGAGCTAGCAATTAACACAAAGTGCCATAAGATTATAGTGCTGTGATAGTCCCAGCTCAAAATATGTGCCTGCCCCATTGCTTCTCTGTGTTGGCACCTGGTTCTCAATGCCAGAGTAAATAATATTTCAGATTTTGGCAAATTAACCCCTTAAGTGTAGTGATCTATACTGATCATGGCATCTGAGTGGTTTGGGCATTCATTTCTTCGTTATTCCTCCCACAAAGCAAACACAGGGTTCCAAGAGATTGCCATGTCATCTACTAAAATGTACAATACACTGTGGTTACTGCAGTGCAGAAGTATTGCAGTGTATTGCACATGTTGTAAATTCACATCCCCATGTAGGACTGAAAGTTTTTTTTTTAAAAAGTAAAAAAAAAAAAACAGTTAAAAATATAAAAAAATAATAAAGCTGCTAAATTTAAAAAAAAAAAAAACAAGAAAGTTTCCAATTTATAACATACATAAAAAAAAAACATCGGTCTGCAATTATATGGTGACTCTTGTTTGAAAAAAGTGCAGTACATAATTATTGTTTTGGTTTTTTTTGGTCACCTTTCTTTCACCAAAAAAATAAATTGATCAAAAAGTTGTATGTACTGTACCAAAAAATATGATACCACTAAAACCTGCAGCTCACCCTGCAAAACACAAGCCTTACCATAGGTCCTTCAATAAAACAAGTTATTAGTCTCATAATATGGTGCCCAGGCAAATTTATTTTTCACGAAAGTTTTACTTAGATTTTATGTTTTATCACATTTTACAAAATAAATCAATTTGGTATTGCTGTAATTGAATGACCTGCAGAAAAAAGTTACAATGCCATACTTTGCAATTCTTGTCTCATTATAAAAACAAAACCCCCAAAAAAACATGGAATTCCATCTTTTTAACACGCATGAGTGTCCATATGCTAATTGGACAAGCACATATCACATATTCCAGTAAGAGTAGCAAAACACAAAAATGTATAAATTTGGTATCACTGTAATCTTATTAACTCTCAGAATACAGATGGTAAATGCCTCAAAAATAAACTCAAACAGTAATGGTGCAATTGCTGTTTCTTTTAGCACTTCCTGCCCAAAAAATAGTATGCCCTGATGTACCCTGTATAACTTACATGTGCCATCATTAGAAACTGAAATATCAGGAAAACTCCAAATTACTGATCCTTACTATACCCATCAATGAATACCTGAAGTGGTTGTTTCAAAATGGGTAACTGCACTGTCTCCACTGCACTGGTAGTACCTGAAAACCAGTTGAGCAGGTACTACATCGCACCGCCTGCTCCCAGGTCACCTGAAGTAAAGACAGCGGCCGGGTGGTGAAGCAGGGAGCGGACGGATCCCTACTTCATCACTGGCTTCAACTCATTGGTGTCCGGAGACACTGATGAGTTGAAGCCAGTGATGAAATAGGGATCTGTCCGTTCCCAGCTTCACCACCCAGCCGCTGTCTTTACTCCAGGTGACCTGGGAGCAGGAGGCGCGATGTAGTGACATCATTTACATCGCGCCTGTTACTTCTTAAAGACTCTGGGACCAGAGAGGAGTGAACAGGGAAAGGTGAGTATTAAGGTTGTGGGGGCAACCAGGGGATGGGGGGACATAAACCTGGGGGGGTAACCTGGAGGGGGACATGAAAATGTGGGGGCAACCTGTGGGGGGAACATGAAATTGAGGGAGCAACTTTATGGAGACATGAAACTGGGGAAAACCTTGGGGGGGACATGACACTGTGGGGGCAACCTGGGGGGACATGACACTGTGGGGGCAACCTGGGGGGTAGGGGGACATGATCCTGTGGGAGCAACCTGGGGGTTGATATGACACTGTGGAGGAAACTTCAGGGGGACATGAAACTGTAGGGGCAACCTGAGGGGGACATGACAGTGTGGGGGGACATGATACTGTGGGGGCAACTTGGGGGGGGGGACTTGACACTGCGGGGGCAATCTGGGGTTGGGGGGACATGAATCTGCGGGGTAACCTGGAGGGGGACATTATGAGAGGCATTATATCGTATGGAGCCACTAGCAAGGCATTATACTGTGTGAGAGCCACCAAGGGGCATTATACTATGTGGGGGCCATTGAGGGGGCATTACAATTTGTGCAGGTCCAGTATTTGTAAGTGGTGGTGATGGGGGGGCACTTATGAAACCTTTGCACAGGGCCCACCAATGTGTTAAAACAGCCCTGCCTGTATGTCCAGGCAAAAGATTGGAGCCACAGTGGTGGTATCTCAGGGGCATTGCAAATGTGACATGGAGCCCGAAATTCATGTGATCTAAAAGTCAAACCTCACTCTTTCCCTACTGAGTCTTGCCATGTGCTCAAACAGCAGTTTATAACCACATATTACAGAAATTGTGATTTGCTTTGGATTCTATTGCCCTTTGTAAAAGTGAAAGATTTGGGGTTAAACAACATATTATTGTAAACAAAATGAATTTTTTTCATATTCACAGTCAAATGTTAAATTACGTGAAATATCTTAAGGTTCAGTATGCTCAATGCACCCCTATATGAGTTCAGTTTTCAGGGGTTTCCACTGTAGTGGTTCCTCAGAGACAGAGCAAATTCAAACATGTTGCTGAAAGCACCGCATATAAGGTATTATCATGCTCAAGAGACATTGGAGGAGATTTACTAAGCATTATGACTCGGAATTCTAGTGTAATTTGTTTTAAAAACTGTCAAACATGCCTTGTGCCACATTTATCAATTGGGTTAGACACTTCTAGAACAAGGGGAATGGTTTCATGGGAAGGAGTGTGACTTAAGTTGGTCAAAGTACACCAAAGATGAAGCAAAATGTGCATTTTTTGGATTAATAAGAGGTATACATTTTTTTTATATTAAAAGGAGGTATAAATTTAGATATTTCTTAACATTTGCCACCTCAAAGCGTCTGCACAGGTGAACCACAGCCAGGGTGTGTTTTAGAGAAAGTGTGGCCCCAAATTCTCACATATTGTTCCAACAAAACAAACGCATTCAATTGGCAAACACTTCTGCAGAGTACTGCTGAATTGATTTCTAGCATTAGGGTATTTGCTAGGATCTTAAAAGATAAGGGGCACGAGATCCGACTCCCTACAGGCACAAGAAAATGATTTATAAACATATATCTTTATTGAATAATAATGATATACAAAAAACAAATGTAAATATTATGTCCATAATGTTACTGTTATGGAACAAAGCACCCCATGCACTAATGTTACCAATGATACCTCTATACAAAGCCCAAATAATACTGCCACACTATGACGGCAACCATTACCATTACATAGTGACTTAATAATACCACCATACTGTTACTGCTACTGTACAAAACCAATATTACCACAATACAGTGACAGATACCTCCTCTACACAGATGCTGTATTGCCCCTCATAACATATAACGCCAGATAGTGTCTCATATTTTGCCCAAAACATTAGTTGTGCTGCTGGCGGTAGAAATGCACCACAATAATAGTGCCAACTTTTATACTCAGTAGAATAATAGTGACCACACAATTTTATCATAATAAAAATTGATTATATAATTAAAATAATGATTTAGCAATTCCTCTCATGATATTAAAGCTCACCTCTGTGCCCCTACACAGTAAAGATGCCCACATTTCAGCCCTGCATAGTAATAATGCCCACCATTATGCCCCTACAAAGTAATAATGCCCCTCCCTGCCCATTACACAGTAACAAAGCCCACCTTTGTGTGCTTTACAAAGTAATAAAGGTGGGCATTATTATTGTGTGGGAGACTCCGCTTCAGTTGAAAGTGGTGCTCTCATGATCGGATCCACTGGGGGCCCCTTTGGACAGTTTGCCAACCACCCCCCCCCCCCCCCCACGTGGCCCTGACCACAGCAAAAATAACACCAGATTTCAACCTCCTGAGGAACACACCATTAGGTTTTCTCTACAGGAAATTCTACAGTGTACCAAGGCCCCCAAAATCCACAAGGTGCTCCCTTTGTTTCTGAAGCCAGTGTCAAGTAGCATATACTAGGACCACATATAGCAGAAACAGGTTATTAAATGCTTAGTTCTGTTTTCTGTTAAAGGGGTTGTCCTCTTTCTGACCAACATTGAGAGACCAATGTTATTATTTGTATAATAAAAAGTTGTACAGTTTTCCAATATACTTTCTGTATCAATTCCTCACCGTTGCTGTCATTCATTCTGCTTACTCCCACTGGATAAAAATCAGTCCATGGTCATGTGATGGCCACACAGGTGCATAGCTAGTTATAATCCCAGCACAGTAATGAGACATCTGCCTGGTAACGAGCTGTACACCAGTGTGTCCATCACATGACCATGGACTGATTTTTTTTTTTATCCACTGGTAGTAAGCAGAATGAATGAAAGCAAGCAGAGATATACAAAACTGTGAGGCATTGATACAGAAAGTATATTGGAAAATTGTACAACTTTTTATTATACAAACTATAACATTGGTCTTTAAATGTATACCACATCTTCCCATGACAACGAGGGAAGATGTGGTATACATCTAAACAAACCTCACAGTCATGAGGGACATGGAAAAAGGGAAGACACAATGTGTTGGGAGGATATTACCACAGTAAAGATCACGTAAAATAAAGACTCACGCCAGATTCTACCAAGTATAACAAATCCGAGAGAAAGTATTCAAAACAATAATAATACTACAATGTAGGTTTGCAACACCCACCTCCCTGCATACATTGTGGTATTATTATTGTTTTTAGTATTACTTGAATAGGAACAGACTGTTTCCACTCCCCGTACTGTGATATAGTTGCCGGCATTCCAAGGCAACTGGATTAGCTAATATGTTCAGGATCCTGGTCTCTTAACCCCAGAGACCCACAGATCAGATACTGATATGAAAAATGCATTTTGGTCTGGGACTCCTTTAAGCAGTATACAAAAAGTGTTAAACAAACCAGACTATGTTTTATATTTCAGATACTTCACAGTAGTCTCCTTTTGCTTTGATGACAGCTATTCACACTATTGGCATTCTGTTAATGACATAGTCATCTGAAATCGTTTTCCAAGAATCTTGAAGGAGCTCCCAGAGGTACTGCTTTTCTTGCATTCTGCAGTCCAACTCATCCAATCTATCACAATTGGGTGTAGGTCAAGTGATTGTCTAGGCCATGTAATCTGATGCAGCATTCTATCAGTCTCCTTCATGGACAAATAACCCTTACATAGCCTGGAGGTGTGTTTGGAGGTCATTGTCCAATTGAAAAACAAATTATGGTTGCACTAAGCATTAACCAAATGGGATAGAATGTCACTGTAGAATGCTGTGGAGGCCATGCTGGTTAAGGGTGCCCTGAATTGTGAATAAATCACCAACAGTGTCACCAGCAAAGCACCCCCACATTATCACACCTCTTCCTCCTTGATTCTTAAAGGTCTGATTATTGCAGTATCCTCTCAATAGTTTATATTACAAGGAGTCTGGTAATTGATCTCTGTGAAGTATTTGGCTCTAGTCTGAGGTGCTGTTTATTTGCGTTTTCTCATTCTGGCAACTGTAATGGACTTATTTTTGCAGTAGAGGTAATTCTTGGTTTTCCTTTTCTGAGGTGGTCCTCACGAGAGTCAGTTTTATCATGGCGTTTGAGGGTAACTTTAAAAGATCTTGAATCTTTTTTTTTTTTTTTGTCTTAAAGTAATGATGGACTTCCATTTGTCTTTACTTAGTTAATTGGTTCTTGCATTAAAGGAAATCTGTCGGGTCAATCTGGGACACTAAACCACCCACAGGTCCTTATAGACCTGGGGTTTGGTGTCCCAAATCGCCCTGTTATAATGCAATCCGCAGGCGCATTAAAAATAAAAAACATTTATACTTACCTAGAGAAGGGTCCGATCAATGCTGTTTGGAGAGAACAGTCCGGCTTATTTATGAGCTTCTTCGTTGGCACGCCTCCCGGCACCTGCACTGTTCTTCAGTGAAGCCAAAGATGGACACCCCAGCTTCCCTGCGTAATTGCAGGACATGCGCACTGAAGCCAAGGTGTACTTCTCTGGTTTCATTGAAGAACTGCAGGTGTGGGGAGTACAGCGGCAGGGTGAGTATAAAGCTTTTTTATTTTTAATGCAGCCATGGATTGCATTATAACAGGGTGATTTGGGACACTAAACCCCAGGTCCATATGACAGATTCCCTTTAATGTGGACTAGAACAGTAGTTGAATAAGACTAAAGACTGTATGGAACTGTGTACCACTCCTACCTCTTCACAACACAACTGATGGTCTCAAACAAATTATGAAGGCAATAAATTCCACAAAAGACCTTGTGAAAAAGGCTTAAAGGGGTTGTCCAGGATAAAATGATCTTTCTACACTAGGCTAAACACCCTTCCCCTGCCTAACTTCTAACTTACTATACAAAAAATGTATATATTCTATTGCGCAGCCGTGGGAGGCCGGAGGAGTCTCCCACGCCTGCACAATAGAGATGGAATGTCGGCTACAGCGCAGCGCAATGCTGAGACAAAGAAGAGAAGGAGCCGTCCCCTCAGAAGGATGTCATCGCCCTTGACCAAAAGATATGGACAGGAAGACAAGTAAGTATGATGGGGTGGAGGGGTGGGCTGAGTTAGTAAGTTGGGAAGGGCTAGTAGTGGGCGGGATAGCTAGGGAGACAGGAAGGGGGTGTGAGAGAGGGAGGGGGAATAAGTGAGAGGGAGGTAGGGAGGTAGAGTCAGCTCATGCAATGCATCATGGTAGTTGTAGGATAAAATCACAGGAAGCTACACCATGTAAACAAATGCAGAAGATGCCAAGAGCTCCCAGAGAAACCCAGAAATCACTCAAAACACTGCTAAAGGTATTTGGGTGCACTTATTAACCCATTAATAGCACTAACAGACCTTTTTTTGTCCAGAAAACCCCTTTAACTGTTCATCGAAAACCATTCCAGGTAACTATCTCATGAATCTGATGACAGAATGCCAAGACAGTACAAAGTAATCATCAAAGCAAAATGGGGCTACTTTGGAGAACACTTTTAAACCTTATTTTTTTGTCTACAGCTTAATTCCATATATGTTCCTTCATAGCTTTCAATATGAACCTACAATGTAAAAAAAAAAAAAAAGGAAAATCATGGATTGTATCCAAACTTTTGATTGGTACTGTACATCAAAGTAACTTGACAAAAAGTTTCAAAAGTGGATAAAATAGTACTTGCTACATTGCATTAACTATAATATACAGTGTCCATATTAGGACATTCTCAGATATCAGAGTCAAACATCAGATTAATAGTAGTTTACAAGTGATACCTGACTTTGATACCTTACTCTGATACCTGACATTGATACCTGACTTTGATTCTAACACCTGACTTTGATACCTGACTTTGATTCTGACACCTGACTTTGATACTGACACCTGACTTTGATTCTGACACCTGACTTTGATACCGACACCTGACTTTGATTCTGACACCTGACTCTATGCAGTTTCTGGGCTGGTTGTAAAACTTAGATGACTTCTGACTTTCATATCTGATTGAGTCACAACTCAGCAGTCAGCTATGAAGCACATACAATGTTACACTGTGATTGGCCAGGATGATTGACCTCTGAGTGAACTCACTGCTCACACTCAGGAGTAGAAGATACTTGTATAAGGCTGCAGGCTGAGCGCTCCATGAGTCTGATAAAAAGTTGTCTGACACAAAGTTGTCTGATACCTGACTGAGTCAGAGATCTGACTCACACATCATCTGAGTTTTTCATATACATACAAGCCAGCCAGCACATACAATGGTGGAGATTTATCAAGTAAAATGCTCCATAATTCTGGTATCATTTTCACCAAATAACCTCTCTGTGTGCCACATTCATAAAGTGTTTTAAATAATTTTATTACTTGTACAAAAAGGGGCGTGACCTACAACACTGTGCTGCAAAAATACATCCAAATAACCTCTCTAACATTTATCAAGTGTTTTAGGCTGAGGCCCCACATACCAGGCTGCAGCAAAAAAGCACTGTGGGAAAAACCTTGGCAGAAATACATCACAGTTTTTCCCTCAGAGATTTTTGCAGAAAGTCAGGTGTCGGTATCAAAGTCAGGTATCAAAGTCAGGTATCAAAGTCAGGTGTCAGAATCAAAGTCAGGTATCAAAGTCAGAGTCAAAGTCAGGTATCAGAATCAAAGTCAGGTGTCAGAATCAAAGTCAGGTATCAAAGTCAGGTATCAGAGTAAGGTATCAAAGTAAGGTATCACTGTTGTAAACTGCTATTAATCTGATGTTTAACTCTGATATCTGAGGATGTCCTAATATGGACACTGTAATAATACTATTAGAACACAATCAATGCAAAAGCTGAAATTGCACATATCTTTTATTTTATTAAAATATGTTTTTAACTCCATCCTATTCTGTGCAGTACTATTTACGAAGTGCTGAGCACTTAGTACACTCATGCCACAGGCACAGTTCTTGTAATACACAGCCAGGACGCAGGACTAGCTGTGAGACTCGGAAAATACTCTTGCAGTTTAAACCCCCAGATGCCAGCATCTGGGTGGTTCAAGGGCAACATCGATCCCTTCCTTCCACCCCTTGGATGTCCGTGATAAGATTGCAGGGCAACCTATGTCAATGCAATGTATTTTAGTACATTGCACTGGAAATCAGCAGATCCCAGGTTCAAGACCCCTTGTGGGACAGGAATAAAGTGAAAAAAAAAGTTTAAAAAGTTAAAAAGAAAGTATACATAATAAGGAAATAATAAAAAGTTTAAAAAAATGAATTTCAAAAATACACAATATAAATAAAATAAAAAAACATGTTAGGTATCCCCATGTGCATTTAAGTCTGCACTATCCAAGAATAGCTTTATTTATCCATTTTTGTGAATACCCCCCCCCAAAAAAAAAAATACTGCAATACGCAAATTAATGTATTTTCATCACCTCACCTTCCCCCTAAAAATAGCAATAAAAAGTGATCAGAAAGTCATACATACCAAAAATTGATAATAAAAACTACAACTTCCCCCCGCAAAAAAAAGAGCTCTAACATAGCTTTGTCAACAAAACAGAAAAAAGTTATAGGCGTCGAAATACAGTGACCCCAGGCAAATCGTTAATTTTCAAAAAATGACATTTTATTTCATAAAAGCGGTAAAATATAATAAAACCAATATAAATATGGTATCAGCCTAATCATAATGCCCCGCCGGATAAAGTTGACATCTCATTTATAATGCAGAGTGAACGTCGTAAAAACCGATTGCAAAAAATAATAAAAGAATTGTAGTTTTGTTCACACTGACTCCCCAAAACTTTAAAAAAAGCTAATCAAAAGATTATATGTACCACAAAATGGTGCCAAATAAAAGTACAACTCAGGCAAAGAATAAGCCCTCATATAGCTATGTCGACTGAAATATAAAAAAGTTATGAATTTTGGAAGGCAGAGATGGAAAATATGAAAAAAGTCACTGATCCTTGAAGAGTTTGTCCAGGATATACAGTATATATATTTTTTATATTAGCCTAGTGTGGTCTGTTCCTGCAGCTTCAATGTTTTCTAGCGATGGAAGTCCCCGCCGTACTGTGACTTCCTGGGTTCCTTTCCTTAGGCTGCTGATTGGCCTCAGCGATTACGTGTGACGGGGACTTCTGACGGAGGAAAACGCCAAAGCAGCAGGACCGGACTGTGCTAGGAAACACTGGAGCACCAGGGACAGAGGAGTATGTTTTTTTTAATTATTTAATTCACCTCCCCCGGACTAATTTAAAAAAAAATTATCCTGGACAACCCTTTTAATGTCCAAACTACCCTGCATCTTTAAAGGGTAAATGACCATGAAGCAAAATATCAAGGAAAGTGAAGTGAAACTATAGGCATAAAAATGTCTTCTTTTCTACAGAATATTAAAGCATAACTAAACTTTCAAACAACTTTTAGCCCCTTTCTGTGAACTTCCCTACCTTTTTTCCTCCTCTCTATGGTCAGCTGAAATCTGTACACAATTTCTCACTAGAGTATTCTTGGACAGGGAGGCTGAAGGGGGGGGGTCACTTCAAACAATTATATCTTGGGCATTATAAAGTGGTTCTGGTATTTTCAGCTTTCATATGACCCCAAGATTGCAGTTCTACCTGTATTATTTTCAGAGATATCACCAGTTGAAAACACAGTTGAGATTGGTGTATTTATATGCAGTTGCAGCTGCTTCCAATCCCAATTGTGTTTTCAACTGGTTAAATCTCTTGAAATAGTCCAGAAATAATTATGAATCTCATAATTCATATTTCACCAGAACCGCTGTTAAATAATTGTTTGAAGCACCTTCCTCCTGCCCCATTGTATCTGTATAATACAAGTGCCTGTCCACCTTTACTCCAGTAAGAATCTGTGTAAAGATTTCAGCTGACAATAGAGAGGTGAGAAAATACTAAAGAAGTGCAGTATCCCACACAAAGAATCCAAGATTTATTAATAGCATATATTGCAGCATTTATTACTGTCACGAGTGCTGTCAGAAAATCAAAAGTTGTTTAAATTTTTAGTTACACTTTAAGCCTGATCTCTTTAAGGTTATTAAGAAAGAGGTACAGTAAGTAAATGAAGTAGAGTCTTGTAGCTATATAGCACAGTTACTACTATGATATGTCTTTGCCTATACTTAATAGTTTAACACTGGAATGCTTAAAGTATCTTTCTTCTCAAACAATATCACAGACATGCCCTGCTGAATCTTCACATAGCTTGAAGTACTCTGTGCCAAGAATTTAAATCTTGGGATCAGTCCAGGTCTGTTCTCGCTCAATCTTCACATTAGACTTCTACAGCAGTATGCCATAATAATTTACTAGTTCATTTACACTAATAAATATGATATTGCAATGAAAATATAATCATGTGAATGCAAACAATGAATATCCCATGAAAAAGATAAAACTAGATACATACAGGCCGGCAGGAATGACCCATAAATTCATATGAAGAAAAGATTTTTCAGTAAACATCAGTTATCTCATGAGAAATAGAACTGTTAAAAACATTCATTAAAGGGGTTGCCCAGGATGAATCTATATTTTAACCATAAGGCCCCAATGTTCCCCCTCCAACTTTCTAAATAACTAAATAACATTTATTATTAAGTTTTCTTAGTTTTACTGAATTATATGTAGGTCATGTAACCTACATATATTATATTTTTTTGCCTTTCCAATGATGTTCCGGGGTCCCAGATCCTGGGACGTTACCGCTGGCAGGCTGTCTCTTCATTGTACAGTGGGGAAAAAAAAGTATTTAGTCAGCCACCAATTGTGCAAGTTCTCCCACTTAAAAAGATGAGAGAGGCCTGTAATTGACATCATAGGTAGACCTCAACTATGAGAGACAAAATGAGCAAACAAATCCAGAAAATCACATTGTCTGATTTTTTAAAAATTTATTTGCAAATTATGGTGGAAAATAAGTATTTGGTCAATAACAAAAGTTCATCTCAATACTTCGTTATATATCCTTTGTTGGCAATGACAGAGGTCAAACGTTTTCTGTAAGTCTTCACAAGGTTGGCACACACTGTTGCTGGTATGTTGACCCATTCCTCTATGCAGATCTCCTCTAGAGCAGTGATGTTTTGGGGCTGTCACTGGGCAACATGGACTTTCAATTCCCTCCAGAGGTTTTCTATGGGGTTGAGATCTGGAGACAACGGGGTGAGATCTTGCGTGGAGCCCCTGATCGAGGCAGATTATCAGTGGTCTTGTATGTCTTCCATTTTGTAATGATTGCTCCCACAGTTGATTTCTTCACACCAAGCTGCTTGCCTATTGCAGATTCAGTCTTCCCAGCCTGGTGCAGGTCTACAATTTTGTTTCTGGTGTCCTTCCACAGCTCTTTGGTCTTCACCATAGTGGAGTTTGGAGTGTGACTGTTTGAGGTTGTGGACAGGTGTCTTTTATACTGATAACAATTTCAAACAGGTGCCATTACTACAGGTAATGAGTGGAGGACAGAGGAGCCTCTTAAAGAAGAAGTTACAGGTCTGTGAGAGCCAGAAATCTTGCTTATTTGTAGGTGACAAAATACTTATTTTCCACCATAATTTGCAAATAAATTCTTAAAAAATCACACAATGTGATTTTCTAGATATGTTTTCTCATTTTGTCTCTCATAGTTGAGGTCTACCTATGATGTCAATTACAGGCCTCTCTCATCTTTTTAAGTGGGAGAAATTGCACAATTGGTGGCTGACTAAATACTTTTTTTTCCCCACTGTAGGACTCTAAAGATGGCTACTGAGGGTGTATTGGGTGGGCTGGCTAGGGAAACAGGAAGGGGGAGTGAATGAGAGAGGGAGAGGGGAGTCAGTCAGCTCTGAGTGCAGACCAAGGAATCATGGGAATTGTAGGAACAGGAAGATGCTGATGTAAATAAATGCAGAGGATGCCAGGAGCTCCCCAGAAATCACTCAAAACGCTGCTAAAAGTATTTGGGTGCACTTATTAACCTATCAATAGCGCTAGCAGACCTTTTTTTTTGCCCAAAAACCATTTTAATGTAAGATAAGTGATTAGCTTTTTGATATAAAAATAGACATTTGCACAGTTTTACCAATTCTGTCTAATATTTAGACATTATTTAGACATTTAGGCGTTTTCCAGGAAAAAAAAGGTTGTTAGTGCTATTAATGGGTTAATAAGTGCACCCAAATACCATTAGCAGTGTTTTGAGTGACTTCTGGGTTTCTCTGAGAGCTTCTGCATTTGTTTATATGCAGGCTACTGCTCCCATGCCTGCGCAGTAGAGGTGGATTGCCGGCCACAGCGCAGTGCTGGGACTATTGCGAGTGCACGCCGGCAGAGTCAAAAAAGAGGAGGAGCCGTTCCGCAGAAGGAAGTCTGGAAGGAAGACAGGTAAGTATGATTGGGTGGGGGAGTATGGGTGACATTTCGTTTCCTGAAAAGGGGAAACAGAACGTCACCGGATAACCAGAAAATGTGGGTAAATATACATTTTTGCTAAATTTTGTAATTTAGAAAGTAGGCGGGTGGAGGGTGTTTAGTTTAGTCTATGAATTCCATTTTATTCTGGACAACCCCTTTAAGGCTAAGGTGGCAAGACAATCCTTACAGTCCATTCCTCTCAATCTTTATGCATCAGAATGGGAACAGTGGACTTAAATGGTGATAGAATGACTGATGCAGACAGAGAATGCAGGACTTTTTTTTTTTTAGAATATCTTTGAAACGTTTATTTCTTTCAGTAATTAAATTAAAAAAGTGACCTCCTATATTTTCTAGATTCTTTACACACAGAGTGTTCTATTTCAAGTGTTTTATTTCTGTAAATGTTGATTATGGATTACAAGTAATGAAAACCCAAATCTAAGAAAATTATAATATTGTGAAAAAGTTCAGTATTGTAAATTCAGTGTGTCACCTGCCAAGGTTTCCTAAGCCTTTAAATGGTCCCTCAGTCTGGTTCAGTAGGACACACAATCATGGAAGATGCTGATTATGAATTGAATTACTGAAATGAATGAACGTTTCAAAGATATTCTAATTTATTGAGATGCACCTGTAGATGAAGTGGACACCACACTGTTAGACCATGTTCTGGAAAAAGTCCACTCAAAATAATGAATGTGCCATGGATTTCAATATTTTTGAGATTGTGCTCTGAAAAGCCATAGATTAGTTGCTCACGCCAATTCACAGCAAAAACCTGAGCTGTGGATTCTTCCCACAAATTACCTTCAAAAGCCATGATAGATTTACCTAGGGTAAATGATGACAGTGTGAATACAAGTTAGGAGTAGAAGAGTTAAGAGTAAAGGTCTTTTCTGTCCTTTCATATAGTTGGATATATTGTCCAATAATGGGACAGTACTGAAAAGCTCATTTACACAGGCCATTTATTCAGATAATTAACTCACTTCCAAGCAATTGGCCACTGTAAATTAAGAAAATCTCTTGATTGAATGTGCCACACCGTCATCGGTGACATGATGAGTAAATGTAAATGGTATCTGTATCTGCCTAGAGCATGCACCTTGTCCAAATGGACATCATCAGGGAACAATAACAATTCTCACTCAGTCATTACATTTTAGTCATCAGAACTACCAGCAATTGAATCCCTTATACGATTCTTGAAAAATAAAAACTGCAGTGACTGGTTGCTATGGGCAACACAACAGTTTCCATAAATTTGCCAATGTACATATATTAAAAAATTGCAGAACTTTTCAAATTGCATTTTTTTTTTACATACAATAGTTTTGTTAGTTTCTTTTTTATGTCATTTTTATGTAAATAACATACACAACTTTTAACTGTTTTTGCTTGTTTTGTTAATTTGCAATGTATCTTGTCTTTATATTCAAATTGTAGTGTTTTTTTATTTTATTTTTTACCTGTATGTTCAATAGGTAACTTAGCTGGCATCTCTGCTGGAATATAGAATGTTACACTATTTTATATTTTCTCTTGTACTCAACACCGCTCTATATTGTCATATACTGTACTAATGATGTATGTTTTCATTCAATAAATACTTTTGAAACTGAAATAGTTGTGTTAGGCTTAAAGGGAGTCTGTCAGCAGGAAAATCTGTATCAAACTAATGACAGTACCTTGAAGGGTAGCTCCTGAACTTCCAAGAAATGCCTTTCTTCTTCTGATTTGCTGCTCCATTTTCATGAAAATCAGTATTTTATTCTAATGCAAATTAGCTGAAAAGGTCTTTTGGAGCGTTATTCCACTTCCGGGACTTTGCTCTCCACTCCACTCCATTAATTTACCAGTTTTCCTGCTGACAGACTCCCTTTAAGCTGAATTTACCATACTGCTGTTTATAAAGGAAGCCACAACACTGGTGCTCAGTGGCTCTTATTTATTAATAATAGGGCCTATCAGGATCTGTGTGGCTTCTTCCATTTTGATGGAAAGAATAGCCCTGTATGCACCATTATTTCTATCCATCTAATCTGCAGAGACTGCTGACAGAGGCTTTGAAAAAACAGCCCTTGTTGATGATAATAAAATGTAAACTACAATGTGCTTTATTTCTGTTACTTTGACTATATAAGATCTAGCTTGTGTATATGTTGTCGTCTTTCTTATTTTATTTTAATTATTTTATATAAGTGCTCTGTTACCTGTGGAAAGGGGACAAAAGATAGAGAAGTTCACTGTATGTCAAATGGCCAACAAGTGGATGATTTACTTTGTAAACACCTGAGAAAGCCTCGTATGCAGAAGATATGTAGGACTGGCAGATGCCCAACATGGAAAAGTGAAAAATGGGAAGAGGTAGGAAACATTTTTTTCATACTTCAATTTTGACATCTTTTATTCTACACTCATATAAAGACATTCAATTTATGGAGCATAAGGATAAGGCCCCACGTAGCGAAATGCAGCAAAAAAATGCGGAAAAAAAACACTGCAGAAACATATCACATTTTTTTCTGCAGTGTATTTCATTGCATTTTCTCAGAGTCTTCCTTTGCGGACTTTCTGCCCTTATTATACCTCTATGGAAAACAACAGCGTTTCCGAAGGTATAATTGACATGCTGCAGTTTTCAAAAATGCCAGCGTTTTGGAAACAGAGCTTTTCCGCTGCAGACTTTGTTTCTGCAATGTGTGGAAAGGATTAGCCAGAATCCCACTCACTTTGCCGGCACTGTAAAACTCTCCATTTTCGCAACGTGGGACTTCAGCCTAAGAAATTAAAATTGCTGCAGTAATAGAATAGTTCAATAGAACATGATTGTCTCCACCTTTTTTAAGTAACAGAAAATCGAGTTTAAGGTTTATTTAAAGCCATAAATCCATTGGAATTTTTTAACAATTACGTCATGGCTGAAAAAAAAACAATGCTGTTGCAGTTCCATAACAACACTCCTACTGATGATGCCATTAACGCAAAACCAGGAAAAGGGTATCTTACCATAGAAGCACCCTGCTATGATTTGACCATACTTTAGCAATGAAACATCCGACTCCCATTATTGATATCAATAGCAGGAGTCGGCTGTTTAGTGATTGGCCCATTTGAATTACAGTAAGAGCCAAAACCCTGTGTTGTTAAAATGGCCAAATGTTCCACAATTTTTTTTTGTTTTCTTAACACTGTCACTAATGTTTTTTACTGTGACATAACTGTGTTAGTGTAGGGGTAGCTCCGCTATATTATCCCTCCAGTGTACCACCAGTGTTATTTTTTCAGGGTAGCGGTAGAGGAAGCAGGAGTGGAGGAGGAGGCAGGAGCTACCCAGCAATTCATTTGATTTGATGGACAGCTCTCACTATGGCTTCTTGTGCTTTGCTGGTGCAAAATATCCTACCAGCAACTTGCCAGAAGTGATTCTAATAAATGCTATATCTGTATGTTCTTCAGAGGCATTAAATTATTCATTTACATGTTACATCTTTTAATGAGGACCTGTCACCAATTATATAATGCTAAACTACATACCTCATTTGATTGGACTTTATAGACATTTCTTACACAGTGGTTTTGTATTTGATAAAATAAGATGTATGTCCTTTTAAATGAATTTGTATCTTCTTTAGTGTTCTACAACTTGTGGAGTAGGAATCCAGTATAGACAAGTATATTGTAGGCTAAAAGGACAAGGCCAAGTTGATGCAAAATTATGTAGTCCTGCTACTCGCCCAGACAGTCACAAATATTGCACTTTACCTGACTGTATCCAGTACCAATGGATTGCAGAAGAATGGCCAGCTGTAAGTATTGATGCAAATTAATAAAATGTACATTATGCTTAGGTGTGGTCCCTCATAGCAGCTGCATCTGTGCTGCAAACAATGCGCCAATTAAAGCTCTATTCACATGACAGTGATAAAATAGCTATCAAACAGCCATTTTGAAAACACATTGATTTCACAGTGTGTCTATTTACATGTCAATTATTTTTATGGATCATAACATGGCTGTCAAAAAACTGACATGATCTATTTTCCTCCGTTTTGACCCCCAAATGGACCAAATAGAAATCAATGGATCCATTTTAATAGTTGTAAAATGGATCGACATCCGTTATAAGTGGATGAGTGGATTGGGTAAAAAAACGACAGACCAATGAAATTCAGTCCTTTTTTTAACGGACCAATAGAAATGGATGACAAAATGAATGACACTCAGCCATCAAAAAACAAAACGAATGCAAAATGGATGCAAAACAGTTATCAGGAATGGACATGTACGTTCATTTTTCCCGCTTGTTAGATCCGTCAAAAACATCACTCTCGTGTAAATAACACCTTACATCCGTCAGGTAACACCCAATTAATTTGCAAGCCACAGCAATTTGAGGTTATTGGCTGCATCACGGGTACATTTTGGGCACAGCATTCCATTTCCTACATGATGTTTTTTTCATCATACTGTATATGGTTTTTAATTCTTTAAACTATGTTTCATCAAATATTTATTCTGCAAATGCTATATCTGATTTTCGAGAATATCAGTACTTAAACACTGTCAACAAAAAATTCTGTTTACATATTAGATAACTGTTGTATAAATGATGTGCTTATAATAACACTCTGGGTATAAGTGTTCCACAGATTGTAAGGAAGAAGAAACAAGGAGGAAAATAAAATGTGCAGATATTCAAGGCAGATCTGTGAATGAGTCTTATTGTGACTCAGCTGCTAAGCCACCTGCCACTAAGAAGTGCATAAATCCTGCTTGCAAGCATATTGTTGTGACTGAAGATTCCTCACAGGTATTGTCTTTCATCCAGTAAAAAACTTGGAGACTATGCATGAGGGATTGTTCAATCCCACCACTGTCAGTCAAATGCAACATTGAGATGGTGGTTTACCACTCACCTTATTATATACAGTCTGTGGTTGTATCAGTTGGTATTCTGGATACTGGCAAGTCTCAATCTACATCACCACTGACATAGTGGCACCAAAATACAGCTATATACTGACTAAGGCAGGGTTCACACTACCGTTGGAGTCCGTTATGAAGGTGTATGTTAAAAAAAACAAAAAACAGACACCTATCATAACGGCCACTAACTGATGTTAATGTGTCCTTTTTTTTTAACTTATCCAATTAATGGTTCAGTTAAAAAAACGGACACATTAGCATCAGTTAGTGTCTGTTAGCATCAGTCAACGTCCGTTTTTTTTTTTTTTTTGTTTTCTCCTTCCTGAGCATGCGCAGGAAAAAAAACGGACATAAAATAACGGACAATAACTGATGGCTATCAGTTACTATCTGTTATAAGTCCGTTACCCATAGACTTCAATGTTAAAAAAATAACGGACACTTGCTGTCTGTCAAGAATCTGTTTTTTTCAAACGGACAAAAAGTCCTGCATGTAGGATTTTTTGTTTGCGAAAAAAAACGGACTTCTGACGGATTTGGTGTAAACGGACACTAATGGACACAATATAAAAACCCATTGAAATAAATGGAAATTTTAACGGATTTCTGACAGTTCAGCTAGTGTCCGATGCTAAAGTCTTGTAACGGACAATAGCAACGGACACTACTGACGCCCCCTTAGTTCCTCTCCCAAAATGAGGAGCTGTACAAAGCAGTTGTACAGCATCCACATATTCCATCACTGCCCTCTGACCTGTAATGCCATTATATAGCCCTCAGTGCATAGATCAAATACAACTTATAGTTAGTGCAGTGCATTACTCTTAACAAGTCTTAAAGTGACAGCTTTGGAAGTGCAAATAAATACTAAGAAGCAGTGTGATTCAAACTGTTCTCTGCAGTTCACTGTATAGACCTAATTTAGCTCTTTCTACATAGTCCTATAAAGATATATATATATATATATATATATATATATATATATATATATATATACTTTTTCTTAAAGAGGCAGTAAAACAAAATTAGCACATGGTACAAAACCCTTGCCTCATGGTGCACTACTAGCACAATTAAACAAGTTCAACACATTTAATGTACATGGAGCATAACCATCACGTTCACAATTTTTTATATGATTTTCAAGCACTGTTTATAAGAACTGTATGCATTATTAAGGATTTTCCCATTAATGGCATTTATCCACAGGATAGATAACAAATATTTCATTGCTAGGAGTTAAACAGCTGGAACCACCAGTGATTAGAACAGGGACATGCAAGTGCCTCTGAGTGCCTAATGTGAATGGAGTGGTGGTGTGAATATGACTTCTACAGGACAGCCACAGATAACTGGTGTGGAAATGCCAAAGAATAGAGTGGTAGTCAAGCTTGTACATCACTGCTCCATTCTCAAAGGGCACTCATGGGGCACTTGCAGATTCATTGTCCATATCAGTTAGGGTCCCATTAGTAAGATCCTACCAAACACATATTCCCTATGCTCTGGTTAGGAGAAAAGCACCTATAGTTAATTGTAATTCATATTTTTGGTAATGGCAGCAGAAGTATTAGGAATACTAAGCAAACAGATATATATAAAAATAACACATTTTATTTTTTATTTATTTATTTATTTATTTTGTTACAGTGTTCTAGGAGTTGTTGGTTTGGCAACAAACCAAGATTAACTACTTGCAGAAAAGTACTCTCAAGGAACAATAAGTTTATAGATGGCTTACGAATGGTCAGTTACAAAAGCTGTCCTGTTCGGCAACACTCATTTTATTCAAGATGCAATGGACGGGGTTGTATCCAAAGCCTCCTTTGGAAAGTTGGAAATTGGAGCAAGGTTTGGTTTAAAATTCCAGCTTATATTTCAATCATTTATGTCTGTAAAAGTAAATCACACTAAACCAAAAATAATGCATTCGTTATTTATTTTGGGCCTTGAGGACAAGTTTGTTTTTTCCTTTTTTAATTACTGCGTTCTGAGAGCCATACCTCATTTTTCTGTCTATGTAGCTGTATGAGGATTATTTTTGGCAGGATAAATTGTATTTTTCAATGGCTCCATTTTGGAATTATAATGCCTCCTGAGCAATTCAAAGTAATGGAATTGCTGTTTAATAAGTTTCCAAATACAATGTAGGAACTGGCAGATCAGATAGCAAGCAAAAAAAGCTACCTAAAATTCCATACTGCTCCAGCTGATCGAGTTTAAGACACCCCTAACATTTTCACTAGAGCCCACCGCAAGGCCTTTAGCAAAAGCAGAACTCAGGTTACCGCACCATAGCTAGTATAAGAGAATAGGTGCACTTGCAGATAGAGATGGGCGAATCGGTTCATATCGAGCCCAATTCATTCAGAATATTCTAAATTACTAGTTTTTTTACTAAACCAAATAAATGGAGATTCATCTTAGGCAAACTAAAATGACCACCACATTATACTCTGGGGTCTCTTCACACCCCAGAGTATAATAGGTGGAGGCCCAGGGGAAGTGACAAAAATAAAAAAAAAAAACACTCATACTTCTGTTACCTCTCTTGGGCCTCCTCATGGCGTCTGACGCTCTTCTGTGATGTCATTGACCTGGGTTAAGTGCTGAGGCCTGTGATTCACACTTGGCATGCTCATGTGACCTCTGGTGGCCCAATCACAGACCTCAGTCGTGACCCCTCGGCCGATGACATCACAGAAGATTGCCGGACGTCACAAGGAAAGTCCCAGACGCCGTAAGTAAGCTTAAGAGAGGTAATGGAAGATGAGTTGGAATGTTTCTTTATTTTTTACACCTCCCCTAGGGCCTCCATCTATTATACTCTGGGGTCTGAAGAGATCCCAGAGTATAATAATGTCACATTTCACTTTAACATAACTTCGGCTGTTTTTGCCTTACAGAAATTGGATAGATAGGTTTCTAGGTTACCTAAGAGTATTCTATACTATGTTTTTGACCAATTTAAAGTGTGGTTCATACCAAACTTGTTTGCCCTGAAACTAACCGGGGACCCAAATCTGAACACGAAAGAGCAGACCAGCAAACCTACAGCAGAGTGAAATGTACAAGCTGGGTAAAACCAGCAGAGCACAGGTTTATCCAAATCAGTAGCAGAAGAATAAAAGTGTCCAAGCCAAGAGTCAGGTCCAGGAGTTCACAGTCAAAGCCAAACCAATAACAAATCGGATAACCAGGAAAACAACCCGAAGTCAGTCCCCAGGAATGCAGTGATAAATAGATACATTCTGAGGACAGAAACCTAACTACAATCAATAGCAAGCACATCAGAAGGCTCAATCAGGGTTTAAATAACTTGCCGCTACACAGGATTGGAGAATGAGGCTTTGGCTCACCATCCCAGAGCTCAGACAGACTGCAAACCCAGCCAAAGCTTCACTTGTAGACATAGCAACTTTAAAGTGATGGCTGAGAGCAGTGTTTCACTGAAAAGTATGATGGCTGCAAGTAGGATAACATATATTGAGAATTCTAACAGGATTACATCTATTGTTTTTTGAGTTTTGTTTTACAGTGTTGATCTGGTGAAGATTACCTTACTCAGTGGTTTATAATGATTATGTCAGTAATTAATGTATATAGAGTTTTTAAATGGTTTACTACTTTTACACAATAAACTGTGTGGCAGCACAAAAACAATAAAAACATTTTCTGTGCTGCCACATTCTGAGAGCCATAACTTTCTTCTTTTTTTCATATTGGCCTTTTAGGACTTGTGTAATTTTCACTGTTGCCATTTTGGGCTTTATATGACTTTTCAAAATGTATCATGGGAGGCAGGATATAAAACAGCTATTTTGGTATTTATTAATAAAATTAAATGAAATGTAGCAGATTTACAGATGTAGCACATTTTTACTTGCTGCAGCATGGTATCTTACTACAGAACTCAAAGCCATTAAAAAAAGTAATTGAAAATTGAAAGAGTTGAGGTAAAGTTCTGTGCCACAGTGTAGTTAATGCATTATGCATCAAGTTAAAGTTTGCTACACCTTGACCTAGGCCATTGCAGCAGAGTGTTTGCTGGATATGTCATAGACATACAGTAGCTCCTGTGCCAGAACCATCCCAGAGCCATATAACAACTTCACTGGATGCTAACTGGATTTCCTAATATGTGTCATGAGACAGCCCCCCTTTAAATGCCGGCTCTGAACTGATTAACATAAAACTCCATGTTAGATCTGTAAAATGTCAGGATCTGAAAAGTTCAGGCTTGTCAGGTATTGGACAATAATCATGTTATTAAGGAATAGCTGGGAATCAGACTAAAGCTTTGTTACTTACGTGAAAAATGGATCAATCATTTTTCGAAAAAACACATACTATACTTGGTATTGCGTTTGCTCAGTGAATAAATGGACAGGAAACCATCCATATACTGTCCATTTTTTTACTGACCCATAGACTTCAATGGTCACCTGTGATCAGTAAAATGGTCCAATATAGAGCATGTTTCTGCTTTTATTTTATGGACTCATGATCCGTAAATAAAAATGGATATGTGAATGATTACATTAAAATCAATATGTCTATGTTCCATTCATAAAAAACCCCAGATGTGTGAATAAGGCCAAAATCTTCTACTGATAGAAAGTGAGTACCTTTATTAATTTAGTTTTTTTCAAAATTTTTATGTGGTCTTGTGTTTAACATTCAATATACATAACACATTGCTGAATGCTACATGAATATACAAGTAATGCTACTATTTATACTTTTTGAAACAGTGTTCTGAAACATGTGGGATTGGCTTCATGGAAAGAAAAGTAGTTTGTGTAACTGAAAACAATCTTCCAAGTGACCTGTGTCCATCACATGTGAAACCTCGAGCTAGGAAATCGTGTTTGTCAAAATACTGTAAGTGCTGTTTCTGTCATAAGGCTACATGCACTTGTGCTGATGTGGGGCAAAGTTTGCACTTGGATAACACTCAGATTAACATTTGAGTGCATTCTGTTATGTATTCACAATTATGGGGTCTTCTGATTTATTCTGTTCCAATAACACAGAGCCAACCTGCTCTATAATCATCCATGTCATTGGAACGGAATAGACAGGAAACCCCGATAGACCTTAAAAGCATAACGGAATGCACTCTGATGACACTCAGATGTCACTCTGAGTATCATCCGAGTGCATTCCTCTGCAAACTTGGCACCACTTTGGAAGCACACTTGATCGTGTGCGTGGGACCTGAGTATTTATGAGGAGCATAATTTAGTTTGTTCATATTTTTATTTGGATGTCTTCTTTGTAACTGATGTTCATTTAAAGGGGTATTCCTATCTTTAACCTTTCTGGCATGACCACAGCATATGCCATAAGTAATTGATAGGGAAGGGTCTATGAGACTCACACTAATTGCAAGAGCTGGGATCTGTTGACCTCCATTCATTGTTTTATTACCACTGCTGAATTCAATAGAGACATGGTGGTACTCTCTCCACTGAAGTCTGTGAACTGTGGCAAGCACTTTTGAAAGTGGGGCTCCTATAGCCCCTGTTAAAGTGGTTGTCCAGTTTAAGACAAATTTTAAGAAACAAATGTTATTGTTTGTATAATGAAAAGTTATACAATTTCCAATATACTTTCTATATCAGTTCCTCATGGTTTTCTAGCTCTCTGCTGGCTGTCATTCATTCTGTTTACTACCAGTGGATAAAAATCAGTCCATGGTCATGTGATGAACACACAGGTGCACAGCTCATTACCAGGTAAATATCTGATTACTGTGCTGGACTCTTAATGAGCTGTGCACCTGTGTGTTCATCAGTTTACCACTGAATGTCCATCACATCACCATGGACAGTACAGTGGGGAAATAAAGTATTTAGTCGGCCACCAATTGTGCAAGTTCTCCCACTTAAAAAGATGAGAGAGGCCTGTAATTGACATCATAGGTAGATCTCAACTATGAGAGACACAATGACTAAATACTTTTTTTTCCCCACTGTATAAAAATAAATAAACAAAAGTAAACATAAACACTTTAGGCATCCCCGTGCTCCAAAATTCCCAAACTTTTAAAATATAAAAATATTTATCCCATACAGTGAACGGCGTAGCGGGGAAAAAATATGGCCAAATAGCTGTCTTTTCAACTATTGATTTCTTCACACCAAGCTGCTTGACTATTGCAGATTCAGTCTTCCCAGCCTGGTGCAGGTCTACAATTATGTTTCTGGTGTCCTTCCACAGCTCTTTGGTCTTCACCATAGTGGAGTTTGGAGTGTGACTGTTTGAGGTTGTGGACTGGTGTCTTTTATACTGATAACAATGTCAAACAGGTGCCATTACTACAGGTAATGAGTGGAGGACAGAGGAGCCTCTTAAAGAAGAAGTTACAGGTCCATGAGAGCCAGAAATCTTGCTTGTTTGTAGGTGACCAAATACTTATTTTCCACCATAATTTGCAAATAAATTCTTTAAAAAATCAGACAATGTGATTTTCTAGATATGTTTTCTCATTTTGTCTTTCATAGTTGAGGTCTACCTATGATGACAATTACAGGCCTCTCTCATCTTTTTAAGTGGGAGAACTTGCACAATTGGTGGCTGACTAAATACTTTTTTTTCTCCACTGTATGTGATCTAGGGAAAGGGGGTTGATGTAAACTTTTATATTTTATATGTTTTTTTTAATACTTTAAAAAACTTTTTTTATTTTACTTTTATTTTCAGACCACCTAGGGACCCTGAACCGTAGGGGATCTGATCGATCATACTACAAGTGCATCTCAATAAATTAGAATATCATCAAAAAGTTATTTTTTTTTTTTAGTAATTCAATTGAAAAAGTGAAACACATATATTGTATTGAGTCATTACAAACAGAGTGAGCATTTTCAATTGTTTATTTATGTTAATGTCGATTATTATGGCTTACAGCCAAGGAAAGCACAAAAGTCATTATCTCAGAAAATTAGAATAATTAACCCAAAACAGCTGCAAAGGCTTCCTAAGCATTTAAAAAGGTCCCTTAGTCTGGTTCAGTAGGCGACACAATCATGGGTAAGACTGCTGATTTGACAGTTGTCCAGAAGGAAGACATTGACACACTCCACATGGAGGGTAAGCCACAAAAGGTCATTGTTACAGAAGCTTGCTGTTCACAAAGTGCTATGTCAAAGCATATTAATTGAAAGTTGACTGGAAGGAAAAAGTGTGGTAGAAAAAGGTGCACAAGCAACCCGGGATAACCGCAGTCTTGATAGGATTGTTAAGAAAAGGCCATTCAAAAATTTGGGGGAGATTCACAAGGAGTGGAATGCTGCTGGAGTCAGTGCTTCAAGAGCCACCACACACAGATGTATCCAGGACGTGGGCTACAAGTGTTGCATTCCATATGTCAAGCCACTCATGACCAATAGACAATGCCAGAAGCGTCTTATTTGGGCCAAGGAGAGAAAGAACTGGACTGTTGCTCAGTGGTCAAAGGTGTTGTTTTCAGATTAAAGTAAATTTTGCATTTCATTTGGAAATCAAGGTCTCACAGTCTGGAGGAAGAGTAGAGAGGCACACAATCCAAGCTGCTTGAGGTCTAGTGTGAAGTTTCCACAATCAGTGATGGTTTAGGGAGCCATCTCATCTGCTGGTGTAGGTTCACTGTGTTTTATCAAGACCAAAGTCAACGCAGCCGTCTACCAGGAAATTCTAGAGCACTTCATGCTTCCCTCTGCCGACAAGCTTTTTGGAGATGGAATTTTAATTTTACAACAGGACTTGGCACTTGTCCACACTGCTAAAAGTACCAATACCTGGTTTAATAACAGTATCACTGTGCTTGATTGGCCAGCAAACTCGCCTGACCTTAATCTGTCAAGCGGAAGATGAGAGACACCAGACCCAACAATGCAGACAAGCTGAAGCCTGCTATCAAAGCAACCTGGGCTTCCATAACACCTCTGCAGTGCCACAGGCTGATCGCCTCCATGCCACGCCGCATTGATGAAGTCATTCATGCAAAAGGAGCCCTGACCAAGTATTGAGTGCATTTACTGTACATACTTTTCATTTGGCCAACTTTTCTGTATTAAATAAGTTGGTCTTATATAATATTCTAATTTTCTGAGATAATGACTTTTGGGTTTTCCTTTGCTGTAATCCATAATCATCAACATTAACATAAATAAACACTTGAAAAAGATCACTCTGTTTGTAATGTGTTTCACTTTTTCAATTGAATTACTAAAAAAAAAATAACTTTTTGATGATATTCAAATTTATTGAGATGCACTTGTATTCACTGTAATACTAATGTATTGCAGTGAATAGTAAAATCCCATGACTTCTATTACACGCTGCCTCTGGACTGGCCATTGCGCCTTTTTCTTACTTAAAAAGGCGCAATGGCCCTTTTTAATACTTTCTAACCTGACGTGCTCTTTTATGCTGCCCGTGGACTGGAGTGCATTTGCGCCTTTTTTGCCCCTTTTTAAAAAGGCGCAAGTCATAAATACAGCGTGAAAAGGATCTCCATTTAGGCTATGCCCACTTTTCTCACCAAAAAGCA
Organism: Leptodactylus fallax; assembly: GCA_947044405.1. NCBI lineage: Eukaryota > Metazoa > Chordata > Amphibia > Anura > Leptodactylidae > Leptodactylus > Leptodactylus fallax. The sequence goes on from CAMRHE010000036.1 coordinate 7,131,672, forward strand.
AAAAAGAGCAGCATAGCAACTGGAAAAAAAGGAGCAAATGCTTTATAAATGAAGCTTAGGGCTGAAAAAGTATAAATCAACTAAAGAGAAGAAAAAAGAGGGTTTTACATACCCAATAAATAATTTCAAAAAATATCGCAGGTACATACAGACCATAGAAAAAGGATCCAGGATAAAGCCACTACCATATCAGGATATAGTAATCCACAGTATCAGTAGTGCATTATCTCTTAGCAAAATAACATAAATGGCGGTACTGCAACGTTTTTATCTACTTGCACTGCTTGCCAGTGTTAAATGCACCCAAAAGAAATACATATCAATTTAAAACCAGAACCAAATGTTTGCTGGCTTTCTAACAGTGTATCAGCACAAAGCCCAATATGACTACCTGCTCCTAATCATACACTAGCACCTATATAATAACACTTGACGCGTTTCTAAACTCTCATATTACTAGTTTTTCATCAGAGGTGCTTATCTGCAGAGAAGAGGATCTGAAGCTTAGTATTTGTTTATACACTCAACAGAACTTCCCACCTCCCCCTTTAAATCATTAGTAATTCACAGAAGGTGCTTGCTATAACAAACAGGATCTAAAACTGGAAGCTAAGTCAATATTTGTTATTTGTTTGTCCAGCAAAAGCTCCCGCCTCCCCCTTGTTGGCACTGATACATGGCCGCAAGAGGAAGTGAGAGTCTGAACCTTTTAAGGCAGAAACCCCGCCTCCATCAACAGCAAACAGCCAATCGCTGTGCGATGACATGCACAGCTGATGCAGGAAGCTGAACACTAGCGGGGTATGAGCCTCTGCACAAGCGCACAGGTGATCCAATAGGAGGTTTGAACTAGTATATACCTCCTCAATTAAAACGCCCACAGGGGCGTGGCCAAAACAATCGGCGCATGTCAAAGCACTTTGCGTCGGTAAACCATCAGGATGTCATATGCAGGTAAATAAACTAAATTCCTCAAAATGATGGCTTGATGGCCACTTTTTGCGTATCATACAGTCAAGCTCAATGGGGTTGAGATCTGGTGACTGCGCTGGCCACTCCATTACAGATAGAATACCAGCTGCCTGCTTCTTCCCTAAATAGTTCTTGCATAATTTGGAGGTGTGCTTCGGGTTATTGTCCTGTTGTAGGATGAAATTGGCTCCAATCAAGCGCTGTCCAGGGTATGGCATGGCGTTGCAAAATGGAGTGATAGCCTTACTTATTCAAAATCCCTTTTACCTTGTACAAATCTCCCACTTTACCAGCACCAAAGCAACCCCAGACCATCACATTACCTCCACCATGCTTGACAGATGGCGTCAGGCACTCTTCCAGCATCCTTTCAGTTGTTCTGCGTCTCACAAATGTTCTTCTGTGTGATCCAAACACCTCAAACTTCGATTCGTCTGTCCATAACACTTTTTTCCAATCTTCCTCTGTCCAATGTCTGTGTTCTTTTGCCAATATTAATCTTTTTCTTTTATTAGCCAGTCTCAGATATGGCTTTTTCTTGGTCACTCTGCCCTGAAGGCCAGCATCCCTGAGTCACCTCTTCACTGTAGACGTTGACACTGGCGTTTTGCGAGTACTATTTAATGAAGCTGGCAGTTGAGGACCTGTGAGGCTTCGATTTCTCAAACTAGAGACTCTAATGTACTTGTCTTGTTGCTCAGTTGTGCAGCGAGGCCTCCCACTTCTCTTTCTTCTCTGGTTAGAGCCTGTTTGTGCTGTCCTCTGAAGGGAGTAGTACACACCGTTGTAAGAAATCTTCAGTTTCTTGGCAATTTCTCGCATGGAATAGCCTTCATTTCTAAGAACAAGAATAGACTGTCGAGTTTCACATGAAAGTTCTCTTTTTTTCTGGCCATTTTGAGAGTTTAAATCGAACCAACAAATGTAATGCTTCAGATTCTCAACTAGCTCAAAGGAAGGTTAGTTTTATAGCTTCTCTAACCAGCAAAACTGTTTTCAGCTGTGCTAACATACTTGCACAAGGGTTTTCAAGGGTTTTCTAAACATCCATTAGCCTTCTTACACAGTTAGCAAACACAATGTACCATTAGAATACTGGAGTGATGGTTGCTGGAAATGGGCCTCTATACACCTATGTAGATATTGCATTAAAAACCAGACATTTGCAGCTAGAATAGTCATTTACCACATTAACAATGTATAGAGTGTATTTCTGATTCATTTAATGTTATCTTCATGGAAAAAAAAACTGTGCTTTTCTTTCAAAAATAAGTAAATTTCTAAGTGACCCTAAACTTTTAGTTTCAATATTTTTTATTCAAATTTTCAAAATTTTCAGAATACAAAAACAAAGAACAAAATGAGTAGATATTGCGATGTACAGTTTATATACATTGAAATACAGTTTCAAAATACATTCTTAGAACCACATATCTTTAAAACCAAATATGACGATTACTTATAAAGTGAACATTAGAAATAACATTTAGGCACATATACTAGGCTGTGGATATCTATATCTAGGGTGTATTCTCCGTAAACATTTTTCTCTTCTACATGAGATGTGTAGTTGCGCAGAGGACATTTGACTCGTACCCGCAGCATTGGTTATTCCTCCCTGATTCCCCTTTCGACGGGGTTGGTGAGCCTCACATCCAACCCTATTTCTGTCCCAGCCCCCTCTATTGGGTTTCATATACCATTCCGTTCTTTTTACGTGACAAATCTAGAATGTATCCACACATCCCAAATTATTTCGAATCTGTGATAAGAGTAGTTACCCATTGCGATCACCCTTTCATAGGAATATGTGCTGTTAATGGCTAGTAACAGGGCCGACATAGGCGGGGAGGCTGTTGCCCACCATCTCTGTACCAACATTAGTTTAGCCATCGTTAGAATTTTACAAATAAGTTGCTTATGCCTATTCAGTTCTCCTGGAATTCCAAGTAGCAAAATCACCATATGTGCAGTAGGGGGGAGACGTACATCAAACAGTTCAGAGAGCATTTCAAAGACACTATCCCAGTAATCACGAATTATAGGGCAGGTCCCAGAATATGAAGAAGGGTTCCTCTGTCTCCACAGCCCCTCCAACAATTCCCAGGCATGGAGGGATACGCTAACTGCAAAGTAGATGGAGTTCTATACCAGCGTAAAATGACCTTCATTGCTGTCTCTATGTGGGTGCTACATTTTAAAGACAGATGGATCAGTTTAATCGTTCGTTGCCAGTCATCTGAAGTAATGACCATTCCTAAGTCTCTCTCCCAACAACGAAACAGAGTGGATCTTGTAAAAGTCGAAATTCCATCCATTTTATCATAAAGGAATCGTAATCCCCTCACATTGGTCGACAACCAAGCAAAAAGTGAACCGTTATGGGGCAGGGTCGTCACAGGATGTTTAGATATGAAGTGCCATATCTGAAAATATTTAAGGAAATCACCTACGTGGATTCCGTATTTTTGTCTAAGATCCACAAACGGTATAGGCTGTTTAGAGTCAGAGTATAGTTGAGAAATCTGCGTGATCCCCCTCAATTCCCAACCCAAAACCCCCATGCCATCAATCATCCAGGCCATTAATGACAGAGGCATTTCTGCAATATGAAAATGTTTCACTGGGTTTGCTTTCCCATGTATTAGCTTCCATGCCATTAGCAAAGCGCACATGACTGGGGAGAAGGATCCCGGAGCCGGAATGTTCCAGAAGGGCAGCCACAGCGCATCCTCCAACTTTAGGGGAGATATAAACGCCTGCTCTATATGTAGCCATGGAACCGAGGTATCCATTGACTTCCACCTTGCACACTGAGTAACCAGTGATGTTATATAATAATTCCTCACCACAGGTACTCCCAGCCCTCCTGCCTCTCGTTGCTTAAATAAAAAGCTTTTATTGATTCTAGGCCTCCTACCATTCCACACATATTTTGAAATCACCCTTTGTGCTGTCTCAAAAAAGGAAACAGGAATGGATATTGGGAGCGTACGGAACAGGTACAATAGTCTAGGTAATAGCAGCATCTTAAAAGCCGCTACCCGTCCTATCCAAGAAACATCCATTTTAGACATTCGCTCGGTCTCTTCTTGCAATATTTTTAACATTGGGATATAGTTACTTTTGTAGAGGGTTCCTAATGATGTTGTCACCTGTATCCCCAAATACTGAACACTGTCCTTCCTCCAATCAAAATCGTAAGTCGATTGCAGATGTTGAAGCAAGGGTGGAGGGACATTGAGAAGTAATGCCTGCGATTTGGCCATGTTTAATTTATAAAATGACAATTGCCCAAAAGTACTAATAGTGTCCATAAGAAGAGGAATAGATGTCTGCGGATTAGACAGAGTGAGAATAATATCATCAGCATATAATGATATAAGATGAGATTTACCTCCTATGTCAATGCCTCCCACTCTCGGGTCTAATCTAAGTATTTGGGCTAGAGGCTCTATAGAAAGAACAAATATCAGGGGCAACAGGGGGAACCCCTGTCTGGTCCCATTTGTAATGAGGAATGGGTCCGAGACTACTCCGTTAGTGAACACTTTCGCAGAAGGTGCTGAGTATAACGCCTCAATCGCTCTTAAGATAGCTCCAGAAAACCCCATACCTCTAAGCACCGAAAAGGCATACGACCAGCAAATGCGGTCGAATGCCTTCTCTGCGTCCAATGCAAGGATCACTGCCTGTTCCTTTCTAGAGTCAACATGGTGTATTATATTCAATATACGTCTAGTATTGTCATACGATTGTCTCCCTTTACCAAACCCCACTTGATCGTAATTTATCAAACTTGGGAGACAAACTGCCAGTCTGCTTGCTATTAATTTAGCGTAAATTTTTAAATCTGTGTTCAATAATGATATTGGTCTAAAGTTCTGGGGGCTAGTGGCGGGTTTGCCAGGCTTTGGCAACGTAACTATTAGGGCTTCTTGATTTTCTTTTGGGATGACCCCAGAATCTACCACGGCCGTCAGAAATGACAGCAGTGGGCTCATCAGGGCTGGGAAGAAACATTTATAATATTCATTAGTAAGGCCGTCAGGGCCCGGAGACTTATGTGATGGCAGTGATTTGATGATAGATAGTAATTCTGCTGAGGTAATAGGCGCGTTCAAGGAGTCCAGCTGTGACTCCGTGAGTGCGGGTAGTTGAGCCGCCTTGAGGAATCGTTCAATATCCTGGGCTGTTGGGGGGACTATCGAAGAGTTGTCCGCTAGGTTGTAAAGGCCTTCATAAAAATGTTTAAAGGCGTTAGCAATGCCATTAGGGTCATAGATTTTGTATGTACCATCTTTGCTATACATAAATGGAATCCTGGATTTTGCCTGCTTTTGTTTAAGCTTGGATGCTAGAAGTTTGCCCGCTTTGTTAGATTGAGAGTAGTATGTAGCTCTAACCTTTTTCAGGTTTTTCTCATATTTATACAATAAACAAGCGGTTAACTGTTGGCGTAAAGCTATTAATTTCGTCGCAAGTGAGGGAGACGGAGATTGTTTATTGCTGGTGTCTATAGCTCTTATCTGACGTAGTAGACGATCTATTTCTGCCATCCTATTTTTCTTTTCGATATGCCCTAGGCGAATAAACGTTCCTCTAATAAAGGCCTTGTGAGAATTCCACAGTATCTCAGGGCCAGGAGCAGAGGGGGTATTAATCTGAAAAAATTCCTTCAGGTCATTCTCTATCGTTGCTTTTAACTTTGGTTGTGACATTAAAAAGTCACTACACCTCCACATATATGCTCTAGCAGATTCATATTTCTCAGCTATGGACAAGGTTATCGCTGCATGGTCTGACCAAGTTATTTGAGATATCTCGGACTGCTTAGCAAGGGGAATGCTAGACTGCTCAACCAGGAGCAAGTCTATTCGTGAATAGCTATTATGTACCGTGTAATGATACGTATAATCTCCTTCAGAAATATGCAAGATACGCCAGACGTCAAATAATTCATAGCGCCATATAGCCTGCGATAAGGAGGGGTGACGTGTTAGTATGCCAGAAGTGGTATCTACTAGCGGGTCCGGGGCCATATTGAAGTCTCCCATTAATATTAAACATCCCTGCTTCCTCTTTCCTACTGCCCTCACCAGTCTCCCTAGAAACGCCACCTGCTTCCTATTTGGGGCATAAACTGATACCAGCGTATAAGTGACATTGTTAATAATACACACTAATATAACAAATCGCCCTCCCGGGTCAGCGTATTGAGACAACAATTGAAACGCTACCGAGTCCTTAATCCCAATCAATGTGCCCCTACGTTTTGAGGAGTAGTGAGCATGAAACACATGTGGGTATGCTGGGTGATTAATGCGAAAAGCGTCTGCCCTTAAAAGATGTGTCTCTTGTAGTGCAAGAATGTCACAGTTCTGCCCTCGGGCCTCACGCCATAAATTGGCTCTTTTCTGAGGAGAGTTCAAACCTCTGACATTCATGGACATAATCTTAAGTACCATGATACACAGTTAGAAATGCTTTGAGAGTCTTACCACAACCACGAATACCAGTAGGTGTCACTGTTGGTTTGAAGAGAAACTGTTTCCACCCTTCATATTCACTACGCCCAATGTGCCAGAACCAATAATAAAAAGAAAAACAAACCATGCAAATTACATAACCAATGGATAAACCTTCGTGGCAAAACCAAAGAGAAAAAAAAAGAGTATGGTACAGCGGACCAGCGGCTGTCGTAATCCTGGGGGGATAAGTTCAACGACAGTGGACATACGAAATCCAAGAAAAGGTGAGTCTTTAGCTTTGTAGCCCTTTGCGTGGACGTCTTTGGGCCCTCACTTGGTGCCATCCATCCGACACAGGACCAGGTGGTTGTTTGGGTGGTATCTCGACAATCGGAATGTTCCAGTTGTGAAGCAGACGAGTTCCTTCTTCCAAAGTTTTAACGACATGCACCGTGTTGTCTCGGGTAATGATCACACGGACCGGAAATCCCCATTTGTACAAAATGTGGTGCTGGCGTAAAGCTGCTGTAATAGGGATGAATTGCCGCCGCAATTGCAGTGTCGTGGCTGACAGATCCGAGTAAATAGATACTTTGTGATATGGTTCAGGTAGGTGACCCACCTTTCGGGAAGTCATCAAAACCAGATCCTTAGTGCGATAAAAGTGGATTTTAGCGAGAACATCCCTGGGTAATGCTTCATCTAGATGAGATGGCTTGGGGACTCTATGAGCTCTATCAATAATTAAATCCATCTCTGTAAGATTCGGCAGGAGCGAGCGGATCAGATCTTGGAGGAACGTCGTCAAATTATTCGCGGAGACCGACTCCGGAATCCCTCTAAATTTCAGATTATTTCTCCGTGAGCGATCTTCTAAGTCTGCTACTTTAGCTTTCAAAAACGACACATCCGACTCCATCTCATAGTGAGCATATATTAATGCATTGTGTGATGTCGAAAATTCCGCCATTTTGGATTCAACATGAACGGTACGGTTTTTCAGTTCCTGAAGATCTCTATCTAGCGGCTTTACCATGAGAGACATGTCCGTTTTTAGTGATTTGCAGAAAGCCATGAGCATATATTTCATAGAGGCCTCAGTGAGTGGGTTCTCTGTCTCTGGGATTTCTGCAAAAAAATCAGTGGGTGGGGGGGTAGGCTGCACATTGTTGCTCACCTCGCCAGCAGCCGCAGCCGCGGTAAGGATGGGGCTGAGAGCGCTCTCTTGTGAGCGGAGAGCGCGCTTGTTTCCTCCGGAGGGTCGCGAGGTGGAGTCGAGGCCCTAGATTCCGTTTCTAGGCGCGGGCCTTCTCCATGCTGGTCCTCCCCCCCCATGGGGGGAAATAGAAGTCGGAAATCCTCTGCGGTCTCACTGCCGACTTCTTTCTTCTCGGCATCCCCGAAGGTAAGACACTTTTTGCTGGTAGAATCTGTGCCCAAAGGCCACGGGCCCGTTGCTTAGAATGTCGCTATATAGGACTCAGACCAAGAGCTCTGAGACTATGCGGCCATTGCAGTCCACAGCTAGGCCACACCCCGACCCTAAACTTTTGAACGGTAGTGTACCACATATAGCTGTTTTGTTTAGTGTCTTTTGTAAAAGGGATGATAATTATTCAATCATTACCATTAACACTCAAGCATTAATTTTCCATAATGGCAGTGATGGTAATAAATATGGCTCATGTGTATTGTTCTATTAATGACTGTCAATGTAATGGCATTCTGTGTGCTGCTGTTAATGAATGTCTTATTGCTACTATTAGGGGTCTTGTGACTTTTATTATATTGGGGGTTGTGGTTGTCATTGCTACTGGGTATCCTGTTTATTCTGTGACAGACCGATTTTTATAACTTATAACCTTAACATTTAGCATGTGTTATTACCATGTTACACAGTAGGACTGCATAATATGTGTCAACGTTATGAAACTAAACGGACATATTTCACAACCAAGAAGACAGAACAATCTCTTTTTACTATTATAATTCATAGGTGACTATACGAGCTGTAAAGAGCTACGCTTGCTAAATAACACTCAAGCAGATGGTGAATATTCACTGAAAATTAGCAACAGAAAAGTGAAGGTAGGTTTAATGTAAATCACGTTAAATATTTAAGATTGTATTTGCTGCAGCACTTTATCTTTTGTCTTATTTCTTTCAGATTTACTGTTCAGGAATGCAATCAGATAATCCAAAAGAATACATAACACTGGTTAAAGGTGAAGGGGATAACTTTTCTGAAGTATTTGGATATAGGTATTTAAGAGTTTCCAATGCTATACAGATTGACTAGTAAGTACTAATCTTAGAAATATCCAGAAATGTAATGGTCTATTTGAAAATGTTATAAAACCAATGACTTGCAGATTAAAAGAAAAGTGTACAGAAAAATATCCAGAAAGAAGTGAATGATCTGTCATGGCTGGAGATGGCCTGTTGAATACCTATGGAAAGGTGGCAACCCTGAAAGTCACATTTACTAAATGTTTTCTGTTTCCAACTGTTTTCACAATGGTCTCCTGGATTTCTGACTGTTGGATTGTTAAAACGCTAAAAAACTGACCCTTTGGGGTTCTATGGAAATAGAGAATATTGTTATTAACATTGAATGTTTACTACAGTTGTTTTTTCATTTCATTTTTTCGCTCTGGTTCTATGAGGTATAGGGCTTACAGTATGGAAAGGAAATTACTTGAAAGGATAAGCCCATTAATTGTATGACTATTTCCATCTTCTAAAATGATGGCATATCATAGGACACTTACCCATCCTAAGTCCCCCAAAGCTCCGAGGTTCTCCTGCTTCTTCTCTGCATATCAATGCAGCAGATCTTCACCAGGCATCACTAGAGTGATAGAGCAAGAAGCTAAAGCCTTCCTGTTGCACCGTTCCATTCAACTATATCCTATCAACTATCCTAAGGATGCCAATGTAGTTAAAATTGTACATGCAGCCATTTCCCTCCAGATTGTCGTGGCACCCCTGGGGTTCTGCAGCACCCCAGTTGGGAATTGCGGTTATAGTCACATATATAGAAGGGTGATATAGTTCCTGGCACAGCGGATGGCCCGGAGTGCTGTTGTTCAGTTAGGGGTCGCAGCTGTAAATTTGACTGCACTCTTGGGATTTTTGGGGTTTCTAGAGGTATAATCGCTACTGATCATAAAATGATGATATCTTATCAATATACATGATTTTGTGAGCCAAGAATAACTTTTTAAGAGATGAAACTTGTTGTAGAATAGCATTGTACAATTAGAAATATTTTAATGCATTACCAATATTATTGGCATTAAAGAGAACCTTTCACCACAGACACCTAGTAATGATCCCCAGTGTCCCCCTGGTAAATAATATTATCCTCCAGTGACTCCTAGGCAAGAAATAATGTCCCTAGTGGTCCCCAGGCAAGCAATAATGTCCTTCAGTGGCTCCAGGCAAGCAATAATGTCCTCCAGTGGCCTCTAAGCAAGTAATAATGTTCTCCAGTAGCAACTAGGCAAGTAATAATGTCCTCTAGTGGCCCCAAGGCAAGTAATAATATCCTTCAGTGGCCCACAGGCAAGTAATGTTGTCTCCCAGTAGCCCCCCCAGGCAAGAAATAATGTCCCCCCAGTAGCCCCAGGCAATACTGTCCCTCATTAGCCCCCAAACAAGTAATACTGTCCCCCAGTGGCCCCCCCAGGCAAGTAATATTGTCCCCCCAGTGGCCCCCAGACAAGTAACAATGTCCCCCAGTAACGGCCAGGCAACTAATAATGTCCACCAGTGGCTCCAGTCAATTTCCTCCTGTTGCTTCCAGGCAAGTATTATTGTTCTGCCAGTGGCCCCCTGATAACTAATAATGTCCGACAGTAGCCCCACACTGTAGTTGTCTTATATTAATAAAAAGGCAAATAACACTTATCTATGCACAGTCCCCCAAAGCTCTGAAGTTGTCTTCTTCTCTGCAGCAGGTCTTCAACAGGCACTGTTCTATTCAACTACATTGATATTCTAAGGATGCCGATGTAGTTAAAAGGGGACGTGCGGCCATTTCCCTCCAGATTTTTGCAGCAGCCATGGTGGGTCTCCACGGTACCCCAGTAGGGAATCAATATCATAGGTGCATACAGTACAGACCAAAAGTTTGGACACACCTTCTCATTCTAAGAGTTTTCTGTATTTTCATGACTATAAAAATTGTAGATTCAAACTGAAGGCATCAAAACTATGAATTAACACATGTGGAATTATATACTTAACAAAAAAGTGTGAAACAACTGAAAATATGTCTTATATTCTAGGTTCTTCAAAGTAGCCACCTTTTGCTTTGATTACTGCTTTGCACAGTCTTGGCATTCTCTTGATGAGCTTCAAGAGGTAGTCAACTGAAATGGTCTTCCAACAGTCTTGAAGGAGTTCCCAGAGATGCTTAGCACTTGTTGGCCCTTTTGCCTTCACTCTGCGGTCCAGCTCACCCCAAACCATCTCGATAGGGTTCAGGTCTGGTGACTGTGGAGGCCACGTCATCTGGCGTAGCACCCCATCACTCTCCTTCTTGGTCAAATAGCCCTTACACAGTCTGGAGGTGTGTTTGGGGTCATTGTCCTGTTGATAAATAAATGATGGTCCGACTAAATGCAAACCGGATGGAATGGCATGCCGCTGCAAGATGCTGTGGTAACCATGCTGGTTCAGTATTCCTTCAGTTTTGAATAAATCCCCAACAGTGTCACCAGCAAAGCACCCCCACACCATCACACCTCCTCCTCCATGCTTCACGGTCGGAAACAAGCATGTAGAGTCCATTCGTTCACCTTTTCTGCGTCGCACAAAGACACGGTGGTTGGAACCAAAGATCTCAAATTTGGACTCATCAGACCAAAGCACAGATTTCCACAGGTCTAATGTCCATTCCTTGTGTTCTTGAACCCAAACAAGTCTCTTCTGCTTGTTGCCTGTCCTTAGCAGTGGTTTCCTAGCAGCTATTTTACCATGAAGGCCTGCTGCACACAGTCTCCTCTTAACAGTTGTTGTAGAGATGTGTCTGCTGCTAGAACTCTGTGTGGCATTGACCTGGTCTCTAATCTGAGCTGCTGTTAACCTACGATTTCTGAGGCTGGTGACTCGGATGAACTTATCCTCCACAGCAGAGGTGACTCTTGGTCTTCCTTTCCTGGGGTGGTCCTCATGTGAGCCAGTTTCTTTGTAGCGCTTGATGGTTTTGGCCACTGCACTTGGGGACACTTTCAAAGTTTTCCCAATTTTTCGGACTGACTGACCTTCATTTCTTAAAGTAATGATGGCCACTCGTTTTTCTTTACTTAGCTGCTTTTTTCTTGCCATAATACAAATTCTAACACTCCATTCAGTAGGACTATCAGCTGTGTATCCACCTGACTTCTGAACAACACAACTGATGGTCCCAACCCCATTTATAAGGCAAGAAATCCCACTTATTAAACCTGACAGGGCACACCTGTGAAGTGAAAACCATTTCAGGTGACTACCTCTTGAAGCTCATCAAGAGAATGCCAAGAGTGTGCAAAGCAGTAATCAAAGCAAAAGGTGGCTACTTTGAAGAACCTAGAATATAAGACATATTTTCAATTGTTTCACACTTTTTTGTTAAGTATATAATTCCACATGTGTTAATTCATAGTTTTGATGCCTTCAGTGTGAATCTACAATTTTTATAGTCATGAAAATACAGAAAACTCTTGGAATGAGAAGGTGTGTCCAAACTTTTGGTCTGTACTGTATATAAAGGAGTACTACATTTCCTTGCACAGCCAGGAGTGCTGTTATTCAGTAAAGGGTCACAGCTCTATATTTGACTGCACTCAGGATTTTTGGGGTTTCTAGAGGTATAATCCCCACTGATCTTAAAATAATGGCATGGTTTTGTGAGCCGACAATAACTTTTTAAGAGATAAAGCTTGCTTGTAATACGGCATTGTACAATTAGAAACTTTTAATGCATTGACAATATTATTGGCATTAAAGAGAACCTTTCACCATCTCCACCAACTCCAGTTCTTTGCATCCTTTAATAGGTGCCCCTCCACTGTTTCCAAAAAGTTGGAATTTATTTCTCTAGTCCCCACTGTTCTGGTGCAATAAATGCAGTTAGATTTGGTGCCTGATATGCTATCTAGACTCTCTAATGTCAAGTGGGTGGTGTCAGGCAGGAGTAGGTCCCGATCAGAGACAGACAGTATAAGAGGTCTAGCCTGATCCTGTCTTACAGCACTGAAAATAGCGTAACAGTGTCGGCTACAGAAAAAATTCCAACTGTGCCAGAAAAAATTGAGAGATTCCTATTAAAGGGTGGAAATAGCTCAATTTTGTGGAGGTGGTAGCCCACTTTAAGTGGTTACTCCTACATTTTAACTTCATGATGACATACAGTACACTACAGTTGCAAATGGAAAATATATTTAAATACACCACATTTTAATGTGCTTTATTGTTAAGGCTAAGAAACCCATATGAGTGTCCATTCAACGGTAGCAGAAGGCAAGACTGTGCATGCAAAAATGATTATCTTGCAGCTGGAGTAACTGCCTTCAACAAAATAAGACTTGACATCATCTCAATGCAAATCAAAAGTAAGTATCTACAAAGAAGTTTATAGTAGAAAAATGTGTGACAATAAAACAGCAATTCCTGATTTTATTTAAAAAAAAGGTCATATTTTGATAAGTGTATGAATGCACATGATTGTATGGGTATGATCACCTCTGAGGTCAGGCAAGGTCATACCTTTATGTAAATCGGTGAAATATATGGTCATCTGAATAAATTTCTTAAATAACTTTATAGCTACAGATCTTCTCTATGCTCGCACACTATATGGAAGAGCAGTTCCATTTGCTACAGCAGGTGACTGTTACAGTGCTGCCAAGTGTCCACAGGTAAATGTATAGCTATGTTGTGTGACTGAATTACTGCACTCCTCACAGCACTGGTGGCTACATGTTAACTGTCAACACTTTCTTTTTCTCAAATAGGGACAGTTCAGTATCAATCTTTCAGGAACTGGTTTTCAAGTATCAGATACTGCTAGATGGATTGCTCAAGGGAATTATGCAAGTGTCAGTATTCACAGATCACAGGTATGACATAAGCATTGTGTTCTGCTCCAAAAAAAAGTACTGACAACATACAATTCACCTAGTCACTCTCATTGTACAAACATTTTTACAAATCTGTTACTGATCTGAGTTCTGAAAATAACTGAAAACCATATGGGTAAAAGGAAAATCCTAGTTGTGTTACACATTATTGTCATATTATTCAGGTTTTGTAAAATGCCATGTCAGAACTGTTAAGTAAATAATGCCAGAATTTGTTAAGAGAACAACATTAGTACAGCATGAAGCTTGGACTTTTCTGTTTTTATCCGGAATACATTAAATCTGATGTTTCTATTTCTGTGTTTGATATTAATTTTATTTTAGATTACAAGCCTGTTGTATTGGATTTATATATTTATTTCTAAAAACATATACCTTCACATTACATGTACAGTGTTTTTAGCATCATCCACTAGCCTAAAGAGGACATTTCATATCCTCTAACACAGGGCATGATGTACAGTATTACTATTAAAAACTGGCATGTATAAAACTGTTCAGCACACTTTCTCTTTTGTTTCTAGCTCTGCCCATTGCAGAGATATCACTGCTGTTACTTTCGCTATAAATATCACTGTACTGTCTTGTTAAGGGGCATTATGCACTGCCCAGTTATGATCCTTGATGGTGCAGTGATATCAGTAGTCAAAACTAATAGCACTAATATCTCTGCAACGAGGGAAGCTACAAATTATTATTTATTTATAGAGCACCATTAATTCCATGGTGCTGTACATATGAGGGTTTACATACAGTACACAAAATATACAAAACAAATACAATACTAACAGTGACCAACTGGCACAGTGGGATTGAGGGCCCTGCCTGCAAGGGCTTGCATTCTATGAGGGAAGACGGATAGAGACAATAGATGAAGATAGAGGCTGTTAAGATGGTGGTGTGGTGGCAGTAGTGTTATTGGGGGTTGTAGGCCTTCCTGAATAGGTGAGTCTTCAGGGCCTTCTTGAAGCTTGTGATTGTGGGAGACAGTCTTATGTGTCTTGGTATCGAGTTCCAGAGTATGGGTGATGCACGAGCAAAGTCTTGGAGACGGTTATGTGAAGAGAGGATAAGAGCAGAACGTAGTAGGAGGTCTTGAGAGGATCGTAGTTTATGCGTGGGCAGGTAGCAGGAGATTAGGTCAGAGATGTATAGAGGGGACAGGTTGTGAATGGCTATGTAATGTCAGCGTTAACATTTTAAACTCTATTCGCTGGATTATGAGTAGTCAGTGAAGGGATTGGCAGAGGGGAGTGGCTGATGAAGAATGGGGGAGAGGTGGATTAAGCGAACGGCACAGTTTAGGGTGGACTGAAGGGGGGCGAGAGCATTTGCTTGGAGGCCGTGGAGAAGGGTATTGCAGTAATCTAAGCGATGACATTATGAGGGCGTGGACTAGCTTTTTTTAGTTTCAGGTGTGAGAAAGGAGCAGATTTGACAAATGTTCTTGAGTTGGAGTCAGCAGAAGGTGTTGAGGATTTGGATGTGTAGTTTGAAGGATAGGTCAAAGTCAAAGGTTATCCCAAGGCAGCAGGTCTGTGGGACTGGGGTGAGTGTGGTCCTGTTAAATTTAATAGGTGGGTCTGGTAGGGGGTCGTGCAAGGTGGGGCAAAGATGATGACCTCCGTTTTCTCCATGTTGAGTTTGAGAAAGCAGGTGGAAAGGAAGGAGGCTATGGCTGCTAGACACTCCGGAACTCTGGAAAACAGAGCAGTAATGTCTGGTCCAGAGAGATATATTTGAGTTTCTTCGGTGTAGCAATGGTAATGAAAAATGTGAGATTCTATGAGTTGGCCAAGGCTGAGGGTGTAGATGGAGGAGGGAGGAGGAACATGAGGGGCCCTAGGATAGATCTTTGGGGAACACCTACAGAAAGAGGGCGCGGCGAGGATGTGGTGTGCAAGTGGGAGACGCTGAATGTGCGGTTGGTGAGGTTTGAGGAGGTCCAGGAAAGGGTCAAGTCTGTGATGTCAAGAGATGAGAGAGTTTGTAGAGTTTGTAACAAGAGAGAGTGGTCAATTGTGTTGAAGGCGGAGGAAAGGTCAAGGAGGAGGAGAACAATGTAGTGACATTTGGCTTTAGTAGTTAGTTGGTTATTCACAACTTTGGTTAGTGCAGTTTCTGTGGAGGGATGGGGTCTGAAGCCTGTATGCAATCTGTCAAAGAGTTGGACAAGAGATAGGAGGATAGTTCAGAGTGGATGTGTTGCTCAAGCAATTTTGAGGAATACGGGAGCAGTGAAATGGGGCATCAGTTGGCTGGAGAGGATGGTTCAAGTGATGGTTTCTTAAGGATAGGTGTGACAGTAGCGTGTTTGAAGACAGAAGGGAAGGAACCTCTGGTTAGAGATAGGCTGAAGAGATGGGTTAGGGCAGGAGTAAAGACTTGAGGTTGGGGATGAGGTGTGACTGGATCGGGTCAAGCGCACAGGTGGTGAGGTGGGATTTTGAAATAAATAAGAAATAAAATAAAAAATGGATAAAAATAAATAAACAAGAAATAAATAATAATTAAATAAATAAATAAAAGAGAAGGGGTGCTCAATTTAGGACAAGAACAACTTTCTAAGTGTATAACGTGTGCTGTGTTAGAGGACGTGAACAGTTCTCTTTAATATTAACAATGCCAATTTGCACCCTGATCATTTTTTTCAATATCTGTAGTCAATGAAATGTGTATTCCATGTATCATAAATGCAAAGTCTAGGTTAATTTTTGCACAACTCATTCCAAAGAAGCAATATGCATTTTCTATTGTACCTCTGCAACCTCATTTAGGTCAGAAAGCCAAGGTTATAATTTAATTTATTATCACACTTGAATATTTCCTCTAATGCTGCTAGTACAAGTCAATTGCTGCTGGAATCTTTAACATTTATGGTGCTATTTTGAAAAATAAAATTCAGTCCGAAGGAAGTGTCTTGTCTGATCAGTGGTAAAGTTAATTTAAAATGAGACATGACCTTGCTTTATATTGAATGAGTTTGTGCCTTTAAAATGATTTACCTTGGAGAAACCATGTTACATTAGTCCCAAATTAGAACATGAAAACAATACAAAAAGTTACTTAACCATACTGCTGCAACTGTAAATGTCAAAATTGTACTGTTATTTGCATATGTTTGCTAATCACCTCTTTCCTGTAGGATGGTGCTAAAATTTATGGAAGATGTGGAGGTTATTGTGGAAAATGTGTTCCCCATTCAACTTTTGGTCTCCAGGTTCAAGTGCAAGACTATTAGAGGACTCCTTACTGACATGTAAAAAGGCTGTTGAAAAAATGTTACCTGTTTTTTTTCAACCTGTTGTTCTGTTCTTAACCCACAATGATAACACCTGAAGTTGTCAGCTATACTTAGTGGCCAGGAATCAGAGAGATTATTGAAATAGTATAATAAATGTATAGCTTTTTTGCTCATAGACAAGCTGCATTTTATGAATATGACCTTATGTCAAAGAGCAGTTTCCTCCACTACATAGCTGTCCATTTTTAAGCTGTATGATACAGCTGTCTAAAAATGATCAAACCTTAATACAGGTGATGTTCCTGGAACTTCAAGGTTAGATTATGGCACATTATGCAAACACACTGAATTCTCCTTGCTGTCAACCCAAATATTAGCCAAAGTGAAGAGCTGGTAACAAAGATCAACTCGTGCTTTAGTGGACTCAGCTCATCCATAAATTAACATGATCAACACGTGACATTACATTTCTCTACATAACACTACAGAACTCTACATGAATGGCCAGCGCCAACTCCTGCTTGCAATGTTCACCAGGGATTTCACAAGCACCACCCATGGCTGATTTAATTTAGCAAAAAATAAATTAAATATTGAGGACAATGAGATGTTGTATAGCATATTGCAGAAATCTTGTTTCTATGTGATTATATACTACAGGGTGGGCCATAAAAATAGATCCCTGTTTTCTTTTAGTGGTTTATACAAAATAATGCTTATTGAGCCTCATTTATCAATTCTGTCTTTTTTGCTGATATCAACCATTCAGAGCTCAGCTCTCATTTTATCAGAGTAGTTTAAGAAATGTATCAGTCCCATAGTATGTTTCCATGGCAGCTGACTGGTACTCTTTGTGGAGTAAAGTATTGTTCATTCAACAAAGAATGGCAATATTTTATGCACAGGCTTTTTCAAAGAAACACTGTACTGTTTTGCTGGTTGATTTCCAGACCTTACCATTCTAGAAAAAAAAGCAGTATACATGATTTGGTGAGGAAGTAGCATAACACAAGATATGTGTGAGACCTGTTGTTGATGAGGACATTCAGGAGAGGATTATGAGAAGCCCGAGGATAGTGCTACAACAATTATTCCAAAAGGCACACGTCAAAAGAATGTGTACTGAAATCGCTTCACTAAAAAACATATTGAGTGACAGTTATGCAAGAGTTAAAGAAGGTGGAAAATAGAAGTGTGAAACGTATTTGTATTGCCATTGGCTACTGGATGTGATTGTAGACAGCCATTTGGACCCATTGCATTACATAATGTACAGTAAAGTGTGATCCCATCTAACCAATTGTGTTAATTGGTAGAACAATAGTTACTGGCTCACAGAAAATCCGCACAAGCTGGACCAACATCCACTTGATGATCTGAAAATCAGCATTTGTGCGTGGCTAGAGATATGTAGATTGTGGGTTCAATATTGGATGAAAATGTGAATACAGCTGTGTACATGGACATCTTTGAGTTCATGCAACATTCACAGAAGAACATACAGTTAGCAAAGGGTTGTGGTCAGGAGGATTGGACTGGCCCACCAGAGTACTAGATGATGTTCTGATGGGTCCATGTTCTAACACAAAAATAGGTCCCAGATATTCGCCAGATGGCAACCCTATTTGGTATTTCTTCCAGAGCCAATCACTTTCCACTAGGGTCTATTTCTTCTGTGTTCATCACACATGGCCTATTACCTTATGGATTTGTTGTGTGTGCCATTAAAAGGACATTATATGGTCTGTATAGATAGAAGGTGGCCCAAGGAATATTTTCCTCTGGTCGGCCCAAGGAAACCCAGTCTGACACAGGTTGTGGCCTCCATGGTCCAAGGCAACTAATTCATGGATGTTGCCAGAACTGAAACAGCAAATTTAAATTCATGTCAAGAATGTTGAATATGAGGCGTTGCAGAGGGTGTTCCTGAATGAAAAGACAGGCACAACTTTAGAAAGCCAGTGGTGGTAACCTCCCACATCTCATGTAACAGCTAACTACGTCATTCTTCCATTATCCAAAATAAAGCACCAAAGGGAAAAAGGTATCTATTTTTCATGGTCCACCGGTATATCATATATGCAAAAAATTTTAAAGGGGTATTCCAAATAATTTATTGTCCCCTGCAGAGAAACCTCTCTGTTCAACCAAGAATCCAGTGGAGAGTCTTCGGGTCCCTAGTTTCCCTGACTTTTTTCCACACACGAGTAATGCAGTCAGTCAGTGGTTGAGAAGCACTGCTTATTTATTTTAAACCTCTGCAGGGGACAAACAAATGACTTGGAACACCCCATTTAAGGCTACATGCACATGACCAAGGAGGAGACGATTTCATAAGACATCCAAGTGGCTTCCGTCCCCCATTGACCTCAATAGGGGTTCCGTACCATTGTCATGGAGCAGGATAAGATCTGCTCTATAATCATCAGAACAGAGCATCAGACCCCCCTATCGGAAGAGTTTTGGCCTTCAAACTCGTGTGCATGACGCCTAAGGCTTAAAATTGTGTGAGCAGTGGGCACTGTTTATAGTGTGACCTGTTCATTTCTGGATGAAAGTGGTCTTGGCACCTTGAAAACTTTAAAACATCCTCAAGAGAATACATAATGAACTTCTATATGCATAACATGCCAATGTATTTTTTTTTTTATCCTATACTAAATGTCAGGATTTGTCTTATTAAGTCTTGAATTTCAGATCAATAATAATTTCAGATAAATAATATTTTTATTTATTCAAATACATTATTTGGAATTATAAAAGGCACTATATGCATGCTAGGCTTCTAGAAAAGGATTTGACATAAGAAGACTTAAATGGTGCATTACAATCTTCAGGGCATATTCTCAGGTATTAATTAACTTTTGTTAATGCAAGAGTCTGTTTCTAATATTTAGTAAATGTTAGAAATATCTATAGTAAAGTTATATTTTATTAAAATATTTATTATTTATATTGTATTAAATGATCTTTGATCTTATAAAAATCAATTGATCATAATGGCAGCTGTAACCTAACAAAGCCCTATAATCTGCATTTTCTTGCAGGTTAGGACATCAAAATGTACCTTATTATCCATTCTAGTAAAATAATTCTGTTTATGTGTTGACAGAACTTTGGGGGGGTGTAAAACCGTCTAAATGAAAACTGTCTTTTTTGTCCATAACAACCAATCACAGCTTTCAGTTTGAGCACTTCAGAAATGAAAGCTGGTCTACAGACAGCAAGACTATTTCTTTTAGAAAGTTTTAATAAATCTAACCTAATGATAAAAGAGCAAAAAATGAATAACAATAAATTTACAGCACCAAGCTGAAAAATAATTACTGCATTTATTTTAAATGAAATGTCTAATGTAGCCACACATCCTAATTCTAGTGTAATACTAGAATAATAGTGGTTTTTACATTTTTTTCTCAAAATCAGTTAATTATTTTGTAAGTTGGGTGATTTCTGTTAAAAAAAGGCAGCATTTGAATTAAGAAGATTGAATATGGTGCTTCATTTTTAGAAGAATACATTTTGATATTTTTTATAAATGATCAACAACAAGTACTACTTTTGCACTATATTAGTATAATGCACTGTATATATTCAAAGAAAGTGTTTATTACTGTGTGGTAGAAAGCGCTTATCTTTTAAAGGGCTTTACTCGGACTATAGCATTGATCACCTAGAATCAGCCATCAATTTTTTAATCTTCTATGTGCACCAGCAGCTACTACATTATTTCTATAGACATAGCTCCTCATCTGACTGACTATTTGTGGCTGGTATTGTGGTTTGTGTCATTCACTCCCGTAAGCAGTGTGGCCTCTTTATTGTGCTAATCAGTTGGGGTCCCAGAAGGATGACCCTCACCAATAAAACATTGATGGCATACCCTAAGCATATGCCATCAGTGTTAAGGTCCTATGGAGCCCCTCTAAATTCTGTAATCTATTTATGGAATGTTTACTCATGTATACTTAAGTAAAGGCTAAGCAATATGTACAATGATTTAAATATACTTATGTAAAATACATATGTGTGGCTTTACATAACAGCATAGTTGTATACTCTATACATTTTCATTCATATATTGTACTTGGTCACTGTAATTTGACTGTCATTATTTGTATTGTAGGAGAAGTGTTCTATACAAGATCTAGATTAGTTCTTCTTTAAGACATTTAATATGGATGTGAACATTCCCTTCTTATACATTTATGCTGGATAGTAGCTTGCCCCTTCTCTGGGTCCTGCTTGATCAGCTATAACCATAATTCCATTAAACCTTAATGGAGAGGACCATGTGAAACTGCGGCTCCCTGTCCACTAAATTTTATAGGAACCACACAAGTCATGAAATAACATATGGGTGTCATGGGTGCCTTGTTATTCTTACAGTTTAAATAACAGAGATGGGACCCACACCTATAAGCCTGTGGATAAGCCATAAATGTGTAAGATGGTATTATGACTTTTTATAGAAAATTTACAGTTGACTGATTTAGATCACTATTCTAAATTTGTAACTATAGAAAGACCTATGTGTTTTTTATCCTTTTATTTTCCCTTTCCTTGTATTTCATTAGCAATAGCCTACAATTTTGGGCAATGGAGTTGTGTCATATACTTTAACAACTAAATATGCATGTCTCTTGCAAAATTCAACAATTGTTGAACACCGAAAACTACCAAGTCTTCATGTGATTAAAATAGGGTATATGTGTAAATGATTTTTTTTTTTAATTAATTTATTGTATTATTATGATGAATTTATTTCCAGAATGCCATATTTATTAGAACTGCCCCTCATCCTCTCTTTACAACATGAAAAGAGTATGCGTTACACTAGAATTACTGAAGCATGCATTTGGAAATGGGCAGTGACATTACCAAACAATTAAACAAAATCTCTTCAGTCTGCTCTTTTTTAGCTGTCCACACACTTCCCTTGTCATTGTCAGTGTAGAAACTGTTATTCTTGGACAGTAGATGTTTCACTGCAGAATGCAAAGTTGATTTATTTACTAGCCTTAATTGCTCGCTGCCTGGACATCAGATGTCATCATATATGGAAACTGTATTGTTTTTATTGTATTAATAAACATAAAAATATACCAAGCAGCTCTGCCTCTACTACCACCAAAAAAAAAAAGAGTCACTAATATTATAATGCTCCTTCAGGCTGAGGCCTCACGTTGTGGAAAAGCAGCTTTTTTTGTTGCAGATTCTGTTGCGGTTTTTTGAGCCAAACCCAAGAATGGCTACAAAGGTAATGGGAACTATATAGGAAGTACTTATATTTCTACCTTTTGTTTAATCCACTACAGGATTTGGCTTAAAATGCAACAAAATCTGCGACAAAAAAGCTGCGTTTCCACAGCTTTGAGTCTTAGCCTCAAAGTTAATCTACAATACAGGTCTGTTTTTTTTTTTTTTATTTCAAAGCTATGAAACCAATAGATTTGAGCTGAACACACAAAGTATAAACAGCAAATGATAACAGTGTTTTAAAGGTGCAATTACTCTGAAAATCAGATTTATTTTAATCCATGCGCTAAATAAACCTAGGGGGTTGACCGAGACAAACTATAATGGAAAATGTCTCAGGCAAAATAGGTTTTACCTACTGTTAAGTCAATAATGTTAGTTCAATAGTTGATTTCAATTAGAAAAATTGTTTTTAAAAAAATATAAAGTGAATTTCTAATACAATACTTCAATGCTGTCCATCTGTTATATTCTTTATCATTGGATTTCTGAAGATGCTCAGGAGAAAACAGGAGACAGAATCTTGTACAAGATACAGTTTATCTGTGTAAACACTTAGGTAATACACTTACCTTTAAGGGTTGTGCAAGTGGAGGGATCTAACAGTAGCTGGTTAAGTAATTATCCTAAGGACTACAGGTCGCCAATCCTTCCTGAGTGGGAACATCTGTACACCCCCCAAAATCCTAAAACTGAAAAATCAGCTTTTGGATTTTTGGTTGAGTTTTTAGTAAACAGTAAAAGGAACTGTAAATTAAATTGTTAGACCTACTATATCTCTCTTCTTCATGATCCTGAAGAGCCATATAAACAGATTTATCATAGTGACTGATGCTGGATGATATATCTGGCATATTTTTAGACTACAGTCTACGTTTATACCACCTATTTGCTAGTCGTAAAAAGTCTCTAAAATAGACACTAAATAGATCATAAATGTGCAATTCATTTTCTGCACAAATTGTGCCAGAATTCAGGTGCAATTTCATTAGAAAACCTGACCCAGTGGGGCAAATATATTAAGATTGGCGTATAGTACATCAGTCTTAATAAATGGCCAGACTGGTGCAGGGACCGATGGAGTTTTGAAAAGGCTGCAGCCGCTTCAGAAATCTATTGGAGGTCCCAGTGCCAGAATAGAAATCTACACAAAATGTGGTGGGCAAGGAGTAGATCAGGGCTTGAGACACACATTTGGCGCAATAAAGGGCCTTGCGCCAAACGTTCCACTTAATATCAACCCTTTTCTAATTAGCCCTTGAAGACAATTTAATTAATTCTATTAGAGAGTGGTTGCAGAGCAGATAAGACTATATGAGTGACTTTAAAATTCTCTACAGTGATATAGTACCATTGGTGCCCATTGAACTCTTGATAACTATTTAAAGAAGCACTATTTCTTCTCTCCAAAACACTAACTTCCTGCCCTTCTTATGCACACAGTACAGTGGCGGAAATACATCTCTAGCAGCTGTTATGGGGCCCACAAGATTAGGGCCTCAGGCATGCTGCACGTACCCCTGAAATGACAACATCACTATTCACTTTCTCCTCACTCTCTTGCTAGTCTCACACCACTTAGGCTGTGTGAACAGATCAGCATCCGAAGGACCTTCCTCCTCTTGCTGCTGAACGTCCTTACAATGGGAGATGTAGTCTGACTATGAGGTCATCCAGCATAGGACAGGAACCTGATAAGTTGTGGAAATTGGTGTTGTGCTACCTCACTAGTGAGAAGGAAAGCATGACAGTAAAAATCTTTGCTTATCTTTACTTTTCTAATTCCCAGGGGAAGGGGGTGCAGACTGGAAAGAGACTGCATTTAGCATATCTCTGCACATAACGGAGAAACACAAGGCCACTCAGCTTGAAAGTAGTGTGATCACAGTGTGTGGGACAGGATGAAATAGAGGGGAGTGATTGCTGAGCAGTTAAAAAAAGGTAAGAAAGGAAGGACAGGGAAGTGGGGCGTTAGCTTTAATGTCCATTGTTGTGATCCTCTGATAAGGGATCAGAATAGTACATTCACATCATGTTTTTTACATCCATTTAACAAATCCAATTAGTGGATGCAAAGAACTGATGCAAATGAATACCATCCATTTATTTACATAGAGATCAATTTAAAAAAATCTTTGAGGCTATGTTAACATAGATAGCAATGTCTGTCGCAGTGTTCACCTGAAAATCAGCAGAGGAAAAAGTCCTGCACAGGACTTAAAATGAGGGACACTCAACAGACCTCAATATAGTCAATGGGATCCATCTGACCAGAACAACAGTTAAAGAATGCCACTGTGACACTAGCATCTGTCTGTTTTTTCTGACAGAAACAAAAGCATTGTATACTAAGTTTTTGTGTCTTAAAAAAAAAGGTGTTTTTTTTTTTTTAAAACATTGATCTCTAATGTAAATGTCATCCATTCGCATCAGTTTTTTTACATCCATCTTTTGCATCCTTTAAACACATCTGCTAGACGGATGTAAAAACATGATGTGAATGGTGCCAGCAAAATAAGTGAGAAAGTAGCCTAAACCTTTGTTAAACCAGATCAAATGTGTGTATATATATATATATATATATATATATATATATATATATATATATTTATCTGTATGCAGGATACAGAAGGAAGGAGGGGGGTAGACCGTCAAAAGTTTGTTATGGTGCCCAGTCTTTTCTAGTTGCACCCCAGTCCCAGTAGTCCATATGTACTGATAGTTAGTACAAACTTAAACAAGCAGTCTGAAAATGCACCACATTTATCACAGTGACCAATGCTAGATGTTAAATTTGGCATATCTTTAGGGTTTCTTTAACCCCTTAAAGACGAGACAATTTTCATTTTTGCGTATCTGTCTTTTCCTCCCCATCTTCCAAAAGCCATAATTTTTTTTTTTTTGAGTCACATGATGGCTTATTGTTTGCGAGTCAAATTGTAATGGCACCATTCAATATCCTGTACAATGTACTGGGAAGCTGGAAAAAAAAAATCAGAATGAGGTAGAATTTAAAAAAAAAAAAAAAAAAACGCATTTGCAACAATTTCCTATGAGTTTAATTTTAAGGCATTCACTATGTGGTAAAAATAACATGTTACCTGTATTCTGTTGGTCAGTATGATCCTGGTGTTACAAAATTTATATAGTATTTGTAATGTTTTGATACCTTTTAAAAATAAAAAAACTTTGCAAAATAGAAATAAAATTTTGTGTCACCATGTTCTGACTCTTGTAACTTTTTCATATTGACAAGTACAGAGCTGGGTAAGGCGTCTGTTTATGCGTGACAAGATGTCATTTTTATTGATATCTTTTGGGTGAAGGTCTTATGGTTTTATCACTTTTTGTAAAATTTTTTTTAGGAGGCAAAGTGTTTAAAAAAAAAAAAATCACCATTTGGCTATTGTAATTTTTTTTTTCCCACTACGCCGTTCACTGTATGGGATAAATATTTTTATATTTTAATAGTTCGGGCATTATTCAGCATTTGAGTGTTTGTTTATTATTGTTAATTTATTTTTGTGATCTAGAGAAAAGGGGTGATTTAAACTTTTGTGTTTTTTATACTTTTAAAAACCTTTTTTTTAATTTTCTTTTACTTCTGTTTTCAGACCCCTAGGGACCTTGAACACTAAGGGATCTGATCGCTCATACTATACAGTCATGGCCAAAAGTTTTGAGAATGATACAAATATTAATTTTTACAAAGTCTACTGCTTCAGTTTTTCTAATGGCAATTTGCATATACTCCAGAATGTTATAAAGAGTGATCAGCTTAACAGCAATTACTTGCAACGTCAATATTTGCCTAGAAAATGAACTTTATCCCCCAAAACACATTTCAACAACATTGCAGCCCTGCCTTAAAAGGACCACCTAACATCGTTTCAGTGATTGCTCCATTAACACAGGTGTGGGTGTTGATGAGGACAGGGCTGGAGATCAATCTGTCATGATTAAGTAAGAATGACACCACTGGACACTTTAAAAGGAGGCTGGTGCTTTCCATCATTGTTTCTCTTCTGTTAACCATGGTTATCTCTAAAGAAACACGTGCAGTCATCATTGCACTGCACAAAAATGGCCTAACTGGGAAGAGTATTGCAGCTAGAAAGATTGCACCTCAGTCAACAATCTATCGCATCATCAAGAACTTCAAGGAGAGAGGTTCCATTGGTGCCAAAAAGGCTCCAGGGCGCCCAAGAAAGACCAGCAAGCGGCAGGACCGTCTCTTAAAAGTGTTTCAGCTGCGGGATCGGGCTACCAGCAGTGCAGAGCTTGCTGAGGAATGGCAGCAGGCAGGTGTGAGTGCATCTGCACGCACTGTGAGGCGGAGACTCTTGGAGCAAGGCCTGGTCTCAAGGAGGGCAGCAAAGAAGCCACTTCTCTCCAGAAAAAACATCAGGGACAGACTGATATTCTGCAAAAGGTACAGGGAGTGGACTGCTGAGGACTGGGGTAAAGTCATTTTCTCTGATGAATCCCCTTTTCGATTGTTTGGAACATCTGGAAAACAGCTTATTCGGAGAAGAAGAGGTGAGCGCTACCACCAGTCTTGTCTCATGCCAACTGTAAAGCATCCTGAAACCATTCATGTGTGGGGTTGCTTCTCAGCCAAGGGAATCGGCTCTCTCACAGTCTTGCCTAAAAACACAGCCATAAATAAAGAATGGTACCAGAATGTCCTCCAAGAGCAACTTCTCCCAACCGTCCAAGAGCAGTTTGGCGCTCAACAATGCCTTTTCCAGCATGATGGAGCACCTTGCCATAAAGCAAAGGTGATAACTAAATGGCTCAGGGAACAAAACATAGAGATTTTGGGTCCATGGCCTGGAAACTCCCCAGATCTTAATCCCATTGAGAACTTGTGGTCAATCATCAAGAGACGGGTGGACAAACAAAAACCAACAAATTCAGACAAAATTAAAGCATTGATTCTGCAAGAATGGACTGCTATCAGTCAGGATTTGGTCCAGAAGTTGATTGAGAGCATGCCAGGGAGAATTGCAGAGGTCCTGAAGAAGAAGGGTCAACACTGCAAATATTGACTTGCTGCATTAACTCATTCTAACTGTCAATATAAGCTTCTGTTACTCATAATATGAATGCAATTATATTTCTGTATGTGATAAAAACATCTGACAAACACACATAAAAACCAGAGGGCAGCAGATCATGTGAAAATATAATATTTGTGTCATTCTCAAAACTTTTGGCCATGACTGTACACTGCAATACTAATGTATTGCAGTGTATAGTAAAATTCATTCACTTCTATTACATGCTGCCTATGACACCTGGCATCTGCCGTGTATGGAGAAGGCCCTCTCCATACAGCCCCGGGTACATTATTGGTCATTAAGTTGTTTTGTGGGATTTTCCCACTTTAACCCCTTCCCGACCTGTTTCTATGACAGCTCCCAGGCCTGCCATTGCAATACAGCTATTGAGGTTGGTGTACGACCAGCCTCAATAGCTGAGTAGTGAGAGCCCCCCATAGACTGTCCCATATGCAGTCTATGGAACATGAAATCAAAAAATTGTAGGTTCAAGCTCCCTAGGGGGGCTAATAAAACAGTTAAAAAAAAAAAATTAAAAACTTTTTCAAAATATAAAAAAAAAAAAAAAAAAAAAAAAATTAATCATTCCCCTTTCCATAGATTTGAAATATAATTAGAAAAAAAACAAACATAAACATATACATCCCTGTGTCCAAAAATGCTCAGCGTGCAAACATATAAAAATATGTTTCCCATACTCTGAACAACGTAGCAGGAAAAACTGCTATTTTTCTTCCTTTTCACCTCCCACAAAAATTTGAATAAAAAGCGAAAAAACATCAGACCTGCCACTAAAAAGTACGCCTTATGCAAAAAATTTTTTTGCAAAGTTTTGGATTTTTTTAAGGGGTTAAATCGTAAATAAAACTATATAAATTTGGTATTCCAAATCATACAATACAGCTGGCAAGTCATTATGGCTGCACACTGAATGTCAGAAAAACAAAGCCCATAAGACGGTTGCACAAACACAGTTTTTCTCCAATTACACCCCATTTTGAAATTTTTCCAGCTTCCCAGTATATCATGCAGAATATTAAATGGTACCATTACAAAGTGCAATTTGTCCCACAAACATTAAGCTCTCATATGGCTCTGTGAATTGAAAAAACAACAAAGTTATGGGATTTGGAAAGCAGGGAGTCAAAAATCGTATAGGACTTTATCCTCCACCAATTTTCAGGTGGACATTGCAACTGAGTCTCCAATGTGGAGGCTCCGGAGCAGATGTGAAAGTAGCCTTAGCACTGTTCTTGAATTAAAGAACAAATTCATGCAGCACATTTTTGGTAATGAGGCTAATGAGCACAACATATTCTACGATATACAGAGATGTGTATTTATAAGAAGGCTCCTGTTAATTTCCTAGGGTAGCAAGATTAGGGGGAAAGGCTGTTTCTGCTCAAAAGCATTTCTTATTTATAATATTAGCAGCTACTGAGCATACATAGGTGTCCACTGGCCACTGAGGGGAGAGGTAAGAAGAGGCAGCCATAGGTCCCAATACAGACAAAGGAAAAAGAAGCACTGTTGCTGCTTCTACAGTAGTTTGAGGGTGGCATGTATTGTATGCAGCAGCCTCAGTAAGCAGCTCATCAAGAATGAACTAATATAAATATTATGTGGGGAACCGCTCAGGTAGATGTTTGGTAGCAGTGCAGGAAACAGGGACACAGAGACTGGATCACACTTAAATTTGGGGTTTATTCACTTGGTGCATAAACAGGTTGCCTTTACAAAGTCATGAACAGAAAACAACAACAAAAAAAAACCCTTCTCGGCTGAGAACTAACTATTACAGAAAACAGACCCTACATATACAGGAGTCTGGCTGCCAGACTCTCGCTCTGGTTACTTCAAGCGGGTGGCACAGAGTTACTTTTTCCTCAGCATAGTGCCACACCCCCTAGTTCTGACACTTAGCCTATATCAGGCCTTAATTAGTCAGCTGACCTCCGTGCTGTGGGCTTCTACCACACACCCTTTAACTGCCTGGCTGGAACACACCTGTTCCCCCAAACCACACCCTTCACTTTCTCACAATAGGGAGAATTTTATATTCCAGATTGAAGCATTTTTACTAATTAAATAATTGGCAAATGTAGGAAGAACATAAGCAGATGTGAACATGGAGGCAATATTGACCACAGTACCTGAAGCAGTACAAACTGTAAGTACAGCTCTAAATTTAAGGGTGATCACTTGGTGATAAACAAATTAGTGGAATTCTTATCATTTTCTTTTATTACATATACCTCCAAAAAATTATTTTTGGGGATTTGGGTCCATCTGGAGGTTTGTCTGAGAATTTCAGAAGAAATGCAGTAATATTGTGAAGTAATTATCTTAAACATGAACACTTTTTTAACATTTTATTTAAAAAATGTTAAAGTTCTAAATGGAGTCTGTTTTTGATGGGAATGTATTTATGCTGAGTTTATATACAAAGCTGATCCTGAAACCTCATCAAAATAACCCGGGCACAACAACACCATAAAGTATAAGGCTGAGGACCCACATAGCAGAAACGCAGTTTTATTTTGTTTTTTTTTGTTGCAGATTTTGCTGCATTTTTTTCAGCCAAAGCCAAGAATGGCTACAAAAGGAATGGGAAATACAGTATATAGGAAGTACTTATACTTCTACCTTTTACTTAATCCACTTCTGACTTTGGCTCAAAAAAACGCAGCAAAATCTGCAAAAAAAAAGCTGCGTTTCTGCAACATGGGGCCTCAGCCTAAATCTAATATAAATTTTATTGAAGTACAAATATAAAATCAAACAAGATAAAAGGATTATGTCACAGGAATAATGGGCATGTCACAAGGGACAGAGGCAAGATTCTTCGAGCATAATTAATTCACATGGTGAATGGTTATGGTCATGGTGTCACAAGTCAATAAATGTATTTAGTAAAGGGTAATAAGCATGTAATATAATTCACATCATCGTAGTATCTAATGATAGTCAGTCACAGATGTGAGGTAAAATTAGTATGAAAAAATGGGTATAATAAAGTATAGGCCACATAATGCACATTATGCGTTCCCAAGGGAATACAGTAACACTAAATTGGTGTAAAAAACACATGATGGACCTGAGTAAAGTATCAATCAAAAAAAGAAATAGCATTACCCATGCTGTATGCCACGCTTCACCTGGGACAACGCTGACTACAATCGGTGCTGCCTTCTTTTGGGGGTGTTCATAATGTTGAAAACTATAACATTAATATTTTTTTCAGGTTGGATTTTTGTTTTGTATTTCCAAAACAGCATGAAGGCAGCATGGTGACTCAGTGGTTAGCCACTGCAGCCTTGTAGCCCTAGGTTGGAATCCAACCAAGGACAATATCTGCAAGGAGTTTTTATGTTCTCCCTGTGTTTGTGTGGGTCTACTCCGGGAACTCCAGTTTCCTCCCACTCTAGACATACTGATAGGGAAATGTAGATTGTGAGCCCTATATGTGACAGTGACTGACAAAGTCTGTAAAAGTGCTGCAGAATATGTTGGCGCTATACAAGTAAGCAAAATAAATAATAAATGAATAAAATCATTTGTAAAAAATTAGCAGCTGGCACAAGGTAAATCATATTTCTTCTTGTAGAGCTGCATTGTTCTTGAAATCCTAGTGTATCAACCAGGAGCATAACTGAGGGATCACAGGCCCTAGTGCAAAAGCTCAGTTTGGATCCCCCTGTACAACTTTTCTTCATGAGCATCAGCTATAAATTTTAGAAACGTTTACATTTCCCTTTCCTGCTTTGTCTGGGCCTAGACCACCCTGAATGCTTGTTCAGAACATGTCAGTGCCCTAGGAGACATATTTATGATGCCCAGACTGCACCACCAACACAGTTGATTACTCTCGCAGACATGTGAGTGTGTGTTTCGTCTGGACCAAACACGTCCAAACCAGAACTGCCTTTTGTAACATCCTTGCCCTTGTTTTAGGTTCTTCTGGTATTGTCTGAACACTGTCCTATTCCCTCACCTCTGTAATTGATTTTCCACCACACCCATCTCCTTCACCATGGTTTCCGTCTGATCCTATAATAGTTAATCTTAGCCTTACCTGTGTGATTGACAGCCTATCAAGTGTGGAAGTATCTTCCTATCAAGTGTAGGGAGGGTTCTTCCTTCCTATTTATTTTTTGTTCACACTCACCTTGGCACTGGCTATTGCCTTGTGCGTGCTGGCTATTTACTCTTTGCTGTTTGTTATCTCTATGCATATTCCTGACCTCTGGCTTTACTGTTGACTATTCTCTCGGATTTTGATTCTGTACTGCGCTGCTCGATTGGTACCGACTTCTTGGCTAGCTGACCTCCCTTTTGTTGTTTGTCTGCGTTCTGTGTCATCACTGATATCATAAGAAGGGACTGCCGCCCAGTTGTCTTCTGTCGCCTAGGGCAGTTCAGGCAAGTAGGCAGGGATAGAGGGGGGGTTCAGCTAAGGGCTCACTGTCTTGTAGTGCCCCTCCCCCCAGGGTTCACCAGCAACTACTGGGAAATTGCTCTTCTAGAAATTCCCTTACAGAATAGCAAGCCCAAAAATTAAAAACCCTTCACTCCGGACTGCATGGTTTCTATTCAGGACCTTGTGATTTGGATGGAGGGTATAGCAGGTCTGTTGTCTGAGCTGGCTAATCAGGTACACACCCTCACCCAGAATTACAGATGAGCGACGTTTTCAAAAATTCGATTTGGCAACTTCGCCGAATTTTCCGATACGATTCTCTTTGATCCGAATTAATTTGTGACGTGTAAACAGCTATTTTCTGTCTACAGAGAGCTGGGGTGGGCGGAAAAATGGCGGAACTCTCTCTCTCTCTCTCTCTCTCTCTCTCTCTCTCTCTCTCTATCTCTGGATCGAATTCCACTTCTGCAACTTCGATTCGCTCATCTCTACCCACAATCAAGCTGAAGCTGCTGCAACACCACCTGCTGTCTTTTCCCATCCCAGGGTTAAGATGTTACTCCCAGATCGTTTTTCAGGGGACCGAGGAAAATTTGAGACGTTCCGGAAGTCATGTTAGTTGTATTTTCGGGTCAATCCACATGTGTCTCAGTCTCAGATGATGGGGGTGGTCATTTCTCTTGGGCCCTTAAACTTCCCCCTGGGGCAGAGGAGTGGACAGATTTGGAAAAAATTTTCAAATCTTTGGGTGCTATTTATGCTGAGCCTGGTAAAAAGCCCAAGAATATCAAAAACGGCAGGCAAATAAAAGATGCTTACCTGGCCCTGAATATCAGTTGGGAGATCTAGTTTGGTTGTCCACTAGGAATCTGCATCTTAAGGTTTCCTCTTGGAAATTTGTGCCATATTACATTGGGCCCTATGTCGTCACTGAGCTCATTAATCCAGTTCTTCTGGTATTGTCTGAACACTGTCCTATTCCCTCACCTCTGTAATTGATTTTCCACCACACCCATCTCTTTCACCTTGGTTTCCCTCTGCTTCTCTAATAGTTAATCTTAGTCTTACCTGTGTGATTGAAAACCTATCTTCCTATCAAGCCTGGGGTGGGTTCTTCCTTCCTATTTATAGTGTGCTCACATTCACCTTGGCGCTTGCTATTGCCTTGTGCATGCTGGCTATTTACTCTTTGCTGTTTGTTATCTCTATACATATTCCTGACCTCTGGCTTTACTTTTGACTATTCTCACGGATTTTGATTCTGTACTGCGCTGCTCGATTGGTATTGACTCCTTGGCTAGCTGATCTCCCTTTTGTTGTTGTTTGTCTTGTCTGCGTTCTGTGTCATCACTTATATCATAAGAAGGGACTGCCGTCCAGTTGTCTTCTGTCACCTAGGGCAGTTCAGGCAAGTAGGTAGGGACAAGGGGTTCAGCTTAGGGCTCACAGTCTTGTTGTGCCCCTTCCCCCAGGGTTCACCAGTAGCTACTGGGGAATTGCTCTTCTTTATTATACTCTGGGGTTTCTTCAGACTTCAGAGAATAATAAGTGGAGTGTTACAAACAGTGTTATGCACTTCCTCTTTGATCCTCTTCCGCCCTCCCAAATTACATCAAGAACCACTGTGCAGGCATGACCCACATGACTGCTGAGACCCAATCACAGGCCTCAGCAGTCCCTGAGTTCATTCAGGAGGCCTGGAAGAAGCCGGAAGAGAACACGCCAGATGCCAGGTAAGGTGGTAACACCCTTTGTATATGCCATTATGGCACATTTTACTGTATGGAGGAGCCTCTGTGGGAAATTATACTGTGTGGAGGGGCCTCTATGGCACTTTATACTGCATGGAGGGGCCACTATGAGACATTATACTGCATGAAGGGGCCACTATGGGACATTAAACTATATGGGGGACACTATTGGACATTATCCTGCATGGAGGGCTGCTATGGGACATTATTCTGTCACAAGGATCTTTGGCGTGAAGAGGGGAAACCAAGATTTCTGGTACCATTAACCTGCCATTGGATATAATTATTTCTTTCTAGATATCTTTGTATTCCCATACAGTTTTGGTAGAAACAAAATCACAAGATAATGTTCCCAATAGAGATGCAGTCACATGTGTTGTGTTTTGTTTTGGCCTGGTGTAATGAATTGTGTAGAGGATGTTACTACTTGCTTTCATTCTCCATAGAATTATGGCACATGTACCATCTTCATTATCATAGTCTTGGTTAAACACGTCCTTCCATTTGTGTCTACAGCTCCTATACAGGTCAATGTGTTTCTATTGTTGCAAACTACAAGCAAACCATTTTCAGCAAGACCTTGCAGTCATGCACCCTTTTCATCAGTCTCCTAGCAATAAGAGGGGGAGAAAGATTTGGAGATAAGACTTCACAAAGATTGTTTGTAGTCTGTAACTATAAAGTCTTGTAGGTCTGCACTGGAGTTGTATGTATAAAATGGTAGGCGGTATATAAATTATATATTTTTTAATGAAGCCTTTGCAGAATTGCTTTTTTTTTTCTATTTTATCTGTTCTGGAACAGTAGCATACATTTATGGTGAATGTAAACGTATCCTTTAATGAGTACCTGTCATTTAAAAAAAAAACTTTTACACGTCATTGTGACTTGTGAGAAGTGGCAGAACCTGCCGCTGAGCGCTGTAATCCTTCTTTTTACAACTTGTCACATATTTAACAAGAACTTCCTTACAGAATTAATAAATAGTGTCAAATAACTGAAATTGCTCATTTGAGTGTCAGTTTGCACACAAGATAGTCCAATTTTATTTTTATCTTTATGCACTCTTTCATCAGCTAAAAATATAATGCCTCATCAGAGGTAGTAAGCTTCTGACAAATCATAGAGATTAAATTATACAGTACTTGCAGTTACAGACTACTAATGAAAACACTGCCATCTAGTGGGAAATCCCCACAAAATCTAAAGAACTATGTCTACTGTATATGTAGTGGAAGTGTGAAGAAATCAGGCGATACCTTTTAGAGGCTAACTGAGTACAGATTTCTTCACACTTCCACTACTTTCAATGGCTAACACGATACAACATTATACTACTGTATATGTACTAAACGTGATTTCACTGGGCTGCATTTTCCTTGCATTATCATTGTGTATTGTGATTTCTGAAAGTATAGTACATATTTGCTGCCACTATATTAACTCAGCACTGGATCCATGTAATAGTATAGGAAGGAAGCTATTGGCTTTCGTCAACTAGCCCTTGAGCCCCAACTTTTCAACATTATATTTAAAGTGGTCAGCCAGTTTCAGACCAGTATTGAGAGACAAATGTTATTATTTGTATAATGAAAACTTCTACAGTTTTCCAATATACTTTCTGTATCAATTCCTCATAGTTTTCTAAATTTCTGCTTGTTGTCATTCATTCTGTTTACTTGCAGTGGATAAAAATCAGTCCATGGTCATGTGATATACAGTCCATGGTCATGTGATATACAGTCCATGGTCATGTGATATACAGTCCATGGTCATGTGATGACACACAGGTGCACAGCTCGTTACCAGGCAGATGTCTGATTACTGTGCTGTGACTATAACGAGCTGTGCACCTGTGTGTCCATCACATGACCATGGACTGTATATCACATGATTAATTTTTATCCACTGCAAGTAAGCAGAATAAATGAAAGCAAATAGAAATTTAGAAAACTATGAGGAATTGATACAGAAAGTATATTTGGAAATTGTAGAATTTTTTCGTTATAGAAATAATAACATTTGTCTCTAAATATTGGTCTGAAATTGAACAACCACTTTAACAGATGTCTACTTGATATAACTCTGGGAAGATCTTTATGCTTTGTGTAAATTCATGTAAATTTAAGAAATTAAGTTTCCTCTAGAATTCTAAATTTATCACTGCCAACATTTACATAGGAAATAGTTTCCTTTTCAGCAAAAGCTATACTGTAAATTTTCATTTATTCTTGATTCATTAGGAATGTGTCATTGGGGAAATCTTTAATAATAAAGTTGAAATATATACTACAAGGAAGGTCAGCCTTTCATGTAATCTTTGCAGTGCTTGGCATTCCTTTTAAATCAAGACTTAAAAGAGATGAAAGGAAGTTGGCTTAAAGCCTACTCTAATAAAACATACACATGCATCTATTTTGTGTAGGCTGTTATTAACTGTTAGCAGTCTCCTCATATAACCTAGTTAACAATATTTTCACAGCACTGTTACACATCATAAGGACATATGCCTTGTATCACAAATTGTATGATGATTTAACTGTCTGACCTTGATACATATTCTAAAATAATTTTGGTTTCAGCAAAAAGAAACATAGTATGAATGGGGGCCACATTTATAGTACTATTGTAATCTGAATTCTCAATGATACCATCATTTACTGCAGAATTGAAGTTGTGAAACATGCACTTTATATGTCATGGATGGCAGTTTTCATGGCTGTGTACTGTTAATCATACAGTAGGGACATACTGTTTTTTATCCCACTCAATAAATATTATCATGTGATGATAAGTAATAGCTGTGATAATTTAAGTATATGGCTCTGTAGTTTATGGGCAGCTATAGATACAATTTGTTACCCTACGCCTTCCTTTCACCCATTTATGACCAGACCTGAAAAGGCTCTTATGACCAGACACTTTTTAGCATTTTTGCACACATGGTTGATTGTTTTGTCTTCATTTTTATCCAGGGTAAATTTTACAAAAGGTGAAAAATTAGCTTTTTTCAATTTATAGTACTTTATTTGTTAAACTTGCAATACAACACCAAAATAAAGAGTTCCATATATTTTGCTACACTTGTTTTGATGTATAACATATATAGTGTTGGGTGAATAGGATGGAAGGTGGTGATGGTGTTTCCTTCAGCGCTTTTCTGCTGTGGCCCACGTGGGGCCTTAGCCTAAATGTTTCAAACGTGAATGGTTTATGTTCAACTAAACAGTCAGTTGCATGGTTGCTGTTACTCGAAAGGCTTATATTACTGGTGCTGGATGTGCTCTAGAGTGCTAATTTATTCAACTTAGAAAAAAAAACATTCCCAGATTCTATTCTACAAAGTAACACTGTATGCTCAAAGGAAAACCAAATATTTGTAGATTGTGGGAAAGTTGGATTCTTACATACACTACCCAAGAAAAGTGACCAATTTGGTCATAAACCTGCTTTTTTTATTTTCCCCACGCGGCCGGTGTGTATGTTGGAGGGAAATATGGGATTTGTGTTTGGGACATAATTTATTTTTATTAAAAAATGTTTGTAATTTTTTGAACAGATAAATAAAGCAATATGCAGTATGCAATATGAAACAGTTTTGGACTTATTACATTAAATTTTTGTGTTACATATGTAGGATTTCCAAAACTTTTTTAATGTGTTGAAGAACTGTGTGTTGCTGGAGTGTTAAAAAACAAAGCCAGTCTAGCAAAATATCCATGTGGCATATTAAATGTATGAGCATTTCTCTGTGTACCTACTCCATATGGATGAAATAAGGAGATAACACACAATTATTGATGGGCCTTAAAGCATACCTCCAGTTGACTTTTCATCAATGAATAGCTCATTTGAATATAAGAAATTTTGTAATATATCTTATTAAGGAAATTGTTACCTTCTCCACTTATTAAGCTTTTCTCCTGCTCCTTGTCTTCAATCTGACTGCTTTATTCAGCCTCACACACAGAGCTCTATGGAGAAGGGAGTAGTGGATTAGGATTCTCCTGCTGGCTTGTTAATTGATTTATTGCCTCAATCTGTGTACTCCTAGCCTCTTATGTACAACCTATCAGTGTTAAAAGAGTTTGGAATAGTAAAGTGTTTTGTATTATGTGAGTGTCTTTTCTATGTCCTCTTCATAGACTAATATGTAGAAAGTAACTCTACTTGCAAAGTGGAGAAGAAAATCGAATTCTTTAATAAGATTTCTTTAATAAGTTTCTTATATTAACTTTAACTATTCATTTATGAAAAGTTGTTTATAACTGGAGGTACGCCAAAATTATAAACTCAGTTTTCTTTCTGATGTTCATTTATATGTTACTTTCTTTGCTGTTTAACACAAGTATAATTAAAATTCTGCTGCTTGCTTCTAACAATCTCAATGTAGTTTATCTCTCTGTTGCTGTTTGAGTCTTTTTTTAAATGCTCACTTTAGAGAAATCACATGATAACCTTGTTCAATATCATGATTTGCCTGAAAGGTCACAGTTGATGTCTGTATTGTGGGTATTATTTGTCTGTTAGTACCTTCTTATCATAGCCTTTTACTGAACCCTATATTTTTTGAGCTCTGCTTATTATGATTATATGTCTTCTAAAAGTTCATACAGACAGTCATAATTTATATAACTCACTATTGGAGATAAGAAATGATAATTGATCAATATGTTTAAGGTTATAAAGTAATGTCATCCAACTAGTGGCCCATATCACAAAGTATAACATTACATTGCACAGGAATATATTATCACAGAAGACAACAAAAGTCATTGAGGTCTATTTAAAAAGCCGAGATGACACTCTGTGTCACAGTGTAGACAACACACTCTTTGTATTATCAAAGTTTGCTACATTTGTATGTGTTACAGAAAGGCAACATTACCACTACCCAAAACATAAAGTACTGCATAGATAAAGGTAACATTTAGATCTATAAAACTTTTAATTATAGTCAGAGAAGCTCTCTAGGTGTTAAGTTTCAGATGCAAGGTAAGGAATGTACTGGTCTTACAGGAGAGCAGCAGCAGAAATGGGCTGACAACTGCGAGCAGTAGAAA
The DNA here is from genome assembly GCA_947044405.1 of Leptodactylus fallax. NCBI lineage: Eukaryota > Metazoa > Chordata > Amphibia > Anura > Leptodactylidae > Leptodactylus > Leptodactylus fallax. The sequence goes on from CAMRHE010000036.1 coordinate 7,170,042, forward strand.
ATGCTACTTAAAGGCAAAACACTACTGCGAGCCACGACCGGCCTCAGACGCCTTCACCAGAGCTCCTCACAAGAAGAGATGGAATTTTGCTGAATCTGAAGACCAGAATTGTCACCAGAACAGAAAGTGTATTACAAATAAATGCACTGCAGCAGAGGCCTACACCAAATCCACACTACTCACAGGGACAGAGAAAACAGAATGGTCGACAATCATGGGTCAGCAGCTGAGGAGGGCAACACAGATCCAAATCACGAGACGAAGACAAATCCGGGAAACAAGCCAATAGTCGGAACCGATCAGGAATGCCAGAACAAAATCTCAAGACAAAAGAGGAATCCAAGAACACAGCCAAAAGTCAGGTATAGGAGCAAACAAATCAAAGTCAGGCACTTAGCAGGAGTTAGGAAACTGATAGCCAGCAAAGCTGAGTGATAGGGAGGGGTTTAAATAGGCTTGCTCAGGAGCTTCCCTATGTTGTCATGGCAACCTTAAAGCAGCAACCACCAATCCTTCTTTATGTTGACCTGACAACTTTAAAGCAGCAACAACAGATGTAACATCCCTGACACTGGGCTTTCTGTGAAGGTCTAACTTTTATCAACCATCAAAAGTAGTAATTCAGGATGTATTTACACTATTATTAAAAATAAGGGTCAAAGTATTTGTAATCTTTTTTTCAAACATGGTTGCATAAATTGAAAACTAGAAACAGCTCTGGCAATATACAGTCATGGGAAAAGGAATTACACCCTTCTTCAATTCTGTATTTAAAAAAAGATTGTGTTGTCATCTCCATCTTCTATCACGAAACAGATAACAGGAAAAAACACTATAGATTTCAAGATTTAGTCATTTTTCCCCCCACAAAAGTGAACTAATAAAAATTAGAAGGGGAAAAAAAGAAGTAAACCTATAGTTCAATGATGTTAGACATATTTGTTTATTCACAGCTAACTTAACCCCTTTTGATTTTTAACCCCTTAAGAACACAGCCTAAAAACAACTTAAAGATACAGCTCCATTCCTTAAAACTGGCATCTGTCCCCTAAAGAAATTTATTAAGGGCTATGGTGAGAAATTTGACAGATGTTCTGTAGATTCTGTTAACATTGGAATGAAAAAAATTCTCATTTTCACAAGAGGTTAAAGGAGAAAATGCACCCCACAGTTACACAATTTCTCCTGATCATGGAAATATGTGTACTTGTCGGGACTTGGAACAGAAAGTGTATGAGGCTGAGGCTCCCCGAAAAACGCAGCAAAATCTGCAACAAAAAAAGCTGCATTTCCGCAACATGGGACCTTATTTAGTTTTTGGAGGGCAGATTTTGCTAGAATAGTTTTCAGGTGTCATGTCCCATTTGCAGACCCCATTCTTGAAACTAAACCCCTCAAGGAACTTATCAAGGGGTATGTTGAGCATTTTGACCCTACAGGTGTCTCATAAAATTTATTAACATTGGGCCATGAAAATGAAAAATTACAAATAAGGGAAGGAGTGCTGTTTGACTTTTAGATCTCAGATTTAGATGGTTCAGTTTTTGGACACTGCTTCATGTTTGCAACGGCATTAAGGTACCAGCAAAGTATAATCCCCTGGGAAGTGACCCCATTTTGAAAACTACACCCCTCAAATAATTTATCAAGGGGCATAGCGAACAAAATTTTCCAAATGGGAATACACAGCATAGGGTGAAAAGTGAATATTTAAGCTAAGTGGCATAAATTGGGTACACCAAATTCGTCACAAGCTGCTAGGGTTTGGGGGGCATTCTGAGGTTGTGCCCTGATGTATTGCATTGTGTTGCATTATACAAGCTGTATTTTTTTATTTTTCTGTTGATGTAGCCATATGTGGGCTTGTTTGTTTGTGGGATGAGAGGCCTTTATAATGATTTTGGGGTGCCCATATTTTATTGATTACATTGTATTTACTCTTTCTGGTGGGATGAACAAAACAACAGATCTGGCATTGCTTTTTCACATTTCAATCTGTTTGCCGCTTACAGTACAGCATAAGTAACATATTACTTTTACTTTATGGGTTGGGGCAATTACATCGATACCCAATTTATATAGTTTTGCTATGCATTACTAATTTTGTGGAATAAAAACCCATTTAGGGAAAAACATCTCATCAGCTCTGCCAAATGCAGGATGGCACCAGGATAGGTAAGTGGCAGGTCCAGGATCACTGATCAACCCTTGAGTTTTAATTAACATACTGCAGCATCCCCTGAATACAGTACAGGAGGCCAATTAGAGGGGAATTGGTTTCCACAACCCTTTAGATGCCATGGTCAAACAACTTTGACCAGAGAATCTAAGGTGTTAACAGCCATGATCAGAGCTTAGCTTTGACCACAGGTGCTAGAGCACGGTTGTCAGCTGTATGTGAGAATGTAGGTACACTCATGAACAAATGTAACAAATGTAATGTTAGGACTCAAGACAGGTCCTAATTAATGGATTTACAGAGGCCTGTAGGTCATGTAGCTTGGGTTTTTCTTTATTTCTAATCATGAAACAGTCTGATCATGGATTTAATTTGCTAGCATAGTGTAACGTCCACGCCCATTTGGAATTCGACGCCATCCTCCGGCCACATGCTACGGCGCAGAAGGCATGTCCGGCTATGATTCCTTTATTTAGGTTCTTGTGTACCCTGTCTGAACACTGTCCTATTCCCTCACCTCTGTAATTGATTTTCCACCACACCCATCTCTCTCACCTTTGTTTCCCTCTGCTCCTCTAATTTCAGCCTTGCTTTGTGATTGACAGCCTATCTGCCAATCAATCCTGGGGCAGGTTCTGACTTCCTAGTTACAGCCCATCAGCCCACACTTGGTTGCTGGAAATTGTGACTCTATCCTCGCTAAGCGTTTCTCTTGCTATTGCATATTATTACTGACTTCTGACCTTGGGCTTTTCTTGTGACTACTCTTTTGGATTGCAACCCTTGGCATGCTGACTCCTCTTCCGTGTTGTTTGTCTTGTCTGTGTTTTGTGTTGTCACTTATCTAAGAAGGGACTGGCACCGAGTTGTCCGCTGTCACCTAGGGCAGTGAGGCAAGTTGACAGAGACAAGGGGTGGGTTCAGCTTTGGACTCACTGTCTCTGTCATTCTCTTCCTCTCAGGTTTCAGCAGTAGCACTGGGGATTTGCTCAACTGGCAATTCCCTTACACATAGTCACTTCTGGGAAGATTGTTCACAGTACATAAAAAACCTAAGCATAGTTACCAATCTTTCTCAATATAGAATAATGAGTTTGAACTTGTTTATAGATGGTGTATATAATACAACCCTTGATGAACAGTAGAAATTGCTTCTTTGAGGTCATAGCAGAAGTCCTTTTTTTAGTAGACTTTTCAGTAAGTAGATACAAATCTCAGTGCTCCAGAACACCAAACTGTCAAAAGCTCTGATTTTAGGGTACTGTCAAATGGAATATCTCTGGTTACATGCCAGACCAGTCCACCAGTGATTTTGCTAAGTGAAAAAAATATTGATTATTTGCTGTTCCTCTTGGTTTTGCAGGTCAGTAACAAGGAGCTGCTTAAACAATCAATAACTCTTAAGCTACATTCACACAACAGTAATTGACATGTTTTTTTTAATGGACGTCACAATGCAGCATTAGATTCAAAGTCAGTGAATGGCTATATAGATGACCATTATTTTGACAGTTCATTATCACAGACCATCAAAATATATGTCATGTCCTATCTTTGGCCATTTTCACAGATCCCTCCATACACTCAGTTAAAACGATTGCCCCTCAGGTGTAAGATGGTCGTAAAAAATTGATGTTTTTCATGGCCGTTTTGAACCTCGGTCGTCTGAATGTAGCCTTACTGTGCCATCATCCTTGTAGAGACAGTCCCATTTCTTGATGCATTTTATAAATAACATCTGGAACATAATGATTGTAGAAGTAGTAAGGGTGTATTTATTATCTCTTACCTGGTTTCTGAATGTTTTTCACTACCTATTTAAATCGTTAAGATCTTTTGTCACCTGAGATTATTTTTTTATTTATTGAAATTGGTGAGGATGACATACATACAAATGGTTTTTAGGTCCTGATAAATAAAAACATTGAATTGAAGGTTGTAATTTTTCTTTCCCATAACTGTACGTTGGGGAATGATGACATTACTGTGCATCTAGTGTTTTATTACTTTTTCACAGAATAAATAAATGAACTGGTGCAATTTATAGAACTACCCATTTAATGCAATAAAACATACTTTCTATATAACTGTATATACATAATATAATGCAGGTTTTACTATTGAGTAAATCATTGTTTATGCATTCCTTGTATTGGTCTTGACATAAAGCTCACTTCAAGTTGGGGACCACCAGCAGAGCCTTTGGTGGGGACACTGGACAAACTGCATGCTTGAGGTTACTGCAAACTTCTTTGTGGGTTCATTCATAAAGCAGAAACCACCCCAACTGCTTGTAAACGAAACACTAATAAGTCAGTGAGGTTTGTATGAAAACATTGCCATCTGTTTTCAGTATTATGCTCATAACTTGTAAAACTAGGAAAATAGTAAAATATTATCCAGGAAAAAAATAATTCAGGATGCTCATTTTATTTGTCACAGGTATATTATTTTGCCTGCCTGGAATATAACATCTTTCACTGAAAATATATGAACAACCTACTTTTGGATTTTTGGTTAAAAATAATCTTCTTTTTAGTTATTTTGTATTTGATAGATATATTTTACATTGCATCTTCCTTAAACTATAGTAGCATCCAGTTAACTATGAGTTGTGACTTTCTCAAGATCAGAATAAGCAACATGTTTTGTACACTAGGGGGCAATATGATGTTATAGAATACAAAAAAACATATTAGTGATTATAGGTTACACAGAACATGGTTCAAACAGATGGTAGATTTACACAAAAAATTGTAAATTATATCCAAAGCATTATAAAACAAAGGAATTCATGTACCACATAATTTTACATCTGGTGCCCAACATGACACATGTAAATCAAACATTACATGAATTATACACTGCAAGAAGACTAAAGCCAATTTATCTGTCTCCCCTTCTATCTAGCTTATTTACCCTATCCTAACTTATCTATCTATTTATTTATCTCTCTATCTATAAGAGGTCTATTGATCTCTGGCAAGAACTTTATAAAAGCATTATAACAAAGATGGCCAGTAAAGTAGACTCAATATTGTTAGCAGCAGGGACGTAATTTGAATCTCCTTTGCCCCAATGTGAAATCTGCAATAAGCCCCTTCCAAGTGTCATAGAATACTGGAATATTTTATGGGTCAGAGGGACCTTTGGGGTCCCCTCAGAGTCCAAGGCCCGGTAGCGACTGCTACCTCTGCGCTCCCTATAGCCTATTCCCAGCAAAATTAAATCAGCAAAAACCAAGAACCACATCAGGTATAAATCTTAGCTCTTTAGGACTTAGCCTTTTTATTGAAAACAATGACCAGGTCCACTGGTAACCAATATCAATAGAAATCAATGGACATGTTTACTACAAGGTACAGTCCCACCACCAGCTAGAACTAACTGGATGCAATAATATGGTGTTTTTATGAGCCAATTAATTTGATATTTTTTGATAATTTAGGAAACATGTTTTATATCATACTCATGGGAAAAAAACTTATACCACTACCACTAGGACTGTTTTTTAACAGCTAAGGCCAATTTCTATGTTCGAAATAGGATGCCCATTCATCAACATAAAACTTCTAATTCAAAATATATATTCTCCCATATCGGATTCTATCTTGACTTGTCAGAATGAAATATGTCTTTATTGTTAGAAGTAGAAGTGATGAAGGATGAACAGTAGCGAAAGAGGATGAGGCACAAATGTCTAGCATCGGTAAGTAGAACATCTTGTAGATACTGTAGTTATGCATTAACAGAATGCTAATTAGGCAAAAATGCCACAAGCAAGAGACTCTAAAGAAAGTGCTAGAAGGTTATTCATCTCACTAATTACTAATACGTGAAACATTAAACTGAGACGTGAAATCATGTAAAACAGAACACAAAAGAAACCATTTTTCCTTGTTCCTTATTACACTGTTCATCATGTGGTTCACGTTTGTTTTGTCACATATTCGCCAGGACTCCTCACTTGTCTCTCACTGCTCATCTCATCACATCATTTATCACCTGATACTTGAAAATTATCCCTTAACATTAACGTTACAGGTTGCTCATTACTCATAATTACTTTGTATACCAGCATTTTTTATTCTGTCATTTGCTTGGTGTGCTGTTTTAGAGATCTGTTTAGTCTGCTGTTTTAGTGAAAATTTAGAGATATGCTTTACAGCAGCAACATGATCAATAAACACAGTAGTCTAAAGATGTTCATTGAGTTGTGTGGGAGTGTTTTCCAGACATGCTCTGTGACAGGGGTCAGAAACCCCTCTTCCCTCTTTCACGGCTGCTTTACATACTTGGGTTATTATTACTATTAATGTCATGCAGTTTTAGTAACTCCATCTGCTTCACATTAATCCCTGTGTGCCTCATATCAAATTTGCTAATATGTTAGGCATATGGAGGGTATTAAAGGACCTTCATGATGGAGAAATAATTAATAACTCAATGTTTCACACTTATTTGTCACATGATTGTGTTAATTGCTATTAATGTGAGGCACATTGAGTTACCAAATTATAAGGGTGCTCCTCTAAGGGTCTTGACGTAATGTACCTGGATGCGGCTATAGCTGCATCCATTCCCCGGCTGCTGATGCATTCACTGTGGCTGAGCTCTAGAGATGCAGTAGGGAGATGGGAGAAAGTTCCACAATGTCAACTATCACTGCAGCCCTCCACCAGTCCACCAGTGAGGTCTTATATAGACAGGTGTGTGCTTTTCCTAATCAGGTCCAATCAGTGTAATTAAACACAGCTGGACTCCAATGAAGGAGTAGAACCATCTCAAGGAGGATCAGAAGGAAATGGACAGCATGTGAGTTAAATATGAGTGTCACAGCAAAGGGTCTGAATACTTATGACCATGTGATATTTCAGTTTTTCTTTTTTAATAAATTTGAAAAAATATCTACATTTCAGTTTTTTTCTGTCAAGATGGGGTGCGGAGTGTACATTAATGAGAAATAAAATGAACTTTTTTTGCTTTTAGCAAATGGCTGCAATGAAACAAAGAGTGAAAAATTTAAAGGGGTCTGAATACTTTCCGTACCCACTGTATAAATTTGGTATCACTGTGATCGTACTAACCCACAGAATACAGGTAACATGTCATTTCTACCACATAGTGGATGCTGTAAAAAGTAAACTGATAAGAAATTGGTGCAGATGTTTTTTTTTTTCCAATTCTATCTCATTCTGAATTTTTTTCCAGCTTCCCAGTACATTGTACAGGATAGTAAATGGTGCCATAACAAAGTACAATTTGTCCCACAAACAATAAACTATCATGTGACTCTGTGAATCCAAAAAAAAAAAAAAAATTATGACTTTTGGAAGGTGGGTAGGAAAAAACAGATACGCAAAAACGAAAATTGTCTCAGTCTTTAAGGGGTTAATTGCTTCTAATGGGAAAGTGTAGGTGCATCCCGGGAAATAGCAGTAAACACATGCATCCAGAAGAACTATTTGGGGTGACAACCTCACAATTATTGCACAGCACACTGAGTACTTAATGCTTGATTTTTTTCTTTTTTTAAATTGTCACGCTGCACAAAAAAGTTGGCCTACCACTGCTTTGTGACTTGTGCAGAAGTCATTGGGCAATGAAGTAGAGTACAAAAGATGTGACCATAACCTATTGTGAATAGTGATCCTTTGTTAGGAGTTATTGACATCACACTTTGATCATTTGTTTTTCAGATGTATTTAACCCCTTCTGCCAATACTATTTTTTCATTGTTGGTCACTGTGCCCCCCCCCCCCAATGGCAGCCCCATCTGACACTATATGTCACCTGTACAGCGGTGAGATTGTAGGAGCATTCCAGTGTGTATGAGTTGAGGTACTCGGAGTGCCAGTCAATAATTGTAAATCTGACGACCCCTGCACACTGTATTATGTCCCATAGCGGCCCCTACACAGTATTATATCCCATAGCGACCCTTACACACAGTTTTATATCCCATAGCAGCCCCTGCATATGGTATTATGTCTCATAGCGGCCCCTGCATAAGGTATTATGTCTCATAGCGGCCCATGCCCACAGTATTATTTCCTATAGTGGCCCCTGCACACGGTATTATGTCCCATAATGGCCCCTGCACACGGTATTATGTCTCATAGTAGCCCCTGCACATGGTATTATGTTCCATAGTGACCCCTGCACACGGTATTATGTCCCATAGTGGTCCCTGCACACTGTATATGTCCTATTGTCCTATAGTGGCCCCTGTACACGGTATATGTCCCATAGTAGTCCCTGCATGTGGTATTATGTCCCATAATGGCCCCAGCACACATTATTATGTCCCATAGTGGTCCCTGCACACGGTATTATGTCCCATAGTGGCCCCTGCACACGGTATTATGTCCCATAGTGTCCCCTTACACACGGTATTATGTCCCATAGTGGCCCCTGCACACAGTATTATGTCCCATAGTGGCCCCTGCACACGGTATTATGTCCCATAGTGTCCCCTGCACACGGTATTATGTCTCATAGTGGCCCCTTACACACGGTATTATGTCCCATAGTGGCCCCTGCACACGGTATTATGTCCCATAGAGGCCCCTGAACACGGTATTATGTCCCATAGTGGCCCCTGCACACAGTATAATATTCTAACTTTTATAATATTCCAATTGTCGCCACTCACTAGCTATAATTATGCAGTGGGGTCTCTTCAGACCCCAAAGTATAATAAGCTGAGGGCCAAGAGAGATGAAAAACATAAAAAACAATGTTAACTCACCTTTTCCAGCGCTCCACAGCTCTTTATTTTCTTCAGGCGCTTCTGCCTGTAGTCAGCGACTGCTGATTGGGTCTCAGGGGTCACGTCGCGTCATTATGCGTAATGACGTCAGACGTGACCCCTGAGGCTCTGTCAGCGGTCTCTTACGTCAGGCAGAAGCACCCGAAAAGCACAGAGAAGCTGCAGATCAAGAGAAGGTGAGTTAACATTATTTTTTATGTTTGATCGCCTCCCCGGGGGCTCCGCTTATTATACTCTGGGGTCTGAAGAGACCCCACAGTATAATAATAGCAGTTTAGTTTCTGCTGTGTTTGGTCCGATCAAAACTGCTGCGTGAGGACTCGGGCTGCCCGTGCCAGGGAAATAAGCCTTGCGTGCCATTCTTGGCACGCATGCCGGAGGTTGCCGAACCCTGCTTTATAGTGTCCTGTCCATGAAACAGTCAAAGCCTACCCACCAGCTTGCTGAAGAATACAGGGAAGGTGACAGCAGGCAAACTGGTCAGAGAGGGAGATGGGAAAACCCACGTTGCAGAAATGCATTTTTTTTGTGTTGTTAGAGGTTTTACTGCATTTTTTTGAGCCAAATCCAGGAGTGAGTACAGAAGGAAAGGGAAATATCTAGGAATTACTTATACTTCTCCCTTCTGCTCGACCTACTCCTGGCTTTGGCTCAAAAAAACTGCAAAATCTGAAACAAAAAAGCAGCTTTTCCGCAACATGGGGTCTTAGCCTTAATGACATAATTGTGTATTTCACTTATGAATTTTATCATAGTAGGGGTTCCCTGCTCAGGTCCACCCTCCATGAGACAAAATATTTTATCGTACTCAATTCATCCATATATTAGCGAACATTTATCTAAGTAACTGCATTAAAATACTATATTTCCAGTTCCCCAGTGTAATAACAGTGATGGCTGAGGTTTAGAGAAGGAGTAAACATCTATTACCAAAAACTGCCATCTTCTGTCCAGCGTGCAGCAGGACATGTGCAGCATCCCAGAGTGCTACTGCTTTTATGTGTTTGTCTTGTGTGCCTATGGGTTTTATGTCTGTAAGTTCTGTTCTGTGTTAAATGTAATTATGTGCAGCTTTCCCTTTATATGTTTCCCCCTGCAGTGTTCAAACCCAGACTGGGTTCAGCCCTGGCCTATCACAGGCCACTGGGCGGGGTTGTGAGGAGATATAATCTCCCCGGCGACGGTTGGTCTCCTCAGTTCAGTTCAGTTCAGTTCAGTGCATGCTGTAGACCAGACAAGGTGTGCAGAGCTGACCTGCCACCAGACTGGACTGAAGGCCAACCGCTGCTCCCACAGCCTCAGGAGGGATATCATCGGCCCCAGACTGATCTAAAGACAGCCCAGAGCAAGGGAGTAACGTTTTACACGCAGCTGGACTTATTCGGTGTCGTGCCTGGAGGAGCAGGAGAGGACCCTGACAGGAGAGTCGCATTCGGGCCTAGTCTCCAGGTAACCAAATCCCTGTCAGGACTCCCTGTAACTCTATCCCCAGTATACCTAGCTGGGAGAGGCACAGAGGTGGAATAGAGAAGGCCATACTGTGGAGCCTATACTGTCTTTGTGCACCCTCCTAGAACCAAGGCTGGGGTTTGGACACTGCAGGACTACTACCCCCATCTGAAAGCTGCCGTTATCCTTCTGTTCAAGTTGCCTTAATAAATGGCTGTTTGGTTTACCTGCAACGCTGAATCCTGAGTCGTGCCTGCTTTACCATCAGGGCTCTTCCGACCAACACCACACCGGCTCAGGTAGGAGAGGTCCCCTCTTCAACTGGAAGTGCCCCGGGGGAAAGAACTACTACCACCACCATCTGGTAGTGCTGCAGGACCCCCCTCGACTTTGTCCGGCCTAGGATTGGGACTGGAGCCGTTTGGGAGCGTGCTCGGCCTGCTAGGTGGCACAGCATCCGCCACTACTACTCCCATCCTCCGGTCTCATCCGACTGGGTTGCGGCACATGGTGAAGACATAAAAGTAAAAGGTGGAAGATTTTTAAGTAAGCAAGCGCAAGTCTAAGAATGCATAGGTGGTATCTACAGTTGAAACCAGAAGTTTACATACACTATATAAAAAGACACATATGCATGTTTTTCTCACTATCTGACATGAAATCAGAATAAACCTTTCCCGTTTTAGGTCAATTAGGATTACCAAAATTATTTATATTTGCCAAATGCCAGAATAATGCGAGAGAGAGAATTTTTTAAGGCATTTTTATTACATTTCATTAGTATATGGTACCATTGCCCTTAAACTGTATGACATGGGCCACACGTTTTGGATATCCTTCCACAAGCTTCTCTCAATAGTTGGTAGGAATTTGGGCCCATTCCTCCTGACAGAACTGGTGTAACTGAGCCATATTTGTAGGCCGCCGTGATCGTACCTGCCTTTTCAGCTTTGCCCATAAATTTTGAATAGGATTGAGATCAGGGCTTTGTGATGGCCACTCCAAAACATTGACTTTGTTATACTTAAGCCACTCTGTAACCAGTGTGGCAGTATGCTTCGGGTCATTGTCCATTTGGAAGACCCATTTGCACCCAAGCTTTAACTTCCTGACTGATGTCTTGAGATGTTGCTTCAGTATTGCCACATGTTCTTTCCTCATGATGCCATCTATTTTGTGAAGTGCACCAGTCCCTCCTGCAGCAAAACAACCCCACAACATGATGCTGCCACCCCCGTGTTGGGATGGTGTTCTTAGGCTTGCAAGCTTCTCCCTTTTTCCTCCAAATGTAACGATGGTCATTATGGCCAAACAGTTAAATTTTAGTTTCATCAGACCACAGGACGTCTCCAAAAATTAAGGTCTTTGTTCCTGTGTACATTTGCAAACATTAATCTGGCTTCTTTATGTTTCTTTTGAAGAAATGGCTTCTTCCTGGCAGAGTAGCCTTTCAGCCCATGTCGATACAGTACTCGTTTCATTGTGGATAATGACACACTCTAACCAGCTTCAACCAGCATTTTCACAAGGTCTTTTGCTTTTGTTCTTGGGTTGATATGCACATTTTGTACCAAAGCATGTTCATCTCTGGGACACAGAACCCATTTACTTCCTGAGTGGTATGATGGCTGGACTTTCCCATCTTGTTTGTACTTGTGTATAATTGTTTGTACAAATGAACAAGGCACCTGAAGGTATCTGGAAATTGCACCCAAGGATAAACCAGACTTGTGCAAGTCCACAATTCTCTTCCTGATATCTTGGCTGATTTCTTTAGACTTTCCCATGATGTTACACAACAAAGCAGTGTGTTTCAGGTGTGCCTTAAAATACATCCACAGGTGTGTCTCTAATTAACTCAGATGTTGCCAATAAACCTGAAATCAGAAGCTTCGAAAGACATGACATCATCATATGGGCTGTCCCAAATTGTTTAAAGGCATAGTAATCTTAGCGTATGTAAACTTTTGACTTTGCAGAAAGTAATAAAAATGCCTTGAAAATTCTCTCTCTCTCATTATTCTGGCATTAGGCAAATAAATAATTTTGGTAATCCTAATTGCCCTAAAACGGGAAAGGTTTGTTCTGATTTCATGTCAGATAGTGAGAAAAACATGCATATGTGTCTTTTTATATAGTGTATGTAAACTTCTGGTTTCAACTGTAAAGGCTGTCATTTGTAAATAGTTGCATTTTTTTTTATTTATCTAACAAATTAGTTTGAGATTATTTTCTAATATAGTTTGCATTATTCTTAATAATTCATAGTGAAATATTAGCTTGATTAGTTTTGTAATTGAAACCATATGGTACTTGTCACAGTTAATTCATTATCTGTAAAATCAGTTCTGCATGTACACAAATCAGAAGAGCAAATGCAGTGAAAATAATGGTACTGAACTAATGGAGATTATATGTCCTGGAAAACTTGCTACTAATAGAGTGTGCATACCTGTACTCGTATTAATCTTTGTAGGACTGCATGCAGAGTGACCTTAAATGCTCCTGGCTCTGAGTCTCTGCTTCTCTTGCACACTCATATTTCTGCTTAGCATCCTGCAAAACTCTTCTGCTTAATATCAATATATCAAACTATATGTACAGATAGAAAATGTGTCTTTGCTGGAAATTAACTATAAATGAGACATTCCTACTGAAGAGTTTAGGCGTTTAGTCTAACCTTAGAGACACTATGATTTAACATACAGCCTCACTCTTCAATGATAAATTAGAGTATCTGTCCAGTGATAAATAATCCAAAGTTTGGCTAGAATCCAGTTAGTTATCCCATATGGCTCTATGTTTAGAATACCTGGGCAAGGGGTTCTAATGAAATGCACAGCCTAACAGTCTAAGACAGTGATGGCGAACCTTTTAGAGACTGAGTGCCCAAACTGCAACGCAAAACCCACTAAATTATCACAAAGTGCCAACACAGCAATTTAACCTTAATACTGTGTAGATCCACAATTGCGGACAGTTACGGACCCGCAAAATACAGTCGTGTGAATGGGGCTTTACAGAGCTTTCAATAATACAAACAACTTTGTACTGGAAGGTAGAAGTTTGCATTTTGTACTTTTGAACAATTAATGTTCACTATTTACATCACACAGAATCTGTTTTATAGTGACCACACAATGTTATTAAAGCCTGTACTAATATCACGTCTGCTATAAAACAGATACTGTGTGATATAAATAGCGAAGCGTGACCACACAGTACAATGTGCTCCACAGTGGCCCCCAGACAGTACAATGTGCTCCACAGTGGCCCCCAGACAGTACAATGTGTTCCACAGTGGCCTCCAGACAGTATTATATGCTCCACAGTGGCCCCCACACAGTATTATATGCTCCACAGTGGCCCCAACACAGTATTATGCGCTCCACAGTGGGCCCTCACAGTATTATATGCTCCGCAGAGGCCCCCACACAGTAGTATATGCCCCACAGTGGCCCCCACACAGTATTATATGCACCACAGTGGGCTCCCGCACAGTATTATACACTCCACAGTGGGCCCCCACACAGTATTATATGCTCCACATTGAGCCCCCACACAGTATTATATGCTCCACATTGAGCCCCCACACAGTATTATATGCTCCACATTGAGCCCCCACACAGTATTATATGCTCCACATTGAGCCCCCACACAGTATTATATGCTCCACTTTGGGCCCCCACACAGTATTATATGCTCCACTTTGGGCCCCACAAAGTATTATATGCTCCACTTTGAGCCCCCACACAGTAGTTTATGCTCCACAGTGGTCCCCACACAGAATTATATGCTCCACAGTGGCCACCAAGCAGTATTATACGCTCTACAGTGGGCCCCCACACAATATATATATGATCGACTTTGGGCTCCCACACAGTATTATATGTTGCACTTTGGGCCCCCACACAGTATTATATGCTCCACAGTGGGCCCCCACACAGTATTATATGCTCTACTTTGGTCCCCCACACAGTAGTATACGCTCCACATTGGGCCCCCACACAGTATTATTTGCTCCACTTTGGGCCCCCACACAGTATTATATGCTCCACTTTGGGCCCCCCACACTGTATTATATGCTTCATGTTGGGCCCCCACACAGTATTATATGCTCCACAGTGGCTCCCCACACAGTATTATATGCTTCTACAGTGGGCCCCCACAAAGTATTATATGCTCCACTTTGGGCCCCCACACAGTATTATATGCTCCACAGTGGGCCACCACACAGTATTATATGCTCCACTTTGGGCCCCCCACACAGTATTATATGCTTCATGTTGGGCCTCCATACAGTCTTATATGCTCCACAATGGGCCCTCACACAGTATTATATGCTCTACTTTGGTCGGACCCCACACAGTATTATATGCTCCACAGTGGTCCCCCACACAGTAGTATACACTCCACATTGGGCCCCCACACAGTATTATATGCTCTACTTTGGGCCCCCCACACAGTATTATATGCTTCATGTTGGGCCCCCACACAGTATTATATGCTCCACAGTGGGCCCCCACACAGTATTATATGCTCTACTTTGGGCCCCCACACTGTATTATATGCTCCACAGTGGGCCACCACACAGTATTATATGCTCCACTTTGGGCCCCCCACACAGTATTATATGCTTCATGTTGGGCCCCCACACAGTATTATATGCTCCACAGTGGGCCCCCACACAGTATTATATGCTCTACTTTGGTCGGCCCCCACACAGTATTATATGCTCTACTTTGGGCCCCCACACAGTAGTATACGCTCCACATTGGGTCCCCACACAGTATTATATGCTCCACATTGGGTCCCCACACAGTATTATATGCTGCACTTTGGGCCCCCACACAGTATTATATGCTCCCTGGACGAATCTTTCCAGCGAAACATACGTCAGGGTGGAGTATGGCTAGGTGAGACTTTATGTGGATTTTTCATGCTGTTATTCCTTTTGAACACTACTGTAGGAATGCTAACATTATGTGCTTCTAGATTTCATGTCATTTTCTCATGTGGAATTGTTCCCCTACATATGTTGTTATTGTGGACACTGATAGCAATTATTCATAGTGTTGCCCTTCCTCCCTTGTGTTCATACTTCATGTGATATTAAATACCCCTATGGTCCTTCTGGCTTTATATTATGTGGTAAATCCATTTATTTAATTATCCCTTTGTTTTCCTTTCTATATGTATGTTTTTATACATGTAATAATAAAATGTCATTGTTTTAATTGGTGGTCATGATTTTCTATTTTTGTTAACAGTATTATATGCTCCACAGTGGGCCTCCACACAGTATTATATGCTCCACAGTGGGCCCCCACACAGTATTATATGGTATACTTTTGGCCCCCCACACAGTATTATATGCTCCACAGTGGCCGCCACACAGTATTATATGCTCCATAGTGGCTCCCACACAGTAGTTTATGCTCCACAGTCCCCCCTACACAGTATTATATGCTCCACAGTGGCCCCCTCACAGTATTATATGCTCTACAGTGGCCCCCAGACAGTATTATATGTGCCACAGTGGCCCCACACAGTATTATATGCTCCACTTTGGGCTCCCACACAGTATTATATGCTCCACAGTGAGTCCCCACACAGTATTATATGGTCCAATTTTTTTTTTTTTTCCAAGATGGCGCCGCTGGAGTGACAGCCTGTTACAGCAGCTCCTGTTCACCTCGATATTTCTCTTCTTTTCCTTTCTTTTTTTGTCTTACTACTCTACTTAAGGGGCATTGCACTATGAAGAACCATAAGAGGACTTGGACTTTTGTAATACTTTTTGTTGTGGTTTCACTGGGAACTATTGTGTCTGGAGATCCTGCTTGTGGCCAGGATTCTATTGTTTACTCCAGGGACGAACTGCTGCAGCTTAGGGACACAGCAGGGCTGCATGCTACTAGACCAGGCATCCCCCAGGTACTAAGGAAGAAAAAGAGAAGGGAGTGTAGGGCTAGAGCCCTTCGGAGGTCTAGGAGGAGATGCTATAGACCTGTTCTTCCCTCCATCATTATGGGCAATGTGAGATCTCTTGCAAACAAGATGGATGAACTGGCGGCGCTGACCAGGCATCATCAAGAGTTTTGGGAGTGCAGCATGATGATGTTTACAGAGACTTGGCTCACTGAAGTTACTCCGGACACTCTTGTCTCCTTGGATGGCTTTAAACTCCTTTGGGAGGACAGGACAAGGGAGAGCAGTAAGAGAAAAGGAGGAGGGCTGGCGATATTTGTGAATGATAAATGGTGTAACTCTAGACACATTGTGATTAAGGAGCAAACTTGCTGTAAGAACATTGAACTTTTAACTGTGAGCATAAGACCTTTCTATTTACCGAGGGAACTATCGCATGTCATCGTGAAAGCTGCATATGTCCCCCCCCTCTGTGAAAGCTGAGGCTACCTGTCAGATCCTACAAGCCACGGTGAGCCAGTTGTAGTCGCTACACCCCCAGGCCCTCCTTCTGGTGTCTGGAGATTTCAACCATGTCTCTCCATCATCCACACTGCCCAGCTTCACACAGTATGTAACCTGCCACACAAGAGACAACAAAACATTGGACTTGTTCTTTGCTAATGCGAGGGAGGCATATAACTCATCAGCCCTACTTCCCCTGGGAAGATCGGATAACAACCTAGTGCATCTTCGACCTGTGTACAAGCCACTTATACGTAGAGAACTGGCTGTCACCCGCACAGTGAGGATATGGTCTGAGGAAAGCAATGAGACTCTGAGGGATTGCTTTGACACAACTGCATGGGAAGTGCTGCAGGATTCCTATGGGGAAGACATGGAATGACTCACACACTGCATAACGGACTACATTAATTTTTGTGTGGACTCGACAGTGCCCACGAAAGTGGTGAGGTGTTTCTCTAACAACAAACCATGGATTAATTCTGATATAAAAGCTCTTCTCAAATAGAAGAATATGATATTTAAATAAGGAGACAAGGAAGGGCTGAGGGATGTACAAAAAGAGCTGAGGCGTCAAATCCAGGAGGGTAAAGCCAATTATAAGAGAAAAATGGAACAGCAAATGAAAAGCAAAAACATCAGGGCAGTCTGGAAAGGTCTTAAATCAATTTCTTGTCACAGACAGCCTGACTCAGAGGTCAAAGGAGATGCTAATTGGCTTAACAAACTAAATCTATTCTTCAATAGATTTGATCACACACCAGCTCCTCCCACCCCAGCATGCCATTCAATCCTCTCTCCCACACTGACCACATCCTGCTGATAATTCTCACCAGACCAGTAAATTCAGTCTGACCTTCACACGTGCCCAGGTGAGAAAGGAAATGAAAAAGATCAAGGCTGGAAAAGCCTCAGGACCAGATGGCATCAGTGCAAGGCTAATTAAGACTTACGGGGACCAGCTGTGTAGTATTATTACATATATGTTTAATATGAGCCTGAAGCTGGGAATGGTACCACAACTGTGGAAATCATCTTGTGCGATATCAGTTCCAAAGACACCTCATCCGATGGACCTTAACGGCTAAAGACCTATAGCATTAACATCCCACTTGATGAAGGTCTTAGATTGGTTCTCACACATCTCCGTCCTCTAGTGAGCTCGTCTTTGGACCCTTTCCAGTTTGCTTATAGGCCAGGCATTGGGGTGGATGAAGCCATCATCCACCTTCTGCACAGTGCTCTTTCTCACCTGGAGAAACCAGGGAACACTGTGAGAATAATGTTCTTTGATTTCTCCAGTGCTTTTAACACCATACAGCTGGGGCTACTGAGAGACAAGCTGGCCCTTGCTGTAGTGGACCACCACCTTTCCAACTGGATCCTAGACTACCTCACAAACCGACCTCAGTATGTGAGAGCCCGGGACTGTCTGTCAGACACCGAGATCTGTAATACGGGAGCACCTCAGGGTACAGTTCTTCCCCCTTTCCTCTTCACACTGTACACTGCAGATTTTAGGTGCAACTCATCCAGCTGCTACTTACCGAAGTATTCTGATGATTCTGCAATAGTATGCCTCATCACAGACGAAGATGACAGGGAGTACAGAGAATTGAACCGTTATTTTGTGGACTGGTGCCAGTGGAACCACCTTAGGATTAATGCTGGAAAGACCAAGCAAATGGTGGTGAACTTTGTAAGTGCAGATACCCTCCTAAACCACTGGACATCCAAGGGATGGGCATTGAGATTGTCAACACCTATAAGTACCTAGGGGTGCTCCTCAATAATAAGCTTGACTGGTCAGATCACCTGCATGTACTGTACAGGAAGGGCCACAGCAGGCTCTACCTGCTTAGGAGGCTGAGAGCCTTTGGAGTCCAGGGGGCACTTCTTAGGGCCTTTTTCAATTCTGTAGTGGCATCAGCCATCTTCTTCGGAGTGGCTTGCTGGGGGAGTAGCATATCAACCAGGGAAAGAATAGACTTGACAAGCTGATTAGAAGAGCCAGCTCTGTCCTTGGGAACCTCCTGGACCCAGTACAGGTGGTGGGTGAAAGAAGGATACTGTCCGTGGTGAGCTCCATGCGGGAGAATAACTCCCATCTGATGCATGAGACTGTGATAGCACTGTAACGAACTGAATTTCCCCATGGTGGGACTATTAAAGGATTATCTTATCTTATCTTAGTATTATGTGCTCTACTTTGGGTCCCCACACAGTAGTATACGCTCCACATTGGGCCCCCACACAGTATTATATGCTCTACTTTGGGCCCCCACACAGTATTATATGATCCACAGTGGCCCCCGCACAGTATCATACGCTCCACTGTGGGCCCCCAAACAGTATTATATACTCCACTTTGGACCCCCGCACAGTATTATATGCTCCACAGTGGCCCCCACATAATATTATATGCTACTTACCTGAAGTCCCACAAAGAGCAGAGCATCCTCCTTCTTCTGACTGCAGGTGCTGATGAATGATGTCGTCTGCATAGGGGCAGAGGCCAGACTCTGCAGTTAGTGTAAGCCGCGGACCCGTGTATTTGCACATACAGCTGAAAAAAGCGATTCCCCGTAAGTGAGCGATCAGGGTGACGGCGTGTGTTCCAACAGCGAGGGCTCTGAGTTCCCCCTCTGGCATATGTGCCATAGTTTTGCCAACATGGGTCTAAGAGATCTAAGAGATCAGTGGTGGTCTAGCCCCCAGGGCCCCTGCTGCTCAGTTCTTTGAATATACTGTGGCGCTTTTGTGAGTGCCGTGACTCTACTACACTATTTACATTGTACAGTATTTGTTTTATAATCACTGTGTAATGAAATTACATCCTGTAATAATATCACATATCTGCTGTAAAAGAGATGGGGTGTGATGTAAATAGTGAAGGGGCCCCACACAGTATAATATGTTCCACAGTGGCCCCACACAGTATAATATGCTCCACAGTGACACACAAACAGTAGAATATACTCCATAGTGACTCCCACATAGTATAATATGTTCCACAGTGGCCCACATACAGTATATGTTCCACAGTGGCCTCCAAACAGTGTAATGTGCTCCACAGTGGCCCCCACAAAATATAATATGCTCCACAGGGGCCCCCACACAGTACAATCTCTCTCCATAGTGGCCACCACACAGTATAATATGCTGCACAGTGGCCATCATACAGTATTATATGCTGCACAGTGGCCCCAACACAGTATAATATGCTGCATAGGGACCCACACACAGTATAATATGCTCCACAGTGGCCCACACACAGTATAATATGTTCCACGGTGGCCTCCACACAATATAAAATGCTCCCTAGAGCTGCTTCAGGTAAACCCCTCTAAATTCAAGGAATATTCACCTCTCCTGGGCATCCTCGCTTCGTCCGGCTTTATTCAGCATCTTTTTTTGGCCTCTTCTGCCTGTGACTGAATTCACGTGCCCCAGTATAATATTCTCCACAGCTAGCCCCCACACAGTATAATATGGTGCATAGTGACCAACACACAGTATAATATGCTCCACAGTGACTCCCACATAGTATAATATGCTTCACAGTGGCCGACACACAGTATAATATATCCCACAGTGGCCCCACACAGTATAATATGATCCACTGTGACCCCCATACAGTATAATTTGCTCCACAGTGGCTCACAGAGTATAATATGTTCCACATTGGCCCCACATAGTATAATATGCTGCAAAGTGTCCCACACAGTATAATATGCTGCACAGTGGCCCCCACATAGTATACAATATTATGCTGCATAGTGACTCACACACAGTATAATATGCTCCACAGTGACTCCCACATAGTATAATATTCTCCACAGTGGCCCACACACAGAATAATATGTTCCACAGTGGCCCCCAGACAGTATAATGTGCTCCACATTGGCCCCCCACATAGTATAATATGCTCCACAATGGCCCCCACACCGTACAATCTCTTTCCACAGTGGCCGCCACACATTATAATATTCTGCACAGTGAAACACACATAGTATAATATGCTGCACAGTGGCCGCCACACAGTATAATATTCTGCATAGTGACCCCCATACAGTATAATATGCTCCACAGAGACCCCCTAATAGTATAATATGCTCCACAGTGGCCCCAACACAGTATAATATGTTCCACAGTGGCTCCCACACAATAAAGCTGCTTCAGGTGAACCTATGCGAAATTCTACGAATATTCACCTCTTCCAGGTATCCTTGCTTTGTTTGGCTTTCTTCAGGTTCTTCTTTGGTCCTTTTCTGCTTGTGACTGAGATCATGCACCCCGACGTCACTGTGGCACTGTGATTGGGCCTCACTGGTCATGTGGGGCGAGATGATGTCAATATGGCGGCGCACCTCATGTGACTGGAAGAGTCCCGAAGAGATTGCTGTTGACTGTCAGAAGCCCAGGAGAGGTGAGTATAAGTATTTGTTATTTTTAATCACCTCCCCTGGGAAGGCTTCTATTGGACACATATCACATAATGCCAAGCCCCTTTCCATTAAGGAGATGTATAGCAGTCAGGGAACCAGGTTTCCTCCGACTGCTATTATGGTGGTCTGGGACCGCCAAAATGCAATTTTTCAAAATGTGTTTGTATGCTATAGAATTAAATAGTTTTTTTTGGAGACTTACTTAGTGATGATCTATTCCAAGGATATATCACCAATACATGATTGGTGGGGGTCCAACACCAAGGTGCCCCATCCATCAGCTGGTTGAAGAACTGAATAATGCAGCCTTTTGGTTGAATACCAAGCACAGCGCTGTCCATAGTGTAGGGGCTGTGCTTGGTATTACAGTACAGCCCCATTTACTTAAATGTAACTGAGCTGCTTTTGAACAATATAACTGATCAGCATGATGTGATCAGCACAGGGAAGAGGCTGCAGAGCTCATTAGTGCCATGGATTCTTCAAACATCTGATCAGCAGGAGTCCCAAGTGCAGACCCCCAACAATGACATATTGATTGCCTATCCTAAGGCAATCCTAAATTAAGTCTCAGAAAATCCCTTAACATTATTCTTTATTTATTATTGAAAATCAGGGGTCCAGATCAAACTTTTAGAAAGTGCCTTATACTATTATTCCTCCTCCACCAAATTTTATAAAAAGCATTATGCATTCCAGTAAATAATATTCTCCAGGAGATTCCAGTTTGTCCATTAGACTGCCAGATAGTGAAATGTGATTTATCACTCCATAATTGTTTCCACAAATGTTTCCACATTTCCAGAGTCCAGTGGCAGAGTGCTTTACACCACTCCAGCTGCAGCTTAGTATTGTACTTGATGATTTTAATAGAACCTGTTACCAAGTCTACAAAACCCAGTAATGTAGCTCATCTCATAGGTGCTGTCACCCTGAGCATTTTGGTATTTTGTTTATCCAAATCTGTTCAACCATTCCAAAGATGCAGATGAAAATTGCAGCTTTTTGCAAAAAATATGCCCTTACACAACTCGATCAATTGAAAAAATAAAAAGTGATGGCTTTTAGAATATGGTGAAAATTAATTATGATAAAAGTGTTTATTTTTGTTCAAAAGAGGTAAAATGTAAAAAAATTATATTATAAATTGGGTATAGCTGTAATCATACTGACCCACAGAATAAAGTTAATATGTTATTTATACCATATGATGAACAATGTAAAAAGAAAACTAAAAAATAACCACAAAATTTGAAGAATTGCAATTTTTTTTGCTATTCTTTAATATTTTTAAAAGAAGTGAAGTGTTTGTGTCCTAAAATCTAAAGAACAAGCTCTTCAATGAACTAAGCTCTGGGCTTGTAGATTTATGACAATGCCGTATATAGTATTGTGAGATTTAAAGGGGTTTTGCCACTCTGGATAGGAAATAAGTGCCCATAACGGCACAACCCCTTTAACTTTTAACTTTGAGGTATGTGCCCCAATTATGTCCCTGTTGCCTCAACTGAGATTGCCACGATCAACTGAATTTTGCATCCAAAATACAATTGATTTTATCATGTAGGTAACTGTAAAGATGCAGAAATCTATTGTTGTAGCTTTGGAGCATTTTGATATCTACTTTATACTGAATTGCTAAAAGATCATGGGAAATAGTCCAAAAATACACTGTCTTTGGATGGATATTATTTTCTAAATGATATTCGGCTCTGCAGAACATACAGGAGAATACAGCAATGGTATGATGCAGGCAAGATATATAGCAATTATATTCAGTGACTCACAGATGACTATTGTACACGTTCTCTTTCCTCATCTTGTCTATTTGACCAAGACTGCCATGAACGATTCTTCCAGCCATGACTCATCTCTGCAGACTTTAGTGTTGAAACATTATAGATTCTTAATTTTTCCAAAATAATTCTCACCTTCTGAAAACAGACTCCCTATTGTTGCAAACAGTTGCAATATGCAATTCCTTCTACACGGCAGAAGTTATAGAAACAGTCAAATGTGACCGTTCTAGTCTTCTTGTAACTCCTGTTTACCTCTGTGAGAGTTATGGAAATAGTTTAGAACAGCCACATTTGTCTGTCTTCATAAATCCTGGTGAACTTAGGGAGGCAGAGAAAGGGATATTCCCATCTCAGCTAAAAAAGACTGAGATGGGAAAATACCTTTTATTTGCTGCTTGAACAAATTGGATGGCCCCCAAGATCATCACACCAGCAGTTGGGGCAGTACGTTGCTCCACAACAAAGGCAGAACTGAAGTACACAACACGAAGCCTCTATATTTAAACCCGACCGCGGTCAGATCCCAAATAGAACCTGGATTTGTCATTAAAGACGATATGGTTCCAGTCCATAGCAGACTTTAAGACGCAGACCCAATCAGAACTCTACTTCGCCAGCAAATGCTGGCTAGAGGCAGGGTATTCAGAGTTGGCTTTGGCACTGTCATTTACCTGTTTCTGCAGCTGGACTCCTTTTTTCTCTATGTTTACTACCTGAAACCTCTGCTTCAAGTTGTTGATCTCCTGGTACTGAAATTTGGCTTGTTCTTATGGATCTCCCCTCTGCTTCTGTTTTGCTATTTCTGTGACCTCCTGGATTTCACTACGGATTGGCTATTCCACACTCTCCTAGTTTGACCTCGGCTCATTTAAAACTTCCTTGGTCCACCATACTGATTTAGCTCTCTCACTTATATTCTTGTACTAAAGTTTTGACATTGCAACCTGGGTCTCATCTTGGCTAAAGTCAAACCGGCCTTGTGGGGGACTCTGGTAAAAGTAGACTATAACTGAAAACAAAAAGATGTCTAAATTTTTTTTTTTTATTCCTAACGTTAAAATCATTAAAGTAAAATAAAGAGTTGTTAGGTATATTGTCAGGACACCAGAAACAGAAAAATGTATGCCCTTGAAAGGTATGAACTTCTGATATGTACGCCGCCCTCACCGCATCCCTGATATCAGTTTACTTTGACAGTATACTGTCCACTATATCAGTACTACTAATGCCAAACTCACTAGAGAATTATATCCATCATAGCAAGCAAGTCCACTATATAAATATTGCTGTTGCTATGTTTATTAGAACATTGCATTCAATATAACAAACAGTTTACTATGCAAAAGTCCACTATATGAGTATTGCTATTGCTATATTTATTAGAGCGTTATATTCATTATAGCAGACAATTTGCTGCATAAAAGTCCACTACATAAATATTCCTTTTGCTATATTCATTATTGCATTCAATATAGTAAACAGTTTACTATGCAAAAGTCCACTATATGAGTATTGCTGTTGCAATATGCTGCAACCCAGATGGAGGAGACCGGAAGATGGGAATAGTAGTGGCGGATGTTGTGCCACCTTGCAGGCTGAGCACACTCACTAACCACTCCAGTCCCTCTCCTGGGCCGGACAAAGTCGAGGGGGGTCCTACAGCACTACTGGATGGTGGTGGTAGTAGTTCTTTTCCCTGGGGCGCTTCCAGTTGGGGAAGGGACCTCTCCTCTCTGAGCCGGTGTGGTGTAGATTGGAAGGGCCCTGATGGTGATGCAGGCACGACTCAGGAATCAGCGGTGCAGGTGAACCAGAAACAGCCTTTATTTGGCAACAGGAACAAAGGTAACGGCAGCTTCCAAATGGGGGCAGTAGTACAGTGTCCAACCCCCCAGCCTTGGTTCTAGGAGGGTGCCCAGGGATGATACAGGCTCTATAGTATAGTTCTCCACTACTCCTCCTCTCACGCCTCTCCCAGCCAAGTACACTGGGGATGGAGTCACAGGGAGTCCTGACAGGGATCTGGTTACTTGTATACTAGGCCCGAACAAGTTCCTCCTGTCAGGGTCCTCTCCTGCTCCTCCTGGCACGGCACCGAACAAATCCAAAAGCACTGACAGCACCTCTCCCTTGCTCTGGGCTGCCTTTAGATGAGCCTGGGGTTGATGATATCCCTCCTGGCACTGTGAAGGCGACCGTTGACCCTCAGTCCAGAGGCTGGTGGCAGGCAAGCTCTGCACACCTTCTCCAGTCAACTGCACACACTAGACTGAAGACCAACCGTCGCCGCGGAGAGACGAGGTCTCCCTACAACCCCGCCCAGTTGCCTGTGATAGGCCAGGGCTAAACCAAGTCTAGGTTTTGAACACTGCAGGGGGGGAACAATGCCGAGGGAAAAGCTGCAAAAATACATTTAACATAGAAAGGGACGTACCAACACAAAACCCAGAGGTACATAGACAAACAATAAAAAGCAGCAGCCTCTGGGATGCGGCAAATATTCCAGTGATGGCGAACCTTTTAGAGAACGAGTGCCCAAACTGGAACCCAAAATTCACTAAATTATCGCAAAGTGCCAACACGGCAATTTAACCTTAATACTGTGCAGATCCACAATTGCGGACAGTTACTGACCCACAAAATACGTTGTGTGAATAGGGTTTTACAGAGCTTTCAATAATACGAACAACTTTGTACTGAAAGGTAGAAGTTTGCATTTGGTACTTTTGAACAATTATTGTTCACTATTTACATCACACAGGATCTGTTTCACAGTGATCGCGCAATGTTATTACAGCCTGTAATAATATCACGTCTGCTATAAAACAGATACTGTGTGATATAAATAGTGAAGGGCCCCCACACAATACAATGCGCTCCATAATGGCTCCCAGACAGTACAATGCGCTCAAATATTATATGCTCCACTTTGGGCCCCCACACAGTATTATCTACTCCACTTTGGGAATCCTGTACTGGATTCCCCATTAGTGAGCGATCAGGGCAACGGCGCGCATGCCAACAGAGAGGGCTCTGAGTGCCCCCCCTGGCACGCGTGCCATAGGTTCACCAACACGGTAATATTCATTAGGGCATTATATTCATTATAGCAAGCAGTTTGCTATACAAAGGTCCACCATGCGAGTATTGCTGTTGCTATAATCATTAGAGCTGACTTTCCCTGCCTACTGATTCTATCCCTGCATACACTCCCAACTGATATGTTCTCTAGCATTGCCAAGGATAGATTGAGAAGACCATAATTTATATACAAGCACTATCGTGGCCTATTGATTCTGTCCATACACATTTCTTCTGAATTGCATATTACACTGTACAATAGTACACTACGAGCTGCACAGGCCAGCAGCATAACAGTGTGCTAAGGCACATGCCAGTCTCATCAACCCCGGTAAATAGGGAAAGCCCTGCCCATATAAGAGATGTGTCCATGCTGCAGACCAATCCCTGCTCCTGACATCGTCAGAGGTAGGGACAGAATCAATAGGGACAGGATCAATCCTTACTACATTATCAATTTGACCAAAAGACATGGGGATTCTAGAATACTGGTAATATCAGTTGACAAACAGAGCAAAGACATAATGGCACAATGTAATAATTCTACTAAATTTCAGTAAATCTCCAATACTATGGAGTACTCAACAAGCTTTCAATGGAAGATGCGGGGCAAAAGTGCGTTAGGGATAAAGGTGGGAGGTTCTGGCTGCTAAACTCTGCTGATATCACATTTCGATCAGTTTGATTATTTTACTAATGCATAATTGCTATAATTCATTAATAATTGATTGCCTATAATTGATTGTCCTGCTTTCATATCTCACTTTATACATTATTTATATGGAATGGATATATTTATTGTTGATAAGGAGATGATAAATGAATTAGTGTTTTAGGATGATTTATGAATTACTTTATATGCACTCTATTTATTTTACATTTTGATAAAGAAATATTTTCAACTCAGAGTATGTTAGCCACAATCTACCTCCCTTCTTGCACATTCTAGGTGTTTTTAATTGATAAATTTATGGCTCTTTTTATCATGTAAATAATACATTATTATTAATTTAGTATAATTGTGTCAATTTATTTATTTATTGTTATTATGGGGTATTGTTGTGGCATATGTATAGGTTTATAATGGCACAATGACCTAATCTATTGTAAATAATTGTGCTCTGATATGTTGTTCACGCTCCTCTTTTGAGATTAGTTGGTTCTATACAGTTCTATGTTCAGTACTACACACTAGAACGTATCATTCTACCATCACACAGGGGTGTTAGTAAAGTGTTAGGTTGTCTTGTACAGAAAGTTAATAAAATGAGTTAAAGAACTGCTCATTATTTTTTATGACCTTCTATTTCCAGTCTATATCTGCTGTGTATTGCAGATTACTTACAATTACTTGTTACAATTGTGTCTTTGTCTTTATCCAGCAAACTGGTCAGGTGATTCACAATGCTGTTCTATCCAGTCTTACAGTTCTGGTGCATTGACCCAGTAGACAAGAAGAACATTTTGTATTATTTGTACCTCACAATGTTGTACACAGTGCTTATAATCTAATGTTGAATAAATTATATTGTTTAGCACAGGAGAGGTAAAAATAAAGTATGCCTTGTCTTTCTGATGGAAAAATTTCAATTTACTTCATTTATTTGGATTGCAGTGTTCTTTGTGGTGAACAGCAATGGTACAGTTTCTTCCAAAGCATTGCTGCAGTATCATGAAACTAAGTGCTTTTTTTTTTGGTACCATAAGCATTCAAAGGGGATTGGGCATCCAGATGAATTTCATTAGTTAAACAGATAAACTTAAAGGGGTTATCCAGGCTTATTTTTTTAATGGCTTATTCTCAAGATATGATCAATAGGGGGCTGACCCCCAGCCCCTGGACCGACCATCTGTATGGAGCCCGTCCTGTGCACAATATGGGTCTATATACTGTATAGTGTCCAATCTCCTTCATTGCAGCTCAGTTACCACTGAATTTAATTGGAGATGAGCTGCAGTGAAGGCGCCAGACTGCTAGACAACAGACAAAGCTTTCTGCTTCCAGCCCTGGTATTGGGAACTGAACGGGCTCCAGAAGCGGTTCCATACAAATGATCAATCCAGGCCAGGCGTTGGCCCCCTGTCATTCATATATTTATGGTCTGTCCTGAGAAAAAAAAATAAGCCCAGACAACAATTTAACAAAACTTTTATTTAACAACTTAACAATGCTATTATTATACCATAGCATAGGCTTTTCTTTGTATAGTATCCAGAGAACAATGGGGAGTTATTAACATCATGCCAACCACCATATGTATACAAAACCATCGAACCATATGAATATATTGCATGTACTATGTAAATTCAATAAAGGTATTGAAAATCATAGTTCACTTGATCACAGTTGTCAATTGTGTTGTAGTCTGAAAAATCTCCCGTTTGTAAAGGGATTTTTTGTGTTAATCAATACAAAGTACCATTCTAACAGCAAAAAAAAACAAAAAAAAACTGATGAAGCGTGTTGTAGTCTGAAAAATCTACATGGCTAAGGCGCCATGTAGCGAACCACAGCTAGAAACGCAGAACAGCCATGTAGCAAACCGCAGCTAGAAACATGTTTGTTTTCGCGACATTTTTCATTGCATTTTTGCTGCATTTTTCTCTGTGTTTTTTTCTTCCCTTATTAAATCTATAGGGAAAGTATTCGCGTTTCTGAAAGTAAAATTGACATGTTGTATTTTTCAAAAAACGTAGCTTTTCTGCAGCATTTTTTTTCCAGTAATGTGTGGATGGGATTAGCCAGAATCTCATTCACTTTGCTGGTAATGGTACTGGTTCTGCTGGCACAGCGTGTTGTAGTCTGAAGAATCTGGATAAGGGTTTTTTCGTTAACCAATACATACCAAGTGCCATTATAAAGGAAAGCTGACTAATGCAGTGTGTTATAGTATAATACTGGTTAGGATACCCTTTCAAGGTTAAATCTAATTTTATTTCCTAATTTTGTAACCTGATGCAGCCGCCAGACGCCATATACCGAGTTTATGGCTGGATGCAGCCCTGTTCTTATTCACACATAGCATCACTGATGCGTTATTTATTACAAATCACATTATGTTTTCCACACATCAATGAAATAGATGCCCCCAATAGGTTTTCTTAGTGTATTCAACTGTGAAGCACACTTTAGAGACCATCATGATATGCATAACTTGTACATCTATCTGGGATCTTTCATAGTGATCAGCAATGTAAACAATTTACCTGTCCGCATTCCAGCACTGCTGTACTGGTGGCACGCAGTAAGGGTCCCCATGATGACGAGATGTTTCGTCCACTACCCTATAGGCCAGCCTTTGGTGACGTGTCCTTGAAGGCGCAGAAGCGTGGCTCTGCCCGCATCTCCAGGATAGCCCAGGAGGTGGGTCAGATGAAATAGAGGTGTGGCTGGAGCCTTTATAACTCACTGTATCCTGAATGTTCAGCGCCACTGCTTTCTGATCAGAGCACATCTATATAGTCCCCTGATGAACCAGTCAATGGGGAAATGCGTTGGGCCTTGTTAGTTTAGTCCCCTGGTTTTTTTCTATGATCATTTTTTGGCTGCTCCAATTTAGGGATTTGGTTTCTCTTCTTTTTGCTTTGGGCAAAAAAATAGGTTTTTCAGCATGAAGAGCTCCTCCTGAGATTTCTAAGTACGCTCTTTTCAGAGCGCACTCCAATACAGGTGATTTTAGAGATTTGTTCCCTAGCATATATGGAAGCAAATGAGAATAGTTGCCTATTTATTTATGTTATATGCCTGAGCTTTTACAATCCTTTATTGGGTTTCACCCTAGACTTGAGGGGTTACATATAAAGATATATTCAAATCTTTTGAGAAGACCATTATGTCATCATCCCTTTACTGTGAGCATTCATTTGAAGCTTTGAGATACTTTTTGTCCCTTTTATTAAGACTTGGGCACATTTGAACTATTTGACCCTGTGAACTTCAAAATTATAAGGGTGCAGAGCATTTTTTTAATTTTTTTTTTACTCAGTCTTATATAATAATAGGAAGGGAAATTCTAGTCATTAGAAATTATCCCATGAGGAAGTGTTACAGTATATGCTTCTGGATAGAATCATCTATTTCTTTTAAGGGTGGGTTCACACTTGCACCGGAGTCCGTCCGCCGCGAATACGACTGAAAATCTCAGAAAACTGTATAGGGACTAGATAGGGAAAGGTTTGCGACGCATTGTTTAAAAACCCATTCATTTGAATGGGTTTTTAAAGCAATCTGCGGGTGTGCGCTTACACCCTCTGCGCTGCGAAGCCGTTTTTTTTCGTCAGAAACAAAGTACTGCATGTCCAACTTTGTTTCCAGTGAAAAAAATGGTTTTGCAGCGCAGAGGGTATAAGCGCACATCCGCGCATTGCTTTAAAAACCCATTCAAATTAATGGGTTTTTAAGCAATGCTTCGCAAACCTTTCCCTATCAAGTTCCTATACAGTTTTCCAAGATTTGTGGCGGACGGACTCCAGTGCAATTGTGAACCCACCCTAAGATACACTTCCTTTTGTTTATTTATTTACATTAAAAGTTAAGTTTTAACTATATGTCCTATAATATCCTTTGAGACCTGTCATCAAAACCCAAGTGGTTCCAGTCTCTAATTGTCAGGAGATGTCCAAATTAATTAATTAAATGACGCTCGAGGAATCAACACAGAGACAAGTGATTCTCTATGATAATTCTTTTCTGTTTATTGAGGCTGTGCACAGGATTATAAAGGAAAATAATGGCTTTATGCCAGTTTACACATCACAGAATACATAATATAAAGCATGTAATACAATTGGTCCAAAATAAGTAGGCGTTCTGCATGGCCAGCACGTGACTAGCACATGGACTTCCGATATCCGCCATTTTGGATGCGTAATTAAGCATCTGACCACATAGACTCATCTTTGTCAGTAGACCTTGAAATGTTTCATCAAAACATTTTCACTGAAACCTAGCTCTTATCGCCATACAATACATTTTGTTCCCAGATGAAGGGAGTAAAGGAGTGAAAAGGAGTAAAAGGGAGCAAAACGTACAATCGGACACTCTTATCAAGAGACCTTGTCTATGAAGAATGAGAAGAGCTTCCAAACAATAGAACATTCTAATGTTTGAAAGCCATCTGGGCTAAATAACATTTTCACACAAAATCAGCTTTTTCTAAAATACTGGAATATATTCTTAAAGCGATGGACACAATATTGTTGATTATTGATTCTCAAGCCATTTTCTGATATTTTTCCACAACAAACCTATCTCATACTAGCAGTATATGAATGGGAATGGGGCTGCAGTTCCAGGTGCCACTGCTTCATTGTACTGACAAAAAGCTCCGCACAGTGTACAGATCTACGCTGTAGCTGTTGCGCCTGGAACTGCAGCCTCACTCCCAATCACTTGAAAGAGAATAGGGTTGCCTCCCATCCATATGTATTTGGTATATGGCTTTCGGCGGCCGCATCCACTGATCAGTTCAGGTGTTGGACCCTGATCGATCTGATACTAATGACCTATCCTGTGGATACATCATCAGTATTAAAAATGTTCAGATTAATCTCCTTTCTGATTACCTCTAATGGGTGACAATCTGTGCATCATAAATTTATGATCTCCTGGCCTCTGGTGCACTGGAGTGAGACGGTAAGAGGATTTATGATACAAAGCCTTTCACTTTCACCTTTTAACGCCAATAGGTGCAGTTGGTAAGCATATGGAGTGAAGGAGGGATACTGTGTGGGTGGTTGTGGCACAAAAGGGGGCACAATTACTGTATGAGGATCACTCACAGTGGATTAGAAGCTGTGTTTACAGATACTTTGTGAACAATTCTTTACGGTGGTCTCAGTCCAGATAGAGAAGGATAGGGAAATGTAGATGTGGTTAAACAGAGGCATAGCTAGGGGTTCAGAACAGGGGAGGCTAACATATTTGAGTGGGCCCCCAACTCGGATACCAATTTTACCATCATACAGTGACCAAATAGTGAAAGATACCAGCTGCACACAGGGCTCTACAGACCATTTGAGTGAATACAATACAGGAAAAAATGTAGTTGATTACAGGTACGACTGGGCCGCCATGATCACTTCTTTCAGATCCCTTGTCTCTTTAAAGTTTGCAATACAGACATCTTCGGCTTCTCTCTTTTCCAGGCACCTCACTCACATTGACCTCACCTGCACACCAATCCTGTTGCTACCCCAATTATAAAATATTTAGTATAAAAATCCACTGGAAATTAATAATACCCCCTGGGTGCATCTTGAAATTAATAATACCTCCTGTGAGCCCCCTTAATTAGTACCTCCTGTGTGCCTCCTTAAATTAGTAAAGCTCCTGTGTGCCCAATCAATTAATAATACCTGTGTACCACTTAAATTAAAAGTGTCCCTAAATTAATAATGCCCACGTGCCACCTTAAATTAATACTGTCCAATTCCCCAGAGGTTAGTACCACCTTATGCCCTAATATATATGCCCCTGTGCATAAAAACTGCTCATTAACACCCCCCTCATATTAAAGGGTTTGTCCAAGATTTTAAAAAATGAATGCAAGCAGCAAAGGAGGTATAAAAAATAATAATGCATTTATACTTCCCTCCATCCTTCCCTCCATTCCTGCACTGGGCTATCTGTCTGGCTGTGTCTTCCTCTACTCTGCAGTGGTGACGTCACATCAACAGGACCATTGTAGCAATTCACTGCTCTCACCGATTGGCTGCACTGATATTGTTGAAATGACATTGCCATCGGCCCAGCACAGAACTGGAGAATACAGGTAGGTATAAATGTAGTACTATCTATCACACCTCCCCTGCTACCTCCATACATTTTTTAAAATCCTGAACAACCCCTTTAGTAATGCCCCATTATCTAAAACAGGGGTCCCCAAACTTTTTACACAGGGGGCCAGTTCACTGTCCCTCAGACCGTTGGAGGGCCGGACTATAAGAAAAACTATGAAAATCCCTATGCACACTACACGTATCTCATTTTAAAGTAAAACAAAAAGGGAACAAGTACAACATTCAAAATAAAGAAATAGTAAATTTAAGTCAACAAACTCACCATTATTTCAATGTGAAATATGGGCCTGCTTTTGGCTAATGAGATGGTCAATGTCCGGTTCCATATTTGCAAATAGGTCCAGCACTCTGCCCCCATATAAGTCCAGCTCTCTCCCCCATATAGGTCCAGCTCTTTCCCTCATATAGGTCCCATGCAGTCTCCCCCATATAGGTCCCATGCAGTCTCCCCCATATAGGTCCCATGCAGTCTCCCCCATATAGGTCCCATGCAGTCTCCCCCATATAGGTCCCATGCAGTCTCCCCCATATAGGTCCCATGCAGTCTCCCCCATATAGGTCCCATGCAGTCTCCCCCATATAGGTCCCATGCAGTCTCCCTCATATAGTGCCAGCTCTTTCCCCCATATAGGTCCCATGCCTCCCCCATATAGGTCCCATGCAGTCTCCCTCATATAGGGCCAGCTCTTTCCCCCATATAGGTCCCATGCCTCCCCCATATAGGTCCCATGCAGTCTCCCTCATATAGGGCCAGCTCTTTCCCCCATATAAGTCCCATGCCCCCCCATATAGGTCCCATGCCTCCCCCATATAGGTCCCATGCAGTCTCCCCCATATAGGGCCAGCTCTCTCCCCCATATAGGTCCCATCAATCCCCCATATAGATCCAGCTCTCTGATCCTCCTCCATGCCCAGTAAAAAAAAAAAAAGTGAAAATATACTTTACCTAGCACTGCAGCCGCTCCCGCGCTGTGGTCCCGGCTCCTCTGTCTTCGGCTGTAAGGCCTAGATGAGCACGTCGTGCGTCATGACGTGCTCATTCTAGGTCCGAGCGCCGAGCGTCTACACAGGAACGAGACTTCCCGTGTAGCGCTCGGCGGGTTATTTCAATTGTAAGCGCCGCCTGTGCGCTCACAATTGAAATAACACAAGGAAATTGCGACGCGGGCCGGGTAAATGGCCTCCGGGGGCCGGATGCGGCCCGCGGGCCGTAGTTTGGGGACCCCTGATCTAAAAGATAATGATTTCTGATTTTGATCCCCTTAAATAAATATTGCTCCCTGTATTAAGGAGGTCCCCCTAACATATTAATAATGTCCCACAAAAGTGTGATAAAAAAAATAATAAAAATGATACTCACCTTCTATTCCCTAATGCAAAGAGCTGGAGCTGCAGCCATTGGAGCTGCCAATGCTGCTGTCATCTCTTCTTTTTCAGGCTACAAGCCTAAAAGGCCCTGTGGTCACACATCTACATCCTGGTGCAGTGACATAATCACGTCCGTTTAGGCCGGAACGTAACTGTGTAGTAGCTAAGTTGTCTTGTAGGCTGCAAGCCTGAAGTGGTCTGCAGCCTACAAGTTAACACTAGCAGAGGACGAAGCCAATGTCTCGAATATACCAATACAGTTGGAATTGATACTTGTCTTTGCAGCAGCCCTGGCAAAATAGAATTGACAGTGGTACTGGCAGGCAAAATCAGCAAAACTGTCCTATTCCTTCTCCCCATGATCTTATTTGTAGGCAGTCCACATCCACACCTAGCACATGGTCATCGTAGTTATCATTATCACCTCCCTCTGCTTCTCCTCCTCCATGCCAACGTCAGTCATCCATAAGGGAATATGTGTCCAGTAAATAGCAATATGTGTCCAGTCATCCTGCGGTGGCGGTGCAGTTGCTGCCATGCCACTTAGTGGATTCCTCTGCATTTTGCCAACTCCAGGAAAGCTGTCCTTACTTGATATCACCATGTGGGCCTCATCATAGAAACATTCATGTGGAGAAAGGTACATGCCTCTGTCAACACATCGAGCAAGTATTACGGGCAGGGACAATAGCTTTCATGGCACACTGGGTCAATGATTTGAGCCTCAGAGGCCACCATCCAGAAATGCAGCAAGGACAGGTGCCTGTACTGACATCACCTCATGGGCACAGGTCCAGTCTCAACACCAGACGGGACTCATTTGTCTCCAATTCCTTCCTACTGGACCATTTCTAGCCCCCAACATTGTTTCCATGCCCCCTCCCATATTTTATGGCTGTAAGGTGAAGCGCACATTGAGTGGCACTGTGGCACATGCTGGGGCATCAGTTTGAGAAGCAGTATATGGTGAATGATTACTGCATGTAGCAAACCACAGACACAATGGAGCAGACAACAATGAGAGGAAGAAGAACAGCAACTTCTACATTATGATCAGTTTTGGAAGATAGTCCAGCTTTTTCAGCTGACAGGCTAGGCACACTGATGGTGTGCCACAAATGCTTGAAATGCTGCAGATTGTCACTACTTGGTGCCGCGTGTCTCCCATAAAGTGGTAATTTTTGGTGGCGTTTTTCTACATTCAATTCTTTATTACTTTTCAACTGGCAGGTGCATTGCTGGTGTGCCACAAATTTTTCTTGAAATTCTGTAAATTTTAATTACCTGGTGCCACATGTCTCCCATAAAGGGGCCATTTTTGGTGGTGTATTTCTACACGCAATTCTTTATTATTTTTCAACTGGTGGGCACACTGATGGTGTGCCACAAATTTTTCTTGAAATTCTGTAATTGTCACTTTGCCAAAAATATGTTGCTGTGGCATTTGGTTCCATAAAGAAAGAACCAGTTGGCTAATCCAAGTTCTTTTTTTGCCTCCCAAATGCTGTTATCATGGCCATAGAACCCTTTCCATTTCAGAAGATATTCTAGCTTTTTAGCAGGCAGGCCAGGAATGCTGATAGTGTACCACAAATTTTGATTGAAATTCTCTAATTGTCACTCCTTGGTTCTGCATCTGCTCCCATAAAGGGATAATGTTTGGTGGCTTTTTTAAGTCAATTCTTTATCACTTCACTTTTCAAGTGGCAGGCATGCTGACAGTGTGCCACAAATTTTTCTTTAAATTCTGTAGATGCCAGTGTCACTTACCACTGCCACACTGTTGACATAATAACAACAAAATAAAATAGACAACCACACTATTGCTTCTTCCAATACCAATGCAATATTGGTGCAGCCTTCTGCTCCCAAAAAGGAATAGTTTTTGGTGGCTGTTTTTTTTTTTTAAAGCCACTTCTTCTTCATCACTTTTCAACCCAGCACACTGCTGCAAATTCAGATTTGTGTTAATCTCATCTCCCAAAAATGGAATTAAAAAGTGATCAAAAAATTGAATGCACCCCAAAAAGGCGTACAGCTGACAACCACAGCTGCCCTTACACAGCTCGAGCAATTGTAAAAATAAAATATAGTGGCTTTAAAAGGTTTTATTGTGCAATAGTAGTAAAACATAAAAAACACTATAAGGCTAAGGCCCCACGTAGCAGGCCACAGCAAAAAAGCGCTGCAGTAAAAACCACGGCGGCAATGCATTACAGGTTTTTTTCCGCTGCACTTTTCACAGAAAGTCCACAGAGGTTTCCTCTGCAGGCTTTCTGCTTCAATTTTACCTATAGGTATTTTCGTTATAGGTATAACAGGGACAGAAAGTCTGCAGAGGAAAACTGCGGACTTTCTGTGAAAAGCTCTGTGGAAAAAAACTCGAAACATTGCCACCTCAGTCTTTTCTGCAGCGCTTTTTGCCTGTAGCTCACTACGTGGGGCCTTAGCCTTATTCATATTCCCAACATGTGCGATAAATGGGCTTGACCTAACGATACAGGGTGTGACCTAGTGGGGAAATGGGCGTGGCCTAGGTTGCAACTCCAAAAACTTCTACTAATAAATGGTGTAATGTTAGACTAGACAGTAGCAATACACCAGATTTATCAAACAGCAACAGTTTAAAAACTGTCTAATCTAAATATGTCTAAAACTTAGACACTATTAGTAAATCTGCCACAATGTTTTTGCTTATGTAGCTGATTTTAGTATTCACATACAAATACAGACTGCTTTTTTCATGTACTTAAAACCATATGTAGCTCTTAAATAGGAACGTCTTCAGAGTCCAAAATTAGTTGGGATAACACGTCTTTCATATTTGAATTTTTACCAAGGCCATTGA
The DNA here is from genome assembly GCA_947044405.1 of Leptodactylus fallax. Classification (NCBI taxonomy): domain Eukaryota; kingdom Metazoa; phylum Chordata; class Amphibia; order Anura; family Leptodactylidae; genus Leptodactylus; species Leptodactylus fallax. The sequence goes on from CAMRHE010000036.1 coordinate 7,207,222, forward strand.
GATTGTTAGTGTTGAAGCCAGAAATGTTCAAAGGGTGTGGTGCTGTAGGAAAAGACGAGCGATACGCAGACTGGCTCTGTAATATGAATCAAAGGAAAACCATTTCTGCCATCCCATGAGATTGTGTTTAAAAGCTCAGAAAGGGAATATTAGAGCAGACATTTATGATCAAAGAAACATCAAATGCTGTTAAAATATCTCTGTGTACGACATATTTTAACATTTCAGGAAGAACAGAAAATGCAGTTCTTACTTGCATTTGAAGTAAGGGGGAAAAGATTTGTCACTTATCATGTGGCATAAAGTTCAAGAATAAAATGGTGTCTTTTTAGATTTATTATTGTGTATGGTCAGCTTAAAAGATATATTAGTTATTAGATTTCAGGGTTGCTCCAGGTGCATATGGACCCTTGGATGACTATGATACACATTTTGACTCCTCCTCAGCTTGACAAGCCCAGATAATATTTACCCAGATCACCATGGGTCCCACGTTCAGTGAATACTGGTGCTTGCCTAGGTTTCCACTTATCAGCAGTAACCTTATGAGATATTATTAAGGTAATATGACAAATCAATATGCAGACTGAAGGAAAGGAAAAATTATGGAGTTTTCAAAATAGGATTGTTTTTGTACTCAACATTTGTCCTTATAGCCTTTGTAGGTTACTTAAGACATTAAATAGTATAAGTAATTTGAAAATCACATCCAGAAACACAAATGAAACAAATATAAGTTATAGGCAAAGCAGAGTTTGCATGCTAGGCTAGATCACATACCTATGTAAAAAATATCCTCTTGTGTTCTTGACTAATCTGCAGCCTAAGTTGAGTGCTTTAGGGAAAGAGAAGAGATCAAATAAGATTTATAAACATATATATATATATATATATATATACTGTATATATAAAATAAACTTACAAGTTTATTTTAATGGAGTCTTTTATTTGCCTTAGGTACCAGTGTGCCTCCTTTTGCTCAGTTATAACAAAAACTCCTTCTCACGTCTCCAGTAGTTGTAGAAGGCACCCATATCCCCATTTGACACAGCAACAGTATCTTTTCTTAAATAGACACAACAGACCCATCCCATGTAACAGTCACACAAGGCTGCCCCCACTTTCCCAGTAGTTACAGAAGCCCCCTAACTTCCTGAGTAGTCACAGCAAGACACAGACTTCAACTTATTTTTCGGTCTCCAGGGAACATTCTGAATGACATCCTTATGTTAACAAGAATCTTAATATACAACCCTATCATACATTCGTTACAGTTGCTACAGAGGTGGAGGTTAACTTTAACTCAAAAATGTGCTTATTGAACACTCTGCAAGTAATAGTCCATTGACTTTGCTGAACCAGAACAACATATCCACTTTGTTAATTTATCTACTGTTTCTTACAAAGCAGCAGAGACATATCACCTGTTTAGTATAAAATAATGGTTTTACACTGAGGTTTAAGGTGTCTACCAACAGCTCTTCTTTTTGTATTCCTCTAATACACATGCATACTTAGATGGGGGTCAGAGTGCATGTGTTCTCATTGGGGAGAGGAGAATAAGCTTCTGCCAGGCATCTCTGGCAGTTGCTTACCACCCATGAGAATAAAGGATTAGGCAAATTGAAATCCAACATCTGTCTGTGATTTGGCTGTGTCGAGGCACTGCAGTATGCAACATATCACACCAGATAACCCAATGGTGTAGATTCGGGCAGCGGCCCATTACCCTGAGTGCTTCCTAGTGAAATTCATGTTCACCGGGTACTTTACTTTAGGTGGTTGAAGTTACAAACAGTTTCCCAGAGGGTTCAAAGTGAAGTCACAGCAAGCGCAGTTGATGGCCTCAATAATGACCTCAGAATTGCAAAGTCTGCAGAAATGTCAGCCACATTTCTGTCCTCACATTGGATGCATGCTTAGCTCACATAGACTCTGCTACCCAGAGCCATTGCCACATGTCACACCACTAGTTTTTTCGACAGAGTTCAGAAACTACAAACCAACCAAAGTTCTGGCTGCTGGTGGACCATCTCCCAGACTCCTGAAAAGCATGGGAATACTCCTATTTATAGTGAGTTTTTCTGCTACAATTTGACAGAAATGTAATGTAGCAGCATGTAGAACATGGTTCCGAGCACAACCTATAGGCACAGCAACATTCTGCCTGTGGGTCATTCACCATGCTGCCTCCCTTCCAAAACATACTAGAATAGGAAGTAGTGCGATGACTCGGTAGTGGCATTTAAAGTGACACCAGTGCAATACAATAATACAATACTATAGTGGAAACACGAGTCATCAGCAATAGCAAACCAACAATATAAACAACAAAGTAGTTTATTATTACAGCAACACAGAGAATAAACGCATGCAATATATGGTATAAATCTGTCTAGAGTGGGCGCTCCTACTCTTGAACTATACTGTAAGTCGCACATTGCCCTGACATATATTTCTTTTCAGTAGTGCCTGGTCCTTGTCTCATACTCTTTCTACCCTGGAAATCCCGTCAGTAGCCTGTCCACCTTGACTCAGTGGCCCACCAAGGGATACACCTGCTTCCCTGTACTGTAGACTCATCCAGGAATGCCCATACACATATATAGAAGGCCATCAAAGTCTGGGTGACTTTGCTTTTACAATATATGTATGGACACCTTAAGCAGAACTGGAATTATATCAGTGTTTCTGGATAGTGATAATTTCCTTTTCTCCTATTTTATTTTAACAGGAAATGCCCCATAACAATGTGAACACTTGTCCATTGAAAATAATAACACCAAGGCTTGTCTGTATGTTTAGAAAATGTGCTTTAAATTTTCATTCTTGGCAAGCAATGTATTTGTGAAACCATTCCTATGCAGACATACACTGTAAACAGTCTGCTTCTAACTTAGCTAATATGCCATACTCCCTACACAATGATTTGAGTAAATACAGAATGGAGCTAGCAGTCTATGTGCATTAAGATTCACTTGTTTTCTCATTACAATTTCAGATTCTATTGCATATGTATTCCTTTCCTTTAGGTAAGCATATTATTTTTCAGTGATATCTTATTTCACCTTTTCTGCTTTCTTCCAAAATATTTTACAGCCTTCTTCCAAGTGCGGAATGCGGCAGATCCACCTACATATGTTCATTTTTTTATTATTCATCTCAGATGTTCCCACAACCTTTCCATAGTCAGCGCTTGATTCAATCTGTTCCCATATGTCAACAATCTCTAGCTCTCTTGGCAAAAGATCTGTCTGTTATGTTCTAAAAACAACCTATATACACTATATACACATATGCACTGCAAATTTTTTTTCTGATGTTAAAATGAATATGCACAGTATCTTAGAAAGGTAAATAATACTTAGAAATAGAATTTGCTGCATAGAGTACTATATTATTCAATATTGTATTGTAACATTTGCATTTTATCTTTTGGCCATGATATAAATTTAGAGGGGTTTTCCGCCACAAACATAACTATATTTCAATTTGTAGACAACTAAAAGTTAAACATGTTTGTAGAGTTTTAAAGATTTTCTCTAACCATCTCAGTGCTGACAGTTTTTTGTCTTGGTAATTTGCCGTGAATGCAGAATCTTTCTATGGTCTGGGACTTTTCAGAAACCCAGACACAATTTACTTATTGTGGCCAGGTTATCTTATGCATGTAGTATCTGTCTGATAACCTGTCCACAATAAGGAAAACAGTGACACACCGTAGAAAGTTTCTGCTATTAACATCATGTCCACTGGCAACCTATCAAGATAAATTACTGTCGCCACTAAGATGGATAGAGAAAATCTTGAGGCTGGGGCCCCACATGGCATAAACTGCCCCACGTGGCATAAACTAGCGAATCCCATCCCCACAGTAAGGTAAAATATGCGCAGCGGACACGCTGCGATTTCCAAAACTGTTGCGGTTTTGGAAATCGCAGCACGTCATTTATACCTACGGAAACGCTGGTGGTTTCCCTATAGGTATAATTGAATCAGAAAGTCCGTAGAGGAAATCTCTGTGAACTTTCTGCAAAAAACGGGAAAAATGGCGATGCGTTGCCACTGTGGTTTTTCCCGCAGCTCTTTTTTGCTGCGGGGAGCTACATAGGGCCTTAGCCAGGTGTTCTGACAAATGTAATGTAAAACTGTAGTAAATAATGACAGCAAAGCAAAACAAATATACAGTTAAAACCAAAAGTTTACATACGCTAAATAAAAAGACACATGTGCATGTTTTCCTCACTATCTGACATGAAATCAGAATAAACCTTTCCCGTTTTAGGTCAATTAGGATTACCAAAATTATTCATACTTGCCAAATGCCAAAATAAGGAGAGAGAGAGAGAATGTTTAAGGCAATTTTATTACTTTCTGCAAAGTCAAAAGTTTACATAAACTAAGATTACTATGCCTTTAAACATTTTGGGACAGCCCATATGATGATGTCATGTCTTTGGAAGCTTCTGATAGGTTTATTGGCAACATCTGAGTTTTATTAGAGACACATCTGTGGATGTATTTTAAGGCACACCTGAAACACACTATTTCGTTATGTAACATCATGTGAAAGTTTAAAGAAATCAGCCAAGATATCAGGAAGAGAATTGTGGACTTGCACAAGTCTGGTTCATCCATAGGTGCAATTTCCAGATACCTGAAGGTGCCTTGTTCATCGGTACAAACAATTATACACAAGTACAAACAAGATGGGAATGTCCAGCCATCATACCGCTCAGGAAGTAGATGGGTTCTGTGTCACAGAGATGAACGTGCTTTGGTACGAAATGTGCAGATCAACCCAAGAACAAAAGCAAAAGACCTTGTGAAGATGCTGGCTGAAGCTGTTAAGAGTGTGTCATTATCCACAGTGAAACGAGTACTGTATCGACACGGGCTGAAAGGCCACTATGCCAGGAAGAAGCTATTACTACAAAAGAAACATAAAGCCAGATTAATGTTTGCTAATGCACACAGGAACAAAGACCTTAATTTTTGGAGACATGTCCTGTGGTCTGACGAAACTAAAATTTAACTGTTTGGCCATAATGACCATCGTTACGTTTGGAGGAAAAATGGAGAAGCTTGCCCAGTTTGCTCCCCCTCATGCCAGCCCTGCTCACCGTATATAGTTTGTAGACTGGGCATTTTCGTACACATGAATACTTAATGTGTATTGTATTACTTTTTATGTGTTCTAGGAAAAGGGGGTTGATTTTAATTTTTATTTATTTTTTGATTTTTTTTAACTTTTTTTTTTTTTTTTTTACTGTAAAATCCCCTATGGAATCTTGAATCCCAGGGGGTCTGATCACTAAAACAATGCACTGCAATGCTAATGCATTGCAATGCATTGTAAAATTGCAGTGCTTCTATTACAGGCTGCATAGAGCATCCTGTATTAGAAGTCTATACCAGACAAGCCTGGGAGCCTTCAATAGGCTCCCAGCTATCATGGTAATGGATCGCCAGCCCTGGATCTCATTCCAGGGTCCGCCGATCTACCCCGAAAAGGCGGCATTTGTGCTCCACCGAGAAAATGTCGCCTTGGTCATGTTTGACGAGGCGTCAGGGGGGTTAATGGCTGCAAGCAGTGTGGGCCCTGATCATGGGCATTGATGCCCATCTCCACTGAATGGCTATGGCGGCGGCTTCATATTTAAATACCAGACATGTGCCATAATAATAAGGCAGATGTCAGGAAAGGCATAAACACTGGATTTTTTTCATTTAAACCATCAGGTGTCAGAGTATGAAGTTTATATATCCAAAAGATTTCCTGTTTATCAGTTTCTGGAGTCAATTACTTACATTCTTTCGGATTTGTTCAATGAACCACAGTCTATTGGGTACAATGGACCCATTCTCCTGTCAGGCACCGAAACTAATTCTGGAGCAGCGAGGGCTAGAGAAAAAATTCCAACTGTGCCAAAATTGGTGGAATGGCACCTATTAAAGAATGCAAAGAATGGGTGTCAGTGGAGGTGTTGAAAGGTACTCTTTAATGGGACTGTCACAGAAAATGTTGCATCAAATCTGCTACGAATTCACAAACTTAAAGGGGTTATCCAGGATTAGAAAACATGGCTGCTACTGAGCTGGAGCACTACCATGCTCAAATAAGCTGTAACATGGCCATGTGCCTAACAGATGTGATGTCACATCCTGAGAAGAAGAAAGCATACATGTTTTCTAATCCTGAATTAACTCTTTAATGCCCTATCTAATTGTGCTGCCTGTCAGCCAATTAATCGTTGGTCAACTAGTTGCACCTTTTATGCAGAATAATAAATGAAGATTATTGGCAGCACACCGGCCTGTGTAATGTGAATGGGGATGGAGCGATGGTAGTAGTGATCATTTCCACTTTATTGCTTCAGCCAATGTAATTAGGCTGATGGAAATGAGTGCTGATTGACATGTTTTTCATCAATCAGCACTCGTCCAGGTTGAGATCGGCAAGTGTAATAGGATCCTTGTTACTACACAGGAAACTATTAAAAAAACGTTTTTCATTATTGCTTTCTTTACTTCTTCCTAAATAGTGATAGTCAAACATTCATTGACTACTCCAATACATTTTGTCCCATACTCCATTTGAAATAATTCCTCAAATATATGCCCTGAACATAAGCATGTGTATGGCTATATAGTTGTATACATCTGTGTGTACATATCTGGTGTGAATCTAGGCGAATATGAAATCTTCAGAATCCTGATCTTCTATATCAATGTTTACATCCTAACTGCTGTTCAAGCATATGTGGAAAGCTACAGGCTTCTAATAGTAATTGTAATTCAGAGCTAAAGGAAACTCAGCCTAGCACCTCTTTTTCAACATTGTTGGTTGATGAAAGTAATATGATGCCCTTATAACTTAGATGTTAGATTTCCTAGAATCTATAAAAAGATACATTTCCCTGAGTTGCATTCTATGTATAAAAAAGTACATCATTTTGTCCAGAAAAAATATTCAAAAGCCTGAAAAGCAAATGACTTCTTTTTAAATAAGTTTATTCTGTGGAGATGCAGTTTTGATAACCTACTTTTCATGTAGCTTCCATTTCCTCCAAGGCTTTTCTTAATATTTTATCAGCTTCAAAAGGTACACGATACAAGTTTCATGGAAGAATAATTAAAGGCTGCAAATATTTATTTTTTTAGAATTTCAGCACCGTCACAGTACAAAAAACAATTTCACTTCTCTAGAACAGTTTCTATAGAAGCCACATGTGTTTTAAAGTGCTTTATCATTTATGTTTACATAACTGTTTTTCCACATTGAAATTTGGAATAAGAAATATTCCAAAAATTGTAGATGTTTAGATACTGTACAGAATTTGTCTTAACTATATTGATGAATGTTATTAGTGATAATTAATTGGGACAACTATTGTCCACTATTCTATTTATTGTTTTAGTTTATAGGTACATATAGGCACTTTTTACTGTATATGTTAGTAATACATTTGTGTTATATCTGCATTGTATGTATCTTCATTCTTTAAAGAGGCTATGTGATCAATAGGATAGAGGATAAATACCAGAGTCTGACTGCTGATGTTAGGATTCTCATTGTGTATTATCCTCACTGCAACACTGCTCGCTGCTGTTGCTTTAAAAAAAAATCAAAAGTGCCAAACTGCCATTTTTTCACGGTTTCGCCCCTGATAAAAATTTTAATAAAAAGTATCAAAGCAATAGCAATTCCTCAAAATGGTAAAACTAAAAAGTACACCTGGCCCCTCAAAAAGATACCCTATGCATCCCTGTACATGGAAGTATAAAAAAGTTACGGGTGTCAGAATAAGGCAACTTTTAGAAAATATTTTTTTTTGCAGTTTTAGATTTTTGTTAAGGGGTTAAAATATAAATAAAACCATATAAATTTGGTATCCCAGAATCGTACCGAAATATAGAATATAGGTGGCATGTCATTTTGGATGCAGGGTGAATGCTGTAAAAACGAAGCCCTTAAGAAAGTCGCACAAAAGCACTTTTTCTTCAAATCCACCCCATTCTGAATTTTTTTCCAGCTTCCCAGTACATTGTACAGAATAATAAATGACAGCATCATGAAGAAAAATTTGTTCCACAAACACTAAGACCTCATATGGCCCTGAGAAAGGAAAAATAAAAAAAGTTATGGGGTTTGGAAGGGGGGGGGGAGTCAAAATCGAAAATGAAAAAATTCCTCCGGCGGGAAGGGGCTAAGGTTGTCATGCCACCATGTGATGCTCTCACTGACTCTGCTGCTAGTCAGAGTTCTGAGATGCTGAAACAGGATCAATAGCTGAGGAAGGATATTTAAAATCTGGTCAGAACTTCCCATCTGCCTACAATTAATTAATTATTAGCTTGGTTCAGTGCTCTGAACATATCTGTTGGTTTGCTGTATTCCTGACCTTGGCTTGTTTTCTTGCTTACTGATTTTTGCTTTGACAGTTAACTCTCGGATTGATCTTGACTTGCACATGATTATTCCTTTGATTCCACTCTCCTGGTTTGACCTGCCTTGTGAGTTTTTTGCTGTAGTTCCTGGTTTGATTTTCAGTTTTTAGTGCATCTATTCCTTACTCTAGCTTCTGTGGCGATAACCTGGACCCCTGATTCTGCCAAGTCCATATGGCCTCATGGCGGGCTTTGGTGAAGTCATCTGGGCAAACTTTGACTCTATCCCCCAGTGCATTGTGAGATTTAGGTAGTTTGTTCTACTACTCTCTGTTATCTGCTAGCCTGGCTGGGGTCAGGGGAAAAGAACCCCCCATTCTTGAGATTGTGAGGGTCTCAGCAGTCAGACCCCCACTGATCAGGTATTTATCCTCTATCCTATGATAGAGGATAAATACTTTTCATGGCATATCCCCTTTAATCTTTTCTTCCATTTGCTTGAATCCAACTCTTTATTACATATTAATTAGGGACTAAACTAGATTGCTAGAGTAGTTTTCTGTATTCTTTTTTACAGGAGAAATCTTACATCTCTAATATTATTGAACTAATAAGTGGTATTAGTAATATTTTACACCTAGAACTGTTTAAACTTCATGTCTACCTTTACTGGTTGGATATCAGAAAACACATGTTTGAATATGAGTGGATAAATACGTCAATTAGAAGATTTGCAAAAGATTGGTTGCTATGTACAGCGACATCATCTATTCTCAATGATCACCATAGGAGAAAGTAAGAGAAATAGAATTGCTTTAACTTAAACATCTGGCATGCAAATGTTAAAGAGTTAAAGAAAGATCTAGAGATTTAATGCAGGCTGTGGTGCACCACAAAAAGTATAATTTTATAATTAGTGACACTTCCCTTCAAGCTTGTAATTTTGCATTTAGACTTCACCACACGTATAAGTGTATAATTAACAGATTTTACTCTGCCCTTTATACACTGCAGAAATGTTATACGTAGATAGGAACATATTTACTCATACAGTTTTTCTGTGCAAAATACATATCCAATTTTCATCTCTGTATGTTTTGACAGAAGGAATATACACGGAAATAGCAAACTGTGCAGCTCTGTTGTTTAAAACATAGTAGAAATTGTCTGCAGAACCTTTGAACTACAAGGATTGGTTTCTTAGTTACAGCAAAAGATATTTGTGTATAAGAAATTTTATAACTGTAAATGGCAAACAGATGGTATTTGTTAGCTCCAGATAAAAAGTGCTCCAATACGTTGATATGAGCCAATGAAAATAATCTGAAATGAGTTAGATTCTAATTTACCAAAAACATGATTGTAAAGGTACAGTATGTATAGTAGATGAACAACAAATAAATCCATCAAGTCTAATCTTTTTTATTTAGAAACCCCAGTTAATCCAGAGGAAGTGAAACCCACCAAGCAATAACCCATGTGCCATTCCATGTTAAAAACCAGTAATCCTATCTAGAGAGATTATTTGACACCCAAACCCAAAGAGTCCCAGTTTCTCCCTTTCTTCCTCTGCTGCGATTAATTAAGTGCACTGCAAAACTTGGACCAGGGGGACCTTCACTTGGCTAGGCTGATATGCTATTTTTCCCCACCTCCTTTTTCCACACATTGCTTCAACCCACATGTCTTTCATATGGGCAGGTAAACTGGCTTGAGTCAAAAGAGCCATCTTGATTTGCCTGAAACATAGAGATAGCCAGTGCCTCCCTAATTTGAGAATTTATTATCTTATCTACCATTTAGTATGTGTTATTGTAAGGGAATTGCTAGAAAGGCAATTCCTCAGTAGCTGCTGGTGAACCCTGGGGGGAGGGGAATGACAAGACAGTGAGCCCTAAGCTTAACCCTAGGAAGGGAAAAGACAGCAGGTGGTGTCGCAGCAGTCTCAGCTTGATTCTGGGTGAGGGTGTGTAACTGATTAGCCAGCTTAGACACACCTGCTATACCCTCCATCCAAATCACAAGGTCCTGAATAGAAGCCATGCAGTCTGGAGTGAAGTCTTTTTAATTTTTGGGCTTGCTATTTTGTAAGGGAATTGCTAGAAGAGCAATTCCCCAGTAGCTGCTGGCGAACCTCTGTCCCTGCCTACTTGCACGAACTGTCCTAGGCAACAGATGGAAACTGGGCAGCGATCCCTTCTTAAGATACAAGTGATGACACAGAACGCAGACAGGACAAACAACAACAAAAGTGAGGTCAGCTAGCCAAGGGTCGGTAACAGTCGTGCAACGCAGTACAGAATCAAAATCTGAGAGAATAGTCAAAGGTAAAGGCAGAGGTCAGGAATATGAATACAGGTAACAAAACAGCAAGAGTAAATAGCCAGGCCATAACCTTCTGCCATTGCTTCCCTCCGGATCAGCATGGATCCTATTAAGGGCCTTGCACTCAGGTTGGAGGGTTTGGCAGGCCTGGTAGCTGAACTAGCTAAACAGGTTCATACCCTTACTGAGGCTGCTGCATCATCCCAGGCTGTTTCTTCCCCTTTCGGGGTTAAGATGTTGTCCTCTGTATTTCCAGATTAATCCATATGCATCCCAGGCCCAAATGGTGGGAGTAGTTATATCATCTCTCCTACAAGGGAATCCACAAGCTTGGGCTCTTAAACTCCCTCCTGGGGCTGAGGAGTGGTCTGATTTTGAAAAATTTTTTAAGTCCCTGGGCGCTATCTATGCTGAGTCACATTGGGCTTGCGGAATCGCAACTCCTCACCATGTGGCAGGGCAAACGCTCTGCCGAGGAGTATTGCTCAGAGTTCCCACAAGTGCAGTAAAACTACAGGTTGGTGTGAGTTGACTCTAAAGGCTCACTTTAAACAAGGCCTGTGTGATCGTGTTAAAGAGGTCTGGGTTGGTCACCCAGATCCCCCTACTCTTGAGCAGGCCATGACTTTGGCCGTTCGTATTGATCGTAGAATCCGGGAAAATTTTAAAGAAAGAGTAGGGCCTGTTTCCTCCAAGTTTTCTGTCTCTTCCTCTCTCTCTCTCCTGAAAAACCTACCTTTTCTCCCATCGCTCCTGGTGAGCAACCCATGCAACTGGGAGCTGTGGACGCCAAGACACGATGAGCGCATTGTCTCCGAAATAACCTCTGCCTGTACTATGGTACTTCAGGTCATATCATCCAAGACTGCTTGATCAGACCCGGCACACCAGTGGAAAAACTTCAGTGCCTGAGTGGTAGTTATTCGACACTCCTCTGTCGGTTACTGGGGTGGATTTTGCCCCACTGGCCAGGGGTAAGGTCCGATTCAAGACCCCGTTAATCACTTTGCAAGTGGGCTCTGCACATTCGGAGGTCATAAGCTTTTTTGTTATGGAGCATCTGTCTTCCGATATTATTTTGGGGCTCCCCTGGTTGAACCTCCATAACCCTATTTTTGATTGGGGTAAAAGGGAGTTGGTAAAATGGGGAGATCAGTGCTCATCCCACTGTATTGCTTTGCACAACTTAGATTGTGTCAGTGAAGAGACGGTCTCAGATACTAAAGGTTGGGAATTCCCCTCTAGTCTTAAAACCCGAAAGTATCGGAAACGCCAGGCGAATAAAAAACATTTCCCTGGTCCACCAGCGCCTGTTATTGTTCAGGGAAATCTAGATTACAAGGCAGAGAAAATACTGATTCCTTCTAAGACTTGTTTGTCTAGTGAGGGTTTGGTGGCCCCTCATAAAAGGGGGGGTACTGTAACGTCCCTGCCTGTTCAGGTCTCTGTGCCACCCTTCGCTCAGACGCTGCGGTGCAGGAGGCATGTTCAGTTTGATTCCATGCTATGCTATGCTATGTCTGAACACTGCTCTATTACCTCTTCTTTGTAATTGATTTTCTACCACACCCATCTCCTGTACCTTTGCTTTCCTCCGCTACTCAAATAGTTAATCCTGTGTGATTGACAGCCTATCTACCAATCAAGTATAGGGCAGATTCTGGACTTCCTATAAACAAGTCATCTGCTCACACATGGTTGCTGGCTATTGTGACTTGTCCTGGCTAAGCTGTTCTCTTGCTATTGTATTGTATTTCTGACTTCTGACCTTTGGCTTCCCTTGTGACTACTCTTTAGGATTTCTATTTGGTACTGTTTGTCTCTCTGGTTTTGACCCTTGGCTTGCTGACTCTGCTTCTGTGTTGTTTTGTCTTGTCCTGTTTTGTGTTATCACTTATTCAGAGAAGGGCCGGTCGCACAGTTGTCCGCTGTCATCTAGGACAGTTGTGGCAATTAGGTAAGGACAGAGGCTGGGTCGAGTTTAGGGCTCACTGTCTCTGCCTTTCCCTTCTTCCCTTGTTTCAGTAGCAGCACTGGGGAATTGCTTAACTAGCAATTCCTTTACAGTTATAGACTGGCAGAGAAGCTTTATTCACATTCCACTCCATGCTGCCACATGGAAAGTATATACTCAACTATCTTCTTTGAGGCCTCACCCAAGAATTGATCCTGCGATAAAGGTCTGCTCATGTCCAGCATTATGTAGGTCCCTCCTGCAAACCAGCTTCTCACTCCACCCCCTCTTAGGCAATCCTAGCTTTGCCCTTGGATTGTGGCTTGACGTTTCATAATTCATGTCGTGCACTACATATGTGCACAGACATGCAATGGGGATTAGACACTAATCACACTATATCCAACGAGCTTCCTCCACTAGGTCCCTGGCAAACACTACAAGTTAAACATTTGCTGCGCTCCTTACCCCTCCCTCCCCAATTCAGACAGAAAACTCCATTTGAGATGCTGTACACCAAGTCAGGATACTTCAGACCAAACCCTCCAAACCCAATAGGAATCTGATGTTAGACTGACCTTAATTGTGGACTGGAGGGAGCAAATTTGTCAGCTGACACACAAATACTCTATAAGCTCAAGATTCCAGGAGGCAATTTATAAGCTGCTGACTTGGTGGTATTGATTACTGTCGCGTTTACATGTGATATTCCCAGAGGTCGACCTGGCTTGTTGGCACTGTGGGGAAGATGATGGGAAATTGCGCCAAATTTTTTTGTCCTATAGTGTGCTGGCCCCCCTCTGGAGTGGAGAACAACATGTGATTCAGCAGGTCACAGATGCAACTAGACCACTAGATCTTACACTGATCTTGTTCCATCACTATGAGATTCTAACACACATCTATAAATGATACTGGTCCAGGCCTTCTCTGTTCAAATTCAAGTAGTGGTCCTCTGAGATCTCTTGCCTTGACTACTGGAGTGATGCACTCATGCTCTCCATTTTTCCTACCACCTGGGGTCCTCTATGCTGAGGACTCTCCCTACTGCTTCCCATCCTTTTTTTTTTTTCCTCCTTTCTTTTTTTTTCTTCTTCCCCATCTTCTTTTTATTCCCTACCACATTTCTTCCCCTGCTCTCCTTCTCTTCCATCTTACCCCCTCTTTCACTTTAATGTTTAATGTACCATGTAAGTGATCTTACACATTGTAATGTCCCCTTATTGCTCTGATACAGTATTATGCCCCCTTAGTCACCTCAACATGGTATACTGCTTCCCCCAACAGTATAATGCCTCCACAGTGGCCTCCCTTCACAGTATAATGCCCACTTATGTCATCTTACAAAAATATGTATTTGTAGTATTTGTACTATATGTAGCATACATATATATTTTATTTTGAAATGCATCCATTGGCAGTCCTGGAAACATTGCTGCATACAATGTCCGGTTAACTACATCTGAATCTTACTATATTCATGGGGTGGATATAGAAATAGACATTAGCATGTTCAATCCAGAGGCAAACTACCTCTGTAAGGGCTAATGCACACATTGCAGTTCTGAGTATGGAGCTTGTACAGGCTTTCTCATATGTACAGAGATACTGTATTCTTCTCTAAAAGCATTGCTGTAGAACACTGTTTCCCAAACTATGAGTCATGGACTAGTGGGGGGTCCCAGAAAATAGTCTTGCCCAAAAGGGGGTTCCACTTTCAGAAATACATACAGCCTAATGTAGTATGCCCATAAGGAATCCAACAGAAAAACCTCTATGTGAAGTTGGTCAGGTAGAGGTTATATACACCTTCATGGAATCCTTTTATGGCTTCACAGGAAGTTTCATAGTATGACTGTAATACAAATGCTTGGATGAGCCATAACTTCTATAGGTTTTGGTCACAGATTGGCATTTTCAAAGACTTTTCACTGTATTACAGAGCATCTGAGTGTATTAGCTCTGTACCTCCATATGCATCTACTTTCATATGTGACACACTCTATGTAATTTCCTATAGCCAACTGCAAACATGCGAGGACATGTAATCATATGGAGTAAACATTTAAAAGTAAGAGGTAAATGTTAATAAAAAGTGAAAAAAGTTCTAAAAATGATATAATGATTTATTTTGTAAGGCCTAAATATCTCATACTGCCATTGTTCCCATATGTCAGCATTGACTATAAGACTGACTATAAACTATTGTGGACTGGAATTAAACAGTAAAAAATGTTTTTTATTCCTTTGAAATAAAATTGCCAGATGGGGTTAATTAGAACACCAGTAGTTCAGCAGTATAAGCTAATAAATGGAGGCTACTGATCCTTTTAAACAGATCAAAGAATTTGCAACAATCTTTCCTTATGTCCCTTTTATTGCTTGTGTTTATAGACATTATTGGGCTAAAATTCCTTTGTCAGTAATAAAGTAGTCAGTCAGTTCCAGTAGAAAACAAGGCAAAAAGAAACTTGCCAATTAAATGAATCGTAAACTGGGGCTAAAAGGAAACAGGCAAAAGGTGGCAAATGAGTAAACTGCAAGTTAAATGACTTTCACAGGCTCTCAGTAGATTTATTTTTCACATTTATTGCAAATGTATTAAATATGCAGTACTTCAATGTGACAGAGATGGAAGAGTGAAGAAATCAGGCGATACCTTTTAGAGGCTGAGTATATTTGATGGCAAGCTTTCGAGAGTACTAGCTCTCTTCTTCAGACATGGTGTTATACAAAAAACTGAAAATTCACAGACTTTTTATACACAAAAGACATGAACCTTCAAAGGATCTTAGAATCTTAAAAAAAAATGCAATATAAGTAGAGAAGTTATTTACAACAAGTCAAGAAATAAACAATCTGGAAACTTATGGGGCGTGACGGAGTGATCAGTAATTCTTGCTGTTATCTGTTTGCTATAAGGTGGTGATTTGTGACCCTCACAGTTCATACATAGTGTGACATGAAACTGGCATGAATATTAAGTCCAAATGGCAGAGTTTGAAATTTTTGCATTAACTTATATTCCCATTCCTTTCTCTCCCTCTGCATCTTAAAATGTCGCTTTAAAACCACAACCCGCAAATCTTCAATAGAGTGGTCTTCTCCGGAGAAATGTGCAGCCACTGGGAGATCTGTTCTGCTGTTATTAATGGTGAATCTGTATGAGTTCATGCGCTGACTGAGTTTCTGCCCTGTTTCCCCCACATAGAGGCCTGTGGTGGGACATTGCACACACATTATGAGATACATCACTTTGGAAGACCTGCAGGAAAATGTCCCCCTAATTCTGTGCACCTATAGTGACTGTGGGACAAGTACAGTGTCAGCGGTGTGGATGTGCCTGCAGGTCTTGCACCTGTTTTGTAAGCAAGGTGAGGTGTCATTTTCAGTTGGGGCCTTCAGGGCACTCCGGACAATAATATGCCGCAGGTTTGGTGATTGCCGAAAGGAAAGGAGAGAGGGGACTGGAAATATGTCCTTGAGTCTGTTGTCCCTATGTAGCACAGGTTGGAGCTCCTTGGCAATCCTTGGTAGGATCTCCAGCTGTAGGTTGTAGGTGACAACTAGGGGCATTCTGAGTCTCTTTATATGTGGGCAGACTGTCTCTGTTAATGGTTGCCGCTTTGTTTAATTGGTTGTCGGTCACTTTTGGTTTGTATTCCAATTGGAGAAATTTCATCTTCAGATCCAGGAGGTGCTTGTCCAAGCCTGCTTTGTCGGAGCAAATACAATTGTATTGTATGGCCTGGCTGTAAATAATAGATTGTCTTGTGTGCTTGGGGTGGAAGCTGTCATTTCTCAGGTAGGCTGTTCTGTCTGTGGGTTTGTGGTATATTGATGTGAGTACCCAGTGGTCTTTAATGTATATTGTGGTATCCAGGAAGTGGATTTCACTCTCTGAATAGCTAAGTTTAAGATTTATGGTAGGGTTAAAGTCATTGAAGTCATTATGGAATTGAAGTAGGGCCTCCTCACCTGAAGTCCAGATGACAAGGATATCATCGATATAATGAAGATAAATCATAGGTTTGGTGGTGCATGTTGATAAATATGCTCCTTCCAGTTCTTCCATAAAGAGATTTGCATACTGGGGTGCACATTTGGACCCCATTGAAGTTCCCATTCGCTGTAGATATAGATCCTCTCCAAAAGTAAAATAGTTGTGGCTAAGGATGAATTGTATGAGATGCGTTACTGATTTTGTTGGGAGGTTTTGTTTTTCCAGGTGTACCTGACATGCTGCAACTCCATCCCTGTGGGGAATGTTGGTATACAGGGATTCCACATCCATGGTGGCCAAAATGGTACCCTCATGTAGTAGGCCCGGGCATTCAGTTTGTTAAGAAGGTCAGTAATGTCCTGGATATAGCTTTTAGCATCTCTGACAAGGGTTTTTAGGAGATTTTCCACCCAACCTGAGATGTTTTCTGTCAGTGTCCCAATGCCAGAAATGATAGGCCTCCCAGGGTTGCCATCTTTGTGTATCTTTGGGAGCATATAGAAGCAGCCCGGCCTGGGATCCTCTGGGATAAGCACTTTTACCTGCTTCTGGACCTGGATTGGAAATTTCTTGATCATATCCTTTAGTTGTTTCACATAGGCCTCTGTGGGATCACTTCCAAGTTTGGAGTAATGGTTGAGATTTGACAATTGCCTGTTTGCTTCCTGGATATAGTCTGTAGTGTTTATTATGACAATTGCGCCCCCTTTGTCAGCCGGTTTTATTATTATATCCTGATTTTCTTTAAGTGAAGTAATAGCCTTCTGTTCCTGCAGGGTTAGGTTATGCACCTGTTTCTTTTGTTTCTCCAGGATTTCTGATTTTACTTTGCTTCTGAAACAGTCAATATATTTATCCAATGCTGCGTTAGTTCCAGGGCATGGGGTCCTGGTATATTTTTTGGTAGGATTCCTTATGGGCTGTTCTATCTCAGAGTCGCTGCTGTACGGAAGGTCTTTGTCATAAAAATATTCCCTCAATCTTATTTTTCTGAAAAATTCCTCCATTTCATTGCAGAGTTTGATATGGTCAGTGTGTGCTGAGGGGCAGAAGGAGAGACCTTTGGAGAGAACTAACATATCGCGTTTGTTTGGCTCATAGGAGGAAAGATTCACAACACAGCTTTGATGAGCTGGGCTGGTACTTGTGGTTGTAGTAATGAGGCCTTTTTGTCTCAGTCTATGGAGCTTTTTCTTTTTGTTGTTAATAAACACGTTCTGAAGTTTCTGGTAGTATATGTGGAGTTTGGCCTTCATTTCCTCTGTGTCATTATCCAATGATGATTTTAGGGCCTGTATCGCCTCCTGTGTTCTTCTTTTGTTTTTATCGGAAATTTTTATCATATTGTTCCGCAGCCTTTCAGATGTCCGAATACATAGTTATTCTGCATATCAGCTGTTGTAGGTGTGCTGTGTTGGGTTACATAAATTGAAGCCTCTTGGGATGAGTCTCTCCTTTTCGCATTCTATGTGACAGAGATAGTAGTATAATGTTGTACCGTGTTAGCCATTGAAAGTAGTGGAAGAGTGAAGAAATCAGGCGATACCGTTTAGAGGCTAACTGAGTATATTTGATAAGTAAGCTTATGTGTGTGCAATGTCCCACCACAGGCCTCTATGTGGGGGAAACAGGGCAGAGACTTAGTCAGCGAATGAACTCACATCTCAGATCTCCCAGTGGCCGCACATTTCTCCGGAGAAAACCACTCTACTGAAGATTTGCAGGTTGTGGTTTTAATGGGACATTTTAAGACGCAGGAGGAGAGGAAACAATGGCAGTACAAGTTTATGCAAAAATTTCAAACTCTGCAATTTGGACTTAATATTCATGCCAGCTTCATGTCACACTATGTATGAACTGTGGGGGTCACAAATCACCTCCTGATAACAAACAAATAACAGATCCCTCTGTCACGTACCACAACTTTCCAGATTGTTTTTTGACCTGTTGTAAATAACTTCTCTACTTAGATTGCATTTTGTTTGGGTTTTTTTAAGGACTCTAAAATCCTTTGAAGACCATGTGTATAGGATATATAAAAAATCTGTGAATTTTCAGTTCTTGTATAACACCATGTCTGAAGAAGAGAGGTAGACTCTTGAAAGCTTACTTATCAAATATACTCAGTTACCCTCTAAAAGGTATCGCCTGATTTCTTCACTCTTCCACTATGTGACAGAGAAGCAGCATTCTTTTTGCTCAGCTTCCTATAATAAAATATCACTCAGAGTTCAGTCAATCTGGTGTTTGATGCATCGTTCCTTAGTTCACGAATCTTACTGTATTTGTTCCTTTTTGAGATAAAGATTCAGTGACTTTATTTATGAGTAAGAGCTCTATCACATGAATGTTTTTCTATCTCCATGCGGTGTCCGTCAAAAAAATAGACAGCACACAGACAGAAAATGGAGTCATTCACATGTCCGATGCATGTATTACTTTTTCCTCTTTTCTCTTTTCTCTACTCATCTCTTCACTCAAGTCTATGGGGCATTGCAAAAAATGTGTGCCATTCATGTTTCATCTGTTTTTCACAGATTCATTGTTAGGTCATTCTGAAAAATAAAGAAGACAGCATTCATTTGTTTTGTTACACTCAGATGTACAAGGTCTGTTTTGTGGGCTATAAACAAATTGGACCTTGAACACCCTAGTGTATTTCTCTTTTGATCTGTGAGACAATACAAATAGTACATGCAATGATGATGATGTAGGTCTGTAAAAAAAAATGAAGGTGAGAATGGTTCCATGGCCAGTTATACACAAGTAAAACATTTTCCCTTCCTAGCCTATAGCTGTTGTCAGCAAAATGTGTGAATTTTAAGGGAAATACAGTAGTACGCCAATCTGCAGTGAGATGTGACAAAATTATTAAGGCTAGGTTCACATCTGCGTCTGAGTCTCCATAGAAGACTCCACCGCAGAATCCACCGAAAAACGGTGGAGAGAAAAGTCCTCTGCCAGTTTCAATATAAAAATGTTAGAAACTCGAGGGACACCCGGTGTACCCCATTATAGTCTGTGGGTTCTGCAGGTAACCCCCAGCAGACCCAAACGATAGAGAGCTCAGTGCAAGTGTGAACCTAGCCTAAGAGGTGCACCTGTCTTAATAATTTTGGTACGTATCAAGCATAGGGCATAGATTTCAGCCATTATTTGTGCTAATTTTCTGGTGCAAATAATGTTAAATTTGTTGGGCCATGAGGCCCTGCCTCCTCACCAACCACACCCCATTCACTTTTATGAAAGGTGATGAGCATGGGAAAATGGGGAAAAGTGGCAGAGAAAATATGTTCATAAAAATATGAGAAATTCCCCTCCCCATTGTGCTTTTTCAAAACCACTAACTGCTACTACAGATTGTGACAATTTGGGGGGATTAGTCTCAAGTGGCGGCAGACTCCTGGTCCTGACAGCAGTGGTTCGTGGTACTTAAGCTTTATTTCAGCTTAAGTGCAACATAACAAAACAAAAAAAACCTAGGCCACGCATAGGCCCTAACTGACTTCTTGACCCCTATCTGGCCTCTGGGGCAACGAGCAGCCTAACTAATGCCCAGCTCAAGCAAAAGTACCCTGTGGACCCCAGCCCTCCTGGGACAGACCGCCTCTCTGTCCTTGGCTGGTTCCAATGTACGCCTGCTACCTGCAGGCCTTGACAGCCGCTCTGCCGCTGTAACCACTCCCTTTGGAGTTACGCCCCACCCAAAGGAGTGGCTGAGGGCCTTTTCAGGTCTAGCCCTGGATCGCTCAATAGCGCCCTCTGGGTTCACATACTCACATACCTCCCCCTCAGCTCACTACCCATGGGGTGAGCTACAATGGGACAAGACATCCTATGACGAAGTCCCTCTTCAACCATGTATGCCTGTCCAGTGTCTCTCCAGAAGTCCCAATCTGGCGGTCTCTTCTTCCAAATTCCGCTCCGTCGAGTTTTCCGTTTTCTCATCACTTTAAATGCTACGCCAAGATTCTGGCCATTCTGTGCAAGGCAAGTTTTACTTCATCATCTTCACAATTCGCCATACAGGAGATCACATCATTTTCATCACATTTCTCACCATAGTCTTCATCCATCCCATTGCATGACTTTGATTCCTTTAGTGAATAGCTGTAAGAATCTTCATCTTCTCCTATCATGAATCCACAGGAGCTCAGAGACCAACTAGCTCGTACTACATGCAGATCAATGTCTTTAGAGTATAAGTGTTTCACGGGTACCTTTTCCGTAACCTTCATCTCAAAACAAACTTTGCCATCACTATCTAGGCTTAGAAGTTTAGGAGACATAGGCGGCTTGCTCCCCTCTTTGTTTGAGATACACAAGCTCTGTACTGCAATATCTTCTCATTCTGCACAAGGGCCATACAGTACACCCTCACAAAATAGCTCACGCTGAACTACATTTTCTGTTATGTCTTTAACAACTGCCACATCATATATTGGAATGGTTTCTTTATAAGACTTCCACATCTGTACTGCAGCAGGAGAACCACTTCCACACTCTAGTCTAACCTCCTCTTTCTCATACGCATAACTTCCTGGAGGCATGTTGCGGTACTGTGATAGATTGCAAGAATTTTCGTGCCAACCCCTTTCTGACAGTACAGGAGCTGGTGATATCGTCATCTCAACATTCTCTCAGTTATTTTCATTCTCTGTGCTAACACCGGAGGACTGGGATACCAAGTTTCCAACATCACAGTCTTTACTGTCAGTACCCAGATGCTTTTTGGTTACATGTTCTGGCTGCCTTAAGCGCTCTGCTTTCTCTGCCTCTATGCTGGCAGCTTTCTCCAATTCTAATGCCTTCTGTAGCGCACAAATCTCTGATTCCAGCTCCAGAACTTTCTTCATTGCCACATTTTTCTGCACAGCCTCCATCTCAGTTTTTACTATTGCAACTTGCAGATCTTCCTCAATCACTTGCACTGTATCCTGGATGATATTTTCTACTTCCCTTACTGTTCCCTGATTAATATTGAACTGATCCTCCAACATCTTCTGATAAAAAGTTTGCCGATGAGCAGAAGTTTTGTCAAGTCTTTCATTCAAGTCCCGTATCTCAGTGGCTCTCTTATCTTGCTCTTGGTTGAATAAAGACTCTGTCTCTTGAGTCACGTTTTTCAGGGATAGCAGCTCTGATTCTTTAGAGGTTAACAGGCTCTGCAGCGAATCCTTCTCAGCTTCTAGTTCTGCCAGCTTTGAAGATAGTGCAGATGCCGACTGTTCAGTATTTGATAAAGACTGCTGCAATTGATCCAATTCTTCTCTTTTAGATTCAACTTCGGTTTTTAACTGTTCTATCTGAAAAGTGTGCTCTTCCAACTTTATTTCTGACTTGCGCTTCACTTGAACCATCTGAAACTCCAGCTGTTCCTTGATGCGTACAACCTCCTCCTGTTTGTCCACTTGCAGCTTTAGTTGAGCTGCAAGCATTTTTAGATCTACAATCTCAGCAGATAAATTAGACAGGTTTTCCTCAAACTGAATCCTCATGTCTTCTATCTGGAAGTCCAATTCTCTCTTGGCCTTTTCCAGCTTGTCATAAGCATTAGCTTTGTTCTCATACAATATCTGCACAGATTCCAGGTTTTTCTCAACTTCATCCTTGGAGCTAACCAAATCCTCCATTTCAGTGCGCAGTTGCTTGTTGAGCCTCTCTAACTCGGCCTTCAATTCAAGGGCCTCTTCTAGGGAGCGAGCCAAGGCAAGAGCTTTGGTCTCTTTTCCACGAGCCTCTGCTTCAGCACGGTCATGTACTTCTGCATATCTAGCAGAAAGAGCTTTCTCTTCACCAAGCAGCTGATCAAACTTTTTCTGCTTCTTTTCCAAACTTGACACAATCCGACGTTGATGACCAAGATCTACACCTATATCTTCTAGTTCCTGCTGAAGTCTAATTTTCGTCTTCTCAAGTTTGTCATAAGCAGCAGCCTTCTCTTCAAACCGTTGATTTGTAGCTTCTATCTCCTATTGCAACTTTTCCTTTAGTTCTTCAACAGAGTCCAAGGACCCAATACTATCCTCCATTTGTTTTAGTTTTGTACTAAGGTCAAGCTTCTGACAAGTTTCTTCTTGCAAAAGTTCCTGAGTGTCCTGAAGCTGAGATTCTAGTGTAGAAAAATCTTTGGAAAGTTTGATAAACTTGCTGTCTGCTTGAGAAAGAAGGCCTGTGACATTATTCAATTCCACCTGTAGTCCTTTTGCCTTGTCTAGCAGTTCTGCTCGAAACCTGTCCCCTTCTGTGACTTTTAGTTGCAGCTCTTGAAGTTGAGTCTCTACTTTTTTGTGACTCTCCTGTAAGGTTTGCACTTTCTGAGCATGGACAGACGACATCTCCATCAATTCTTTGTCTTTATTTTGCACCAAAACAGACAATTTCTCTTTATCTTCACAAGATTCTGACAGCGCCCTCTCCAGGCTACATATTCTAGCTTTGAGTTCCATTTCTCTTTGTTCCAGAACTCCTGCTCTGCTCCGCCATTCGTTGACTTCACTATTTAGGCAAACCTGCTTTAGTTCATGCAAGTTTTTCTCTTACTGCAATGTCTGCACCACAGATTCTAAATCACTCTCTCGGTCAGACACATGCTTCCTCAGCTCTGCAATTTCATTTTCTTTGTCAGTTAATGCACCTGAAAGTTTTTCACATTTCCTGACTTGGTCATCCAGACATTCTGACTGACTCTGCAAAAATTCACTTCTCTCACGTTTAGCAGTTTCAAGGTCATCTCTTAATTTTTCAATGACACTCTCTTTGACAATGGAGTCTTGGACATGCTGCTCCTTTAAATCCTGCAATTGCTTCTCAAGAACTTGCTTTTGCTCTACGCTCTGTATAACTTTATTAGATAGAGCGCATTTCATTTCTGCAAACTCCTTCTTAGTGACACAGTCCATTCCAGGCAAACCCAGTAACACATTTTAACAATGACTAGGATATGAACTCTTCAAAGAGTCAAGCTCTTTCTTTAACTTAAGGTTCTCTTTTTCTGATACCTCAAGTTTCCATTTCCAATCAGATATTTCATCCTCATACATGAACCTGATGGTTTTAATCTCATCTTGAAGCTGCTGCACCATAATATTTTCATCTTTGGCGCTTTCATGCACTCCAGTATGAGACACACAGTCAGCAGGGACATATTCAATCATAGAACAGAGGTGCTTTAGAAAAACTGAGTCACTGTCATGCAACCCATTATCTGTACTTGCACTCCATATGCTCTGTTCCGGGTTTTGTGTCTCTCTGCATTCAGACTGCTGCACTAATAAACCTGTGCATAACTTCTCTGCTTTTTTACAAGCTGAAATCCTCTTTTTCTTGCCCATGGTTTACTAACAAGATTACACAATATTCCACAGCAACCTTGGGTTCAACCGGCAGCAACTTTTTGCTATCTTCTGCAGTCACGTGTATTCAGTTAACTTATGTGGCACTACAACAACCAGCATTTTCTTCTGTCTTCCACAGAAAACACCAACATGGCACCATAGCCTTTCACATAGACTGTTTGCAATATCCAGTTTCTACACACATTGCTTACTTTCTTGCCATCAGCAAGCACTTTACAGACTTCTGAGCCACAGTATACACAAAGTCCATTCCCTGGATTCCTCTTCCAGAGTTTTACTTTCACCAGTTTTTGCACACAATTTGCTATGTCGCAGTTCCTCTCACCCCTTCCTGGGTTTCTCAGTTGAAATCACAGATTTCTTCCAGCTGTAGGCCACAATGCACACTTAGCAGTACTGCAGTCACCAACCACTTGTCTTCCAGGACTTGCGTGGATCTCTTTATGCCCGAATTCGTAGCACCATATTAGACAATTTGGGGGGATTAGTCTCAAGTGGCGGCAGATTCCTGGTCCTGACAGCAGTGGTTCGTGGTACTGGGCGCCGGAGAGACAGCGTTCAGACGGTGCCAATTTAAAGCAAAATGGCTTTATTTCAGCTTAAGTGCAACATAACAAAACAAAAAAAAACTAGGCCACACATAGGCCCTAACTGACTTCTTGACCCCTATCTGGCCTCTGGGGCAACGAGCAGCCTGACTAATGCTCATCTCAAGCAAAAGTACCCTGTGGACCCCAGCCCTCCTGGGACAGACCGCCTCTCTGTCCTTGGCTGGTTCCAATGTACGCCTGCTACCTGCAGGCCTTGACAGCCGCTCTGCCGCTGTAACCACTCCCCTTTGGAGTTACGCCCCACCCAAAGGTGTGGCTGAGTGCCTTTTCAGGTCTAGCCCTAGGTCGCTCAATAGAGCCCTCTGGGTTCACATACTCACAAGATAAATGATCCAGTTAGTTAAAAACCATATGATGTGCTCATAAAAATATTATTTATATATATACAGTATAATATATATATATTTTTTTTTTTTTTTTTTTTTCATGGTTACAGACTACAAAAAAATCCACTGCTACTTTCCTTTTGCTAACCAACACATAATAGTAGGTAAGAGGCTGTTGCTAGATAAAGATGGGCTAAATGGGCTTTACTTACTGTTCATGTGCATTGGTTCTGTTTGTACAATGTAACTGTGAGGTATTTCACTGTGTATTTGTATGACTTGCTTTGATTGTTATGACTCTGCACTTGGTATTTTGTGGCATTGTCACTTTAAGTATTCTTGTAGATGAGTCATCGTGCCTTCTTCTTCTGCATTTTCTGAAAAGAGGGTGATGTGATGATTCTTTCAAACAGGCAGAACCCAATTGCACCCATTAACTGTGTAGTGGGTAGTTTCCATCCTGTGGTCTGACACCTTGTAGACACGCCTAGTGGAAAAGTCTACTATATAAAGGGGGTTTTTCTGCACTCTTCCATACAGAGTTCCATTTCTGGAAATTGCTGCCACCCATCAGTGCAAAACATTCATGTCAGTCCGGGGTTATACCCAAAAGCTAGTATCAGAAACCCTGGCATGTATCTAGATAAGTAGAACCCATATGACAGGGGTCAGCAACCTTCGGCACTCTAGTTGCTGTACAACTACAAGTCCCAACATGCTCCATTCACTTCCATGGGAGTTCCAAGAACATCAGGGCAAATATACATGCTGGAAGTTGTAGTTTTCCAACAGCTGGAGTGCCAAAGGTTGCCTACCCCTGCCATATGAGCTGAGCATGACATCTGTGTGACAGGGAGACTGCTGTGTATTGCCATGGGATTCTTCTCTCATAGCATTATCAGGTTGCTGAGTGAACCACCAAAATGAGAGAAACACCTTAAGGCAAAAAAGTGCTGCTGGAAAAACCGCGACGGCAACTCATAGCGGTTTTTCCCATAGTGTTTTTCACAGAAAGACTGCAGAGTTTCATGTTGGAACTTGGACACTAGGGTGCACTAGCTTTTATATTGCAAGGTGTTATACTCTACTAGGCAAAAATGAATGTAAATCTTATAGAATCTTATAGGTTTACTTATGATGGTGAAGTAGGGATCTTCAATAGACTTCTTCGTCATCATAACAATTCATAGGCACCCCATAATCACATCATCATGGTGGTATCTAAGGAATTAGACAGCCGAAAATGGTGTTTTCACTGTGAGCAGCTATTAGAGCAGGATGTCAGCTGTATGTATCTGCTGACATCCTCTCCTGATGGTGTCAGCTCTGGAGCCCATGGCATCTTCATGTAGTACTATTATGTCTGTTCACGGGAATAGGCAACCACTCCTGACATAATAGTTAAGTAGGAAAGAAAATGAAGTTGTTTTTATAGCATCAAGCAACTTTGTTCCATACATGATAGTCCTGGTATGGATTTTGCTGTTTGGATTTCACTAAACAAATCTACGGGAACCTATGTTTCGGCAAGGAGGGAGAGAGCAAATCTGATCTTTGCTGTGGAACCTGTAACATTGATGATTAGAGATATTTTTAAAAATATGTTAAAGATATTACTCTACTACTCCAAAATCCATTCCTGATATCCTTATCAGTGTCTAAAAGAGTTAAAGTACTTAAAAATACTTGAATTTCAAAGGTTGAATAAAAACGCCATATATTTGTCCTAAATGTGTTCTAAATTCAATACATTTTTAAATTTTTACAACCCAAACCCTAAGGCTGCACTACTGAAAGAAGCTGAGTACTTTATTTCCAGTTCTGATTCCTGCTAGTTACAGCTTTATCATTGAAACCTTTTGTGGATATAAATCACCAAATATATCCTACCTGGCATGAATAGTGGCACGTATGTGTATGTCTGTATGCACAATTAGGCTAAAGCTTTTTTTGTTGCATATTTTGCTGTGTTTTTTTTAGCCAAAGCCAGGAGTGGATTGAGCAGAAGGGAGAAGTATAAGAGCTTCCTATATATCTCCCATTCCTTTTATGACTATATATTTTTGGTTTGTTGAAAATAATAATCCCTTGATGTGAAGATATATTAGAAATTTGTTTCATGTTTTACCATACTCATGAACTATACAAAACCAAAAATGAATCATAAATATAAGGATTCTCTATGGCTATAGCTATGTTTTTGTATGTGTTATGCTGGATTAAAAGAGCTGGTAATTTTATGCATGTTTAATTATCAAGCCAAAAATATGTGGAAGCTTCCCACTGTTATATAAGAAATGTAGAACTGGTAAAGCAATCTGCATACACAATGTGGAATACCCTGGCTCTTCATAACACAGAGAGATAAGAAGCCAAGTACATTGGTCGTATTGCTGGACTTGGGAGCAGCATTGTGTCCTCTGTCACTTACAAAAAGCTGAATAATCACAAAGCTTTAATGTCTGGATTACCATGTACGGATGGGAAATAAAAGACTATTGCCGCTCTTACGTTAGCTAAATCCATTTATGCTTGCTCTGTTTTGTTATTATAAATGGATAAGCAGTACTGTGATGAATAAAAGTTCTGCTGACAAACAGGAGGTAATGTAGACCATTCATAAAATGGAAACACATTTCATTGACTTTATCTCTCTACAGATATTTCTAGAATTAAGGGTTAGGAAAAAACATATACAGTGAAAATATAGATACTTTTTATGGAATGAAAAAAGGAAAGCAGGCTATTGTTCCACTAAGAGAATAATATTAAATATACCGTCCAGTTAAATGCTGTGCTAGAGCATAAAGTGACGCTTGATATGTGGTATTGATATTTAGCATGTTTAACCTGTGGCTCTTTTGGGCCTATCATTGTGCCAAAAATGTATTGAAATATACGCTAAGGTACATCATAGAATAGGTAATGGGGGTTAGCCTTTTGGTGGCATTTATAATGTTGTTTCACATGATTTATCTATAATGCAATGGATAGTCAAGTACATTATATCCTGTGTTTAGGGACTTTCACACGGTGGAAAATGAAGAAAAATTCCTTTTCATTTTCCGCCGCCATATTCGGCCACGGGATTGCTGCGATGGAATAACGATGCAGGCAATGGGAGGCACATTCGGGATTGAATCTGCCATGGATTTGGGGACAGAATCCGCTCCCAAATCCGTGGCTGATTCCTCGGTGTGAGCCTCCCCTTAATGAACAAGATTCCCCAAAATAGGGTTTGGAACATGGGTGGTTACAGCGTAGACTGCAGAGATGTCACACTATAATAAAAGTGGCAGGGTTATAGTGTCTGGTAAGTAGCGTAGCTGAGTGGACTGTATAATAGTTGTGCCATGGTCATGTAAATAAAGGGCATGTTTAGGCAAATCTAACAATGTGTATAAAAATATATTGCAGAAATTGAGGTGCTAGTTGCAAATAGTTTTTTAGTATTAGCAAATAATACTGTATTACTAAAAAACATATTTTATATTCCATTTATTCACTTGAGGACTGAGCAAGTACTGCTTTCAATATACTGTATTAGTAGAGGCATTGCTAGGATCTTAAAAGGTCAAGGTACAATCCTCAAGGTATATTGTAACCGATGCACACCACAGTCTGGCCACACACACTGGTGGAACAGTGCACAATATGGTGCTCATTTAGCCACACTCAATGCCACAGTCCTCAGTGGCATGTTTTTTTTTTAATGTGTTATATTGTCTTATGGGCTGAAGGAAAATTTTAATGTCTTATGAGCCACTAAGGGGATATTGCATTGTATGGGGCCACTGCAGGGGCATTTGACTGTATGATAGGGCCACTGGGGGGGCATTAAATTGTATGGGGTCATTGCAGAGGCATTTGATTGTGTGATGGGCCACTACAGGGGCATTATATTTTATGGAGGCCACTAACGAAGCATTATATTGTATGAAGGCTGTAAGTAGCCATTATACTTGTGAGGATCACTAAGAGGCATTATAATATGTGGGGGCCACTAAGGGGGCATACTTAGTGCAGGCCACTTAGGGAACTTTTTACTGTGTGGTGAAGGCTTCATAATTGTATGCTTTAAGATGAAGAGCACTATTATTGCACATAATAGGAATGTGTGGTTCAAAGGGGATATGAGCAGAGTTGGGGCACAATTAAACTCAAAAGAATATGCTGCAGCATGCTTTGTTAAATGGCCCTGGACATACCTCTTGTCCTCTGAACCTCAGGGAGCAGCCACCCAGCTACACTGCCATTTTCCCTTGCAGGTTGCCTCAGAGCTCTTTATGGGTGGAGGAATGGAAACACAGACACTGGAAACTCTGGAATCTTTGCTGTAGAATTCTTTACTAACTTTGCATGAGCAGATACAGCTAAAGAGGTACACTCGATAACAACAGTAGAAGCAGCTGTCTGCACCTTCGTGACAGATTTTTCACTACTGCTGGCTCAGGTAATTCAATACCTGCCTGCTAAAACCCATGTCACCACTAGCAGGATCTGGTTAGTGCTCCAGTTTGAGAAACTGGCTACCGAATCAGGGGTTGCCAAGGTGCCTGTACTTGGCAAGCTAACCAAGCTGTGCCTGCCACCATGGGTATCCTGGGCAACTCTTGACGTCAGTGGATGAAACTGTGGGAGAGCAACACACAACTTCTCCGGCAGTCCAATTCTCATTCCATCTTCCAAGAGCCACAACATGATTCCAAAGCAATAGCTGTGCTATGACCTGCACCCCTCCGAGTGACACGTAACAACATATTACACAATGCAAGTCATATATTAAAATACCACAATATGTAAGACAACCTGAGTAACAATAATTAGAGTAAGCCAAGCCATGTCAGACTGCACTGAGGCTGTGCCTCGATCAAACTGCACGCACGATCAATCTCCTCTTCCAATTTATGCAACTGTTGTGGGGAAAACTTTCACTTTGTTAAGGTGTGCATCTGCAATCCCTTACAATATGTCACCTGCAAAAAATAAATGTATAACAAAAATAACTATTATGACTCATTATAGCCTGAAATGTACTAGTTTAGCAGTAATCGGCCCCTGAATATTACACTATATTGAGAATAAGTTATGTGGAATCTTTATCCAAAATAATTTGTCCTGTCAAGGGGCAGAAAACGTCACTACATTGTGACCACATACTACCACCATATATTATCTAAATAATACTATTAACTATTAAAACACCACACAAAGACAAATATTACCACCTAATAGGAATCAATTATGGATAAGATAACACACAGACATTATGCAGACCATGTAAGAGAATATCGCACAATATAGTTAAATTCCGTCTGTCACAGGTGACATCTCTGATTGAAGTTTTTCACCTGTTCTTGTCCATCCAGCCCAGGCATTTGTGATGCCTTCTCCTGATGACTGTAAAGTTTGCCACCCAGACAATTTTGGATTCTTGCTTCCGCTGCCCTTGCCCACCCTCTATAGCAACCCAACTCCCAAACTTTAACACTGCCATCCTGCTACAACTTCTGGTGACCACATTAATATAGCTACAGTGCTGCCTAATGTCCACAAAAGCTATTCTATTAAAATAATAGTATCTAAAGAAAGCAGAACCAGTTAAACGCAGAGCCATCATTAGAAAGCATTTTCTAGGAAAAAAAAAGTTTATTGAGACCCCAGAGCAAATATGATGCCAATTATAATCAGAGCCCAAAGCAAACCCGAACATTATTCAGATCCCAGACTAGACCTCTATTTTAATTTAGACCTTCAGATCAGACTCTAAAATTAACTACAGCAGCCACCCACATTAACCAGAGCCCAGATAAAAACCTCAAACATACACAGAATTTTTTTAATCTTGTATTTTGTAAAATCTGTGTTAATTGTGGAATTTCAGAGTAATACAGAACAGGAGAAATGGGTGGGAACCTAGTGATAACAATGACATTTTTATATTTTAAGAGGAGAAATTCAGGAGTGATTGTATGCTATTTTGGTCTCAATAAAAATATATATTGCTATACCAACCCCCACTGATCAGCTGTTTGAAGGGGCCATGGCACACGAACAGGTACAGTGGCCCCTTGTTTGTTTATATTGCACACTGTCTGCTTTATAGTGTCCTTGTGATGTAATTACAGCCTCATCCTATAAAAGTGTATAGGAGGCTGTAGTTACATTACATGACCACTATGAAAGAACAATACAATGTAAACAGAGAAGGGGCCACAGCGCTTGTACAAGTCATGTTGTCCCCTTCAAAAAGCTGATCAGTGGGGGTCCCAGGTATCGGAACTGATTTTTTATTTATTTTTTATTGGAAAATGAGCCAAAGATGTCTGTGTTGCAAACTTTACAGAGACAAGTCACAGCTGGAAGAACTGGTCATGGCAGTCCAGATAGAGACAGAATATGTGAACGATTTCAGACATCACCTGTAAGTCATGAAATGTTTCCTGCGCTCTACTATTATTTTTTATAATTATTATTATTTATTTATATAGCACCATTAATTCCATGGTGATGTACATTTGAGGGTATACATATGGTACACAAAATATACAAACAAATACAATACTGACAGTGATCACTGGCACAGTGGGATAGAGGGCCCTGCCACAGTCTATGAGGGAAGAAGTATAGAGACAGAAGGTGAGGGGAGAGGCTGTTCAGATGGTGATGTGGTGACAGTAGTGTTATTGGAGGCTGTAGGCCTTCCTAAATAGGTGAGTCTACAGGGCCTTCTTGAAGCTTGTGATTGTGGGGGTCAGTCTTATGTGTATTGGTAATGAGTTCCAGAGTATGGGGGATGCATGGGAGAAATCTTGGAGACGGTTGTGTGAATAGCAGATAAGAGCAGAGCGGAGTAGGAGGTCTTTGGAGGATTGGAGGTTATGTGTGGGCAGGTAGAGGGAGATTAGGTCAGAGATATATGGGGTGGACAGTTTGTGGATGGTTTTGTATGTCATCGTTAGTAGTTTGAACTCTATTCGCTGGGCAACGGGTAGCCAGTGAAGGGTTTGGCAGAGGGGAGTGGCCAATGAAGAACAGGGGGAGAGGTGTATTAAGCAAGCAGCACAGTTTAAGGTGGACTGGAGGGGGGGCGAGAGTATTTGCTGGGAGGCCATGGAGAAGGGTGTTACAGTAATTTAATTGGGAGATTATGAGGGCATGGACTAGCATCTTTGTAGTTTCAGGGGTGAGGAAGGAGCAGATTTGATGGATGTTCTTGAGTTGAAGGCGGCAGGAGGTTTTTTGAATTTGAATATGTGGCTTGAAGGATAGGTCAGAGTCCAAGGCAACGGACCCATGGGACTGGGGTAAGTATGGTTCCATTAACTTTGATAGATGGGTCAGGTAGAGGGGCCGTGCAAGGTGGGGTGAAGATGATGAACTCAGTTTTCTCCATGTTGAGTTTGAGAAAACGGGAGGAAAGAAAGGGAGTTATGGCTGCTAGACACTCTGGAACTATTCACCTAAATTGTCTGCAGAGCCTGTACTTATCACTATACAGTCATTGTATAGTGATAATATCAGTATATCTGAGTTGGGGGCCCACTTTGACGTGTTTAACCCCCCTGTGCTGAACCCCTAGTTACGCCCCTGCCATACAGTAAAATATATTTACTAATTCCTACAACTATTGTTTGATGTGAAAAGAATACGCAAATAAGTTCACCTTAAAAGAAAAAAAAGAAAACTTGCTCTACATTATATAAATTTTGTGAGTTGTAAGTTCATAACCTGTAGCTTTCATAAAGACATTACACTTACATGTCCATTTTTCATGCAACCCAATTCTGCATTTTGCAGACTGGTTAATTTTTATTGGTCATTAAACAAATTTTAGGTAAGAACTTGATGAATAAAACATATGTCTACTATAATTCTATAACTGCACAATATCAAATATCAGACACAGTTATGATGAAATGAAACAAACACTATAGTAAAATATTCTACAACCCTGTCCAGTGCTAGTTGCATAAGCAAGAAGTGTTTGGAATCCTGTATTTGATAACAGACCACAGGTAGCATATCTATTGCTTAGATGCACTGGTACCAGAGAGATCCAAAGGTACCAGACAGATCCATTTCTCTAATTTTCCTGTAAGGTACTGTCAATTTTGGAAACATACATTAGCACAAAATTCATGTTTTGAATTAACATGGTACGTGGCTTTAGATGTGACACCAGATTTGCCAAAATGTTGCTGACTTTTTGTTGGAAGCTAAACCAAATCATAAGCAGCATAAACTTAGACTAAATAAAGTTTAATAATACACCAGATTTACCATCCAGCATCAGCCATTTTGCTAAATATAGCACATTTTAAAACTGTCTAGTCTAAGTTTGAACTGTCTGTGTTAATTTTTCTATTGGAGTGCTGTCTGTAAAAAAATAGACAGCACAAGAACAGAAAATGGATCCAGTGTAGTGAAGGGAGCCATTCACACGTCCATTTTTTTCATGGACCAATGGTCAGTGAGAAAAAATCAGC
This sequence comes from Leptodactylus fallax, assembly GCA_947044405.1. NCBI lineage: Eukaryota > Metazoa > Chordata > Amphibia > Anura > Leptodactylidae > Leptodactylus > Leptodactylus fallax. The sequence goes on from CAMRHE010000036.1 coordinate 7,240,679, forward strand.
ACATACACTGTTTTCTCTCCTTTCTCTACTCATCTCAGCCATTCCAGTCTATGTGGTCACAAAAAAAAAAAAACATAATGAACATGGATGTCACTTGTGTGCTGTTCGTATTTCATCCATTTTTCACAGATTCATTGTTAGGTAATGCTTAAAAAGCCATCTGTTTTTTCATCCAAAAAAATGGATGACACATGGATCAGACATGGATTGTACATAGTTCAAAAAACAGAAATATACTAGGGTATACACTGTCCATTGTTTGTATAGCCCTTACAATAGATCTTTCATATGAAAGCAGCCTAAAACTTCGATAGTATTAGTAAATCTGTCCCAACATATCTACAAAGCTATTGAACTTTGAGCTATATGAACTATACAATGGTGAACAATTACTGTATAGTACCTTATTTTTAACAGACTTAAGAATGTGAATATGTGAGCAATATTGTCTATTTGAATTTGAATATGTGAGCCCTGTCTATTTATATTAATCGTATTAAGCAGTCATTCTCTTTCTGCAACCACCTCTGATATCAAGGGATACATCAGGTACAGCATTTGGTGTTTACAACTCATTAACTGCACCTCCTGTGCTGAATCCTTGGTTTCCAGGTGACAAATGTGATGTTCTTATGATCTATTAATTTGGCTCTCTGAGGGTGATAGTGAAATTAATCACATAAATGAGTATTCAGGATCAATCTAAGAAACTGTATTTCATACTATGTACTCTTATTAAACTACCTAGCATAAGTTAACTTAAATGTAATAACTTAAACCAAGAATACATTTATTTTGTGTATTAATTATACCAAATTATTTTATACAGCTATACAGCACTTACATTATTAAAATGCAATAGGATACATTAATAAATCCCTAAATATATTATTCATCCTTTTTTAGGCCTTACACAATGGTTCTACTTACAAGGGCAACACTACATCCCCTGCACATAAATATGCAACCTAGTACAGACTTCTTTGTCGTATACAATTAATATTTCTCCCCTCCTACAGACCTCTTCAACCTATCTGTATTAATCCCTCCCCTTTGACTAACCTTGAAACAAAAGTCAATTAATCTCATAGCCACTCAATTTTTAATTCTACTGACCCCTTTTCAAAGTTGCCCACCTTCAACTTGCCATCTAGAAGTCTTAGAAGTTGCTAAAGAATTATTTCAAGAGGTGTACAGTGCTGGAGAAAATACAATAGCATGCACGATTCCCTTACGCAGTATATAAACATTCAATCTCAGGAATGCTCCCATCCAATAAACAATACTCTTTCAATTGTCTCATATCCTCATATTCTTTTAGTGTAAAACAATTATTCAAAATTTTTAACTCAGTCTCCTGTCCCCTCCCTTAGTCTCCTGTATTTTCATGAAGACCCACAAATTTTAAAGAAAAGAACATAATGAAAAACAGCTCCAACCTAAGTCCCTGGCTGTCTGCCTAGACCTCTCCTCTAACATACTCTCTTAGAGGTTTTTATCCCTTAATAACCAATAACTTTCTTCATTTACATGTTCTACTTCACCACCTGCATCTTTAATTTATTACATTCTTTCTTATTTTTGATTCTAACTCTCAGTATCTCTGCCCTAAAATTTCTTTGTAATTGGTCCCTCTATTGGCACATTCCATTCAACTTTCAGCACTGTCAAAAGTAAAAAGAAACAAAAATAAAAAACCTTCCATCCTGCATCCTTCACACATTTATTGCTCAGTTTCATGTCTCTTTTTACTGAAAGTACTTGTATGAAATATACTGATCAGCTAACATTAAAACCACTCACAGGTAAAGTGAATAATGTTGATTTTCTTATAAGAATGACACTGGTCGGGGCGTGGCTTGGGATCCGATGGAGTAGGACGCATTTTGGAGGAGCTCCTACCTCACCGTCAGCTACGTGGGACCATTTGGGACATACAGAACCCCATGGCTAAAAGAGCGACAGGTCACAACCTACCCTGTCCGCGTTCCTGCAGCCGGCAACAGCTTCTGCGGCACGGGCCTCCACGAGGCGGCGGCCATCTTCCTCCGCAGCAGCGCCGGCCGCCTCCGGAATAACCACCGCGGCAGCTCCGCTGGCAGCGTGGGGGGCTCCCGCGCTGCAGAGAAGTCTTCCTGTTAGGCCTCCTGCTCTTCTGGAGGCTGAAAGCCTGGGCGCTCGATCTTCACCGCCGGGTAAGACAAGCGCTGCGGCCGCTCACACCGCAGCGCTGACTGCCCCCTCTTCCCCGCAGCTTCAGCCAGTACACTCCTCAGCGAGCTCCCCCATGCGATGTCAAGAGGACCCAGCACCCCAGGAGACCTCAGCAGGTGCCTCTCCTCCCCACATGTTATCATCTGACCGTGGGAGGCCTCCCTAGCCCTGTAGGGGATCCTCTCACCCCCCAGCAGTCCTTACAACTTCCCAGCCACATGCCCTTGCAGCAGCCCCCACCCCTCCTAGGAGATGAGGAGGCAGACTTGGGGACGACTCCATCTTTGTCCCCCTTTGCTACTGGTACCCAGCTCTCCCCGCCGTCTGCACCGCCACCCCCGACTTCCGCTACAATCTGCTCTGGCAGCCTCTTCTGACCCTCCACCATGGCTTGATTACCTTGCTCATCTACCGTCAAAAGAGGACTTTGACTCCCTGGTTGCTAAAGTCACAACGGCATGTCGTTCAGAGATACGCACAGAAATCGCTGTCCTGCGGCAAGATCTCCAGCATATTGCAAACCAGGTTGATACCCTTGAGGATGATCATGACCAGACCCGATCTCATGTGTCTCACCTCCAGGACACTGTCCTCTCCCAATGCCAGGTGGTTAATGACATGCAGCGCCATTTGGAGGGCTTGGACAACCGGGGCAGACGCAACAATATCAGAATCAGGGGGCTTCCTGAGGCTAACCAGGAGGAGGATTTGCATGCTACCTTGGGGGAGGTTTTCAACTTCATCTTGCAGGAACCACCTACACATAAAATTAAACTGGATAGAGCGCACAGGGCCCTGCATCCCAAGGGATCTGGCCCCACTCCGCGTGATGTTGTTTGCTGCGTACACGATTATGCATTGAAGGAAACCATCCTTTCCAAGGCCCGTCGTCTTAAAGACTTTGAATTTGAAGGAGCCAAGATTCAACTTTACCAGGATCTTTCCTGGATTACGCTACAGAAAAGGAGATATCTGTGCCCTCTGCTGCAGCTTCTGTGCGACCGGCAAATACCGTATCGCTGGGGATTCCCCTTTTCTTTGACAGCTAGGCACAATGGACGCTCTGCTACTCTGCGGTTCTATGCAGACCTGGAGCCATTTTGCACTACTACGGATATTCCTCTCCCAGATCTACAGAATTGGGAACTGGTTGCTCCGCCACCACCGCCTCCCCTGGTCTGGACGGTCCAGAACCCAACTAGACGCCAGCAACGTTCTTCCAGAAGATCAAGGGTGGAGAACCCCCCCCCCCCCCCCCGTGACTGTATCTTTTTTTCTCGGCCCTCCTAGTTCCTGGGAGGGATATGTTTACTTTGCTCACTAGGGGTGTTCTGTTGTTATTGCTGTTTACGTTTATACGCATTTTTCTTTTTATGGTCCCACTACTTTTTTGCATTTTACTTATGTTTCAGTTTTGGCGGTCGGGCGGGTTAGACTCCCCCCCCCCCAGTGACTGACAGATGTTATTATCCTCAGGTCCCCAACTGTCTACTTTGATCTGCATATTGCTGATCCTCTCCCGCCTCCCACCCACTCCCCCCTCTACTGTGGGAGCTTCGTCCAGCTGCGGACCCACTGGTTGGGCCCCGGTAGGGTCATTTGTGGCCCTGACTTGGACATTTTTTTTTGCCCCCGGCCGGGAGATATAGTCCCGACCACTAGATTTAGTTTAATTTGTGTTTCTTAAATATTTTTGTTTTTTATTTGTTATGCCTTGTCTTTTTGTGTGTCTTTTGTCTCTTTCCCCTCCCCTTCTGTCCCTTCTCCTTTCTCCCCTCTTTCAGGTTCAGAGACTCGTTTGGCTACAGTGGCCTGGACCCTTCGCCTTTATTTTTTTCAAGGCTTCCGACTCTCGATGGTTGGGTGAGATTTGCCTCTTCTTCATTTTTCCTTACGCTAGCTACAAACCCACTCTGTTTTCCCTATGGTTAAGTGCATTACATTAAATGTCAAGGGCCTGGGCTCCAACTCAAAACGGCGAATGGTCCTGCGGGAGCTTCGCTCCCTACAGGCGGAGGTAGCTTTTCTCCAAGAGACCCATTATGATCATACTGGCACATTTAATTTTGCTCGCCATTACTTCCCCTCCGCTTACTCTGCATATTGTAGTCGTAGGAGGGGAGGAGTAGCTATTCTGCTTTCCCGTACCTGCCCTATCACTTTTTCGGCCTCTCATTTAGACCCCCAGGGTCGATATACTATTTTGGAGGGGCTTTTATACGGTCAACCTATCACTTTGTGTAACATATATGCCCCTAACTCTTCTCAGATCCCCTTCCTTAAACAGGTCCTGGGGAAATTGCAAATGTTTGAGGGATCTGCACTGTTACTGGGAGGAGACTTTAATATGGCTTTTTCTGAAAATATGGATAGATTTACCCTCAATAATGATCCTCCTGGACCCTCGCAGACAAGACTAGCAAAGGAGTTTCGCTGCCTTGTGTGGTCGGCTGCCCTCTATGACCTTTGACGGGTGGACAATCCCTCTGCTCGCTCCTTTACATTTTACTCTCACTCCCATAAAACCCACTCTAGAATAGACTACTTTTTCGGTAACACATTAACCCTTCGCTTATTAAAGTCAGCTGACATAGGCCCCATATCCTGGTCCGATCACGCGCCCGTAATGCTAACACTGTCCCCCTCCCACCCTCCAACAAAACGTTGCCACTGGCAACTTAATGAATCCCTCCTTCATTCACAAGAGACCCAGGGTAAACTTCGTACCCACCTCCAAGAATACTTTCGAGTTAATCTTGAATCAGTCCCCGCTATATCTACACTGTGGGAAGCCCATAAGGCAGTAATGAGAGGTCACTGTATTGCACTGGGAACACAGGCCAAGAGAAATCGAAAGGTCAGAGAGGAGGCTTTAACTAGTAGGATCAGATCCCTAACCGAGTGACTAGCGTCACGACCCACAGTATCCTTGTTGCGTCAATTGGTAGCTGCCAGGTCGGACCTCCGCGACCTCGCTACCCAGGCCACCCGTCGCCTTCTCCTCTACAGCTGCCAGAGGTATTATGAGAGGGGAAATAAGGCCCATACACTCCTAGCCAGAGCCCTGAGAGACCGCCGGGTCTCCTCTACACCTCATGCCGTCCGAGATTCCCAGGGCACCCTACAACACCACCCCGACACCATAGCGACCTTGTTTGGAGATTATTACACTACACTGTATAACCTTCCCTCGCCTGCTAGGAGAGGCCCCACCACCACAGAGACAAATTTGCATTCCTATCTGACCTCCTGTCGGCTCCCGGTCCTCCCGCCCTCAGCTCTCTCTTCACTTAATGCTCCAATATTGGGCGAGGAGTTGACTGCCGTCTTGGAGGGTCTCCCTAATGGTAAAGCTCCGGGCCCTGATGGGTTCACTTATGCTTATTATAAAACTTTCCATTCTGATCTCCTCCCTCATATGTGTAAACTCTTCAACTCTTTTTTGGATGGAGCCCCGATCCCGCATACTATGCTGCACTCCCACATTTCCTTAGTCCCAAAGCCACATAAGGACCATCAGGAGTGTTCTAACTATCGTCCCATCGCCCTCCTGAATACAGACCTCAAACTATTTACAAAAATTTTGGCAAATAGGCTTGGCCTTTGGCTTCCGACTCTCATCCACAAGGACCAGGTGGGATTTGTCCCCTGTCACCAGGGAGGAGATAACACTAGAAGGGCGGTGGACTTGATTGATGTGGCCAACCGTTCTTCCACCCCCACTTTGCTTTTAAGTCTGGACGCTGAGAAGGCCTTCGATCGCCTTGATTGGTCATTTATGATAGCCACCCTTGAGAGTTACGGGTTCTCTGGGGCCTTCCTCACGACCATAAGGGCTCTCTATTCTCGCCCCTCGGCAGTGGTCAAGCTCCCTAATGCCTCCTCCCAACCTTTATCCATTTGTAATGGAACCCGTCAGGGATGCCCCTTGTCACCTTTAATATTTGCATTGTGTATTGAACCCCTGGCGGCCCAAATTAGATCTGCCTCAGATGTCACCGGGGTATTTGTGAGGGATAGGGAATTTAAAATTAGTTTATTCGCAGACGATGTCCTGTTGACCCTCACTAAACTCCATACCTCCCTTCCAAACCTTCTCCGAGTTTTAAAGGAATATGGAGACCTATCGGGCTATAAGGTTAACCCTAGTAAAACGGAAGCCCTGCCTCTAAATATCCCAAGCGAGACTTTGCAGTTGCTTAAGTCTAATTTTACTTTCCAGTGGAGGGACCGCTCACTGCGCTATTTGGGTGTCCAGTTATCCTCTTCATACCATACACTTTATTCAGTCAATTATCCTCACCTGTTTCATGAGCTCCGCTCTCTCCTAGATAAATGGCATCCTCTCCATATTTCTCTCCTAGGCCATATAACTGCGGTTAAGATGACCCTCCTCCCCAAGCTTCTTTATTACTTTGAAACCCTCCCAATGGCAGTCCCTAGGTCCGAATTGAAATCACTACAGAACGCAAAATTCCAATTTATATGGAATGGCAAACGCCATCGCATTCCCCGATCAGTGATGCTGGCGGGTAAGTCGGACGGGGGACTGGCGGCTCCACACCTGTTGCATTATTACTGGGCTGCCCATCTGCGGAGTATACCATTTTGGGCGGCATCCCAGGCACACACGAAATGGGTGGAGATAGAGAAGCTTTGGCTGGCTCCTATTCATCCCAATGCATATCTGTGTTCCTCCTCCCCCCCCTACCCTCTACCCCGCTGCTAGGCCCTATCGGCTTTACCCGGTCTATCTGGAATACCTGTTCTAAGCTCTTTCGATTGGCCGCTCCGCACTCATCTATGATTTCCTTTTTATATAATCCACTCCTTCCAAGCGGACTCACTGCCACTATGGTCAGGCCCTGGAGTGGGTTGGGTTTGTTTCACATAGTGGACTTGGTGGACCCGTCGACCTTGGAGCTCAGGTCCTTTGACTACCTCACTTCCACACAGCACTTGCCTACCTCAGAGTGGTTCCACTATCAGCAGATAGTCCATTTTGTTGTTTCCCAGTTTGGGTCCACCCGGGTCTCCCCTCCCCACAGTTTTTGAACGACTGTGTCAGGCAGATACCTCCACTAGAGGCCTGATTTCAAATATTTATAGGCTCTTGACCTCTCAGGGGGGGCAGGCCCCGATGGTCCACAAATATATGACCCGGTGGTCTGGAACCCTGGGCACGCATATTCTGCACAGCCAGTGGCAGGTCATATGGTCCCGTGCAGCTAAATCCTATTCCTGTGTAACGTTTAGGGAAACGCAATACAAAATACTTATGCACTGGTATCATACCCCAGCTTTATTACATACTCTCAACCCCACAATTTCTTCCAGTTGCTGGCGATGCCAGGCGACACTTGGAACACTGTTTCATATTTTTTGGGAGTGCCCCTTAGTTCGCCCTTTCTGGATCGAGGTTGAGAAGATGACTCACATTCTTTTCATCCAGGGTATTCCCCTGGATCCCATGGTTTATCTGCTTAATCTCCCTCCAAAAGGTCTCGGTAAAAATACATCTAAACTATTCCTTTACTTGTGTACCGCGGCCAAAACACTCATAGCACGCCATTGGAGAAAGGCTTTTCCCCCAGCAGTCTCAGAATTGATAGCCCGTCTGAAGGACATTCGCAGTCTGGAGTACTTGACCGCCTCCCTCAACCATACGGTGGAGGCATTTGAAGCAATCTGGTCCCACTGGGATTCCTACTGTGCCACACAGGGTCTCTGAGGCCTGACTCCCAACTTTGTTTCTCTCCTTATTGTTCCTTCCCTTTGTCATGTCTTTTGTATTCCCCAAATTGAGTCTTTCTGTTGTTGTTTTCTCTGATGTAACGGATTATTTGCTATACATTTGACTTGTATCTCTTTTAAAAACTCTTTCAATAAAAATTACAGTTTAAAAAAAAAGAATGACACTGGTCATGGAGTGCAATATATTAGTTAGAAAATAGCTATAGAGGGAGATAACAAGCTCAATTAACGTCATATGCAGCCTATCCACATACACACGTGGACAAAATTGTTGGTACCCCTCGTTTAATGAAAGAAAAACCCACAATGGCCACAGAAATAACTTGAATCTGACAAAAGTAATAATGTATATTATATTATATAAAATTATATAATAAAATTATATTTTATTGGGGGGCGTGGCTAGCGCGCGACATGGACGGTCGCATGTGAGCGGAGCTCCGGCTAGAGCCGCACATCCATCCTGAAATCCATCCTTGCTTACCGGTGCCCGGGTTCGCTGTCCGCTGGAAAGCACTTCTGAGGCCCTCCTCCTGGTTCCAGAGCTCCCGTTCTGCCGGTGTCCTTCTCCGTTGGGTAGTAGTCGGTGATCGCTACACGTGGCCGGCGGCCATACACTCCCACCGCCGCTGCCGGAGCCGCTCTGTCCCGCGCTGCTGTGGCCTGGAGCTGGGGTGGAGCTGCCGTTCTGGGGCTGCGCTCGTGGGCCGGCCTGGGCTGTGCAGGCACCGCTGGGGCCGCTGGTCCTGCTGGCACCCGGACGGCGGTCTCCCCTCTCTCCACGTGGCGGGCGGCCATTTTAACCCTGACCGGTTTGGCCATCTGCTGATGAGGGGGCGCTGAGTCTGGCGAGCTGAGCCTATCTCTGACGGTTCCTTCTATGGTTCCCTGCCTGGAAGTTTGGGAGCCGGCATTCCTCTCTCCTGCTTGCTGCTGGGCACGATAGGACCATCCCCTGGCTCCTCTGGGCAGTAGTGCAAGGCAATATCTGTGGCAGCCATCAACTGTCTCTGACCCATTGAAGGTGTGTGCCTCTGTACGATTTATCGTCCTGCTGACTGCTTCTCTGGAAGGTTTTACTTATAATCTAGTGACGGTTGCTGTATGTGCTACTGGACTGTTGAGTTACCATCTGTCCTCCTCTAGTTCCTCCTGGCAATCTATCTACTCCATCACTTCGCTACTGGCCTTCTTGGAGGCCTTACTTATAATCCAGTGACTGTTGCTATCGGCACTATTGGATCGCTGAGTTGCCATCCGTTCCCTCTTAGTTCCTCCTGGCAATCTATTTATTTCATTACTCTGCTGACGGCTCTCTCTTGGAGACATCGCTTATAATCCAGAGTCTGTTGCCATCGATACTATTGGACTGTTGAGTTACTGTCTGTCCTCGGCTGGCTTATTGGCCCTGGTGGCCTGACATAGAGGCTCCTACTGTGCAATTGCTATTAGCCAGAGACCTTGTCTATAATCCTCTGGGGCCGGCCTGGTCTTGCTACAATCACACCTCCTCCTCTGCCAACATATCCACCCGTACGGAACGCAGGAAGAGCGGCCGCCGACTCTCTAAAATGAGTCGCCCGCAATCAACCTCTGTCTCTGATCGCCTGAGGGGGTTCTCCAGGGCAGCATCCTCTTCTACATCACCATCGCTTGAGGCAGCCTCTCCTGCCCTTCCAGAGGAGGACCCCGAGCCCACTTTAAAGCAAGTTACTGGACAGCTACTGGAGGCGATCCATGCCGGCACTTCCTCGCTGACCGGGAAAATTGAGGAGGTAAAAATCGACCTGGGCCTGCTCCGTCAGGACTTTCAGACCTTGCGAGGCAGGGTGTGTGAGGTGGAGGATCGGGTCTCTCAGGTAGAGGACACTGTTAACCCACTTCCTGCCAAACTCCAGGAGCTGGAGAGAGCTGCAAGTTTGTGGACCCAGCGTGCGGATGACTTGGAGAATAGATTGCGACGAAACAACCTCCGTATCCTGGGCCTGCCGGAGCGGGCGGAGGGTGAAGATCCTCGGGCCTTTGTGGAGGGGTGGCTGAAAAATGTCCTGCCGGAGGCTCACTTCTCACCAATATTTGCTGTGGAACGGGCCCATAGGGTTCCGGCTAAACCGCCGCCTCAGGGCGCACCTCCTCGACCCTTGTTGCCCGTCTGATTAACAGCACGGATCGGGATACGGCGTTGCGGGCTTCGCGCCAGGCCGGCGAGCTTAAGTACAACGGAGCAGCAGTGGCCATGTTTCCAGATTTCTCGGCGGCTCTCCAGAAGACCCGAGCATCCTTCGTGGCCGTTAAGAGGCGGTTGAGAGAAAAGGCTATACAATACTCCATGATTTACCCAGCACGTCTTCGGGTCGTCCATGACGGCAGGTCCCTTTTCTTTACTTCACCGAGGGATGTGGAGGACTGGCTATCTCTTCTTCCTCGATCTCCGAGACGATGATCCTGACGGCGTGTGGTGAGAGGTCCGATCGGACCATACATAAGGACTTATGTATTACGGGATGCTCTTGTTTATTGCATAAGTAGTTTTATGAAAAGTGCGGTTCTGTTATTATAGTATCCTGTAGTCTTATAGTTGCCTGGGCTGGCGACCCCCAGGGCGCCGGTGTATCTCATTTACTCATGTGAACCTGGCTCTGTTGAATAGTATATCTCCTAGCCTAGTGATTATCCATACCTTTAAGACAGTGCCCCGTATACCAACCACTGTGGGTGCACTTCTTCCCCCGTTAATTGTAGCCACGGTTAATTTAACAAATATTGTTTGTTTATGCCAGTAATATGTCTCACACCCTTTAGGGGTGTAATGGTTCATTTCGTTTGTATATGGTTCTTAGGTTGCTGCACACCACTTTGTGTTTCACTCAGCCACGCGCTACACACTCATAGGCGGGTCACTTTTGGGGTCCTGAATTGCCATGATTACATTGCATTCTTAGACGACCATGGCGTCCTTTAGTGTACTATCTTGGAATGTGAGGGGCCTGGGTAGCCCACGAAAGAGGTCGTTGGTTTTCTCTCAGATTAGGAGGGCTGACCCACACCTCATATGCCTTCAGGAAACTCATTTGGTTCCAGACAATTCCAGGCGACTTCAGAAGCCATGGGTTCAGTGGGCGGCTCACTCTACACACACTTCCTATTCCAGGGGGGTGTCCATCTTGGTGCATCGTAGACTCAGGTGGGAGCCAGGCCTCATTGTAAGGGACCCCGAGGGACGATACGTTTTTGTCCAGACCTGGGTTGACTCTGTCCTGTATGTTATCCTGGGTGTGTACTTGCCACCGGCGTCTGATCTTGCTGTGCTCCAGCAGGCTGCGCAGTTTGCGACCCGATTCCCTGGGGCTATTGCATTATGTTTGGGTGACTTTAACAAAGTTATGGATATTGCATTGGATCGGTTCTCCGCGGAGCCAGGTTCCCCCCTCTCTGCCTCGCCCTACTACAATGGCCGGAGTGATCCGTGAATTGGGGTGGTTGGATTTGTGGCGGGTCCGGTTTCCGGAGGCCCACACCTTTTCCTGTCACTCTGCCAACAGACATACTCTGTCCAGGATTGACCATGCTTTTGGAAATACTAAAGCATATTCTTTGTTGCAGACCATATCCTATTTACCCAGGGCAGTGTCTGATCACTCCCCGTTGTTGGTCCAATTAAATAGTAGTACGGCTACTAAGCCACGACAGGGTTGGCGAATCCACCCATTTTGGTTGAAACTATTTGTACCACATGATCGAATACCTGATCAACTTCAGACGTTTTTGACCATTAATTCCCCAAACACTTCTCCGCTCCTCTTATGGGAAACTATGAAGGCATATCTTAGGGGTTGTATTAAGTCCTCCATTTCCTTTGTAAAGAGGGAATCCTCGCTGTTGGAGACCACTTTGGCGACCCAGTGTGCCTCGCTCGAAGCCGCATACGTGGCTAATCCAACTGATGAGGCTAGGTCTCAATGGTTGCAGACGGGTAGACAATATCTGCATATACTGCATGACAAGGCACGTAGGTCTCTGTTTTTTAGCAAACAGAAGTTTTACGAACTCGGCAACCAGTCGAGCAGCTTTCTAGCTCAACTGATACATCAAAACACAGCCTCACCTGCAATACTACGAGTACATTCAGAGACGGGGGAGGTACTGTCCAATAGCTTGGCCATTAGTGACAGATTTTATAGGTATTACAGTGAGTTATACCTCTCCAAGCTTAGAGTCACTGACGGAGAGCTTGCCACCTATTTGGGCTTGATCCCCCTTCCTACATTGTCAGAAGACCAACGTGAATTTTTAGATTCCCCTTTTACGCTAGAGGAGCTATCGGGAGCCCTGGCAGATATGGCAAGGGGCAAATCGCCGGGTCCGGACGGCATCCCGGTGGAGGTTTATGCCCAGTATGGGGGCCTGCTTCTCCCGGTGTTGCTTGACTGTTATAACGCTGCCTTTGTGGGTCGAAGTCTCCCGGAGTCCTTTTATGACGCCACCATTATCCTGTTACTTAAGCCTGACAAGGATCCGCTGGACTGTGGCTCATATAGGCCTATATCACTGCTTAATATAGATTATAAACTCCTTACTAAAATGTTGGCGAAAAGGCTAAATTCTGTTGTTCTCGACCTTGTCCATCCGGACCAGACAGGCTTTATGCCTGGAAAATCCACATCAGATAATCTTAGAAGGGCTCAGGTGATAACTCAGATTGGGGCATCATCCTCACATGACTGGGCGATGGCTTCTTTAGATGCAACAAAGGCGTTCGACTCTGTCGAGTGGCCTTTTCTATTGCAGGTGTTGCGAGGATACGGATTTGGAGAGGGGTTTGTTACCTGGATTTCCCTTCTATACTGTTCCCCTAGAGCGGCGCTGTCCATTAATGGCGCGTTGTCTTCCTACTTTCCTTTGGGTAGGGGTACAAGACAAGGATGTCCATTGTCACCGCTACTGTTTGCTCTGGCGGTGGAACCCTTGGCAATACTGCTTCGGAATGACCCCATATATAAAGGCATAGTGATAGGCACCCGGGAGGAGAGAACAGCACTCTATGCCGATGACTTACTCCTGTTTATGAGCGACCCCTCCCGGTCCCTGCCCAGAGCCATGGCTATAATTGACGAATTTGGTAATTATTCTGGCCTACGGACCAATTGGACTAAGTCCTCATACATGCATATTGGCCGTGCGTCAAGTGTAGCTGAGGGGAATGTGGTATGTGGATTGACTACAGTCTCAACCTGTAAATATCTGGGCATCTTTATATCTAGGGACCATAGGTGTTTTTTGGAACAGAACATCTTTCCGCTCATCTCGCACTTTAGGGTTAAGTTTAATCTTTGGGCTACACTGCCTTTGTCGGTGGCTGGTAGAATCAACCTAGTTAAAATGATAGTACTACCCAAATGTCTATATGCTATAAGCCATTCTGCTGTGTCCGTGCCCCTTAGATTTTTTAAACAAATGGACTCCCTCATTATCTCCTTTATATGGGGAAACTCTAGATCTAAGCTTAGGTTGTCATCTCTACAACGACCAAAGCAGCTCGGGGGTACATCACTCCCTGATCTGTTTCTTTACTACCTGGCAGGACAGCTCCGTTTTATTAGGAAGTGGCTCTCATCTGATCCCCTACCGAGGTCCGAGGCACATCTGGCTCACCACCTGGGTCTGCATAATCTGTGGCCGGTGTTGGAACACCCGGCCTTGTTTAGGGGGAAATTGTTGCCCATCCATGCCCTGGCGGGACAGGTCTGGCGTCAGGCGAAAAAGGTGTCCGCTTATTCTGATATACCTGCGGAGACCCCGCTTTAGCACAACCCTGGTCTGCCGAGGTTATTTGCCCTGCCTGGCGCCCGGGCCTGGTCGCAGGATGGCGTGTCCTCTCTTAGTGACCTGTACATATAAGGGGTTTTTAAAACGTTTGACTCGCTAAGCTCCTCCTATGGCATCCCTAGAACGCAGTTCTTTAGATATCTACAGATTAGACATGCACTTTCTTCTCAGTTCCCGGATCGATTGGACAATATATCTGAGTATCCGCTTATCGGCATACTTCGCTCACAGGGCCCTGGGGGTTTGATATCTACTTTATATGCACATCTGATACAGGCCAAGGTGTCCACTTTGGACGCCCCGGCCTTGACGCGATGGAGCATAAATATCCCAACTCTCACAGTTGAGATGTTTCAAGATATCCTTGAATCTCCTCAACATGTGTCACCTTCAGCTAACAACAAACTGATTCAAACATATATTCTACACCAATGTTACTTGACACCTTCCCGTCTATACAAAATGGGACGTCTGCCCAACCCCGGATGCCTTAGGTGTCTTTGTCCACAGGCAGACTTTTGGCATATGATTTGGGAATGTCCGATCATACAATGTTTTTGGAAAGGGGTCGTGGATCTCCTGGCGGAAGTTCTGGCTAAACCTATACCATTAACCCCAGAGATATGCCTTTTCGGCGTATTAGATGAAGAAATATGGCAACACCATGTTAGAATCCTTTTGAGGGAGTCTTTATTTTATGCTAGGAAAGCTATCGCACTGCGATGGATGGCTCCGAAACCCCCATCAGTATCTCAGTGGAAGAAACTTGTTAATACTGTTCTTCCTTATAACCAGATTGTGTATAAAGGGAGAGGGTGCCCTCAGAAATTCCATAAGGTGTGGGGAACATGGTGCAATTCTCCATTAACCCAATATACGGCTCCCTCATTGCGCTCTGCCATTAATTTACTCATGCCGTGAGGGGTGCGAGACACCGGGAGTATCCACGACCTCTCATTTTGGAGTGTATCCTTGTTGTTATACTTGACTTATTGACTGCATGTTTTGTACATGATAACTGATGTATACAGTATTACGCATGTCCTGATTATATTCTTTCTGTACCGAGTCTACGTTATATGGTCCGGATGGGACGAGGGCCTGTCGAGGTGGGATGTGGTGCGTTGAGTGAATTTACATTGAAATTCTCGTTTTTTGGTGCGCAACATGTTATGTATTTGTTTTGATTCCTTTTCTTGTGTCTGATACGCAATTTTCAATAAAACGAGTTTAAAAAAAAAAAAAATTATATTTTATTATATACAAATTCTATGAAAATAAACAAATGAAAGTCAGACATTGCTTTTCAACCATGCTTCAACAGAATTTTTTTTAAAAAGAAAACTCCTGAAAAAGGCCTGGACAGAAATGATGGTACCCTAACTTAATATTTTGTTGCACAACCTTTTGAGGCAATCACTGCAATCAAACGATTCCTGTAACTGTCAATGAGACTTCTGCACCTCTCAACGGGTATTTTGGGCCACTCCTCATGAGCAAACTGCTCCAGTTGTCTTGGGTTTGAAGGGTGCCTTTTCCAGATGGCATGTTTCAGCTCCTTCCAAAGATGCTCAATAGGCTTTAGGTCAGGGCTCATAGAAGGCCACTTCAGTATAGTTCAATGTTTTCCTCTTAGCCATTCTTGAGTGTTTTTAGCTGTGTGTTTTGGGTCATTATACTGTTGCAAGACCCATGACCTGCGACTGAGACCAAGCTTTCTGACACTGGGCAGCACATTTCTCTCTAGAATTCCTTGATAGTCATGAGATTTCATTGTACCCTGCACAGATTCAAGACACCCTGTGCCAGATGCAACAAAGCAACCCCATAACAGAGCTTCCTCCATGTTTCACAGTAGGGACAGTGTTCTTTTCAAGATATGCTTCATTTTTCCGTCTGTTAACATAGAGCTGATGTGCCTTGCCAAAAATTTCGATTTTTGTCTCATCTGACCATAGGACATTCTCCCAGAAGCTTTGTGGCTTGTCAGCATGTAGTTTGGCAAATTCCAGTCTGGCTTTTTTAAGTTATTTCTGTGACCATTGTGAGTTTTTCTTTCATTAAACGAGGGGTACCAAGAATTTTGTCTATGTGTGTATAAGGTTATTTTTAGAGCTACCTATTCTCTTACATATGAGAACAGCACTTATCAACTTTCTGACCCTTGCTTTACTGGCCAGTATATGTTTAGTGTTTGCCTTTAATAATAAATTTAATAATACATTTTATTTATATAGCGCCAACATATTCCGCAGTTTTCTGATCATTTATATACAGCTTTAGGTCCCTTTAGTGTGGGCCTTATTACAATTGTGTTTTGTACCTCTGATAGGTGGATTATTTATCTTAACTACTATTACCTGTCGCTACCCACATATTAATACAAATCCTTGCTACTGCCACACACAGAGACTTGGCAATGCATGAGCATCATTAACCTGCTTAATTAGGTAGCACACTCAGTGAAGCTAGAACCTATTCATATGTGGGTATTTTATAGATTTTTGGTGGTATTATTTTCTTATAGCCTTATTTTGGGACACTTTTTTAATCATCTCTAATAAAGGTTATTTTTTTATTATCTTTTGTTTCCTAATCCGATGATATGGAATATATTAGGCAGTAAATGAACAGTTAGTTGATGTCAACTTTTCTAGTGGTTGGTAGCTACTAAAAGTGGTCCAATCACAGTCAGTTAGCCAAGGGGAACTCAACACTCATTGATGCCTGTGGGGATTGAAGACTAGCCCATAGGGATTGAAGGCTAAGCAATCTTGTCTGGTTCCACAAAAGAGCTACTGTAGCACAGAATAAGTTAATGGTAAAAGGTATCAGAACACACAGTATGCATAGTACACAATACTAGGCAGCCAGTTTTAGTTTTATGGACGATCAGTGTAGACTTTGAATGGGTTAATTATGCCAATTTTATTCCTTTTGGGATCATCTTCAATTTGGTTTCTCACCTAACCATTTTTCTTAACCACTTCAGTACTGAGTCAATTTCTGTTTCGGGACCAGACACATTTTCAGGTTTTTTGTATTGGCGGTTTTGAGGGCTGTAACATTTTTATCATTTGCGTTATTCAACTAATTTCTGTGTCTTTTTTCGGTGACACATAGTGCTTTATTTTTATGTTTTTATTTTTGCATATATTTTAATTTTTTTATATCCGGGAAAAAGAGGAGGGAAAACGTGTCCATTTTTCACTTTTCATATTTTTTTTTATTTAATAACACAAAGTACTACTAAAAAACTTTATAAAATAGTTTTTCCTTTCCGTTACGGTAATTTTTATTTTGTATGGTGTCATCGAGGGTGGGGCTATAACCTTGAATAAATGAATTTTATTGGCGCATTATTTTATTTATTTTTTTAATTATTTTATTTACATTTTTTTTTTTTACTTTTCTATTAATATTTTTTTTTTTTTTTTTTTTTTTACATTGTGTCCTCATAAGGTCATAATAGACCTTGGGGGACATCTGATCACAATTTTTTTTGTGGGGGAGGCTGATTTCCCCTGTAACTGGGGCTAGTACATTTAGCCCCAGTTGCGGGAGGAATACAGCCTCCTGCCCATTACTATAGAGCTGATCTGGGTCCTGTAGCACCCAGCAGCTCTATCAGCCTCTGATTCTGGCGGATCACATGACCACCGGGTCAGAGGGGAGCAGACATGGCGGCACCCATAGCGCTGTATACTGCGCTCATTGTGCGTTGTATACACTGCGATCGGGAAAGCAGGGAAGGTAATAAACCTTCCCTGCCTTCTCTCTGGGAGCTCTGGCTGAAGTTACAGCCAGCTTCCCATTACAGCAGCTGCACAATTTCGTGGTTAAAATGTCCTGAATAGTTTAAAAAAAGTTGATGGCTGCTGAATTGAAAGGATACCAATCTCTATTAATCCCTATTTATTTTATTGACATTACACCCTGTTTTCATTAGTTGCAGATTTGGATTTGCAGATTTGATTGTTTTAAGGTGTTGGTGGTCTGGCATTTTCTATGATTTCATCTTATCTTCATAAGCAGACATTCACCATTTCTTAAAAGCTTCTCTTATTTCTTATGCTCTGTTGGTATACCACACCACTTTATTATTGGACCCTTCTTGTTCTCCATCTTCTCCATCTTCTTGTTTCCTTATTGTTTATCAGCTGTTTCCACATTTTCCTGCTTTCTCTAATTTTAGATGTGCATAATTGTCTTTCGCTCATTTCATTTACTTTCCCACCTGAAATAGCTGCCTATGTTGAAACTCTCTGCTTGGTATAATTTTGACTCAATTCTCTGATTTAGACCTCCCTCTACTAACTCCAGCATAAACAAATCCTGAATGTGTCCTTTCCTTCTGTATAAGAACTTCCAGTCTATGCACTTATCAAATCCCAGCTAGATTAATGCAATATTCTCCATTGTGGCTTACCGCTGAATAGACTGGCACCTTTCCATTCTATCCTAAACTTTTCAGCTTGACAACCTCATTTTGCTTACACCAACCCTTTCTGTTATTCTGGCTGTCTGTTAGTCAAAATACAATGCAAAAATCGTAATCCAAATCTACATAGCTCTGCCCAACACAGCTCATTTGTGCATTTTTTAATAACTCTTAAGTTATAGCCATGTAATTTACTTTTGAGCACCCCCAAGATCTCTTCACTCGTGTTATTTTCTTAAATTATCTCATTTGATCTACCCCTCTTCTCTTCACTCCCACAAGTTGATTTCTTCTATCATTTAACTGGCCTAACGTAACCTTTTTTTTCACTCTTGTATCTCACCGTATAAGCATACATACCTACTTGATCCGTTCCCTCACAGTATCTAACGCTTATTTCATACAGTTTATATACTTTTCTTTAGAACACTGTGTTTGTGTATTATTATGCAGTCATAGCACTTCTGTAATGTCTCTGCCTGTTCGGGTCTCTGCGCCACCCTCCGCTCGCATGCTGCAGTGCAGGAGGAATGTTCAGTTTGATTCTTTGCTAAAGGTTCTTGTTGCTCAGTCTGAACACTGTCCTAGTACTACTCTATGTAATTGAATTTTAGCCATACCTGCCTCCTGCACCTTGCTTCTTTCTGCTCCTCAGATAGTTAATTTTAGCCTTACCTGTGTGATTGACAGCCTATCAAGTCTGGGGCGGGTTCTTCCTTCCTATTTATTGTTTGCTCACATTCACATTGGTGCTTGCTATTGCCTCGTGCGTACTGGCTATTACTCCTTGCTGTTTTGTTACCTGTATTCTTATTCCTGACCTCTGGCTTTGACTTTGACTATTCTCTTGGATTTTGATTCTGTACTGCATTGCTTGACTGTTACCGACCCCTTGGCTAGCTGACCTCCCTTTTGTTGTTGTTTGTCCTCTCTGCGTTCTGTGTTGTCACTTATATCAAGAAGGGATTGTCGACCAGTTGCTGGCTGTTACCTAGGACAGATCAAGCAAGTAGCCAGGGACAGTGGAGGGATTCAGCTTAGGGTTCACTGTCTTGTTGTGCCCCTCCCCCCAGAGTTCACCAGCAACTACTGGGGAATCACTCCTCTAGCAATTCCCTTACAACTTCCATATGTGCATTTATTTTGTTTTGAACAGGTGAGCAAATTTTACCATACTGTATTTTTTTTATAATATAAGCAAGCACAAAATTGTGATTGTCAACCCATAACTGAGAAGTAAGTTGAATGAATTGAGAAACTTGTTACTATATAACTGAGGACAGACATATTGAATATGACTGTTTAATCATATGATTCTGCAGAAATAAATGAAAAAAGTGTGTAAACATTTGCACAAGCTTTGTAAGATGAAACACACAATTTGTTTTAGTTGGAATGCATGTGAAAAGATATAGAATAACACAGCATGCAGTACAAGGAACTGAGTCAGGACTTCATTCTTTTATCCCGTAGAGAAATCTTGATTCATGTGTGTTTCATTTTCGATGCTCTCTCCTACAGTGCTGCTTCCTCTCCTGTGACTCTCATTGGGGCCAAGGAATAGCCATTAAAAAGTAAACTCTTCCATTTAAATACTGACATTTATGGTACATGACATCTCCGAGATCAGTAAATTTGCATGAATTACCGTACTTACTGTATATACATATTACAAATTGTAGGATATTAGAGAGAGCACAATATTTGGAGCAATATTCTAATAAACTGTAGTTTGATGATGAAATAGACACAAGATACAGATGAAGGACTGATTATTTATTCTGGGATCAGCATTTTTTTTTATTAACTTTTGTCAGGATCTTTTTTTGTATGTATGGGATTGGTGATGACAGATTTTACATGCTGCAGCAGTTACAAAAATCCAAAACAGTTTATTTTTAAAGCAAAATTTTGATTTCCAAGTTTAGCAGTTACTTGTGTAAATTCACGGCAAAATAACACAAAACAAAATACCTGCCCATCTGGGCGTTAACTAAATAAAAGTTTACTTCTCCTAGCTGCTTCAGAATACACAGTGATATCAGGCTTTGCACAGCCAGCACAATACATGCAGTCTCCAAACTCTGATCCTTACTGAGCTTTTTAGGCTTGTATTTATTCCTCATATAATCAGCTCAGCAGCTACATCTGGGATCACCTGGTTATGGGAAAGAGTTAGGCCCCTTGTAGACGACCGTGGCCGTGAACAGTGTGCTATCTATGTATTTCACGGATAGCACACTGACCCATTCATTTCTATGATCCCTTACACATGACCCCCCCCCATGTGTGGGGGCTGACAGTCTGGGCCACAAAATATAGAAGAGGTCCTATTCCTGTCCTATTTTTCATGTTCCCCTTGTGCTGCCCATGCCTTTAATTCGCGGTTGGCCGGCAGCACACAGTCGTCTGCTACCGGCCGTATACTGGAGTAGGAGAGCGAATGGCATGTCCCATTACCAAACTAAAAGTCATTCTATTTAAATCCAGCCCGTACAACACTTTAAGGGTTTGTGCTGTTATGGACACTTCCACAGGACAGGGGAAAAATGTTCAATTACTGGGGGCCCAATCCCAGGGACCCCCAGCCTCCTGAATGATAACCAAGACTCTCCCTAAAGCTTCCTTGTGAATACAGCACCAATGCACTTGTGTGAGCAGAGATTACTGTCCTGACAGACCCATAGCAGTGAATGGAGCTCCAGTCACACAAGCGCACTGGCGTTCCATTCACAAGGGTTATTTAGGGGTACTTCCAATCCCCTGTCCTCCTGATCATTGGAGGATCCAGCGATCAGGCTACTATCCCCCATCCTGTGGATAAGGGATAAATTTCCATAATGGCACAACCCTTTTAACCGCTTCCGTACCGCCCATAGACTATATATGTCCAGAAAAAATTCAGCAACTGCACAAAATCGTGCAGCTGCTGAAACGGGGAGCCGGCTGTAACTTCAGCTGGAGCTCCCATAGAGCTGTATACAGCTCTATGGGTGCCGCCATCTTGTGGCTCCCCTCTGACTCGGCGGTCATGTGATCCGCCGGGATCAGCGTCTGTTAGAGCTGCTGAGTCCTACAGGACCCAGATCAGCTCTATAGTTTTGTGAAAGCAACGTGTAGGAGGCTGCATTCCTCCTGCAACTGGGGCTAAATGTACCAGCTCCAGTTACAGGGGAAATCAGCCTCCCGAAAAAAAAAAAAAAAAGTCATCAGATGTCCCCAAAGGTCTATCTATTATGACCTTATGTGGACACAATGTAAAAAAAAAAAAAAGTATAGAAATGTAAAAAAAAAAAAAAAAAAATAAATAAATAAAATAATTAAAAAAATAAATAAAATAATACGCCAATAAAATGCCCTTATTACAGGTTATAGCCCCACCCCCGACGACACCATAAAAAATAAGTTTTTTTAGCAGCACTTTGTATTATTGAATAAAAAAAAAAATGAAAAGTGAAAAAAAGACCTATTTTCCCATCTCTTTTGTTTATATTTTCCTGGATATAAAAAAAATTAAAACACATGCAAAAATAAAAACAACATAAAAATAAAGCCCTATGTGTCACCGAAAAAAGACGCAGAAATTAGTTGAATAACGCAAATGATAAAAATGTTATAGCCCTCCAAATCCGCACATTCAAAAAACTTGAAAATGTGCCTGGTATGGAAGTGGTTAAGGAAAAAGTGTCTTAGGAACTATGCTATGCTGAAACAAGGCATTATGGGAAAGGAGCTGGGGAGCTCATGCGCCCTCTATTGGATGTAACAAATTCTCAATTTGCTTTTGACTCACCAAGCCTTGAGACAGCAAAAGGGATTTTAGCCAAGCCAATTTCACTTATCTGCATACAGCGCTGTTTCCGGAGCGTTGTTCTTCATCAGTACAGAGCAAAGTGAATTGGCTGGCTTAGTGGGAGGCAATGAGTGGGTTAGGGACAAGAATCTCTCACATTGAGGAGAGCACCAGTAAAGGTGTGTAGAGATTTTAATTGCCTTTTGCCCTCTACTTAGCATCTACATATCACAAGGCATTATGGGAAAGGAGCTGGGGAGCTCATGCGCCCTCTATTGGATGTAACAAATCCTCAATTTGCTTTTGACTCACCGAGCCTTGAGACAGCAAAAGGGATTTTAGCCAAGCCAATTTCACTTATCTGCATACAGCGCTGTTTCCAGATCGTTGTCCTTCATCAGTACAGAGCAATTAAAATCTCAACACACCTTTACTGGTGCTCTCCTCAATGTGAGAGATTCTTGTCCCTAACCCACTCATTGCCTCCCACTAAGCCAGCCAATTCCCTTTGCTCTGTACTGATGAAGGACAACTATCCAGAAACAGCGCTGTATGCAGATAAGTGAAATTGGCTTGGCTAAAATCCCTTTTGCTGTCTCAAGGCTCGGTGAGTCAAAAGCAAATTGAGGATTTGTTACATCCAATAGAGGGCGCATGAGCTCCCCAGCTCCTTTCCCATAATGCCTTGTGATATGTAGATGCTAAGTAGAGAGCAAAAGGCAATTAAAATCTCTACACACCTTTACTGGTGCTCTCCTCAATGTGAGAGATTCTTGTCCCTAACCCACTCATTGCCTCCCACTAAGCCAGCCAATTCACTTTGCTCTGTACTGATGAAGGACAATGATCCGGAAACAGCGCTGTATGCAGATAAGTGAAATTGGCTTGGCTAAAATTCCTTTTGCTGTCTCAAGGCTCGGTGAGTCAAAAGCAAATTGAGGATTTGTTACATCCAATAGAGGGCGCATGAGCTCCCCAGCTCCTTTCCCATAATGCCTTGTGATATGTAGATGCTAAGTAGAGGGCAAAAGGCAATTAAAATCTCTACACACCTTTACTGGTGCTCTCCTCAATGTGAGAGATTCTTGTCCCTAACCCACTCATTGCCTCCCACTAAGCCAGCCAATTCACTTTGTTCTGTACTGATGAAGGACAACGATCCGGAAACAGCGCTGTATGCAGATAAATGAAATTGGCTTGGCTAAAATCCCTTTTGCTGTCTCAAGGCTCGGAGAGTCAAAAGCAAATTGAGGATTTGTTACATCCAATAAAGGCCGCATGAGCTCTCCAGCTCCTTTCCCATAATGCCTTGTGATATGTAGATGCTAAGTAGAGGGCAAAAGGCAATTAAAATCTCTACACACCTTTACTGGTGCTCTCCTCAATGTGAGAGATTCTTGTCCCTAACCCACTCATTGCCTCCCACTAAGCCAGCCAATTCACTTTGCTCTGTACTGATGAAGGACAACGATCCGGAAACAGCGCTGTATGCAGATAAGTGAAATTGGCTTGGCTAAAATCCCTTTTGCTGTCTCAAGGCTCGGTGAGTCAAAAGCAAATTGAGGATTTGTTACATCTAATAGAGGGCGCATGAGCTCCCCAGCTCCTTTCCCATAATGCCTTGTGATATGTACATGCTGAAACAAGACAGCATTCTGAATTATTTTACCTCACGCAGCTGTGCATTCTGGTTGTCTTATACACCTCCATCCAGCACTTTACCATACTCAACATTACATATCCCCTCTCCTCTTCTCTCTGAGGTCTGGTCACTTTTTGCCATCATGATATGAACTCTGGACAAAGCGTCAGCATTCCCTTGTAATTTTCCACCGAGAACTTAAAATTGTGTAACGACAGAAACCACCTAGTCACTCTGGAATTTCTCTCCTTTCTATTATTATTTCTTCTTCATCCAAGCCAAAGAAGTGTAATTGTCACCAACATTTCACCATTAGTGACTTACCACCCTTTGTTAGGTCAGTTAACGGTGCTGCAATTAAGGTGAAATTTGTCACAAACCACTATTAGTAATCAGTCCTGATTTCCTTGGTTAACAGCTTAGGTCAGTTCTGTATCATGTCAACTTTATTGACCTGGAGTCTAACCTACTACCAATGATGTAGGCCAGTGTATTGTGATAGACATCACTAATGGAGTCTATCACAATACACTATTTCTTCAAATAAAGGGTGTGAAATGAGTAGTTTTTTAGGTAAATGCCCCAGTCAGGAGGACCATCCTGGTCCAAGGGATGGAAAAGGAACAAAAAGAAAAAAATGGAATAAAGTACCTCATGGATAAGAAACCAAAGACCAATTATAGGTAATTAATTTATCTAACATAGTTTTGACTAAAGCACAAGAAGAAGTATTTAAACTCCTTTGAGGATATTAAAGATTTATATCTTTTCCAACATTTAATGTCCTTTAGCACCTTCTCTACAATCTAAGCCAGTGTGGATGAGTCCGGTTACAGGCATTTCCTCACAAGATAGATGAGGCTTTTCGAGGGTGAAGTCCCAGTAGCGGACCTTCTGGGCCTGCACAGTAGGGGTCACCCCGAGAGGAGCCAAGATCTTTGGCATGGTCCCATAGGCCTTTTGGGGTTCTGTGGTCAAGAATGGCACAATTATGTCTGCTCACTTGGCTGCTTCGAATCACTCTCTTGCTGACACTTTCTCAAACACCACGAGGAAGGCCTCCATATTGTCCTCTGGAGTATTTTTTTTCAAGGCCTGCTGCACTGCCTGTCTCACATTTTTCACAGACGCCATATGTACCCATTCATTTCAATGCGTTTATTAAAAAAAACAAAAACAACAAAAGCATATCCTTCACATCAATGAAAGTCTATAGGTTCATGAAAAAGAAAGGATAACACCTGTGTCATACATTTTTCATGGACCTGGAGACATAAAAAATATAAAAGAAAAACGAAACAGAAAAAAGCTGATCTACTTTTCATATCTGAGCAGGGTGGGGTGCTGTCCATGAACATCACGAATGTGTAAATGAGACCTTACTGAGCATTTCAGGCTTGTATTTATTTCCCAGGTAATGAACCCAGCAGCTATACATGGGATCGCCTTTGGTTAGGGAAAAAAGTCATTCTGGAGAAGGGGTGCAAATGACACATCCCACTACCAACCAACATGGCATTCTATAAAAATCCACAACTATGCTTTGCTGAAACAAGACAGATTTCTGGATTCTTTTTCTCACCCAGCTGAGCATTCTGGGTGGCATATACACCCCCTCAAGCGCTTTACAAAATACAGTGTTACACTTTGTAAACTATGTAAATCTGTCCCTTTTTATCAACAAAAATAATATATATCAATGATACAGTGGGGAAAAAAAGTATTTAGTCAGCCACCAATTGTGCAAGTTCTCCCACTTAAAAAGATGAGAGAAGCCTGTAATTGACATCATAGGTAGACTTCAACTATGAGAGACAAAATGAGAAAACATATCTAGAAAATCACATTCTCTGATTTTTTAAGAATTTATTTGCAAATTATTTGCAATTTCTGGCTCTCACACACCTGTAACTTCTTTTTTAAGAGGCTCCTCTGTCCTCCACTCATTACCTGTAGTAATGGCACCTGTTTGAAATTATTATCAGTGTAAAAGACACCTGTCCACAACCTCAAACAGTCACACTCCAAACTCCACTATGGTGAAGACCAAAGAGCTGTGGAAGGACACCAGAAACAAAATTGTAGACCTGCACTAGTCTGGGAAGACTGAATCTGCAATAGGCAAGCAGCTTGGTGTGAAGAAATCAACTGTGGAAGCAATAATTAGAAAATGGAAGACATACAAGACCACTGATAATCTCCCTCGATCTGGAGCTCCACGCAAGATCTCACCCCGTGGGGTCAAAATGATCACAAGAACGTTGAGCAAAAATCCTAGAACCACATGGGGGACCTAGTGAATGACCTGCAGAAAGCTGGGACTAACGTAACAAAGGCTACTATCAGTAACGCATTGCGCCGCCAGGGACTCAGATCCTGCAGTGCCAGACGTGTTCCTCTGCTTAAGCCAGTACATATCCGGGCCCATCTGAAGTTTGCTTGAGAGCATTTGGATGTTCCAGAAGAGTATTGGGAGAATGTCATATGGTCAGATGAAACCAAAGTAGAACTGTTTGGTAGAAACACAACTCGTCGTGTTTGTAGGAGAGTGAATGCTGAGTTGCATCCAAAGAACACCATACCTACTGTGAAGCATGGGGGTGGCAACATCATGCTTTGGGGCTGTTTCTCTGCAAAGGGACCAGGACGACTGATCCGTGTACATGAAAGAATGAATGGGGCCATGTATCGTGAGATTTTGAGTGCAAACCTCCTTCCATCAGCAAGGGCATTGAAGATGAAACGTGGCTGGGTCTTTCAGCATGACAATGATCCCAAACACACTGCCAGGGCAACAAAGGAGTGGCTTTGTCAGAATCATTTCAAGGTCCTGGAGTGGCCTAGTCAGTCTCCAGATCTCAACCCCATAGAAAACCTTTGGAGGGAGTTTAAAGTCCGTGTTGCCCAGCGACAGCCCCAAAACATCACTGCTCTAGAGGAGATCTGCATGGAGGAATGGGCCAACATACCAGCAACAGTGTGTGCCAACCTTGTGAACACTTACAGAAAACGTTTGACCTCTGTCATTGCCAACAAAGGATATATAACAAAGTATTGAGATGAACTTTTGTTATTTGCAAATAAATTCTTTAAAAATCAGACAATGTGACAATCAGACAAAAATACTTTTTTTACCCACTGTATATGTTATATCATATATCATTTATAGTCATCTTGGTTAGACTGTCTTTTAGAAATACTTAAAACATCTGACAATTACTCAGTTCACAGTTTAATATAGTTTAATACACCAATAAATAAGTCATGTTTTCTGGATTACATATGTATTGTATCAAAATGTACTGCAAAAGTTAGTAGAGATGGATGCAAAATATATCAGACAATTTGCTTGCAGTACCTTGCTGTCCATGAGTCAAGGTGAGAACCCTACCTAAAGCGGCACTCTTCTTCACTAAGGATGTTCCCATTAGACCCTTCATCATCCTAGATCACCAAGAATGTGACCATTAGACTTTTTTTTTACTTAGCCCACCAGGAATGTGTCCAATTTTTTCAGTGCTAGGCACAGACACAGTACCTCCTGTTACATCATAATTTCCAATAGGAAGATCAGGGTAGCTGGCTCCCCACTATGCCAGTGATTCTGCAAGTTGCCACTGTAAAAGCTTGCCAATACTTGCAGGTCATGTTTTCAGCAAGTTTCTTCCTTGAGATAGCTTTCAGGTACAGCTGAACTTTACAGAAATTCACTGAAGTTTCACAGCAGCTTCATAGAATGCTTCTGATGGTGTTAGAGTTGCAGAAACAGCAGCTTTTTTTGTTCATGCAGGGGATGTGCTAGGTTTAAGCAGACTATGCCACTCAAGGCTATTGCTGGTGTTTCCTCCACTGGCTTTGGCTCCAGGACTCACATGATCCTTTTCGCACAGACACAATGGACGCTCTGCAGTGCCGGACCAATCTTGACTCCCCTCAAAAGATGGGGGATAACTCCTAATATAGGGAGTTTTTCCTGCTCTAGCATGAAACAAAATGTCAAGCTGTAGTGTGTGTGTAGGCTGTACCTTGAGACCAGAACAAGAAGTGGCGCCATGACTGCAGAACAGTTCAATCATAAGTCATCAACATCAGCACCAGCAAACCACACAATACACAGCAAACACTCCACTATCAAAGCTTCAAGAAACATACAGAGCACAAGTACACAACAACAACGACGAGGCCCATCTGAAGTGGAGACTCATTATCATACGCCACAGGTCCTACACTCAAGACTACAACTGTGGAACATTAATCTCTTCGTTAATCTTGACATTAATCTTTTCACAAGCCTAGACAACTGGGAATGTGCCTACTATCTCCTTTATTGGCCAAAAATGTTAGGTATAATACCATTGAAATGCCCCTTGTTTTACCAGGATGTCATATTTTTTCATTTGGCTTAGGATCTGTCTGTATGATAATGTTGGTGGCCACATGACACATTTCAGTGGGATCACATTCCCTTGTCCCCATGTCCTTAAGCCAGAAATACATGAAAGAAAGAAATAGGCCACTAGCATGGCAATTGTTAATTCTATTTTATAGATTTCACTGATTGCATTTACTTGACTATATCCATTTCTAACCCTATATTTGCACCCCCCCCCCCCCTCAATTCTCCTTCTGCTTTTTCCTTCACTGGCTCAGTTAGAGTGAATGATGGACATAAGATGTCCATTCTCATGATTCTATCGGTACTGCAGGTGTTTTAAGATGGAAAACCTGATTTTTGCAGTTTTTAAAATATATAGGCTACATACAGTATTGTGTTTTTTTGCCATGTGAATTATTTTGGGGAGGCATCTTTTCACTGTTCATCAAGGGAAGCAGAACTGCTATATAAAGCCTTCTATATTGTATAAAATGTTTAAATAGGCAACTTTTAGTTACAAAGGAAGCAATCTAAAGTGTGTTATATGTCATCCAGGTTAACATCTGGAGTTAATGTAGTCTTCCTCAAAATTAAATTTCCAAACTTGCAGTAACCTCAACCATCATATGCAGAATATTTGTGTCAATTGCAAGTTTTTACAATAGATGGGAAGATTTGATTTTAAAGCTTTTGCTATAACTTTTTTTTTTTTTTTTATCCCTGGTGGTAACTACATTTGGATTTCATAAGGGCAGATTTTAGCAGCCACATGACATTATTAGCTAGCTAACGCTACTAGTTTATTTTTCCAGTACAAACAGGCTTTGGTGCTTAAGATATCAGAGTCAGAGTCTTTTGTTACTTCAAAACAGTTTATTTCTCAAGTGCCTTGGTTTGATTAATAATGTGTGAACACATTGGTTAACTAACCTTTCAATATAGGCATAAAACTGTGCCAAGAATAATCTTTGTTAATACTTTGTTACATTTGGGGTAAAAAACAATATATATTGCAATGAATGATTGTAAGCCTGCAAAAATCAGTTTTGAGAACCTTTTTCTGTTTGAAGTTTACACTGAAAATATTAGCTAGGTTTTTGAGATGAAAAAGTCTACATTCAATGAATTTTCAGCGCTACATGCTCTAGGTATTCTGCAATGTGAATACTGGATATTCATGTATCATTTTGCTTATGCTATGCAGTACAACTGATGCATATTAATGTGCTGGTTCTCAAAAGATAAACGACATGCTATCTCAGATCATCTATTATTAGGAGGGCGCTTACTAGATAAATATTACTCATTATTAGTTATAAAGTGCCATATATACTGTCTTTAATAGCAGAGATCCCCACTCTGTGACTTTCCAGTTGTTGCAAATCGACAACTCCTAGCAGGCCTTGGCAACCACAAGCCATTAGAATTTGATGATATTTTTAGGTCTTCAACTGTTGGAAAACCACGGGTTGGGGAAAACTGTTCTACTGCTTTGTAAATGTGGTATGAAGTTAGGCAAAAGTATAATTAAAATACAAGCACAGTAATGAATTGACCAACAAGTTTTGTGTCATAAAAGTATGAAAGCTAGAGTATAAAGTCATGTAGGCAAGAATAGCAGAACTGTCCGCCAATCATAGACTGATAAATGGATTAAAAAAACATAAAATACTTTGTTCACATAAACATATGCAGTGTTTCATCATAAAAGAACAAATGATCTCCTTTCATGATACTTAGTGCACACACTAAGGGCCTTTTAGGCTCAGGTCCCACATTGCGGAAACTCAGTTTTTCTTTTGTTGCAGGTTTTGCTGCAGTTTTTTGAGCCAAAGCCAAGAATGTCTACTAAAGTAAATGGGAAATATGCAGGAAGCTCCTACATATTTCCTACACCTTCTGCTCAATCTACTACTGGCTTTGGCTCAAAAAACCACAACAAAATCTTAAACAAAAAAAAGCTGCAATTCCGCAACATGGGGCCTCAGCCTTAGATAGTGTTTTTTTGGGTTTTCAAATACATATAAAAATGTACGTATTTTTTTTTTTTTAAAGCACATGTGTGATTTGCCTTTTAAGGCTAAGGCCCCACGTAGCGTCCCGCAGCCTTAATAAGTTATCTTTGGCTAAAAAGGCAAAACACATGTTTTTTGAATGTGAATGAAGCCTTACACACTCTGGTATTCAGAGCAATTATAAAGGACAAGCATTCCGAAGTACACTTTCACAATAACTGCCCTGCATAATTTCCCTGCCCATCTGATTGCATCTTATATGTAGTATTACAGATACAAGATTATTAACAGCACATCAAACTGTGTAAAGAAAAGATGTACAGCTGATTATTGCATCGGGCTGTATTATAAGATGTTGAAAATTAGCACCCATCAACATGTTTCTTGACATTTGGTGCTTGTCCTGGCTGGGATTGGTCAATGTAAATGAACCTTTAGTATGGACTGTGAAGCATATTAATTTCTAAACAAGCCCTTTAAGCTTTCCTCAGTGGGTTTTAATCATAAAATACTCCTTGTAAAGTAAGACATGTATTAAAAAACGTTCTACATGGCAGAGCTCCCACCTGTCTTTACTCTGCCGCTTAGCCATCCTATTTATAAACCTATGTGAATTCTGCTATTCATCAGTCATGTTTTCTCTGGCAATAAGACATATAGCATAATTCTTACAGAAAAAAAACTTCCTTAGTTCAAGGAGCAGATTAAATAAAACATGATTTTTGCCAAATATCCCTGACTTACATTATTATTTCACCTAAATTCATTTTGTCATCTTAACAAATATATATGATGCAGTAAAAGGAATTTATTTGGATTCCAATTAAGGAAATATAAATGAAATAATAAATAAGATTTATACTGTGTTTCTACTAAAATAAGACAGGGTCTTATCATTTTTTTTTCTCCAAAAAAAGGGGTAGGGCTTATTTTCGTGTAGGTCTTAATTTTCTCCATGAACAACAATCACACATTTGATCACTTTTTAATCCAATTTTTATCAGAGGCGAAAAAGCGAAAACACGGCAGTTTGGCACATTTGATTTTTTTTTTTCCGCTACAGCATTCACCGTACGGGAAAAATAATTTTATAAGTTTGTAGACCGGGTGTTTTCAGACACAAGGATACCTAATGTGTATGTGTTTCACAGTAATTTTTTAGTTTTATATATATTCTAGGGAAAGGAGTGGGGATTTTAACTGTTTTTTTTTTTCTTTGTTTGTTTTTTTTGTTTTGTTTTTTTTTTACTATTTTTTAACTCCCTCCCTAGGGGACTTGAACCTGCAATCATCCCATAGACTGCAATGCTACTGTATTGCAGTCAATGTGAGATTCACTACATTATTATGACAGGCCTAGGAACCTTCATAAGGCTCCGGGCTGTCAAAGGAACAGGTCGGCTCCCGAGGCGAGCCGGCCTGCAACTTCAAAAGTACAGGGGACACTTTGGGGGGGTCACACTCAGAAATGCCCGTGATCGGAGTGGACTCTGGTCGCGGGCATTAGCTCCGGGTCTCTGCTGTAACGGAACAGTAGCCATGGCGGTGATACCGGTCCCGGTATGTAGCTATGATGGCCACTCTGCAGCAGAGCGGCCACCTTCTTTAAGGACCCAGCATCTGCCGAAATCGCATGGCAGATGTCGGGAAGGGGTTAAACCCAACTGTAGCTAGGGATTATTTTTGGAGTAGGGCTTATATTTCAAGCCTACTCCAAAAAACCTGGAAAATCTAGCCAGGGCTTATTTTCAGGGTAGGGCTTATTTTTGGAGAAACACGGTAGCAATAAAAATATGGCCCTGATGTCTCTCTTAATATTAAAGACTACTGTTAGTAGTCTTAGTCTCACTGCCATCCACCTGCTTTGGATCTTTCCCTATCAATAAGAGCAGGGAGAGGCTCTCAATCTATGTATTAAATCAATAGTTATTTGTCTAAAGACCACCATGTAATACTGCCTTTATCCTGAAGAAGACCTTTGCTTTACCTTCCCTTTGTGATGATAAAACATTGCCATGGGTTTCTGATACAATATACTAGAACAAGAGGGACATGTATAGTCCCAAATTCACAATGGTGATTGAGGTTCAACCAACCACATACCAAGTTAAAAACATTTAAAAAACATATGCTATACACAGTCTGGACTGTCACCCTCATAAGGACATCTTGTGTGGTACCAGTTCCAAAGACACTTCATCCGATTGACCTTAACGGCTACAGACTTGTAGCATTGACATCCCACTTGATGAAGGTCTTAGAGAGATTGGTTCTCACACATCTCCTCCCTCTAGTGAGCTCAGCTATGGACCCTCTCCAGTTTGCTTATCGACAGGGCATTGGGGTGGATGATGCGATCATCCACCTTCTACACAAGAGCTCTCTCTCACCTGGAGAAACCAGGGAACACTGTGAGAATAATGTTCTCTGATTTCTCCAGTGCTTTAACACCCTACAGCCAGAGCTACTGAGAGATAAGCTGGCCCTTGTTGGAGTGGACCACCACCTCTCCAACTGGATCCTAGACTACCTCACAAACCAACCTCAGTATGTGAGAGCTCTGCACCTCAATGTACAGTTTTTGCCCCTTTCCTCTTCACATTGTACACTGCAGATTTCAGGTGCAACTCATCTAGCTGCTACTTACAGAAGTATTCTGATGACTCTGCAATAGTAGGCCTCATCATAGACGATGATGACAGGGAGTACCGAGAATTGTACCGGGATTTTGTGGATCGGTGCCAGCGGAACCACCTTAGGATCAAGAAGAAAGACCAAGGGAAGACCAAGGAGATGGTGGTGGATTTTCGCAAGCGCAGATATCCTCCAAAACCAGTGGACATCCAGGGAACGGGCACTCTTTCCACCGCGAATCTGACGTAAATGTTGGAAAACTGGATAGGGACTGGATAGGGAAAGGTTTGCGACGCTTTGCTTAAAAACCCATTCACTTCAATGGGTTTTTAAAGCAATGCGCGGGTGTGCACTTACACCCTCTGCGTCGCGAAGCCGTTTTTTTTTCGTTGGAAACAAAGTCGGACATGCAGGACTTTGTTTCCAATGAAAAAAAGAGCTTCACGGCACAGAGGGTATAAGCACACACCGGTGCATTGGTTTAAAAACCCATAGAAGTGAATGGGTTTTTAAGCAAAGCGTCGCAAACCTTTCCCTATCCAGTTTTCCGACATTTAGGTCGGATTCGCAGCGGACGGAGTGCCGGCGCAAGTGTGAACCCACCCTTAGAAGGATAGGTTTTATAAATATATTTAACTTGTATGTGCTCTAGTTAACCTCAATAAGGTGTTGACACCTTCGTATAGGTAATAGTTTACATTTACATTTTTTATGTTGTGCCAGCAAATACTTATCTTGAAATTGGTATTCTGTCAATTTAATGCAAAGGGGCTTGACAGTTATAAATATAATTGTTACTGGGCAAAGCAAATTTAGAAATATTATGAATTAGTTATTGCACATTAAAGCCTATAATTTATAACAATGAACGTAAGTGGAATGGTCTTCAGACTTCTCTAAGGTTCATGTGCTGAACATTTCCCACGTATTAAGAGTATATTTCTAAAGCTGGGATCTGAATAATTATAGTAACGCTAGCCTCTCCTAGGACCAGAATTAATACAATTACTTATAATTGTCATTAATCATATATATATAGACTGAGATCACACTGAGCTCTGCAGTACTGTAATCACTCAAGTGACCAGACTGATATACTGTGCAGCATGTCTCAACAGACTTCTCTTCAGAATATATTAACTCCCTTAGCAACCGAGCCAAACAACCATCTGCTAACAGCCATCCTCACACATGATATTTACCTTGTAATACAAATAGGGAATACATTAGCCCATGTTAATATTGCTTTTATTTTTAGACTTGAATTATTTTGAAATATTACTATGCATTTATAGTAAAGCAATTACCAACTAAAATGATTTATTACAGAGAACTGGTCTGTAGTGGAATAGATTTTAGGATAAGTAATTTTTTTTTCATAATGTGTTTTCTATGGGTAGAAGAATCTCAGTTGGGTCACATTCATGTGAATAACTGTTAACACTGTTAACAATAATGTCCTACCATATCCACATCTTCAGAGTGTTTCTTTACATGTTTTCTCTGTTTTTACATAAAGTATGGTTTATTAACTTGGGTAATTCTTTAGAACAACAGCCTTGATAAGACTATCTGTCAGGTCAAGCAGTAATGATCATTGTCACAAAGTCCCCCACACACATAACAGAAAAGGTGCCCAAACCCACCAATTCCGACAGGACGGGCAAACTATCTTTTGTACAAGGGGGCCTCCTGAGCTTCCCCCAACAAATTAAGTTAAATTTTATCATGCTCCCTTGGCAGAAATACATTTGCCAGAGTGTTTGTTTCCCTCTCCCAACTGAAACACATATGTGCACTCAGTTGAGCTGGCCCTGCATATATATGTGGAAATTTGGAGGGATATTTGTAATTTGGTTCACCGCTGTTGAAGAGGTATGAGCACCTTAGGATTTGAAAGGCCAACACATGAGTAAACAATTGGCTGTATTTTTGCCTGATAGTATTTCATACAGATACAGCAACAGACAAAGAAAGATCATCGATATGAACCTCAACCTATTAATGTACTAGTAGCCTTTGGTTAAGGTCACCTACTGGCCCAAAATAAACACTACTGATCGTAGGGGATTACTCGGTTTAGACATTTAGGACAGGATAGCCACAGAATATGTTTTTAGTGTCTATACTGTGAAAACTCCTTTAAGTTTTGCAGTGACTTTTAGTAGAGTAATCGCACTAGTAAATCAATCAACAATTAATTCTAGAGTCAGAGCTAATGTTTCATTAAAGTGTAGGGAACTGCCATTTCTACTAGTATATAATGTGTCTAGCTTCTCTGCCCCTGCAGTTAGGCTTCAGAGACCCCAGGCATTCAGTGCAGGGTTGTTTGTAAATACAGTGAGTCAGACACATGTGAGGCAGAGCTGCTGGGGGGAGAGATGTGAGGTAGAGCTGCTGTGAGACAGACATGTTATGTCTGGGGGAGTCTAAGGCAGGTGGTAGGTGTAATTCTAAGGAGTAGATAAGTAGATGTTTAAGAATCTATATCCTTGAGATCAGCTAGTGAAGCTGTTCTACCTTATTTCAGAGCCACCTGTTCCACTTTACTTCACAGTATATAGTTAGGTATGTGTTACCCCCTATATACTCACAGGACCTAGCTAGTAACTGTAGTTAGGGATCAATATATATATATATATATATATATATATATACAGTTCAGGGCAGTGATAGGTTAGGCTTCCGACGGCCAACTAGCTAGTTAGAGGCCCGGTTGCACTAGTAGTTTAGCTGGCAGGTTAAGGACTCAGTGTTAGGGTAGTCAAGCCTGCATCTACTGCCGTCACCGTCGCCCTGTTTGCTGCCTGTGAAGAATCTCATCATTATCATCATCTCCTGATTGGCTGTCTGTCATCTCCTGGAAGAATCCGAGGATCCACAGTCATCCACAGGGGCCCCTGCATCTCTTCTGTTGCCTGGAGGTATTGTGCACCGGACTCTTGCTATATATCTATATATACAGTATAGACCAAAAGTTTGGACACACCTTCTCATTCCAAGAGTTTTCTGTATTTTCATGACTATAAAAATTGTAGATTCACACTGAAGGCATCAGAACTATGAATTAACACATGTGGAATTATATACTTAACAAAAAAGTGTGAAACAACTGAAAATATGTCTTATATTCTAGGTTCTTCAAAGTAGCCACCTTTTGCTTTGATTACTGCTTTGCACACTCTTGGCATTCTCTTGATGAGCTTCAAGAGGTAGTCACCTGAAATGGTCTTCCAACAGTCTTGAAGGAGTTCCCAGAGATGCTTAGCACTTGTTGGCCCTTTTGCCTTCACTCTGCGGTCCAGTTCACCCCAAACCATCTCGATTGGGTTCAGGTCTGGTGACTGTGGAGGCCAGGTCATCTGGCGTAGCACCCCATCACTCTCATTCTTGGTCAAATAGCCCTTACACAGTCTGGAGGTGTGTTTGGGGTCATTTACTGTTGAAAAATAAAGGATGGTCCAACTAAACGCAAACCGGATGGAATAGCATGCCGCTACAAGATGCTGCGGTAACCATGCTGGTTCAGTATTCCTTCAATTTTGAATAAATCCCCAACAGTGTCACCAGCAAAGCACCCCCACACCATCACACCTCCTCCTCCATGCTTCACGGTGGGAACCAGGCATGTAGAGTCCATTCGTTCACCTTTTCTGCGTCGCACAAAGACACTGTGGTTGGAACCAAAGATCTCAAATTTGGACTCATCAGACCAAAGCACAGATTTCCACAGGTCTAATGTCCATTCCTTGTGTTCTTTAGCCCAAACAAGTCTCTTCTGCGTGTTGCCTGTCCTTAGCAGTGGTTTCCTAGCAGCTATTTTACCATGAAGGCCTGCTGCACACAGTCTCCTCTTAACAGTTGTTGTAGAGATGTGTCTGCTGCTAGAACTCTGTGTGGCATTGACCTGGTCTCTAATCTGAGCTGCTGTTAACCTGCGATTTCTGAGGCTTGTGACTCGGATGAACTTATCCTCCGCAGCAGAGGTGACTCCTGCTCTTCCTTTCCTGGGGCGGTCCTCATGTGAGCCAGTTTCTTTGTAGCGCTTGATGGTTTTGGCCACTGCACTTGTGGACACTTTCAAAGTTTTCCCAATTTTTCGGACTGACTGACCTTCATTTCTTAAAGTAATGATGGCCACTCGTTTTTCTTTACTTAGCTGCTTTTTTCTTGCCATAATACAAATTCTAACACTCCATTCAGTAGGACTATCAGCTGTGTATCCACCTGACTTCTGAACAACACAACTGATGGTCCCAACCCCATTTATAAGGCAAGAAATCCACTTATTAAACCTGACAGGACACACCTGTGAAGTGAAAACCATTTCATGTGACTACATCTTGAAGCTCATCAAGAGAATGCCAAGAGTGTGCAAAGCAGTAATCAAAGCAAAAGGTGGCTACTTTGAAGAAACTAGAATATAAGACATATTTTCAGTTGTTTCACACTTTTTTGTTAAGTATATAATTCCACATGTGTTAATTCATAGTTTTGATGCCTTCAGTATGAATCTACAATTTTTATAGTCATAAAAATACAGAAAACTCTTGGAATGAGAAGGTGTGTCCAAACTTTTGGTCTGTACTGTATATACCCGGGTATATATCCTAAGACTGTTGTGGACTTGCTGGTTGTTGTAGTACTGCTGTGTTCTGAGTATATTGTATGTATGTATTATTACCCTTTTGATTCTTATAAAGCTACTGCTATAACCTTATGTGGTATCTGTATGTATTCTTAAGACTGTGAGATTAGTACAGTGATCCTTGTTAAGGCTACTAACTGTACTTCATGGGTAAGTCCCAGGAAGAGATTCTCCCTGTAATACAGAGGCTCTATCCTGGGTGGAGGCACTGATATATTTCATATATGTTCCCACTCTTCCCTTCAGCGAAGGCTTCAGGTCCCATTATACACACAGGTCAGCGCCAGAGTCTGTTGCGGGAGGGATAATACTCATACCCCCCCAAATAGGGCTACAAAAGTAATTACTACACTAAAACCTGTCACTTGTGTGACTATTCATTTTATGTTAAACAGTAGCTGTATAATGCTGGTGCTCTGCACTTTTTGATTCACTGCCTTTTCCAGAAGACATAGGTTGGTTAGCTCTGTGCATGCTCACGTTCCTTTAAGATATTGTGTGCTCACCTGAAAGATTTTTTTCTCCAATCTCTGCCTGCCTGTGTGTGTAAAAGTATGCTTCTCTTTCCATGCCCTGCCTCAGCAATGATCAAATTTCTGTCTAAATTCCTGTCATAACCTTCTGCTATGTCCCAAGCTGTTAGTGATCCAGTACCTCTATTACCAGTATACCTGTTTATTTTTTGTGTTTATATGCTGTCTGCTCTGATTTTAATCTATATTTACACTCTGTGTTTGCCTGAATCTTTGGAGCGCTGCTCCATTGTCTCTGACCTGCTTGGTCAGATGTCACCACTACCTGGACCACTCCAAGATTTGGTAAACTGGTGGCTTCCCTGCAGAAGAGCACAGCTCCCTATACAGGGTTAAAGAGTGATTATCAGGGGCCATTTAGACAAGGCCCCTAGGAGTGGTCCTAAGTCAAACCAATTTGGTGACATAGTGGGTCCACTGCCTGCTGTCTGTTACAAGCTCAATTCCCAAATCCCACTTAGTGGGTAGATCACAAGATTTCTATTGATATAAACTTTTGCTGATTATAGTCCTGTAAAATAGTATATGATAGCTATATTTTTCTCTGTTTAATCAGACCTTCTTCTTTTTTTTTTTTTTTTTAAAGACACAGGCAACAAAGTTCCCTTATGCAAAAACAATGTGGGGGCCTCCTTCTACAAGCATGCCCAGATCACACAACTCCAGAACTGTTCTTTATACCAGCTCTCTCCCCTCTGAGTTAAAAACTGTAACCCAGTTAACCTATTACCTGGGAGCATGGATATTTTTTATTTTTAACTAGTAACCTAGGACAGTGACGGGATTAATACAGGTAATAACATCCCTGATTAACCAATGGATTAACAATTACATCACTTGTGTTCTAGAGTAGTAGAGGGATTAATGGCTTTATACCCGTATGCACATAGACATTGTATTCCAGCAGAGGGCCCCCACTTATCAAGTGTCTTCTATAATACTTGTGTCTTCTTATATTGTAGACAGGCCTTTGGGCGCCATTAGGTGCCAGGACTCAGTACTGATTGCTACCTGTGCACCCCCTATAGCTACGCCCCTGTATTCTAGCTATCGGCTGATCACAGTGCAGCTCATTCAATCATACATGATTGTACAGATATGATTGGAAAACAAAACTTGTGGCCAGAGTGGAACACCTCCCTCACTTGGCCCTTTTTCACCAGAACAGGCTGCAGAGTTTCTATGTTTAACCCTGCTTAGCCCATGTGCTCATCTAATGTACATAGTATGAGGAGGAATTTGAGAAATTCAAGGGTTTCTGAGTGTTTGACATTCACATATCCAAAATCGCAGCCTTCATGACCATGGAAGAACACAAAAAAGTTTGAAATCTTAAAAGTTGAAGCAACATTATTGTGAGCTTTACAATCACATGAAGTCATGTTGAAGGTGAAAACAAGTTGGGGCATATGGGTGGTATGTTTTAACTTTGTACCACTGGGACCCTTAAGGGTCACTAGAACAAAATGGCTGCAGCACTACATTGTGCCAAAGTGATCACAGACCTTTCATTCTAGGGATCAGTGGGGGTAATTTCTTAACAGTTTTTGTTGAAGTCTGCTGTTAAGATTTCGGCCAGGGATCAGAAACCTCCAGGTCTCCAGCTGTTGGGAATCTGATTATAAATTCATAAAAATACAGAAACAAGTTCCGTAAAGCATTTTAATATATATGGTTAAAGGTACCCCAGGGAAAACTAGTCAATGAGACTGAGCATTCTAGTGCTGAATCATGGTCATCATGGTAGGAATATATGACTAGCAAATAAACCAAAATGTCCTGGAAACCTATAAATGAGGCAAATAAATGGGTGGGGATTCACATCTGCACTATATCTATTACTAGCAACAGTGTTGCACCTCATTTCCTGTTGAAGCTGGGAACAATGACACACCTATGTCTGTCTACTAAACAAATATCTATACATTTGAGGTGGAATATTGTTGCTTCATGCGTTGTCTTATTATTGGACATTTTTAGGATGATTTGTGATACATTGTTTGTTATATAATTAGATAGGGCCCAGCGGTTGACAGTGTTCACATCTACGCTTGGTGAAAGCTGGGGGATTCCGTTCCCCATTCCACTTTAAAAATGCGGAGAGAAAAGTCCTGCAACCATTCTGTATTTTTCAGGCAGAAACCGGGCGGGAACCCGGCAGACCCCATTATAGTCTATGGGGTCCGCAGATGTGAACCTAGCCTAAGACATACAATATTGAAAAATTTTAGCCCATTTTATCGTGGGCTAAAATTATTATTATTCAGTGTTGCATTATATTGGTCATGGGTATATCCTAGTTAGGAGCTAGTTAGTATACATTGGTGTACATCCTATATTATTTATAATTATCCTGCGTTGTTTGATTACACTTTTTTTTTTTTTTTTTTTTAATTATTCTATTTTTTTCCATTTTTGTGTACATTTTATTCTACCTGTTGATGCCAGAAAAATAGCTCTTGGCAGTTTCTGGTCCACTGTTCTTGACCAGAGCTTATCATTACATGGGAAACCTTGCCCTTTTTCTTTATCTTTTTAGATTCTTAATACAATTAAGCTTTACACAATGAACAATATCGAAACAAGGTAAGAAAATGTAACATATGTCACTGGCATTCTATGTTACAAAGTGTCATGGTTTATTTTTGCAACTTGTCTTATTTATTTTAACTTTTGTCAGACAATGCCCAGTAGTTCTTATGATTCATATGTATATGTATTTTACCAACTATCATTTTTATTCCATCTGTTTATCCATTTGTGTGGTTTGTATTCTTTCCAATATTAGCCATATGGCAGGAGCATACTGTCAAATTTAATGATGTCCCACAAGACTTCTTCATTTTTCTCAAGACATTTAGAATATGTTTAAAAACTGGCAATGCATTTCCATTTTAATGTCTTCATTTTGCTAAAGACTAGCCTGACAGTATAGATTATCTAACGCTATCCAAATAATTAATATTATTAAGAGTAATTGAACATCAAGACTTCTGAAAATGAACTACTAAAATGTGATCCTCTAGAAGTCATGCTTAGAAGCATGTAATGCCAAATAACGCCACCCCAAAACATCTTCATGTTATCTATGCAAACAACCGCAATTTTACAGGGGTGCATATGCACGCAAAAGACAATTCTTAATGTGTACAAATGGGTTAGGGCTGTTAAAATGATGACAGGTCATCAGCATGTAATGCTGCCATCCTTTGCATATATGGTGCATTAGCGCCAGCAGGTACAAGCTGATAAACAGATTTTCTGTAAAGTTAAGTGCGTATTCTCATTTAAGAAGTTGTCCCCATAACTTGCAGATCCCCCCATTCTACTGATTGCTGGGGATCTGAGCAGTTGGGGAAAACAGGGGAGTCTTTACCCCCATTTTGAACATAGCAGTGGTTGGCAGAATACAGAATGCTCCAATTAAATCAATAGCAGGACCAAAGGTGCCCAGCTATCTCTAGCACTCCCATTGAATTAAATGGAGCTGTTTGTGTGCCAGTCTAACCCTGCTCCATTCAGAATAAGGAACTGTTCTCCTTATCTTTGGGGGTCTGAGCAGTTGGACCCCCACCAATATGGATAGGATATAACTTGGGAAAATGCCTAGAACTATGCATGCTTTTGTTTTTTAAAAATGTTTGTGGTTTTTTTTTGGTGTGTTTATTTGAAAGTGCTAGCTACTGTGTACTTAAGTTCATATGAAATTAAAATTTATTAGCATTTTTAACCCAAATATTAGCTTTTGACCCATATAAAAGCATACCTACTTTTAGGCTTTGGCTACAATTTGACTTTGGTTCTCTGACATCCTGGTGCAAACAAGTTTTGTGGCAATAAAATTTATTTGTGATTTCACATTGAAGTGATGCGACTAATTTTGGATATGATGTAATTTTGTATTATCAACACTTATAATAATAATAATTTCTGCACAGTGTCAGGAGGATATGATGTAGGCATGGTGTAGGAGTAGAGATGGGTGTAACTCCCAAGATTTGTTTTGGGCTCAGTTGTCTTGGGTCTCTGATTCATTTCAGGTCCAACAAGTTCAGATAGAACCGGAAGTGAAATTATTATACTCTGGGGTCTCTTCAGACCCCAGAGTATAAGAGGTGGAGGCCCAGGGAAGGTGTAAGAAAAACATTAATATTCACCCTCCCTCACCTCTTTTGTATCTCCTTGTGTGATGTCTCTTGGTCTCCTTGTGTGATGTCATGTGCCTGGGGTTCCTGCTGAGGCCTGTAATTGGGCCTCATGGTCACATGGGCATGCCAAGTGTCATGATGTCACCATGAGAGAGCCAGTTGCCATAAGGAGGCCCAAAAGAGGTGAGGGAAGGTGAGCATTTTCTTACACCTCCCCTGGGCCTCCACCTCTTATACTCTGGGGTCTGAAAAAGACTCCAGAGTATGATAATTTACCGCACTGCATGTCATGGTGGCCATTTTAGTTCATCTGAGACAATTCCGCAACTTTTCGGTTTTGTTAAAAACCAAACAATTTGGAATATTTGGGTTGAAACTGGGTCAGAGTGAATCGGTTTGCCCATTTCTACTCAGGAGCTGTGCCTGCGCCATCAGTAGTGGGTGTCAGCTGTAATATATAGGTGTTACCTGAGCTATGTTCTCAAGGTCCAGCGAGGTCCAGGTACTACATATACAATCTAAACAATCAGACTTATATATTAATATACTGTTACAACAACAGCAAAATCTAGAACTAATAATAAGTAATGACTTATTAAGTAAAGATTATTATAGCTTTAATAGCATTAGACTACTGCCACATGGTGTTCCGAAAGTGGCTATAACTGCACTCAGTGCTGGGGTCACAGGTGCTTTCCCTTATAAGTAAGTGAAACACCAATTAAATAAAGCTATATTTCATTACTGGCCTGCGGTTTTACTGTTACCACATGGCCAGTAATGTGATATAGTCTATCATTATTCACGGTTTCACTTACTTAGAAGTGAAAGCATCAGTGCCTTTGCTGTGAATATGGCTATAGCCGCCTTTGGAGCTGTGTGGAAGCAGCCTCGTCATGTTTTAAAGTGCTTGATTTGTCTAATAAGCAATT
Organism: Leptodactylus fallax; assembly: GCA_947044405.1. Taxonomy (NCBI): domain Eukaryota; kingdom Metazoa; phylum Chordata; class Amphibia; order Anura; family Leptodactylidae; genus Leptodactylus; species Leptodactylus fallax. Next base: position 7,283,634 of record CAMRHE010000036.1, read on the forward strand.
TAGTAGCATAAATTAGCCTTTTGTTTCCAGTATATCAATGTATGCCTAAAATTTCTCCCATACTAGATACCAAAACGCCTTCCATAAGGCCTCTGAAATTGATTGGTGTAGCCAGGACTAGTAGAAAAAACACAGCACCTATTTGGAATATTACCATGTTGATAAAGAGCAAACTATTATGCTTTTTAATTGTTTTATGTTATTACTACCTATATGAATATATATTCTTGCAATATGCTTGTTTTCTAATAGTAAAATACATTTGTGTTTGCCAGCTTCAAATCTTGACCTTTTCAACCAGAGAAGTCTAACTATTTCCTTATGGTTCCTTACAATCAGTGCTCTGTTACTTCAGAGCTTTGATGACAACGAAACAAGACCAATGTCTAATAAGAAGGAAACTAATAGATATATGTCATTAAAAGCAGTCTGTGTTCTTTTACTCCTCAAATTGGTACCAGAAATTCTAAATGTCTACTGGGCTCTCGTGATTTTTATTTAGATATAGAAGTGTTTTAAAGCTAACATTTCCACATTTAGTCAATGTTACAAGACAGTTTATTCATGATTTTCAACTACAATTTGCAGTTCATACAAAATTTTCTCAACTGGATTCTGGTGTAAGAAGCCATATAAATTATATACTGATACCTTTAAATCTGCAGTATATTTAGAAAAAGGTCATAAGACAGTTAATAAGAATGTTTCAACTACCAGTACCACTGGTACCTGATGTAAGACTTGAAAGTTAGCCATATATGTTGCATAGAAATTGTTTGTGTACCAACAATCATTGGTCATAGCCATTTTAGACCATGCTGGCCATTACAGACCTTCAAGTTGGCCAAAAATGTTGAATGAAGGATAAACAACATTTCTTGGGATGTTCTTGGAGCATTGCGGAAACTTTCTTTGATGGAAACTTGTTTATGGACTAGCAAATAGGGGGACAATAATTTTCAATATTGGTCCCTCATTTGTCAGCTAAAACAATTATTCATTGTTAAATTTATTGCAATAAATGATTGTCTTGAGTGAAATGGTTCATCTGTTTCAATTTATGGCATGCCATACACATTACTTAACTGTCCAAGGCTTCTTGGGCATCAGCTATCCCTGCTAACTACCTCATTCACATATACTCCCTGGTATACTCGCCACCAACCATGCATGTGTTATCATTGGGATGAGAGAAGAAAGCCGCTACCACACACCTCTAGTTGAAGCTGATCTTACCGATCACAAAAGGATAAGGCATGTTTGAAATCTAACGGCTCGATCCTTCACTCTCCTGTCATTTGCTGTTGGGACGAGTCAGGAGACCCCATACAAAATAAGATGGTGAGTTTAATGGATATTAATGTAATGTGTATTGACAACTTGATTTATTCTGCTTACTTATATAGCACCATGAGATTCAGACATTGTCACTGTCCCACATAGGGCTCACAATCTAAATTCCCTATCAGTGTGTCTTTGGGGTGTGGGAGGAAACCAGAATACCTGGAGGAAACCCACGCAAACACAGGGAGAACATACAAACTCCATGCAGATGTTGTCCTTGGCTGGATTCGAACCTAGAACTGCATCACTGCAAAGCAACAGGGCCAGCCAATGAGCCACTTTTTGAATCTGAAAAAAAAAAAGCATACACCAGAAAAATATTAGATGCATTTTGATGCTAAGCTGTGAGTGTAAGTACATATGCATCCTATTTCCAAATCTTAGAGGTTGTTTAATATGTAATGAAGTACATAACAATGCCCATAATGAGACTAGCCTCTAGTCCTACTACTGTATTAAGCAAACAAGCTCATTTAAATGATCTTTCCTGTATAACATTCTTTAGTAGATTTTTTGTGCCAAGCTGAAAAATTTAAATAAAACACATTATGAACATATTTTGTTTTAGGAAGCAATGAAATCGCTACCCTCTAGATCTGGAATTTAGTAAGTACAGAACTCACAATTCTGTAAAAGTTTCCACTTCATTTTTAGTCATACATTTTTTATTAAGTAATATATTATAAAGTTAAATTATTGTAGGCTTTTCCAAAGCTGACAGAAATATAATTAAATTGGCACGTACACATTAAAACTTTTGTGGATGTATTTTAATAGCCATATATTATTCTCGATTCACTGTATGTTTGTGAATTTCAATGAAAAATGGTGCATTGTTTGGGTAAAATTGCTATATTAATGTGTCTTGACACACTGACAGTTGTAGCAGAGGTATCATAGAAATCAGTGAGACCCCCTCCTGTACCTCCCTGCTACGCCACAGCTGTGTCACAGTAGGTGTCAAAAATAAACTGGGATGTAATTCTTCCTTCCTTTTGTGAATAGATTAAAAGGGAGGGGTATTCTGTAGTTTATATGAACTGCTATAAGGCAGTCTATGGACTGTAAAAACAGTACAATATTGCTCTTGCAGTCAAGTTATATATACTGATTATAGCTCTAAAGGCTTTTTCGTCAGTATTTGTAAAATTTAAACTATAATGTGAAAGACAAATCTAAGTTAAATTTAAGGCAAACGATCAACCAATCGCTGCAGGTTTAGCTTCAGAAACCTCTGGTGATCAGTTGTTATTGCTATTAATCTCTCCTACAGTTATTCCTACACAGTGTTGGACTGGGATGTCTAGGGCCCACCAGTGGAATTGCTTCTAGGGGCCCACCATTAGGACCCCTGCAGATCAGCGGTACCGAGACAGGGCTGCTAAAGGTAATAACTTGTCAAGAGTCATGCTGCTCACCTGCCATAACAAGTGCACCACTGCAGTACCTAAACCTACTGGTACGCCCTGTATGGCAAGTGAACAGCGTGGCTCCTAGAATTGTTACCATTACCTGTAGATCATCATTACATCACAGATGTAATATTGCTGGCCTATCCTAAGCACAGGCCATCAATATCAGAAAGATGGATAAATACTTTGAAGAGGATGCCTAGGAATTGGCGCAACCCAAGTCCCGGGGGAGAGGTGTAAAATAAAAAATAAATAAAAAAGCATACTCACCTGTCCCCGGCACTCTGTTGTCCGCTGTCAGTGTCCATTCAGTCTCGTGCCGGAGCCTTCCTGCTGGGAGTTCTGCACCGCATGTAACCGCTAAGACCAATTAGGTACAGGATTTCCAGAAATGAGGCGCCACTCCACCATGAACAGACACAGGCAGGGGACAACGGGGTGCTGTGGACAGGTGAGTATACTTTTTTGAAATGTTTTTATTTTTACATCTCCCTGGCGGACGCCACAGCGGTTACTCCATTTAATAAACAACCTCTTTTAAGGGGTTGTCTGGGCCAAATTTTGTTATGGCCATTTCACTGGTCCCCCCATACAGTGGCCTCTTCAATGGTCCCCCATACTGTATGGGGAACACTGATGGGGCCATTATATTGTGTGGGTGAAGTGATGGGGGCTAACATTCTGTGGAGGGGGGGGACATTAAACTGTGTGATGCATATTAAAGGGATTGTCCAAGGTTAATCTTTTTTATGGCCTATGCTCAGGATAGGTCATAAATACCTGATCGGTCCGGGGTCGGCCTCCAACAGATCAGGTATCTATGGCCTATCCTGAGGATAAACCGTAGCAAATTATGTCTGGACAACCCCTTTAATATACCCCCCTAATGCGCCACACTTTAAAGAGGTTGTCCAGTATAACTTTTTTTCTTTTTTTATAATTAGTCTGGGGCATGTGATCACCTCCCCACAAAAAAAACCCATACTAAACATGCTCACCTATCCCCGGTCCTTCAGTGTCAGCAGGTCCCAGCACGGTCCGATCCTGCAGCTCCGCTGTCTTATTTTGCCAGAACTCCTCACTGGCTGTGACGTCACAGATCCTTTCCTTTAGGCCACTGATTGGCCTCAGGGGTCACGCGACATCACAGGTAGTCACGTGCAAGGGGTACTTGCGCTGGAAGAAAACAGAGCTGCAGGCTAAATCACACTGGGAGACATTGGGGACAGAAGAGAAAGTTGTTTTGGTTTTTTTTTTAACCTGTGTACTTAAAAAAAAAAAAAAAGGTATCCTGCACAATCCCTTTAATGTCCCCCAGGCAATTGGCCTCCATTAGTTATCATTTTGCCAATGCAAATGCATTGACAGAGGAGTAACTAATGTCTTGTGGGCCTGGTGCAAACTTTTGTCTGGGGCCCCCTACCCCCTCCCTAGAGTGAATTCTTGATAGTCACAGTTACGGGTGCTGCAGCGATATCTCAGATACTTGAAAGGGATACAGCTTTAGTACCCACAACTGCAGTTATCAAGAACACGGTGAATGAGCAGCGCAGCGCCAACATGTAAACAATACTGGGACAGTATAATATGCTCCCACACAGCATTATATGCTCCACAGTGGCCCCCACACAGCATTATATGCTCCGCAGTGGCCCCCACATAGCATTATATGCTCCACAATGGCTCCCACACAGCATAATATGCTCCACAGTGGCCCCCACACAGCTTTATATGCTCCGCAGTGGCCCCCACACAGCAGTATATGCTCCACAGTGGCCCCCACACAGCATTATATGCTCATAGTGGCCCTCACACAGTATTATATGACAACAGTGGCCCCCACACAGTATTATATGCCCACAGTGGCCCCCACACAGTATTATATGCCCACAGTGGCCCCCACACAGTATTATATGCCCACAGTGGCCCCCACACAGTATTATATGCCCATAGGCCCCCCCACCCCACAGAGCCGATGCTAACATTATACTCTGGGGTCTCCTCGGACCCCAGAATATAATAAGCAGAGGCCCAGGAGAAGTGATTAAAAATAACAAACATTTATACTCACCTTGTCTTACCTCTCCGGGGCATCCTTGCTCTGTCCTGCTGTCTTTCCCATCTTCCTTGGTCCCTACGTCCTATGCCCCAGACGTCACCGCTGGGGCCTTTGATTGGACCTCTGCGGTCATGTCGGGCGTGATGACGTCATTACGCCGGCGCGCCCATGTCACCGCTGGGGCCTAACCACAGGCTCCTGCTGTGAGGCCGGAAAAGTGCTGGAGACGATGCTGAGCACACGACAGGTGAGTATTTTTTTTTTTTGTCACTTCCCCTGGACTGGTATACCCTTTCCATTAACAATAGGTATAGCGGTTGGGGAACCAGGCTTTCCCCGATCACTATCATGGTAGTCTGGGGCCCCAGCCACTTCCTGCTGGCCGCGGGCCCCATACCCCTCTGGTCGCGGTCGCACCCCTTGCGACCACGATCCTTATGCCCCTGTCGTCCTGATCGGACCCCTGACCTTTGCATTGGCAAAATGAGGACTAAATATAGTCGGGGCTCGGGGCCCACCTATCCTGTTCCTACAATAGGTCTCCATGGTGGCATTACCATCTGGGGCATTAGATTTGTGTAGAAGGATATAGAGGTGCAGTGTGTCAGAAATACAGGGAACCAAATAGGTCTGTATGTCAAATTCTGCAGAGACAAGTCATGATCAGGAAAAGTCATCATGGAGGTCTAGGCAGGATGAGGAAAGCAGAGGAAACTGAATCACTATAACCAGATGTCACTAGTTGTAACTGTAATAACTTATATGGTCTGTGCCTGGGTAGAACTGATATCTACAACAATATGGCTACTGCATGGTGACTATACAAGTCTTTTTATAGTATGTACTATTCAATATGGTATAATTATTCAGTCACTATGTGGTGGTAATATGTGTTCATGGTCTAAAGGTATTATTTGGCCCTTATAGAATGGTATTATTGATAATGTTGATCTTGACATAGTGGATTTTCTTCAGTATGGTGGTAATTTTCACTGTGTGATAATCATACGTGACCCCATTAATAGGGTCCAATAAAGTACAACGCTCAGTGTCTCTGTTTTATTTTCTTTGTCAAAAGTGATGGTGCAGGGTGTGTAAGCCGTGTACCAGGGTGGGCTCCCCAGGATACAGCAAAGTCACGAACAAAGGAAGCGACTCCAAATAAATTTAGTAACAAACAAGATTTTACTTTGTGTAGTAACACCTCTTTGCCCAAAAAAAACACCCAATTATTTACATACACTCAGCCAGGAAGCTCAGGCCCTGGTGTTGTACAGCGCGGTGACCTCTCATGTGCGGCTCCAATATACTCCAAGCTTTTACCTATCTGCAGGCTGCAACTAACCAGCCGCTTGTTATCTTTTTATCACCCTAGTCACAGGAACAATTCAGTGAGTGTGATAGGGGCACCGGCGGTATAACACAAGAGCTTACAAACTTATCAAAATACCCCTATTCCCTACAAACAAAGTACAACCAAGTAAATATAATAGTAGGTCAGCTTGCAAGCAAAAGAAATGTAACAATGTATAAAATGTCTTAGTCTTAGTCCTTACTACCGAATAGGTAGATAATTCACCAGTAGTATGGCCTGTGAAGATGAGTATGCCTAATTAGTCTAACTACAGGCCCTTACTCAGTCCCAAGCAAAACATTGTAATGCGGTGTGTGCACGATTACTTCTCTTACTGATCCAGGTTTGTTGGGTACCTTTTAGCCTTGATGTGGAACAGCTGGAAGCAGGGCTCATCCAGAAAACATGTGATCTCACTGACAGGGCCACTTCTCAGCCGGGTCCTTGATAGCAATCTTTAACTTAGGATGCTGTCTGAACAAACCCTGGAACAGTCTCTGCTTCAGCACCCCCTTGTTATATCTCTGATCCCTTAGGAACCCTTTTTCTCTCACTTCAGTCCTTCTTCTAAAAGCTCAAAAGCACACTCCTAAGATGGCTGCCACACACACTCTGCTCCTTCTTGAACCTCCTCTGCAGAACAGGGTCTCCACCTCACTACTTCAGGGAATTACAGAATTACAGTCCTTCCCATTTCTGAGGTAATAATAATAATAATAATAATAGTCCTTTAATAGTCCTACAATGAGGAAATTCAGTGTGTTACAGCAGCAAAGATAAGCAAATACAAATACAAATACAACATGTACAGGAATGTTCCAAGGTAAGTGGCATTACATTGATAGTAGACAGACAGATAGGAAGTAGCAGAGGAGGGGGGATTTAACAGGCAGAAAGATATTTCAGTTCTCTCTGTGTATTGATCTCCGCTTAGGTCGGTGTTGGTTGTACAGCCTAACCGCGGTGGGGGAGGAAAGACTTCCGATAGCGCTCCTTCTCGCACTTAGGGTGGAGCAGTCGGTCACTGACAGTACTGCCCAGCGCTATCACGGTCTCATGCATGGGATGGGACTTCTTCTTCCGCATGGAGCTCACCATGGACAGTATCCTTCTGTCGCCCACCACCTGCACTGGGTCCAGTGGGCTCCCCAGAACAGAGCTGGCCCTTCTAATCAGCTTGTCAAGTTTCTTTCTGTCCCTGGTTGATATACTGCTCCCCCAGCAGGTGACTCCAAAGAAGATGGCTGATGCCACTACCGAGTTGAAGAAAGTCCTAAGAAGTGTTTCTTTGGAACTGGTACCACACAAGAAGATTTCCATAATTCAGGGACTATTTCCTGCCTGAGGCTCATATAAAACATATATTGTAATTATACCACACAGCTGGTTCCCACAAGTCTTAATTAGCCTTGCTCTTATGTCATCTGGCCCTGCGGCTTTCCTCGCCTTGATCTTTTTCATCTCCTTCCTCACCTGGGCCAGTGTGAAGGTCAGACTGTGGTCAGATAAAGATGGATTTCTGGATTTACTGGTCTGTTGGGAAGTAGCCGCATGGGGTGAAGTCATTGTGGTGGGGGGAACTGAAGGACATGCTGGGGTGGGAGGAGCTGGTGTGTGATCAAATCTGTTGAAGAATAGGTTTAGTTCATTAAGCCAATTAACATCTGCCTCAATCTGGCAGACAGACTGTTTATGACCCGAAATTGACTTAAGCCCCTCCCAGACCCCCCTTATGTCCTTTCTTTCCATTTGCTTTTCCATTTTTTCCTTATAACTGGCTTTTCCATGCCTGATTTGATGCCTCAGCTCCTTTTGTACTTCCCTCAGCCCCTCCTTATCTCTTGTCCTGAATGCCATCTTTTTCTCCTTAAGTAGTGTTTTTATATCAGAGTTAATCCATGGTTTTTTGTTGGAAAAGCACCTCACCACTTTTGTGGGTAATGTGTTGTCCACACAAAAATTAATGTAGTCTATTATGCAGTGTGTGAGTCCTTCTATATCTTCTCCATAAGAATCCTGCAGAACTTCCCAAGCGGTTGTGTCAAAACAATCCCTCAGAGCCTCATCACTCATCTCGGACCATATGCTCACTGTGCGGGTGACAGCTGGTTCTCTACGTACAATTGGCTTGTACACAGGTCAGAGATGCACTAGGTTGTGATCCGATCTTCCCAGGGGCGGTAGGGCTGATGAGTTATATGCCTCCCTCCCGTTGGCAAAGAACAGGTCCAGTGTTTTGTTGTCTCTTGTGTGGCCGGTTACATACTGTGTGAAACTGGGCAGTGTGGATGATGGAGAGACATGGTTGAAGTCACCAGACACAAGAAAAAGGGCCTGGGGGGTGTCGTGACTGCAGCTGGCTCACCGTGGCTTGTAGGATCTCGCAGGCAGCGTCAGCTTTCGCAGAGGGGGGGACATATGCAGCTATCACGATGACATGTGATAGTTCCCTTGGTAGATAGAAAGGTCTCATGCTCACAGCTAATAGTTCAATGTCCTTACAGCAAGTTTGCTCCTTAATCACAATGTGCCTAGGATTACACCATCTATCATTCACAAATACAGTATTGCCAGCCCTCCTCCTTTCCTCTTACCGCTCTCCCTTGTCCTGTCTGCCCGAAGGAGTTTAAAACCATCCAAGTAGACCAGAGGGTCCGGAGTAACTTCAGTGAGCCAAGTCTCTGTAAGCAGCATCATGCTGCACACCTGAAACTCCTGATGATGCCTGGTGAGCGCCGTTAGTTCGTCCATCTTGTTTGCAAGAGATCTCACATTGCCCATAATGATGGAGGGGAGAGCTGGTCTGAAACGTCTCTTTTTAATCCTCTGTTGGACTCCAGCTCTACACCCCCTCCCTCTCCTTTTCCTTCTCCAGAGCTCCTGGGAGATGTCTGGGCAAATGGTATGCAGCCCTGCTGTGACTCTAAGCTGCAGAAGTTTCTCTCTGGAGTAGACAAAAGAATTGTCTGCAGACACAATAGTTCCCATTTGAAGCAGAACAAAACAACCAAAAAGTATCACAACAGTCCTATTCAAAGTCTTCGTGTGTTTCTTCATAGTGCAAAGTCCCTTAAGTAGAGTGATAAAAACAAGACAAAGAAAAAAAAAATAAGAGAAAAACTCAGAGCTGCTGAAACATGCTGCCACTCCAGCGACGCCATCTTGGAAAAAAAAAAACCAGTGGCCTCTTGTGGTCAAACAAACAAATGTCAGTTTATAAAAAAAAAAAAAACTTATTTATAGAAACAGGTACATTCATAACATGAGGGCTGTTTCCCCATCTTACAGGTGTATGCCTAGACTCCTATTCTTTCATTTGAGCCCAAAACAGTGTGTGTGTTTGGGGGGGGGAGTATGGGGGGGTGCCTCCATTAGTCTATATTCATTTATCAACCCTTGTGATCTATATTTGTGAAAAGGATCTAAGTTGCAGTCTGTATTAATTTTGGGGTTTTCTGACAACTAAATGTGACCATTTGATAACTCGTAACCACTGATTTAACCATTTTGCAGCATTGCAACTTTTTTGTAACTGGGGTTGTAAAACATGAAAAAGGAATAAAGTTCATAGTTTTACATGCACATAAAAAAACACCAGAACTAAAGAAGAAACCAAAAATCTCAACTGCACAACTATTTTTTGCAGGGCCAGGTGTACTTTTTGTTATACCATTTTGGTGAATGTCTATTACTTTAATCACTTTCAAATTTTTATGAGAGGCGAAACAGTGAAAAAAAGGCGGTTTGGCACTTTTGATTTTTTTTTTCCTGCTACGGTGTTCATAGTTTGTAGACAGGGCATTTTTGGACATAGGGATACCTAATGTGTATGTGTTTAACAGTAATTTTTTACTTTTATATGTATTCTAAGAATACATATAAAAGTAATACATACATAATATAATAATATATAATAATACATTAGGTATCCCTATGTCCGAAAATGCCCAGTCTACAAACTACGAACGCCGTAGCAGGAAAAAAAATCAAAAGTGCCAAACCGCCTTTTTTTCACTGTTTCCCCTCTCATAAAAATTTGAAAGTGATTAAAGCAATAGACATTCACCAAAATGGTATAACTAAAAAGTACACCTGGCCCTGCAAAAAAAGATGCCCTATGCCCCGTACATGGAAATATAAAAAAAGTTACGGGTGTCAGAAAAATGTTTTTTTTGCAAAGTTTTGGATTTTTGTTAAGGGGTTAAAATGTAAATAAAACTATATAAATTTGGTACTCCTGGAATCGTACTGAAACATAGAATACATGTGAGATGTCATTTTGGCTGCACAGTGAACACTGTAAAACCAAAGCTTGTAAGAAAGTCGCACAAATGCACTTCTTCTCCAATTCCACCCCATTCACAGCTTCCCAGTACATTGTTCAAAATAATAAATGGCACCATTATGAACAACAATTTGTCCTGCAAACATTAAAGGGGTTGTCCTGGCAAAAATGGGCATAAAAATAATTTTTGAATCTGTCGGGGGTGTTGAAAAAAAAAATTTAAAAAATCATACTCACCTTTCCCTGGCACTCTAGTGCCTCCCAGTGCGGTCCAGTCCTCTTGAACCATTGTTGTCTTCTAGTGGAATTCCCTACCGCACGTGACTGCTGAGGCTAATTAGCGGCCTCAGTGAAAGACACGTGACGTTACTACTTGTGACATCATAGGGTCACTTCCTGAGCCCTCTGAGGCCGCTGATAGGCCTCAGTGGTCACGTGAGGGGATCTGGGACATCACAGCCAGTGAGGAGTTTCACTTTGAGAAAATGCCGCAGCAGCAGAACCGGACCTCACTGGGAGGACACTGCAGCACCGGGGACAGGTATGATTTTTTTTATTTTTTTCACCTCCCCTAGCCTATTTTGAAAATAATAGTTTTTCCTGGACAACCTCTTTAAGCCCTCATATAGCTCACGTATAGGGCAGATGGGTGTACTACGTGCATCCGTGTTGCTAGTGCCCCCCCCCCACACTTTCTGGTATAGTCCGGGGCTCATACAGGGACCAGGAACTCTACCAGTTTACATATTTATTGATGGTGTTTTGGTTGATGGGAACTGTCTAATATGAATATATATAATATATTACCATATTGGGACGTATTCACATTTAACTCCTGCTCTTCGTCTTTTATATGGTAGACGCTATATATATGAAGAGAGTGGAGTGATTATATATTACTACTAATATATGTTGCTGACTATATTAATATGCTTTAACTAAGGGATATGTACATAGAACGCAGCCATGAATATCATAGATTGGGTCTGTATGATATAATCATATTTAAAGAGGACCTTTCAAGTCCTCATGAAAGTGTGGTTTTATATACTGCTAGAAAGTCGCCAGTGTGCTGAATTCAGCACACTGTCAGCTTTCCTGGTATGTGACCTGGGGCTGGAGATATTGGTGCCGATATCTCCCCACTGTCAGAAGGACGTTCCTCATAGCTCAGCGTCATTTCTGGGCTGTAAGGAACTCCCTGCCCCCCGTTCCCGACAGTTCTCTGACATAGCCTTACACTGTCAGAGGGGACATTCCTTACCGCCCTGCGATGACGCTGAGCTATGAGATCGCCCTTCTGACAGTGGGGAGATAATGGTGCTGAAACTAACGGCACTGATATCTCCAGCAGCGGGGCACATACCGGGAAATCTGACAGTGCGATGAAATTGGTACACTGTCGGCTTTCTAGCGGTATATAAAACTGCACTTTCATGAGGACATTAAGGGCAGTTCAGACAGTCCCAGGAGATTCAAAGATGGTGCTGATGTCAACAGAGGAATTCATTGAGCATGCACAAACTGATCATGTGACGAGCAATCCAGGATCCTCTATTTTCTATCTGGGCATGTTCATTAGATGCTATCAGATGCCAGTGAGCACATGTAGTGCTGTTTATTAACTACTGGATGCTTTTAGGTATGGCAGTTAATATTTATTAATAACACCTGGATAGGATGCTTATTCATATTGTTTATGAACTTTTTTGGAGTATGTACAGCATGTATTCCATCTTACACACGTGGACAAAATTGTTGGTACCCCTCGTTTAATGAAAGAAAAACCCACAATGGTCACAGAAATAACTTGAATCTGACAAAAGTAATAATATATAAAAATTCTATGAAAATGAACAAATGAAAGTCAGACATTGCTTTTCAACCATGCTTCAACAGAATTTTTTTTAAAAAGAAAACTCATAATACAGGCCTGGACAGAAATGATGGTTCCCTTAACTTAATATTTTGTTGCACAACCTTTTGAGGCAATCACTGCAATCAAACGATTCTTGTAACTGTCAATAAGACTTCTGCACCTCTCAACAGATATTTTGGCCCACTCCTCATGAGCAAACTGCTCCAGTTGTCTCAAGTTTGAAGGGTGCCTTTTCCAGATGGCATGTTTCAGCTCCTTCCAAAGATGCTCAATAGGATTTAGGTCAGGGCTCATAGAAGGCCACTTCAGAATAGTCCAATGTTTTCCTCTTAGCCATTCTTGGGTGTTTTTAGCTGTGTGTTTTGGGTCATTATCCTGTTGCAAGACCCATGACCTGCAACTGAGACCAAGCTTTCTGACACTGGGCAGCACATTTCTCTCTAGAATCCCTTGATAATCTTGAGATTTCATTGTACCATGCACAGATTTGAGACACCCTGTGCCAGATGCAGCAAAGCAGCCCCAGAACATAACAGAGCCTCCTCCATGTTTCACAGTAGGGACAATGTTCTTTTCAAGATATGCTTCATTTTTCCGTCTGTGAATATAGAGCTGATGTGCCTTGCCAAAAATTTCGATTTTTGTCTCATCTGTCCATAGGACATTCTCCCAGAAGCTTTGTGGCTTGTCAACATGTAGTTTGGCAAATTCCAGTTTTGTCAGATTGAAGTTATTTCTGTGACCATTGTGGGTTTTTCTTTCATTAAACGAGGGGTACCAACAATTTTGTCCATGTGTGTATATTCACATGATATGGCACTTTGTACTGCACTTTTTCGATTTGGATTGTACTTTCACTGATAATATGTGATTTTGAGCAGATTTGTGATATAATTATATAATTATGTGATAGATGAACTTTGGCACGTGTAACCCTATAAAATATTGTATGCCATCATTAACACATTGCTTGAGAAAGGTCCATGTGAATTGTACTGAAACGTCGCAGTATGGGGTAATAAAACTCCTCCATTCTTTTTCACTTTAATATTGGTTTGCTGCCTGCTTTTTATTGTAGTATAACATATATACATATATATACAGTACAGACCAAAAGTTTGGACACACCTTCTCATTCCAAGAGTTTTCTGTATTTTCATGACTATAAAAATTGTAGATTCACACTGAAGGCATCAAAACTATGAATTAACACATGTGGAATTATATACTTAACAAAAAAGTGTGAAACAACTGAAAATATGTCTTATATTCTAGGTTCTTCAAAGTAGCCACCTTTTGCTTTGATTACTGTTTTGCACACTCTTGGCATTCTCTTGATGAGCTTCAAGAGGTAATAATTTAATAATAATAATAATAATAATAGTCCTTTAATAGTCCCACAATGGGGAAATTCAGTGTGTTACAGCAGCAAAGATAAGATAAGCAGATACAAATACAAATACAACATGTACAGGAATGTTCCAAGGTGAGAGGCATTACATTAATAGCAGACAGACAGATAGGAAGTAGCAGAGGAGGGGGGTGGTTTAACAGGCAGAGAGATATTTCAGTTCTCTGTATGCGTATAGGTTTCCGTTCAGGGGGTCCCCAAGCGGACTCCCTGAACGGAAACCAAACACAGATGTGAACCGGCCCTTATAAATAATATATATTTTTAATATGTTATTGTCAAAAATAACATCCAGCAAATACAGTTAACGCTAAAATTATTAGCATTCTTTCACAAATGAGCAATATTGTTACCCTAGAAACCCTCTTTAGCAAGGTTAGACCTCACTTTTTGAGGGATCCTGGACTACCTCTACACACTGCTACATGCAGAACATTTCTAGTTCCTTGCTATTGTTTTGTTTTCACCATCCTCTTTAATAGATAACATAAGTTTTCACTACAGCTTAAAATCATTGGAAAACTTTGATAGGCTGAGAACCCATGTTGTGGAAAAGCTGCTTTTTTTTTTGTTGTTGCAGATTTTGCAGCGTTTTTTTTGAGCCAAACCGAGGTGTGGCTACAAAAGGAATGAGAAATATTTAGGAAGGACGAATGCTTCTTCCTAATACTCAATCCACACCTGGCTTTGGCTAAAAAAAAAAAAATAAATAAAACGCAGCAAAATCTGTAGAAAGAAAAGCTGCATTTCTGCAAAGTAGGGCCTCGGCCATATTGTGTTGTTGCAATCAAATGTGTGTAGTTATTGATGTGTTTTTCGGGTCATTATCATGGTGAAAGGTTCATTTCTGCATATACATAGTGTAGGTATGTGAGCCAGAGGGCGCTGTGGAGCGACCCAGGCCCAGCCCTGAAAAGGCCTTCAGCCACACCTTTGAGGGTGTGGCGTGCAACTCCAGAAGGCTGGAGTATCCTGCATGGAGCAGGAGGTGGTGGACCAGCGGCACAGATAGACGGTCTGTGCCAGAGGGCTGGCGTCCACAGGGGACTTTTGCTGAGTGGAGCATTAGTCCGGCTGCTCAAATGGACCAGCTAGGACAGAGAGATAGGCTCTGTCCAGAAGGGCTGGGTCCCACAGAGACTCTTTGCTAGAGCTGAGTAACAGTCAGGACAGTTAGGGGCTCAAGGAGTGAGTTAGGCCCTAACTGTGGCATAGGTTTTGTTTGTTGTTTTGTTATGTTGCCCTTAAGCTGTAATAAAGCCACTTTGTTTTAAATTGGCACCGTCTGAATGCTGTCTCACCGGCGCCCAGTACCACGAACCACCGCTGTTGGGTCCAGGAAAAGCCACCATTTGAGTTTAATTCCCCCAAGCTGTCACATATGGTGGAGAATCGCGTGCAGAAAGAGATCCACGCAGGTCCTGGAAGACAAGTGGTTTGTGATTGCAGTACTGCAAAGTGTGCATTGTGGCCTACAGCTGGAAGAAATCTGTGATTTCAACTGAAGAAACCCAGGAGGGGGTGAGTGATTTACAACATAGCAAGGTGTTTGTAAAACTCTGGAAGAGGAATCCAGGGAATGGACTTTGTGTATACAGTAATACCTCGTACACTCGCGTTTCCGAATTTGCGAATTCACAGATTCGCGATATTTTTTTGGCAACTAACATATATAGATTTTGCTCTTTTTTTTTCAGATCTGTGAAATTTAATTAAAAAAAACACTTCGCTATTGGGTAGTAGCGTCCTGTTCGTTACGTACCCGGTAATTAGTTTCATTTTACTGTGAGTTTATAAGAAAAATGAATGAATGTATTAATATACAGTACTGTACAGTATACTTTAGTATACTGTACAGTACTGTAGGGTAAAGTTTATTGATATTTAGGGGTTAAACATTAGAAACCGGCATTGTAAGCGCTTCTAAGCGCTTGTGCCAAACATTCGCGATTCCTCGCGTTCCGCGACCCGCTCTGGACCCTAACCTCGCGAATGTACGAGGTATTACTGTACTGTGGCACAGAAGTCTGTGAAGTGTTTTGCTGATGGCAAGAAAGTATGCAATGTGTATAGAAGCTGGATATTGCAAACAGTCTATGTGAAAGGCTATGGTGCCATGTTGGTGTTTTCTGTGGAAGACAGAAGAAAATGCTGGTTGTTGTAGTGCCACATAAGTTAACTGTTTGAATACATGTGACTGCAGAAGATAGCAAAAAGTTGCTGCCGGTTGAACCCCAAGATTGCTGTGGAATATTGTGTAATCTTGTTAGTAAACCATGGGCAAGAAAAAGAGAATTTCAGCTTGTAAAAAAACAGAGAAGTTATGCACAGGTGTATTAGTGCAGCAGTCTGAATGCAGAGAGACACAAAACCCGGAACAGATCATGTGGAGTGCAAGTAAAAATAAAGGGTTGCATGAGTGACTCAATTTTTCTAAAGCACCTCTGTTCTATGATGGAATATGTCCCTGCTGAGCGTGTGTCTCATAATGGAGTGCATGGAAGCACCAAAGATGAAAATATTATGGTGCAGCAGCTTCAAGATGAGAATAAAACCATCAGGTTCATTGATGAGGATAAAATATCTGATTGGAAACGGCAATTTGAGGTATTAGAAAAAGAGAACCTTAAGTTGAACTTGAAGTTAAAGAAAGATCTTGAATTTATGAGGAGTTCATATTCTAGTCATTGTGAAAATGTGGTACTGGGTTTGCCTGGAATGGACTGTGTCACTAAGAAGGAGTTTTCTGATATGAAATGTGCTCTATCTAATAAAGTTGTACAGAGTGTAGAGCAAAAGCAAGTGCTTGAGAAGCAATTGCAGGATTTAAAGGAGCAGCATGTCCAAGACTCCATTGCCAAAGAGTGTATCATTGAAAAATTAAGAGATGACCTTAAAACTGCTAAACGTGAGAGAAGTGAATTTTTGCAGTGTCAGTCAGAGTGTCTAGATGACCAAGTGAGGAAGTGTGAAAAGCTTTCGGCGGCATTAATTAACAAAGAAAATGAAATTGCAGAGCTGAGGAAGCATGTCTCTGACCAAGAGAGTGATTTAGAATCTGTGGTGCAGACATTGCAGTCAGAGAAAAACTTGCATGAACTAAAGCAGGTTCGCCTAAATAGTGAAGTCAATGAATGGCGGAGCAGAGCTGGAGTTCTGGAACAAAGAGAAAGGGAACTCAAAGCTAGAATATGCAGCCTGGAGAGGGCGCTGTCAAGATCTTGTGAAGATAAAGAGAAATTGTCTGTTTTGGTGCAAAATAAAGACAAAGAATTGATGGAAATGTCGTCTGTCCATCTTCAGAAAGTGCAAGCCTTACAGGAGAGTCATAAAAAAGTGGAGACTCAACTTCAAGAGCTGCAACTACAGGTCACAGAAGGGGACAGGTTTCAAGCAGAACTGCTAGACAAGGCAAACAGACTACAGGTGGAATTGGATAATGTCACAGGGCTTCTTTCTCAAGCAGACAGCAAGTTTATCAAACTTTCCAAAGAGTTGTCTACACTAGAATCTCAGCTTCAGGACACTCAGGAACTTTTGCAAGAAGAAACCTGTCAGAAGCTTGACCTTAGTACAAAACTAAAACAAATGGTAGATGAGAAAAATGGTTTCCTTGAGCAACTAGAGGAAGAGGAGATAGCAAAAAGAGATTTGACAAAGCAGATTTCAACACTACAGGCTCAGGCGACTGATATGAAGAAAAAAATGGAGGATAGTATTGGGTCCTTGGACTCTGTTGAAGAACTAAAGGAAAAGTTGCAAAAGGAGCTAGAAGCTACAAATCAACGGTTTGAGAAGAAGGTTGCTGCTTATGACAAACTTGAGAAGACGAAAATTAGACTGCAGCAGGAACTAGAAGATGTAGGTGTAGATCTTGATCATCAACATCAGATTGTGTCAAATTTGAAAAGGAAGCAGGAAAAGTTTGATCAGCTGCTTGGTGAAGAGAAAGCTCTTTCTGCTAGATATGCAGAAGAACGTGACCGTGCTGAAGCAGAGGCTTGTGGAAAAGAGACCAAAGCTCTTGCCTTGGCTCGCTCCCTAAAAGAGGCCCTTGAATTGAAGGCCGAGTTAGAGAGGCTCAACAAGCAACTGCGCACTGAAATGGAGGATTTGGTTAGCTCCAAGGATGAAGTTGAGAAAAACCTGGAATCTGTGCAGATATTGTATGAGAACAAAACTAATGCTTATGAGATGCTGGAAAAGGCCAAAAGAGAATTGGACCTCCAGACAGAAGACATGAGGATTCAGTTTGAAGGAAACCTGTCTAATTTATCTGCTGAGATTGTAGATCTAAAAATGCTTGTTGCTAAATTAAGGGTGCAAGTGAACAAGCAGGAGGAAATCAAGAAACAGCTGGAGTTTCAGATGAATCAAGTGAAGCGTGAATAAGAAATAAAGTTGGAAGAGCGCACTTCTCAGATTGAACAGTTAAAAACCGAAGTGGAATCTAAAAAAGAAGAATTGGATCGATTGCAGCAGTCTTTATCCAATACGGAACAGTCGGCATCTGCACTATCTTCAAAGCTGGCAGCACTAGAAGATGAGAGAGACTCGCTGCAGAGCCTGTTAACCTCTAAAGAATCAGAGCTGTTATCCCTGAAAAATGTGATTCAAGAAATAGAGTCTTTATTCAACCAAGAGCAAGATAAGAGAGCCACTGAGATACGGGACTTGAATGAAAGACTTGACAAAAAGTCTGCAGATGAGCAGAAGCTTTATCAGAAGATGTTGGAGGATCAATCCAATATAATTCAGGGAACAGTGGGGGAAGCAGAAAATATTATCCAGGATGCTGACCTGACAAATGTTAGAAGAACATTGCAGAATGTCCTAGAATTAGGAAGCATAGTGGATAAAGAGATGGCATCTACATCTGCTGCCATAGAAGATGTCAGGAAGATTGAGGAAGTTCAGCAAGTTGCAATAGTAAAAACTGAGATGGAGGCTGTGCAGAAAAATGTGGCAGTGAAGAAAGTTCCGGAACTGGAATCAGAGATTTGTGCGCTACAGAAGGCGGTAGAATTGAAGAAAGCTGCCAGCATAGAGGCAGAGAAAGCAGAACCATTACGGCAGCCAGAACATGTAACCCAAAAGCATCTGGGTACTGACGGAAAAAACTGTGATGGTGAAAACTTGGTGTCCCAGTCCTCCGGTGTTAGCACAGGGAATGAAAATAACTTGAAGAATGTTGAGATGACGATATCACCAGCTCCTGTACTATCAGAAAGAAGTTGGCACGAAAATTCTTGTAATCTATCACAGCACCGCAACATGCCTCCAGAAAGTTATGCGTATGAGAAAGAGGAGGTAAGACTAGAGTATGGAAGTGGTTGTCCTGCTGCCGTACAGGTGTGGAAGCATTATACAGAAACCATTCCAATATATGATGTGGCAATTGTTAAAGACATACCAGAAAATGTAGTTCAGCGTGAGCGATTTTGTGAGGGTGTACTGTGTGGCCCTTGTGCAGAAGGAGAAGATATTACGGTACAGAGTTTGTGTATCTCAAACAAAGAGGAGACCAAGCAGCCTATGTCTCCTAAACTTCTAAGCCTTGATGATGATGGCAAAGTTTGCTTTGAGGTGAAGGTTACAGAAAAGGTACCCGTGAAATATTCATACTCTAAAGACATTGCTGTGCAGGAAGTACGTGTTAGTTGGTCTCTGAGCTACTGTGGATCCATGATGGGTGAAGATGAGGATTCTTGCGGCTATTCACTGGAGGAATCAAAGTCGTGCAATGGGAGGTCTGAAGACTGTGCCGAGAGATGTGATGGAAGTGATGTGATCCCCTGTATGGCGAATTGTGGAGGTGATGGAGTAGAGCTTGCCTTTGCGCAGAATGGCCAAGATCTTGGCATAGCGTTTAAAGTGAGGAGAAGACGGAAGGCTCGACTGACTGGAACGTGGAGGTTGAGACCGCCAGATGGTGACATCTGGAGAGACACTGGACAAATGTATAGCATTGAAGAGGGACGGCGACATATGTCTTGTCCCATTGTAACTCACCCCATGGGTAGTGAGCTGAGGGGGAGGGTATGTAGGTATGTGAGCCAGAGGGCGCTGTGGAGCGACCCAGGCCCAGCCCTGAAAAGGCCTTCAGCCACACTTTTGAAGGGGTGCGTGCAACTCCAGAAGGCTGGAGTATCCTGCATGGAGCAGGAGGCGGTGGACCAACGGCACAGATAGACGGTCTGTGCCAGAGGGCTGGCGTCCACAGGGGACTTTTGCTGAGTGGAGCATTAGTCCGGCTGCTCAAGTGGACCAGCTAGGACAGAGAGATAGGCTCTGTCCGGAAGGGCTGGGTCCCACAGAGACTCTTTGCTAGAGCTGAGTAACAGTCAGGGGCTCAAGGAGTGAGTTAGGCCCTAACTGTGGCATAGGTTTTGTTTGTTGTTTTGTTATGTTGCCCTTAAGCTGTAATAAAGCCACTTTGTTTTAAATTGGCACCGTCTGAATGCTGTCTCACCGGCGCCCAGTACCACGAACCACCGCTGTTGGGACCAGGAAAAGCCACCATTTGAGTTTAATTCCCCCAAGCTGTCACAATAGTTACTACCTACTGCAGTATCTCAGCATCATGTTTATCAATGACTACTCAAGAAGATATTCTTCTCTTTTTGTACCTATGTTTTGCTTTTTTCAAAGATAACATAATTGACCCCTTCTGGCCACAGAATTTTTCAGTTCCAGCACATGTTTGTCATGTAACCCAGTTGACTACTGAATGCCAGTGGTCACATGATGTGTTGGGAGTCAATGACTGGCTCTACTTCTAGTCCTATTAAGATAACTAATAGGCTATACCATTCTACTTTTCAGACAAGGTAGTAACTTGCTATTGTTAATATTTTACTTTTTGTTTGCCCCCTGGCAGGAGACGTAGTCCTGCTCATTATTTGCCATATGACAGTTTGGATTTGTTTTCCCTGTCTTTGTCTTTCATGTCTTCCCCTCCCTTCTCTCCCCCCTCCCTCCCCATTTCTCCTAGGTCCGGAGACCCACCTCTGCATGAAGGCACATTGTTGCAACGTTAGACCCTGCTAGATAGACCCGTAATGGGTGACCTTGCCTCCACATTTCTGTTTCTCTTACACTTGGTTCCTCATGGTTACATGTGTCACTGTGAACATTAAGAAAATGAATTTTGCTGCACACACAAAAGTTTCTTTGTGATGAACTAAGTGAAAATTTATTAGCACAATAATTTGTGAAAAAGGTGCTTTACAGATGCAATAGCAACGCCATGTAAAAGGTGCTTTACAGATGCAATAACAACGCCATGTTATGTAGAGTATGATGAAATAGAGATGTTGATCAAAAATTGCAACGTTTCGGTCTTCAGACCTTTATCCTGCTAGATCTATGATGAATATACATAGAAATATATTATAGACAAAGTGTGGCGAAGGATAAAATACACATGGGACTGCAAAGGAAGGAAAAGCATATATACATAAGGATACAATGCACCAAGGATAAAATAAAATCAATACATATGGAACTATATATAAGGGGGAAGCATGTAAGTAAATGAGAGGCAAGCATACATACAAAAAGATACGGATTCTAATAGAAATTGTGGGAGAGACAGGAAGAAGATCAAGCACAGGGAAGAAATGTAAAAAAAAAAAAAAAAGAAAACTAGGAGGAAAGAGGAAAGCTGGTATATAATATAAGGATCAACCGACAAACACAGCAGGGGGAAAGAAAATATCAAGAGCAGGAAAGAAGGGACTGATAAAAGGAGCAAAAAGTGTAACATGATACAGAGTGTGTATAATGAAGATGCAGACAAACATACCTATCCACAGCATGTAGGAAGGATACATGAGGCGTTGGTTGCAACATGGGGCATGAAAGCGTTATAAATAATGTAAATAAGCCCTAATTGGAAAGCGTGGGCACCGCGACACCAGAAATGACGTCACAGTGCAGAACGGACAATGTACTTAGGAAAAAGGAGGTAAAGTAAACAAGGGCCTAGTAAATACAATAGTCAGGGCATTGGTTACAGCGTGGAGCACAATAACGTTATAACGAATGTTATAGGAATGAGTACTAATTAGAAAGTGCTGGAATCGCGACACCGGAAATAACGTCACGGTGCAGCGCCAGTAATGTACATAGGGAAACAAAGGACATGTTACTCTAGTGCCTAGTAGACACATACAACGAGCGCTATAGGAAGCGGAAGTCACGTGACCAACAGCATCACTGTTATACATGCATTCCAACGGTGCATTACACCCATGGAACGCATAGTGGAACGCAAATAGAGAAAAAGAAAGAAAAAGACAATGTGGAAAAAGTAGGTATGCAAAATTAAAGGGAGGTATATAATGGGAACTAGGTAATAAAAGAGGAAGAAATGAAGTTAAGGGCAGAATATAAGAGAGAAAAAAGGAGGGAAAAAGAAAGAAAAAAAGAAGAAAAGAAAGAACAGATATTAGTAGATAAATGAATACAAAAAGAGAAACCATGGAATAAGGGAATTGCAGAAATTAATACCATGAAATTAAATTACACATGGGGTAATAAATGAGGAAAAAATACAAATAAAAGAATAAAAAAATCACAACATTAATGAGATAATGGGAGAGGACAAAAGTATAGATACAATATATAAGGTTATGGGTAGGAGGAAAACTATCTTATACTATGTATTGCTAAAGCTATACTATACCCAAACCGAAGGAATAAGAAGATTGGTTAATATCAAGCGTCTGACACAGAAAAGGGGGGAAAAATTAAATATATAGGTTACCAGGCAGGGCTGCCCTCTCTCTGCTCTTATCTTTGCGCTCTGTATCGAACCATTGGCTGTTAAGATAAGACACAATCCAGATATTACGGGGATTATGGTACAAGATAGAGAGTTTAAGGTATCTCTTTTTGCCGCCAATGTCCTCCTCACCCTCACTCGTCTGCACACTACCTTGCCAAACCTGTGGCATACATTGGGTGTCTATGGTAGGCTCTCAACATATAAGGTTAACCGCTCTAAAACAGAAGCCCTCCTAATTAACTTTAACAGTCAAGATGTCCATATTCTCGAAATTGCTGTGTTATTTTGAAACGCTCCCGGTGGCGGTCTCGCACTCTGAAATTCGTAGCTTCCAGAAGGCAGTTTTGCAATTTAGTTGGAGAGCTAAGCATCCCCATATTCCTTGGTTGGGAATGTTGACAGGGAGGGGCAGTGGAGGATTGGCGGTCCCACATATTCTCCACTACTATTGGGCAGCCCACTTAAGATGTATCCCTTTTTGTGCGGCTTTGCCTGCTTATGCTAAATGGGTCTTTCCTGTTTAACCACTTCAGTACTGGGCCAATTTCTCTGGTTCAGGACCAGACACATTTTCAGGTTTTTTGTGCGGTGTGAGAAGGCGACAGGTAAGGTTCTGGAAGGTCGCTAAATCTCCCCCAGATTCCTCACTTATGTGTGGCAAATGGGGTTACAATACAGCAAAACTGTAACAAAACCTCAGCTGTGAGAAGTGTCTTTCTGTTGGTATGTAACCTATTCTAGTTCTGATAGGGAGGGGCCCTGAAGCACAGCTGGGAGCTTGGCCTTGTTAAAGGCCTATAGAAGACTGTAAAGTCCTCAGTCTTGGGCAGTTTCTGGGGGAGAGGTGTAGACGGGTTCTGTCCCAACCTTGTAAAGACGGGTGAGACTCCATCGTGAACTGCTGCCATTGTTTTTGCCCTCTGTGTTGACCATGTGGTTGAAGCAAGCCACCCGTACAGGGTATTTCTGTGTTTATTTAGTAGCTCAGACAAGCAGGAGTTCTGTTGTTGTTTTGCCTGAAAGTTAAGGCTTATTTTGTTTTTGCCAATTTTTGTAAAATAAATGTACAGGGTGAAACCTGTTGGAACCTAATTTTTTTTTGTGTCTGTCTGCTGCTGCCACTGAGCCAATCCTCCCACAGAGGTTATAACATTTTTATCATTTGAGTCTTTATTTCGGTGACACATAGGGCTTTATTATGTTTTTTATTTATTTTTTTTATATCTGGGAAAATATAAACTAAAGAGGGAAAACGTATCTGTTTTAGTAGCACAAAGTGCTGCTAAAAAAACTTTTTAAAATAGTTTTTCCTCTCTGTCATGGTAATTTTTATTTTGAATTGTGTCAGAGGGGGTTGGGGTAGAACCTGTGATATGGGTGTGGTTTTGGCGTATTATTTTTATCTATTTTTTTAAATTATTTTACTTTAATTTTTATTTTTTACTCTTCTATTTATGTATTTATTTTATTTTTACATTGTGTCCCCATAAGGTCATAATAGACTTTTTTGGGGGCATCTGAACACTATTTTTGTCAGTGAGGGGGCTGATTTCCCCTGTAACTGGGGTTGATAGCTTAGATACAGGAGCCTCCTGCCCATGACTGCAGAGCTGATCTGGATCCTCAGCAGATCTCTGATCTCTGATCCCCCGTGGATCACGTGACTGCCGGGCCAGAGGGGAGTCGCATCATGGTGGCTCTCATAGCTGTGTATACAGTGCTCGTTGAGTGCTGTGTGCACAGCAATCGGGAAGGCAGGGATGGCAATAAATCGTCCCTGCCTTCTCTAGAGGAGCTCTAGCTATAGTAACAGCTGGCTCCCTACATCTGCTTAAAACTGCAAGGACATACAAGTATGCATACCTCCCAACTTTTAAAGGACAGAAAGAGAGATAAATTGTGCGCTGTGGCATATTTAGCTCCACCCATTTCTAAATTGACTCCGCCTATTCCCATCCATTTCTCTTTGTGCTTCCCACACAGTATAATGCTCTTACAGTCACCCTAATATTATATGCCCCCACATTATAATGTTGTCTTCAAATTGACCCCACAGTATAAAGCCTCTCTCCTGGTGCACCCACAATTTAATGTCCCCCTCATATGCCCCCCACAGTTTCATGCAGTCCCATGTAGACAGCATTATCCTCCCTCCCTGCTTCAGCTCCACCCAAGATGCAGTCCCATGTAAAAAGTATTACCCCCTCCACCTTCAACATGCAGTCCGATGTAGACAGCATCATCCTCTCTCCCTGCTTCAGCTCAATCCAACATGCAGTCCCATGCAGACATCACCCTCTCTTTATTCAGCCCCCTTCAATTTATGCATAAAAAAATAAATAAAAAACAAATAAAAAAGCACCACCGTCTCCCCCTTCAGCCCACTACAACATGGAGTCCCATTTAACCATCATTACTCTTTCTTCCAAAGTTTAGCCCCCTCCAACATGTAGTTCCAAATAATCATCATACACTCTCTGCCTTCTTCCCCTCTAGTGCACAGTGTGCAGGGTTGTTGAGCATTAACACTGCACACCTGGTGATTCACCCCACACAGACATGAGTTGTGGCTAGTACTTACAGGAGACTAGCTGCCAGGTACTTATGCTGTGCTCTGCTCTGTGCTGCGCTGGACTGTAGAGGAGGTGGGCTCATAGGTCACATGAGTGGTCACATCAGCGGAAGCATTGCGTGACTTGTATGAGCTGTGGGGGAGGAGACTCAGCAGAGAGGACCTGAGATAAGAGCTGGTGGATCGGAGCAAAGTTTGTTAATGAGCAAAACACTTCAGGGGCATAGCGGGACAAGCTGTAAGCCATCCGGGACGGCGGAACAGCAGTGTAATATCGGGACTGTCCTGCTGGATCCAGTCGGGAGCTATGGGTACGTCCTTGCAGAACAAGAGAACCACTATCTGGATGTATAAACTGTATGGGCGGTCCGGAAGTGGTTAATCCACTTCTTCTGGAGGGTGTGACAGCCAACATAGTTCATATTTGGACAGTGGCAGGTTTAGTTAGGTTGGCAGATATGGTAAATCCTACTATGGAGCACAGGCCATTAGACTACCTTACTTACACTTTAGGCCTGCCCAGCTCAGAATGGTTTCATTACCAGCAGGTTGTACATTTTACCTGCTCCCTCTATGGGGGCTTGAAAGTCTCGCTCCCTACCCAGTTTGAGAGGCTCTGTAGAGCTGATACTTCCACAAAGGGCTTAATTTCTGCTTTTTACCAGATCCTTTCCTTCCTGGAACGAAGAGATCCTCCTGTGCATAGATACCAGTCTCAATGGGAGGAGGAAATAGGGAGGTCAATTTGCCCTGAACAGTGGTGGATTATATGGTCCTGTTCCTCAAAGTATTCTACTTGTGTGACATTTAAGGAGATGCAGTATAAGCTCTGATGCACTGGTATCACACCACTGCCCTGCTCCACTCCTCAAATAACTCAATCCCCTCTGAAAGTTGGCGACTTTTGGGACTGCCCTACGATATGGACATTCTGGGCGGAGGTCGAGACGATGGTTAATGATCTTTTCATACAGGGCGTCCCATTGCATTCCTTAACCTATGTCCTGAATCTGCCGCCTAGACATCTTGGTTAGAAAACCAAGGGCCATTATAACTTGTATTCTGCAATGTTTAGCAGTTTTCCCCTCTGCTGCTCTATCTTTAGTATGCAGTTCTCTAACTGCTGGTGAGTGGAAACTAACTACCATACTCACATTAAATGCAGTAAATATATAGAGAAGTACTGGATATACTGATGTGATTACAGTACTTTGGTTGTGACAGAAAATTCCAATTTTGGTTGTGACAGAACTCCAATTTAGGTTGTATGCTCACGACCATGTGCTTTGTCAGTGTAACTCATTAGTCTCTATGGCCCCACACACACTGGTGTATTATCACAGTCCCGTGTATGTGGCAATGAGTCTGAGGAGAAACTCAGCACGGGTCCTATACTAGACTTTTATAGACATGTGTAATCTGAGTTATGTGAATTGCAGTCTGTCTTGAGACTAATATAGTAGAATTTTTAGATTGAAAGTCAGTTTAGCAGAGGGAAGGGTGAGCAAAGAAACAGCCTGATAAGAGCAGAAAGAAGCATTTTTCTCCAATAAGATATAATGTATTAGCAAGTCTCTTGTACTCACTTATACTATTGATGCAGGCCAAATTTTTTCAAAATGTCGCAATGATGGTTAGGTAATTTCAACCATTTACTGATACGTGTAAGTTTACAACCGGATCTATCATTGTGGATGATCTATATTTAATTTTGTTTATGTTGATGATGTGAGAGTGTGAACCTAGAGGGCAATGGGGGAGCAACCCAAAACCAGGATTGAAAAGGTCCTCGACCACACTCATACCTGGGGCCTCACTCTAGAAGCAGTACACACAGCAGGAGAGTGCTGCTAGTGACCTGCAGGGAGCAGGTGGATGGTGGACCAGTTAGAGACAGACAGGTGGTCTGTCCCAAGAGGACTGGATTCCACAAATGGACTTGGTTAAGCTCAGTTTGAGCCTGACTGCTGAGGAAAAACCTCAGCAAAGCTTCTTGCCCCCAGAAGTTAGTCAGGGCTCAAGAAGTGAGGTATTGCCCTGTATGTGGGCTAGGCTGTTTTGTTATTTTTTTCTGGGGGCTGTTTATTTGGCACCCAACGCCACAAACACCTCTGTAAAGTCTAGGAAGCTGCCACCTTTGAAGCTAAACTACCCCCAATTGTCACAATTGGTATAATACATATTTCAGATGTATGAAACCTTATATTTGCACTGTCTTTGCCATTATATTAGTTGCTTCATGTTGGATAGCAACTATCCTGACATGATTTTACTTATTGAAAAACCTTTAGATTGCTCATACCATGGACTTGCTCTATTGAATTTGTATGGTTCATGTATATCTGAGAACCCAATATCTGCCAACCCACTAGGAGGCACTGGTCACATCACAGCTGCTAGAGAGAAAGGCAAACAAAGTTGCTGGAGGTGGAGCCAACCATGGAGAAATCAGGTTCATCAGATGGTGTGTGTGGCAGTTGGCATGCAGACAGGTAGGAAAATGTTCTAGGAGCTTCCAGAGAGGCCAACTGAGGAGGGTAAGTTCAGAGAACTCTGCAAGAAAGCGATAATCGCAGAAAACATATTCCCTTATAGACAGTTGTCTGTTATTATGTTCATTTCTTTATTCACTATATCCTTAGTTCTCGTCTAGTAAAGAAAGCTGTTAAGCATAACTGATTGTCCTTGTCTTTGTCCATTAGTTCCTGCACATTACACTTGCATGAGACCTTCAACTATGCAATAGTTTGCAGTGTAAACTATATAAGTCTTGACTTCTCTTATATTTCTTATTAGAGCCTACTAACCTTTGCAAGTTCAGCTTAAAGTGTGACTAATTCCATAATACTAGCACTGTACATCTATTTTCCCTTCTCATCTTATTTCTTGGTACACTACACGCTTGCTCATTTTCCCTCATGCACTGTGCATGTACTTTGCACATATAAACAGAGTACTATGCCAGCATAAAGATGTCTTGTGCAGCTGCTGGTTGTCTTTTTATAATTTATGAGTCTTATTAGGAGCTGCCGCTTTAATTAATACCCAGTTGTAATTAGTTCCCATTTATCTAAACGTTAATCAAGAAAAGTGTATTGACCAAACTCAGGGACTACGTGTTTTCATATTCATCCTCCTCTTCAGTTCAGTCTAGCCCTGTTTCTATGTTGGCTTCTATCCATATTAATCTTGCCTCATCACACCACAAATCCAGATGTACAGTCACGGGTCCAGACGTCTGAATCTGATTAAAGGAGAATACCATGCATTTTGTTACTAAAAGTAAATAGATTAAACTGAAAATTTGTACCTACATTTCTCCTTGCTGTGGTTTGTATACAGTATTGCCCCTTGTTACATGTCTCTGAATTGATGTGTGAATTTTATTTATGTATTTATTAGAGATCATTCTAAAACATAAAGTTCCACTGACCAACTACCTCTGCAACAAGGCCAGGAATGCACCCACTTCCTCAACCTCAGAATAAGCAAGTTTCTACAAAAAAACATAAATTTTAATTCATAAAAATTTTCAATAAAATACAAATACAATTATGCAGAGAATACCAAGCTATGTCAGGGACCGATGCTTCCCAACTGTTCTTCACCAATGTCTATACCAGCTCTAAAAGTGAAACACTCAGGCAACTGTTCTGTGAACCAATAATGGAAAGATCTTAACTAGTAGGAACTGTAGTACCTTCTGCTTTCTCTTGTGGGTGTTCGGACTTATGCATTAGTCCCGTAAGTGAGGTCAGCGGCATGTAATCCCAGAACACTGTCCTGTCTCTCACCCTGGTAGCATCTCACCCTAGCCCCATAGTTAAACTCCCAGCCTAAAAAGAGCAGTACCATGTCTGCCTCTATAAGTGTAACATGTCCCTAGATCTCACTCCTGCGCATTTCATCATGCATAGGCATGACTCTTCAGAGGACCTCACGCTAGGGGATTACCAGGGAGCATAAAATGAGTTCAAAAAGTACTTTCAATGTACATTCCCACACAAAATTGAAAAATACTGTTATGTTACCACACCTTTCTTTTACCTCATACTTACTTACAAGGCCTCAGTGCAGTGGGTAAGTCTTCATCAGCATAGTGAGTGATGCAATGCTATACTTCTGTTGTATCCCGCATATTAACCTAACCTGTGGAAACGCTGTGTTTTGCCCATAGACTTATATGGGAGGGGAAGAAATGAAAAACACATCCGAAAAGCAGTGCAAAATGCAGGAGCTTTGGCTGTGTTTTTTGTTCAGTTGTGTTTCCACTGCGTTTATTTTCACAGCGTTTTTTTAGCTGTGTTACTCTACATGTGGCCTTAGTCTTAAACTGGTTTCATATACAATATTTTGATGCATTTTAGGCGCATTTTTTTTGCCTTTTTTAAATTTAAACTGCTACATTCAAATGTCAAAGTCTAAGATAAGATATGAGGATGAAGGAGATTTACAAAGAATTACACAAGTTTTCTGGTGGTAAAAATTTACAAACTGTCAGTTTGCACATTTTTAAACATCATTTGCAACATTCTTTACACCACCCTGGGTTCCAGTGTTGGTTTTGTAGCAACTTTTGGGGTAAGTGGTGCTTTAAAAAAAAACATAGCATGCTTGTTGCCCTACAATGGCCAAAAAGATTAATATCATGCATATCCCTCTGGGAACAATATTGGAAACTTTTATTAAGACAGTATTCTACTCTTCTCAGATTCTCCAGAATATATCCAGCACATATTTTGAAGCTGTTTGCTTGTACCTTTATGGAATTCAAAGGTCTCCTTACTACAAAGGACACTGCATCTTATCTCCCCAATCACCCCATCAATGACCTTACTCTTGTTAGGCATACAGTACATGAGATACCTCTTCCACAGAAACATATTTTGTCATGTTGTCCACACTAAACTACTATTAGCTAGACATTGGAAATCTTCATATGTTCCACACCTTAGTATCCACTAACTTTTCTAATGAGAAGCTGTTGGCCCTTCGCAAGGACACGGACAAAGTCTTTCAACTTTATATGGAAACCATGACTTGACAATTATCCACTTCCACAATAAAAACACTTCCTTCCACACTTGAACATGCTTATCTTCACATAGCCGCATTTACTTCTTTCCCTGTTTTACCCTGTCTTTGAGTAATCTCCTGTTCTTCTCTGACAATCCCTTCCCTCTCCTTCCTCCACTCCCTTTCCTCCTATGTTATTACTAAGTTTTGTTAACATTGTTGACTTTACTACCCTTGTCAATTTACACAGATCTTACCTGTATCATTTATTATTCATTCTGGACATTACTTGTATAATGTATATTCTTTTCTGTTTGCACTTAAGATTTAATTAAAAACAAAAACCACAGCATGCTCTCAGTATGATGATTTTTCTGGCTTTTTTTCTCCATAGGCATTTCCTTACAAAGGTGCCTCTGCATTCTATCACAAAATAAAAAGTACCATAAAAAAACATGTGAAAAAACATGGTACAAACATGTGTGCGAAAGATTATGTATTACGAAGAGACCTAGGTAGACTCTAAAGTTGTCTGTTGTTTATCAAAGACTGAAGACTCTCAGCTTTTGTCTCTTCTCTAAAGGAGCATATACCTTTATTAAAGTGTCTAAGTTTATGAGAAAAGTCGTACTGTATTTCTGCAGATTCTGGTTAATGGTAATGAGGACTAAGCTCCCAAATTGAGAATAATGAACAAAAATAAAGCCTTGAGTTTGCTTAAAGACAACATTATTAAAATAATGGAGTATCATTTTGTTTCCTCACTCAATTTGGTGATACATTTTTCTTGGCTGGGATCCTGCTACAAAAATCCAAGATGCCTGGTTTCCTAATTCTCTGCTTGCCTTTAGTGCTAGGAATCTGCACGAAAACCTAAACAGATTCCATACAGGATGAATACAGTCTGCTGCTCAGTGGCCCTGACACCTGCTTTTCTAAAGCCTTAGCAGCTGTTATTGAAGACATGTCTGATTCTGGGAGATAGACGAAGGTTTGGTGACATACTTCAATGGAACTATTTATGAGGCGGTGCTTGTGACTTCATACCATCTGGCTAATGTTTTCTCTTTGATATAAGGAATTTAAATGGCAATATAGCTTGTAATACAGAAAATATACACACAAGAGTTTATTTAAATATTTCTGCATAACTGAGATCAAACGCAGCTGTAGACAGTAAAAGGCATCTGACTTGCATGTAGCCACAAAGTTATTATATGAGCATGGATATTCTGTAGATATTATGCTTATGATATTTTCTGTAGCTACAAGTCAGACATATAGCCTAAAAAAATAGATTTTATGAAAAAAAAAATCATTGAAATCATAGTATAGCATACAGTATTTACTCCTTTCATCTCCACCTTTTCTTTGGTCTTATATTACTATAAAAGCTGAGAAATTTTCAATGAAATCTTCTTTGTATGTTGCAGTAGCTCTTACTTGCCCTCACCTTCTTCTCACTGTCCTGGGTCTGTCTGTAAGGTAACCGGCTGGAGCAGTAGTCTCCCTCCCTGCAATAGGATACAAGATTACTAAGCCCTGCCCCCTTTACTATATCATCCCATCCAGTTAGTCACCAGCTAATATGGAACTGATCATCAGGATATTGACTCCTGTGTTTTCTACAGGAGTTTTGCAAGACTATTTGTGTCAGGTTCATGCAGAAAATACTGCAGACTGACAAATAGTGGGTAGAAACAATATTTTTCTTTACTTATATGGCACTCTAATAAAAGAAAAAAACAGAGAAAAACGGAGCTCCTTGTGCGGAACCAGTGATACAACATAAAGGGATATTTCCCCATGAACCCTTTTTTGTTGGGTGTTCACCTGGGTTGGTTGTGTAAGTCATAACTACGGAATCGGTCTCATACCTCTGAAAGAGGGCAGCATTTACTGGCAGATAGCAGTTAGGAATCTCCAATGCTGTGTGACTCAAGACGGTAGTTAAAGATCCAAGAAAAAACTACCAGGTTCCACGCTCACTCCACTCGGTTGGTATTTGAAAATTATCAAGTGGTAAAGTAATAACGTTTTTTTTTTTTTTATCTGTGACAGCTTTCTTTACTTATATGCTTCATTTCTAGATTTAGTGTTCCTTTTAAAGAAATACTCCAATCAACAATGAAAAATGATCACGTTTATATGTGTTCTTTATCTTTGTGTTTCTTACTATTTTCTGTTACATCATTTTTCCATATTTTATTAAGTGTTATCAAAGGGAGTCTGTCAGCACAAAATTGAAATATAAACTAATCACAGTACCTTGTAGGGCTGTCAGCACAGGTTATATTGATATATTTCTTATTCAAGACCACTGCTCCATTCTTGTAAAAATAGCCCTTTTATCCCTATGTAAATGAGCAGAAAAGGGCTTTAGGGGAGTTGCTTTCCATCAATGGGCTTTACTATCTGTTGGTGCTGCTCAGTTCTGCCCACTGACTGTACTATGCAGTTTGATGATGACACACTACACCCAGAAGTTAAAAAAGCTGACTTCAGCTGCCCCCATCTGAAGCCAACTTTCTTCACTTCCGGGTGCAGCATGTCATCATCAGACATGCACAGGGTGGAGCTGAGCAGCAGATAGTAAAGCCCACTGATGGAAAGCAACACTCCTAAAGCCCTTTTCTGCTCATTTTCATAGGGATAAAAGGACGATTTTTACAAGAATGGAACAGCGGTCCCTGAATAAGAAATATATCATTGTAAACTGTGCTGACAGACCTACAAGGTACTACCTCATATTGGTCTGGTATTACCACATAAGTACATGTCAGCTATTAAAAATAGGGCTCTTTCAAAAGTCCAAAATTGGCAGCGGGGCTTAAAATCCTGCAGCTATAAAGATGGAAAATGGTTTCTATTTCTGTAAATTGAAACCATGATATACATATCTGTGTATAAATGTAGCCAATGTGCTGTTGGCAACTACAAATTATATGGGGTTTAAAGGGGGTATGCCACAAGGCATATTTATACTGTACTAGCAGAAGGACCAGGTTTCACATGGGTATATTTCATCTTTTGTTTGTGTAGTAGCCCCATAAGAATTTTGACATCCAGTATGGCAGTCCAGTATAGGTACAGTCTATTAATGGCTGTGTTGTAATGGAAACCTGGTAAATTAAATGTGAAGTTATATTGGCTGATACACGTAATACAACTGAATATATAAGGACCTGCGAACTGCTATTGACTAATACAGGTCATAAATAGCTTGTTTGCTATGGAAACCTGGTGTAACGCTGTGTGTGTCAAGAGTGAAGAACCTGCGAGTTTCCATTGGTCCATAAGTGTCATGTGATCATGTGTATCTCAGTGAAAAACATGCGATTGGTTGTTATGGAAACCTGAAGTAAAGCTGTGTGTATTTGACCTTGTGTAACAGTGTCATCCACAGCACCCTGCCCCTTTAAAGCTGACCTACAGCAGCAAAGAAAAATGGCTGGGTTGTTTTGGAAACCTGGAGTAAAACTGTGTGTATGTGACCCTGTGTAACAGCGTCATCCACAATGCCCTGCGCCTTTAAATTTGACCTACAGCAGTGAAGACAAATGGGTGGATTGTTATGGAAACCAGGAGTAAAGCTGTGTGCATGTGAAGACTAAGTGCCTGTGAGTTTCTATTGGCTGATAAGGGATATGTGACTGTGTGTATGGCAAATGGAATATGAATGAAAGACTTGCAGGCTTCTATTGGCTAATGCAGGTCATTTTTTGGGAATACTGTATCTCAGGAATGGTACGTCCTAGAGAGCTGAGACCCGGTCTAAAACCTTCCCGGACACCTGATATACCTCTGTGCCAAATTTGGTGAAGATCGGTTCAGTCGTTTGGTCGCGCATAAAGAACAGACAGAAACTCATTTTTATATATACAGTGCCTTGCGAAAGTATTGAGCCCCATTGAACTTTTCAACCTTTTGCCACATTTCAGGCTTCAAACATAAGGATATAAAATTTTAATTTTTTGGTGAAGAATCAACAACAAGTGGGACACAATCGTGAAGTGGAACAAAATTTATTGGATATTTTAAACTTTTGTAAAAAATAAAAAACTGAAAAGTGGGGCGTGCCAAATTATTCGGCCCCCTTAAGTTAATACTTTGTAGCGCCACCTTTTGCTGCGATTACAGCTGCAAGTCGCTTGGGGTATGTCTCTATCAGTTTTACACATCGAGAGACTGAAATTCTTGCCCATTCTTCCTTGGAAAACAGCTTGAGCTCAGTGAGGTTGGATGGAGAGTGTTTGTGAACAGCAGTTTTCAGCTCTTTCCACAGATTCTCGATTGGATTCAGGTCTGGACTTTGACTTGGCCATTCTAACACCTGGATACGTTTATTTGTGAACCATTCCATTGTAGATTTTGCTTTATGTTTGGGATCATTGTCTTGTTGGAAGATAAATCTCCGTCCCAGTCTCAGGTCTTTTGCAGACTCCAACAGGTTTTCTTCCAGAATGGTCCTGTATTTGGCTCCATCCATCTTCCCATCAATTTTAACCATCTTCCCTGTCCCGGCTGAAGAAAAGCAGGCCCAAACCATGATGCTGCCACCACCATGTTTGACAGTGGGGATAGTGTGTTCAGGGTGATGAGCTGTGTTGCTTTTACGCCAAACATATCGTTTTGCATTGTGGCCAAAAAGTTCGATTTTGGTTTCATCTGACCAGAACACCTTCTTCCACATGTTTGGTGTGTCTCCCAGGTGGCTTGTGGCAAACTTTAAACGAGACTTTTTATGGATATCTTTGAGAAATGGCTTTCTTCTTGTCACTCTTCCATAAAGGCCAGATTTGTGCAGTGTACGACTGATTGTTGTCCTATGGACAGACTCTCCCAATTCAGCTGTAGATCTCTGCAGTTCATCCAGAGTGATCATAGGCCTCTTGGCTGCATCTCTGATCAGTCTTCTCCTTGTTTGAGATGAGAGTTTAGAGGGATGGCCGGGTCTTGGTAGATTTACAGTGGTCTGATACTCCTTCCATTTCAATATGATCGCTTGCACAGTGCTCCTTGGGATGTTTAAAGTTTGGTAAATCTTTTTGTATCCAAATCCGGCTTTAAACTTCTCCACAACAGTATCACAGACCTGCCTGGTGTGTTCCTTGGTTTTCATGATGCTTTCTGCGCTTTAAACAGAACCCTGAGACTATCACAGAGCAGGTGCATTTATATGGAAACTTGATTACACACAGGTGGATTATATTTATCATCATCAATCATTTAGGACAACATTGGATCATTCAGAGATCCTCACTGAACTTCTGGAGTGAGTTTGCTGCACTGAAAGTAAAGGGGCCGAATAATATTGCACGCCCCACTTTTCAGTTTATTTTTTACAAAAGTTTAAAATAACCAATAAATTTCGTTCCACTTCACAATTGTGTCCCACTTGTTGTTGATTCTTCACCAAAAAATTTAAATTTTATATCTTTATGTTTGAAGCCTGAAATGTGGCAAAAGGTTGAAAAGTTCAAGGGGGCCAAATACTTTCGCAAGGCACTGTATATAAGAGATACATAGGATAGAGGATAAATAGCTGATCAGTGGGAGTCTGAACACTGAGCCCCCCACCAATCCTGAGAACAGAGTGTTGCTTTACAAATTCTGCCAGAAAGTAACTGGGCTGTATGTATGTGTACCTCTGCTGGATGAAACGCATCCTGGGCTCCCTTTTATTTCACTGGGAGCCCCAGGAAGCACTCGGCTATCTCTAGCGCTCCCATTGAAGTGAATGGCAGCATGTCTGTTTTTTTTTTGACGAATGTGTAAAACAGGAGGTAAAAAAAAAAAAAGTGTCTAGTCCCATTCACTATCATTGTTTTTAAAATGCCGAGTGATTAGTCATTTAAAAAAACGTCCATTACACTCATTTTTTACTGTCATGTGAATAAGGCTTAATTATCATCTGAGGCTGAGCTTCCATAATGCAGTGTTCTTCTGTGATAGAAATCAGTATATATTTATATACTATTGTGGAAAGTTTTCCATAAAATCAAGAGATAAACCGTTTCTCAGGTGGATGAAGCATTACATGGCTTATAAGGCAACCCTTATCTATCTAAAACAATGTTTCTAGACTTGCTAGGATCCAAGTAACTAGATCATAGGTGAACATTCTTGGTTAAATGACAAGTGAAAATGCCAACAATAAAGGAATTAGCAGTATACATATATACAATGGGATTACAATATATTAGCAATTAATTATAAAAGACTGTATTCATGATATTTCTTTATCATATGTATATGTGTGTGTTTGTTTGTATGTACGTGTGTATGTATATTTCCAAAACAAAAATTTCTAGTGAATCCCATTCTCAAATTGCGGAAAAATACGCCCAGCGGGCACACTGCGGTTTCCAGCAGCATGTCAATTACACATATGGAAACGCCGGCAGTTTCCCTATAGGTATAATGGAAGCAGAAAATCCACAGAAGAAACCTGTGAAAAGACCTGCGGAAAAAAAACCCGATGCGGTGACACTGCAGTTTTTCCTGCAGCACTTTTTTGTTGCGTCCTGCTATGTGGGGCCTTAGTCTTTGGGTGTTTTGATCAAAATGATTATAATCTGGCTCTTCAAATACAGATTCCCCTTACGTCCGACAGCAGCACAATATGGGGTATCTCTGCCCCTGTGTGTTGTTTAGGACAGTGGAACCTTTAATTAGCACCAAATTTAAGGTGCCTCCTACTAGCCCTATAAGAGGGCACCTGAGACCTCCCTCCACTGTGTTTTTTTCTGTCCTGTGTGGGACAGGTGGACGGAGGTCTCTGGTGACCTCCCGTTGCTAGGGGTTTTTTTCCTAAAAAAGCTCCTGGCTTACCTTTTGGGGGTACCTCGGTCCTTTCCTACGTTCCTAAGATCCTCCGGTCCTTCGGGCCTTTTTCCGCCCCACAGTGCAGCGTTACCCGGCTCATCGCTCTGCAGGCAGCGCGATCCCGGAAGTAAGCGGGGAACCTCTTCGGCCGGAACCTTTTTTCGGTCCCGTGTTCCCCGGGGAAGGAAGCCTTTGCGCACCACCGTGGCCTACTTCCGGTTTTCTCGGAAAAGTGCGGTAAGTTTGAAAATTGGAATTTTAATGGCAAAATATAGATTTGTTTTTTGCTGCTTGTATGTGGAGCCTCTGGCTTAGGCTTATGCTCCTCTATGTTCCATTATGGCATTTGACCTCGTTTGGCGCTGTATGAATATCTTCTTTGTTTGGCTCCTCCCCTCGCTGCTGTATTACATTTAAAAGGGCTTCAGTTCTTTACTGGGTGAGCTCGTGGTTACTAGCTCCTCTGCTGCGGTTTGCGGTGTCTGGGTTTTTCCTGACGGGATCTTTTTCTCAAGTGACCGATTTAAAAAAGTAAGGTACCCCTTGGTTTTTTTCTTCTTGTAAGCGATGCTTGGCAATCTTCTATTCTACATTGTCATGTGGCTTTTGATGTTTCAGATGTCATCTTCTGCATCAGGTAATGGCGATGGGCTTAGGAGGAAAAAGTCCTCTAAACGTAAACACCTAATGTGTTTGGATTGCAATACTCCTTTACCTGACGGCTATGATTTTACCCGCTGTCGCCAATGCCGCGGACCTCCGTCAGAAGAACCTTCTATAAGAGAGGTTGTCACCTGGGTAAAGGACTATATGGAGGAGTCTCTTAAGGAGATCCGTTCTTCCATCGCCCAGATTGCCAAGAAACCGCGGGTTGAGACACAGTCCTCCCTACGCATCGCTGACGAAGATTATCAGATAGTGGACGAGACACTCTCATCTGACGATTCCACTGAAGATTCCAGCAGGCCGTGCTTCCCACTCGAAAAATTAAGCCGGCTGCTGAAGTCCATCCGGTCTAAGGATCGTGATGTTGACGGGGGAAGCCTCCACGTCCACCTATAGAGGGCCTAGGGTCTTCCAAGTGGACGAGACATTACAAAGATTAATGTCTTCAGAGTGGAAATGTCCTGAAAAACCTCTTGTGGTTTCTAGGAGGTTCAAGGCTTTATTCCCAGTTGCTCAATGGGATCAATGGGGTCCTCCTCCCAAGGTGGATATGGCGGTGGCCAAACTGTCACGCCGCACTATGGTACCATCAGATGATGGATCAAATTTGCACGACGCCATGGACAGGCGCATCGACAATACCCTCAAGAAGGCGTATTCAGCTGCCTCGGCCCAGACCGCTGTGGCGGTTGCGTCTTGTGAAGTGTCAGCCAAATTACGCACTGACCTGGTTCATCTCGAGAGGGACATCGATTCTGGAGTCTCCAGAGATGAGCTGCTAGGGTTTCTAGGCTCGGTTTCCCTGGCAGCTGAATATTTAGCGGAGGCCTCCCACCATCAATTAAGGCTGGCGGCCAAATCTCTGGCACTTACCACTGCAGCAAGAAGACCTCTATGGTTAAAACCCTGGAGAGCTGATTTCCCCTCAAAATATAATTTGTGCGCATTACCCTTTGAGCCAGGTAGAGTCTTTGGCAGTGCCCTAGACGAGATCCTGGAGGGCTTGGCTGATAGGAAGGGTAAAACTTTACCCCAGGCCTTTAGAGGTAGATCTAATTCTGGCCGTGGTAGAGGCTATCCGCCTCGTCGTGGACGGCAGTCCCAAAGAGGCTCTAGATATTCCTCTAGAGGCGCCGTCCGGAGATTCCCGAAGTCTGATGATAAAAAGGAGAAGCCTAGCTTTTGACATCAGGAGCAGTCGTCCTGTGGCCGAGATTCCTGTCGGGGGTCGTCTCCCCCATTTTTTCAACTGCTGGCAGGAAAAAATTCAAGACCCATGGGTCCTGCAGGTAATCCAAAAAGGATATGCAATCGAGTTCCTCCATCCTCCTCAGGATCGGTTTGTGTTAACTTGCAGCCTGCCTATAATGCAGCAGACTACATTGGAATGCTCCATCCGAGAATACATTCACAAGGGAGCCCTGGAGGAAGTCCCTTCTCTAGAAGAAGGATCCGGTGTCTATTCTCCCGTCTTCCTGGTACCAAAACCGGCAGACAAATGGAGAATGGTCATAGACTTAAGGTACCTAAACCGCTTCATCAAAAAGAAGCACTTCCGTATGGAAACCATAAAGTCTGTCACCACTTTTCTCCTCCAAGGCGATGTTTTCGTGACTTTGGATCTAAAAGACGCCTATTTGCATATTCCTATTTATCCTCCACACAGAAGGTTTCTAAGGATTGCCGTAGTAGTTTCCGGCCACACGAAGCATTTTCAGTTCACAGCACTACCCTTCGGGATCTCCTCTGCTCCCCACACCTTTACAAAGGTAGTGGCTCCTATAGCGGCCGCCCTCAGACTTCAGGGGATATTCGTGGTGCCTTATCTAGACGACTGGTTGATAAAAGCCCAGTCAGAGTCTGTTTTGCTCCAGCATCTACAGACAGCCGTGTCCCTGTTTCAGAGTCTGGGATGGCTTATAAACTTGGAGAAGTCGGTAACGATCCCTTCAACCCGAAGGAAGTTCCTCGGCTACTTCCTGGATTCAGTCCGCCTGCAGGTCTCCTTGACACCAGCAAGGAAGGAGAAACTGGTCGGTGCAGTCCGGCACCTCTTCAAAAAGCCGATAGCCTCCATCAGAACATTGATGAAGATCCTGGGCTTGATGTCTTCCTCAGTGGAGGCAGTCCCATGGGCTTTGTGGCACTTACGTCCCCTCCAGAAGGAGTTACTAGAGGCTTGGGATCGCTCCCTTCTTACACTCAGCAAGAAGATTCGACTCTCCCCCAGGACCCGTCTTTCCCTCAAGTGGTGGTTGCACCTGAAAGATGGAAGGTCCACGGTCCAACCTTCTTGGACCCTGTTGACTACAGATGCATCCCTCTTGGGATGGGGAGCCCATTTGGACGAAAACTCCATAAAGGGAGTCTGGAGCGCTCCAGAAAGAAGGACCTCGTCCAACTGGAAGGAGCTCAGAGCTGTATATCGTGCCTTACTCCATTTCTTGCCTCTTCTCAAGGGAAGAGCAGTCAAAATCCGGTCAGACAACATGACCACAGTGCTGTACGTGAACAGACAGGGAGGCACCAGATCACCAACCCTCCTCAGGGAGGCAGATCTGATATTTACATGGGCAGAGAAAAATCTAACCCATTTATCCGCAGTTCACATCAAGGGCTCCCTGAACATAGTAGCGGATCGGTTGAGTCGGGGGTCATGCCGTATCAGGAGAATGGTCACTCAATCCAGAAGTCTTTCATCAGATTACCCTGAAGTGGGGTCTTCCAGAAATAGACCTCATGGCAACCCGACTCAACGCCAAGGTGGAGACGTTCTGTTCCCTTTACCAGGAGGACAATCCCTTGGCAGTGGATGCCCTGTCCATCCCTTGGAGGTCCAGGCTGGCATACATCTTCCCTCCAATTCCAATAATACCGAAGGTATTGATGAAAATCAGACAGGACCAAGTCTCTGTGATAGCCATCATTCCATTCTGGCCAAAAAGAGCTTGGTTTTCCCAACTCATGGAGATGAGTCGAGGGATATATTGGAGGCTTCCCCCCATCCAGAACCTGGTTTCCCAAGGATCTCTGAAGTGCCAGGATCTCTGGAGATTCAACCTGACAGCCTGGAGGTTGAGCAGTCCCTACAGCAGGATAGAGGACTGTCAGAGGCCGTCCTGAAGACCCTTTATTCTGCAAGAGCAGACTCTACCAATAAGAACTACCAGAGGACAGCCAAGATTTTCATGGAGTGGTGCTCCAAGAAGGGTATTAATAATCTACAACCTTCAACGGCTGATATTTTAAATTTTCTTCAGGACGGTTTGGATAAGGCTTGGCTTTGGTTGGCTTTGGCTTTGAAAGTGCAGATTGCGGCCCTCTCCGCTCATTTGAACAGACGTCTGTCTCAGGATCCTCTGGTTGCAAGGTTCCTTAAAGGGGCAATGAGGCTAAAGCCCTCAGTATCATCTCCAGTTCCCCAGTGGGACCTTGCGGTAGTCCTTACAGGCCTGTGCGGTCCTACATTTGAACCCTTGGAGACTACGGAGCTAAAATATTTGGCATACAAAACCGTTTTTTTGTTGGCTATTACATCTGCCAAAAGAGTAGGGGAACTCCAGGCTCTCTCTTCTAGAGAACCGTACATTGTGTTTTTTGCAGATAGGGTGCACCTTAGATTTTTGCCTGGGTTTAACCCTAAGGTCCCCTCATGCTATAATAGCAATCAGCTAATTTCGCTACCAGTGTTTTTCCCCACTCCAACCTCTGAGGAGGAAGAAAAGCTCCACACCTTAGATGTGGTAAGGTGTCTGCGGATTTACCTATCCCGCACTCAACCGTTTAGGAAGGCCGAAAACCTACTAATTAATATGCAGGGTAAAAACAAAGGCCTCAAGGCTTCCAAGCCTACTCTATCCACATGGATCAAGGAGACCATTAGGTCTTCCTTCCTTATTCAGGAGTTACTCCCTCCAGTTTTTTCTACGGCCCACTCGACCAGGGCTGTGTCGACTTCTTGGGCTGAGTACCGGTCCTTACCTTTGGACCAGATTTGTGCGGCTGCATCATGGTCATCCCAGTTGACCTTTGTCAAACATTATCGTTTAGACGTCCGCAGTTCCCAGACAACTGCCTTTGGTCAGACAGTCCTTGACGTTGTAAGGCGAGGAAACCCTCCCTAGGGGAATTACTTGCTATCTCCCCATATTGTGCTGCTGCGGACGTAAGGGGAATCGTTGATTGTAATGTCAATCTGTATTCCCTTAGTCCAGACAGCAGCACAAGGGTTCCCTCCCTAGAAGCTTGTTTCCTTTTACTTTATAATTTACACAGTGGAGGGAGGTCTCAGGTGCCCTCTTATAGGGCTAGTAGGAGGCACCTTAAATTTGGTGCTAATTAAAGGTTCCACTGTCCTAAACAACACACAGGGGCAGAGATACCCCATATTGTGCTGCTGTCTGGACTAAGGGAATACAGATTGACATTACAATCAACGAGTGTTTCTGTTAGAAATTCTTATCAGAAATAATGACCAAATGCTATGGATTTTCCATGAAAATGGCAGTATAATTTGACATGGTTCAGTTTTAAAGTCTTCACCACAGGTCAGTTTCCACTGCAGATTCTTTCTACAGCATATGGACAAACTCAACCTCTATGCCGCTACTGCACAATACAGCGGCTCAGCTACCAGAGAGTATGAGGAGGCTAACCCACAGTGAATATGTCCTGTAACTCCAGCCTGCATCTTTTTATCTTACTTGCAAAAATATTAGCTATACAACTACCCAGCTCAGAAAACATCATCCATTAGAGTCTTTTATCTTTATTTCCTTTGTGTGTATTGGAACAACACACAAAACTGAGAAAAAAAGCCAAAAATGATATAATTTCACGCAAAATTTAAACAATGGGACAGACAAAATTATTGGCACCAACAACTTAATATTTGGTTGCGCACCCTTTGGAAAAAATAACTGAAATCAATTGATTCCTCTCAACTGGAATTTTGGAGCACTCTTCTTTTGCAAACTGCTCCAGGTCTCTCATATTTGAAGGGTGTCTTCTCCAAACAGCAATTTTAAGATCTCTCCACAAGTGTTCAATGGGATTTAGATCCGGACT
Organism: Leptodactylus fallax; assembly: GCA_947044405.1. Lineage (NCBI taxonomy): Eukaryota > Metazoa > Chordata > Amphibia > Anura > Leptodactylidae > Leptodactylus > Leptodactylus fallax. The sequence goes on from CAMRHE010000036.1 coordinate 7,326,318, forward strand.
CATTCCTGGCCACTTCAGAACTCTCCAGCTTTGTTTCCAACCATTTCTGGGTGCTTTTTGAAGTATGGGGTAATTGTCCTCCTGGATGACCTATGACCTAGGACGCAATTTTGGTTCTCAAGTTCTCAGACAGTTCTCTTCTCCTCTTTCTGTTCTGCATGCTTAGTGTGACGCACGTGCACGCGCACACACGCACGCACACACACACACACACACACACACACACACTGCAAAGACTGAGTCAACTACTCCCCTTTTTATCTGGCTTATATTGCCCACACTTGGTACTTGCCACAGGTGAGTTTGCACGAGCATCACATGTTTGAAACAAAGTTATTTACCCAAAATTTTGAAAAGGTGCCAACAGTTTTGTCTGGCCCATTTTTGGAATCTTGTGTGAAATTATGTCCAATTTACCTTTTTTTTTTTTCTCTGTTTTTTTGTGTTGTTCCAATACACACAAAGGAAATAAACGTGTATAACAAAGCATGTTTAATTGCAATAATTTTCTGGGAAAAATACTTCATTTTCTGGAAAAATTTCAAGGTTGTCAACAATTACGGCCTTTACTGTATAGATAACCCATAACCTATATTATAAAATTGAACAATTTTTGTTTTCTATTTCAGATATATTTTTTTAATAACTGTCAAACACAATAATGCTTGACAATGCCTTTAAGACTGCCAAATTATTCTGCAATGACAATCAATGCACGTAATAATGTCAAACACTGAGAGATAAAATTTCAATATCAAAGTTTCAGGTACAATAACATATGAAGCATTTGATGTTTAATGCATGCGTGAATAATATACTTCAGAGGAAGCATGACAACATTTTATTCAAATGGAAACATGTTTCACCCCTTTGAACTGACTTTCTAAATAGTGAAGTTCACTGTTATGGTGGAAAAAAAGGCAGTCCAATAAATAATGCATCTTTATATCAACAATTATTGCTGCATGAAATATAGCCTAAGCAGTTCATAGGAACAATAAATGAGAAAACAATTTCCAAGCAAACTTTTTGCAGCATATGGCAAAACAATTGCTCAGTGATGCTGGAGTTTAATTACTGTAATATTTCACCTTCACCAGGAAAGGACATGAAATTAGTAAATGCAAAAAGCCATTAGTCAAATGAAAATGTGGCATAGGTTTTCACTGATATATTGGCTGGTATGTTTCTTTACACCCTGTTTTCTTTTCAAATTTTAAAAAAAAATTCTCCAATTTTAAGAATCTGTTATGATCATTCTCCAGGAGTTACTGGTTTCCCAAATCTATTTAATCTAAATCTTCTAACTCACTTTTAACTCAAAATTAATAATTGGGGGAATAAAGGACATTAGCATATGTGCAGGCTTCCAGAACGCTTTCAGCCAGTCGGCAGCTGCAGAAGACCTAATCTAAATTAATCACAATTACCATCTCATTTAGGCCAGTTGCAGACGACCGTGGCCGTGGTCAGTGTGCTATCCGTGTATTTCACGGAGAGTACACTGACCCATTCTTTTCTATGGGCCCGTACACAGGACCGTGAATTTCATGGTCCCGTGTGCGGGCCGACAGTCCAGGTCGCAAAATATAGAACAGGTCCTATTCCTGTCCTATTTTGCGGCCCTTTCTTCCATGGCTTCTATTCACTTAATGAATGGAGCCGCAGAAGTACGGCCCGTACATGGGCGGTGCGCAGGGGACATCCCTGTGTCCCCCGTATGCCGCCCATGTTTTAATTCACGGCTGTCCGGTTGCAGCATGGTCGTCTGCAACCGGCCTTAGGCTAAGGCTCTACGTAGCAAGCTGCAGCAAAAAAAGCTGTGGAAAAAAACGTGGTGGAAACAAATCACATTTTTTTTCAGTAGTGTTTTTCACTAATACACTATCTATATGGAAAACGCCAGTGTTTCCGTAGGTATAATTGACATGCTGCGATTTTCAAAAACTCAAGCTCTGCAGGAATAGCCAGAATCCACTTGCAGGTACAGTATATCACTGCATTTTTGCATTGTGGAGCCCCGGCCTAATGGCTGAAGCCCCATGTTGCAGAAATGCAGTGTTTTTTTTTGCTGCAGAAATACAGCAAAAAGAATGCGTTTTACAGTACCAACAAAGTGAATGAGATTCTGGCTAATCCCATCCACACATTGCAGAATAAAGAACGCTGCAGAAATGCTGCATGTTCAAAAACGCACATACACAGCATATCAATTATACCTGCGAACACGTGTTTTCCCTATAGGTTTAATTAGGGAAGAAAATCCAGCAAAAAAATGCAGCATAAACTCAATGAAAACGCTGCAGAAAAAACGTGATGCGTTTCCCCTTCGTTTTTTAGCTGTGTTCCACAACATGGAACTTTAGCCTAATGGGTTGTATTATAAAAAAAGGTTTTTCAGGTTTTTTATGCAGTTTTTAAAGGCAAAACCAGAGTGTATTGAAACAAAAGGAAAAATTCTATTGTTTCTATTATATCTCTTATATGTTCTCTCCCTTCATGATCTACTCTTGGTTTTGGCTTCAGAAACTAAAACCTGATTCCCCTTACATCCAACAGCAGCACAATATGGGGTATTTCTGACCCTGTGTGCTGATAGGACAGGCGGAACTTTTAATTAACATAATTAATTTCCCTATAAGAGGTAAAGACCTTCCCCCCTCCCTCGTGTTTTTTTCTGTCCTGTGTGGTAGGACAGGTGGATGGAGGTTTCTTTACCTCCCTAGATTTTAAGCTATTTACATTTAGGTGGCTTCTTTTTTCTTACTTTCTTTTTTTCTTCTCATTTTCTCTCTTTGGGAAGATTTCAGAGTTTTCTTTACCTGGGGACTGGAATATTTGTTCGGTTATCGCACTAGTGCGAGTTCCTTACCTTGATTTTCCCCTCTCCAGTCTCTCTTTGCCGGACCAGAAGCAACGTTTTCGGGTGGAACCTTTCTACCGTCATGTCTGTTTCTGTCCGGCGTCTATTCCTCGCTACTCCCCGTGTCACTTCCGGTTTCGGGTTCGCGGGGAGAGCGGGAAAAATGCCGGTTTTAAAATCCAAAAGTGGATTTTTCATTATTTGACAGTCTCTAGGGCTTGCGCCTCTTTGGGGGGTGGTACCCACTTTTTATTAGATTCATTCCTTCTATATTCTTGTACCCCTTCCTTGGCCCCACCCCTCTAGTTTCTCCTCCTATTTATTTGGGAGAATAGATGCATTCTATGACTTGTCTATCTCTAGCGATGTCTCCACAGTTGGTATCTCTACCATTTTTGTGGCTTGCATTTGGATTTTCCTGAATTTCTAATTTCTATCAAGTTGCACGGTAGTTTTTTTCGCTCTAAGCAAAAAAAATAAAAATAAAAAAAAATTCCACCTTCATTTTTCAGGTTTGTTCCTTAGATGTCTTCCTCTCCCTCTAACGGTGATGACGTACCCAGAAGAAAAAGCTCCGCCAAGCGTAGACATCTTGCTTGCAAGGATTGTGACACTCCCCTTCCAGATGGGTATGAGTATATCCGCTGCCGCCAGTGTCGAGGTCCTCCTGCTGATGAGCCTTCCTTGCGGGATGTCATTACTTGGGTAAAGGAATATGTTGAAGACTCTATGATGGAGATCAAGGATTCTGTCTCCCAGGTTTCCAAAAGACCATGCATGGAGCGGCAATCTCACTCTGCTAGTCCCTCTGAAGAGGATTTTCAGATCTTGGATGAGACACATAGTTCTGAGGCTTTCGGCAGGCCTCTTTTTCCTTTGGAAAAAATGCAGAAATTGCTTAAGTCCATCCGGTCAGGCAATCATGATGTTGACCCAGGGGAAGCCTCATGCTCCACCAATAGAGAGCCATGGGCTTTCCAAGTGGATGCTACTCTTGACAAAGCAATGATGGCAGAATGGAAACGTCCAGAAAACCCTTTTTTCTATCCAGGAGATTTAGGACCCTCTTTCCTATTACGGAGGTTCAGCAGGACTACTGGGACCCCCCGCCCAAAGTAGATATGGCCGTGGCTAAATTATCCCACCGTATAGTTGTACCGACTGAAGATGGTTCTAATTTACAAGACCCCATGGATAGACGCACTGAGTGCACACTCAGGAAAGTTTACTCTGCTGCCTCTGCCCAGGCTTCTGTTGGGATTGCTTCCAGTGAGGTAGCAAATAAATTGAGAGCATACCTCTCCAAACTAGAGAAGGATATTGACTCTGGTGTCTCCAGGGACAGTCTTTTGTCTTTCCTGAATTCAATTTCTTTATCGGCAGATTACCTATCCAAAGCCTCCGTTCGTCAGGTGAAGATAGCAGCCAAGTCTATGGCTCTTTCTATGGCCGCCAGAAGGCCACTATGACTTAAACCCTGGAGAGCAGACAATGCCTCCAAATATAATATCTGATCCCTGCCCTTTGAGCCGGGTAAAGCTCTTGATGACATTATGGAGGGTCTGGCTGATAAAAAGGGGAAATGCCTTCCTCAGTCTTTCAGGGGCAGATCTAGGCCTTTAGGTAGAGGTTTTCAGCGTCAACCTCAATCCAGGCCTCAGTATCAGAGGCGTTCTGGTTATCAAGCCAGGGGATCTGGTCGCAGAATCCCTAAAGGGGAGCAAGGTAAAAAGCCTGATTTTTGACGCCACCAGTCTTCCTCCCTCTGTGGCTTTATTACCGGTCGGAGGTCGCCTTTCTCACTTTCTCCCCGCTTGGCAAGAACACATTCAGGATCCTTGGGTCCTTCAGGTGATACAAGGGGGTTATGCTATAGATTTTTGTTCTCTTACTCGACACATTTGTAAGAACTCGTTTGCTTTCAGCTCCACGGTTGGTGCTAGAAAGGGCCATCGGGGAACATTTAGACAAGGGAGCTCTGGAGTTGGCTCCCCATTCAGAAGAAGGTTTGGGAGTCTACTCTCCGGTTTTCCTGGTACCCAAACCATCAGGGGACTGGAGAGTAATAATAGATCTAAGGTTCCTAAACCATTTCATCCAGAGAAAACGGTTCCATATGGAAACCATAAAATCTATGGTTGCCTTTCTTCAGCCCGGCAATGTCCTCGTCACCTTAGACTTGAAGGATGCATATCTACACATCCCGATGTATCCTCCTCACAGAAGATACCTAAGGATCGCGATAACGGTTGCCGGCCGGACTCAACATCTTCAGTTCACAGTGTTACGCTTCAGCATCTCCTCGGCTCCTCACACCTTTACCAAGGTGGTAGTCCCTGTAGCGGCGGCTCTCAGGCTCCAGGGGTTGTTTATCGTGCCATACCTGTACGACTGGCTGATAAAAGCCAGAACAGAAGAGATGCTTCTCCATCATCTCCAGTTAGCCGTGATGTTTCTCCAGTGATTAGGCTGGATTATAAACTGTGAAAAATTGGAGGTCAAGCCTTCCACACAGAAAAAATTCCTAGGCTTTATCCCCGACTCCGATCAGATGAAAATATCATTACCACTCCTCAGAAAGGAGAGGATCATCAGGGCAACACGTTATTTATATCTGACCAAGAAAGTTTCCATCAGAATGGCGATGAAGGTTCTGGGTCTCATGTCAGCGTCTGCAGATGCAGTCCCTTGGGCCCTATGGCATATGTGCCCCCTCCAGAAAGAGTTTCTGGAAGTTTGGAACCACAGCCCGCTGGGTCTGGACAAGAATTTGCAACTCTCCTACAAAGCCCGTATTTCCCTCAGATGGTGGATTCATCTCAAAGACGGGATGTCCATGGTCCAGCCTGCCTGGACCCTGTTGACCACCGATGCATCCCTCTCCAGTTGGGGAGCGCATCTACAAGAGATTCCCGTAAGGGGAACATGGAATTGGATAGAGAAAGCCATGTCATCCAATTGGCGAGAACTCAGAGCTGTTCGCCTGGTGCTCCTCCATTTCTCTCCCCTTCTCCGAGGGAAAGCAGTAAAGGTTCGGTCAGACGACATTACAACAGTTGTCTATCTGAACAAACAATGAGGCATGATATCTTTATCCCTACTAAGAGAAACGAACCTCATATTTTCCTGGGCAGAAAATAATTTAACCCATCTCTCCGCAGTTCATATCCGAGGATCCCTGCACATATTAGCGGACCAGTTGAGTCGGGGCCTAACAGTATCAGGCGAGTGGTCCCTCAATCAGGAGATTTTTCATCAGATCACCCTGAGGTGTGGTCTCCCGGAAGTAGACCTCATGGTCATCAGACTCAACGCCAAGGTGGAGAAGTTCTGTTCTCTATATCAGGAGGACAATCCATTGGCAGTGGATGCCCTGTCCATCCTGTGGAGGTTCAGGCTGGCATACATCTTCCCTCCACTTTCCACGATACCGAGGTAATTGATGAAAGTAAGACAGGACCAAGCCATGGTAATTGCCATCATACCGTTATGGCCAAAAAGAGCTTGGTTTTCCCAACTCATTAAGATGAGTTGAGGGACTTATTGGAGGCTTCCCCTAATCCAGAACCTGGTAGTTCAAGGAAATCAGTTATGCCAGGATCTGAGAAGATTCAACTTGACAGCCTGGAAGTTGACCAGTCCTTATACCAATCTAAAGGACTGTCTGAAGCCGTCCTGAAAACTTTGTCCTTTTTCAGAGCCACTTCCACAACCAGAAGTTACCAGAGGATAAGTAACACCTTCAGAGCTTGGTGCTCCAATAAAGAAGTTGATAGTTCAGATCCTCCGACTGAGGCTCTGCTAGAATTTCTTCAGGACGGTCTGGATAAGGGTCTTACTCCCGCGACATTAAAAGTCTGTGTGGCTGCCTTTTCTGCCTGTTTGGGCAGACCTCTTTTTCAGGATCCTTTGATTCCTAGGTTCCTGAAAGGTGCGGTAAGGTTAAAACCCAGTGTGTATGCTCCAATTCCTCAATGGGATCTCTCCACAGTTCTTTCAGGCCTATGTGGGCTTCCCTTTGAACCACTTGAGGAGGGTGGAGTTAAAATTTTTGACTTATAAGGTCACTTTCTTACTTGCCATTACCTCTGCCAAAAGAGTGGGTGAGTTACAAGCTCTATCTGCTGTAGAACCATACATCTCCTTTTTTTCCTGACAGAGTCCAGTTGAAATTTCTTCCTGGGTTTATTACAAAAGTACCTTCTTGTTCTAACATAAATCAGATAATATCCTTGCCAACTGTCTTTCCTTCCCCCTCTACTGAGGAGGAGAAGAAACTTTACTCTTTGGATCTTGTAAGATGCCTTCGGATCTATCTCCAGCGTACAGGTCCCTTTAGAAAGTCCCACAAACTTCTAATAAACTACTTCGGTAGAAACAGGGGTTTGAAAGCATCCAAACCCTCCTTGGCTAGATGAATAAAGTAGGCAATAAAGGTGTCCTTTTCCTCCCAGGGGTTATCCCCTCCTGATTTTGTAAAAGCCCACTCGACTAGAGCCATCTCTACCTCTTGGACAGAGAATCTTTCTGTTCCATTGGATCAAATTTGTGCTGCCGCATCCTGGGACTATCAATTGACATTTGTAAAACACTATAGATTAGACATGAGTTGTTCAGAGGCTACTGCCTTTGGCCATTCTGTATTAAGTACTGTATGCCAAGAGGGCCCCATATTGTGCTGCTGTAGGACGTAAGGGGAATCGTTGATTATGTAGATAATCTGTTTTCCCTTAGTCCGAACATCAGCACAAGCTTTCCCTCCCTGGAATAATACTGTTGTTTCTTGTATGTTTTTTTTGTTCTTTATAACTAACACGAGGGGGGGAAGGTCTTCTTTACCTCTTATAGGGGAATTAATTATGTTAATTAAAAGTTCTGTCCTATCAGCAGAAATACCCCATATTGTGCTGCTGTTCGGACTAAGGGAAAACAGATTATCTACATAATCAACAATTGTGTGTCCTTACCCTTTGTATCTGCTCTATTAAGGGTTATTAAGCTGATAGAGAAGAGGCCTAACTCTCAGCACATGTTCTATAGCTTCCCTCTACTTTGGAGGACTGCCAACATCCACTAATAGAAATTGGCACGATTCATTGACCACTATACAACACTATTTTTGAGGTGAAAATGTGTATTCATATGTTGTGGTCAATTTTTTTTTTATTTTTGTGAAAATTTTTCCAAAAACCATGACTATAATGTTTAATTACAACTTATCACTTGCTACAATACCCTGGGATCTTGGCAGCAAGATACCTGCTGTAATAATATTGCACACTGTCAATTCTAAATGTGAAATTACAATATTATGCATTTAGGTTAAAAAAAAAAATCATGAAACAACATACAACAAATCCCCCAAATTATTTTCCAGTATTATAAAGGCCTCCCCATATATTTTTATTAGTACAGTTTTGAACTTTAAGGCTAGGGCCCCATATTGCGAAAAAGCAGCGTTCTGGCCACGGTGGAAACGTCGCTGCAAAAAGCGCTGCGTTTTACGGTATCTGCAAAGTGGATGGGATTCTGACTAATACCATCTACACATTGCAGAAAAAAATCTGCAACGTCTTTGCAAATCACAGTATGTCAATTATACCTATGGAAACACGGGCGTTTTCTGTATAGGTATAATAGGGGCAGAAAGTCCACAGAGGAAAACTGTGAATACGCTGCAGAAAAAAACGATGTGTTTCCGCCACGGTCTTTTCCTCAGGGTTTTTTGGCTGCAGCTCGCTACATGGGGACTTAGCCTTAAAGCAGTTATTCATCTAAAGAATTTATTACCTATTGTATCCACAGGTTAGATAATACATCTGATTGCTGGGGTTTAAACATTGAGAACCCTGTTATTGGGTGATAAATGATTTTCAAGGGGTAAAGTATGTATAAAGTACAAAATGAAGCAAAAGAAAAACCTACATTATCTTATAAATGATATTAGAAAGCACAAAAGGAGTACAATCACAATGTAACAACGATACCCCTTAACCTACACCCATGTCATTACCTGCCAAGGAACCTAAGATGATAATAATAATAGTAGTAGTAGTAGTAGTAGTAGTAGTAGTAGTAGTAGTAGCAAAAATAAAAATAGTAAAAATGTTCATGTCAAAGGAATAGATGCTTATTCTGAGGAATACCATACAGTATACTTAAAACACTCATGAAGTGATGGACATACAGACAAAAATTGTGTTTTAATGAAGTATTGCCACATCAAAAACAATTTACATGTCAATAATTCTTACTGTAACACCATATTCATCTAGTCCATATTAAAGAGATATGACACTTTTGTAGTAATCAAATTGAATGGCACTCGGACTGAGTTGGCCAAGGGCTGAAGAATGATTATCTTGTGGCACCAGAAGTCATAAGTCTGAAGCAAATGGTGCCTAACATAAAACCATAGGGAGTCTATGTGATTACATTCACCACAAGAATAGGTCACAGAGGGGGAATTTGTAAGTGTGATGTAATATAAGGCCTATGAAAAAATCAGTAGCGCCATGATAATTACTAGCTAGGATGAAGTTTCCCCTTTAATGGTCTTTGATTTTATTCTTTATTTCTAGCCCAGTCTTTTATTTCTGGAGGATCCCTTCTTCTGTTCCTGGGATCTTGCTCCTGTGGGCTGTTGGCTGTACATTACTTGTGGCTCTTTTCTTTCACTGTAAAAGGAATAGGTTGGATGTTTATACAAATTACAGGCACATGTCCACAAACTTTGCCCTTTCAAGTGTAGCAAAATGGATTGACTGAAATGGGCAATTTCTTTAATATGATTTGACCTTAATTATTTCATATTAAACAAAAGATGTGCAAAAGATTAAAAAACTGTGAAATTTGATGTTTAACATTTCGTGTTGTTTTAAGAAAGAACATATGGCTGCTAGCTGGATCAAATTTCATATTATGGATCTCATGTACAACTGTTTATTTATTGTAAAATTTACAATTCTATTCATCTTTTAAAACAATGCTTGTTGGCAAATTTTCACAGTAAGTTGGACCAGCTGTGGACTTTTATTAATTTTTATTTTACTAGCCTGAAAAGGCCTATACTGATACTAAAAGTAACTTGGAATATGAAAAACAACGGCCTCATTTAAACAGTAGTCAAAAAATTGTTCTATGAAAGCTCTTGATGACATTATGTGGCTATGGCAGAAACCACACTCACTAGAGAAAAGAAGTGAGTCCAGGGGGCAGTAGTTATAGAACAATACAAGGCACACTGAGTAAATCAGTGTATGTTGCTCCATTACTGCATTTAATTTCACTTTCAGGACTTTTCTAGAGATTTTTTTCACACATAGGCTGTCACTGCCTTCCTTCGGGCACTATAAAAATTAAAATATTGTATTGTAAATATTGAAAATGAAAAAGAAAAAAAGATGTATGATGGAATTTGAACAAGAATGTCATGAAAGAGCTGTAAGTATAGTATAGAGAGCTTTATAGGTCACTACTAATAGCATTGCCAACCAATGAAAAACAAACATGGTGCAACTGACAGAGAAGAAAAGAGGTGGATAGATCTTGTGAGCACTGTCCAAATAAGCTTTTTCCACAGTGTTTTTTGGCAATGGGTTTTTCCCGGATAGCACACTGACCCATTCATTTCTGTGGGCACGTGCACATGACCGTGTATTACAATCTGGGCCGCAAAACTCAGGGCAGGTCCTATCCCTGTCCAGTTTTGTGGCCGTGTTTCTACGGCCCCTACTCATTCACGGCCGGAGGCCCACACACGGTCGTGTACAAGGGGCCTTAGACTGAGGCCACACCTAGCAAAACAATGCTAAAAAAAACCTGCACTAAATAACCACAGTGACAACGCAGCAGAAAAAACACAGCAAAAACAATTGCATATTTAACTGCTTTTTCACTGCAAGTTTCATTTTTTCCTACCCCTCTCCCTAGTCTAGGGGGAAAATGCAGTGTTTCCACGGATCGAATTAACATGCTGCATTTTTCAAAAACACACACATTTTTTTTAACAAGTAACTTTTCCCACAAAACAAAATCTCATTCACTTTGCTGAGACTGTAAAATGCTGCGTTTTCCCAGGAGTCATAGAACTGCGTTTCCTCAATGTGTGGCCTCAGCATTATTGCGTTTTAGGGGCTGTTAGTGAGCATATCAATTGGTGCAATCTTGCTGCCAATAAAATGAACTTTAAGCAACTGGCCTCAGTGAAGGAAAATCTTAATGATACAGAAAACAGTGCGATTTTAGAAAATTGTGTGCTTTTAACTTTGTGGCAACATTAGGTGGAAGGTTGTTTCTAGTTTAAGCATTGCAATACATGGATGTTTAACCCCTTCCCAACATCTGCTATAAATGTATGCAGTGTTGGACTGGAGTACCCAATGCCCACCTGAGGAAGTCATTCTTGAGGCTCATCCTTCATCTATATAGAAAGACTGCAAGACCACTCATAACTGTATTGTAAAATGGGCTAATGTGCATAATATAAACATAATGTCCCAGATTTACTATTGTGGTTACGACTAGACACTGGCATAAACATGGCCCCTTTTGGCCCATCTGGAATGAGCTAAAATTTATCCACCTGCTAGACATGTAGGTGTGAATTTTGAGAAAACGGGGGCATGACTTAAATGTGCTAAAAATGAACCAAAATCATTTGTAAAATTTTGACTCAAACTAAGCCATCTAAAATGTGGTATAAATTTAGACAAAACAGCCTGAAAATATGCCAGATTTATCATCCACCATCAGTCAATGTGATAAATCTGGTGTATTCTCATACTACTATGAATAGAGAATAAATATTCTTCATGGTATAACCCCTTTTATATATAGCAAAGCTTTGGGGATCTGCTGATTCCCCCCACTAATCCAGAGAACAGAGGTGTCTTATTGCCATTGTGCATTCAGGCAGACTGCAGCCATTGGCTGAATGCAAGCAAGCATGTGCTGGATTGGACCCATCCATGCTCCTATAGTTTAAGTACAGCACTCAGCTATCACCAGCACGCCCATTGAAATGAATGGGAGCCAGGATGTATATGCTTTTCCACAGCTACATTCACAGTGGGGGTGAACACCTCCCCATTTTCAAGATCAGTGGGGATTTCAGTGGTCATGCCCCCATGTCAGCAATGTATCTTCTAACCTATGGATAAAGTATACAGCCATGGCTGTAAGTGTTGACACCCCTGAAATATTTCCAGAAAATGTAGTATTTCTCTCAGAAAATTATTGTAATTACACATGTTTTGTTATACAAATGTTTATTCCCTTTGTGTGTATTGGAGCAACAGAAAAAACTTTTTAAAAAAAAGCAAATACAGTGGGGAAAAAAAATATTTAGTTAGCCACCAATTGTGCAAGTTCTCCCTCTTAAAAAGATGAGAGAGGCCTGTAATTGACATCATAGGTAGATCTCAACTATGAGAGACAAAATGAGAAAACATCTAGAAAAAAACATTGTCTGAATTTTTTAAAGAATTTATTTGCAAATTAAGGTGGAAAATAAGTATTTGGTCACCTACAAACAAGCAAGATTTCTGGCTCTCACAGACCTGTAACTTCTTCTTTAAGATGCTCCTCTGTCCTCCACTCATTACCTGTAGTAATGGCACCTGTTTGACATTGTTATCAGTATAAAAGACAAATGTCCACAACCTCAAACAGTCCTACTCCAAACTCCACTATGGTGAAGACCAAAGAGCTGTGGAAGGACACCAGGGCACCAGGCTGGGAAGACTGAATCTGCAATAGGCAAGCAGCTTGGTGTGAAGAAATCAACTGTGGGAGCAATAATTAGAAAATGGAAGACATACAAGACCACTGATAATCTCCCTCGATCAGGGGCTCCACGCAGAATCTCACCACATGGGATCAAAATGATCACAAGAACGGTGATCAAAAATCCCAGAACCACACAGGGGGACCTAGTGAATGACCTGCAGAAAGCTGGGACTAATGTAACAAAGGCTACTGTCAGTAACACACTACGCCGCCAGGGACTCCTGCAGCGCCAGACGTGTCCCCCTGCTTAAGCCAGTACATATCCGGGCCCGTCTGAAGTCTGCTAGAGAGCATTTGGATGTTCCAGAAGAGTATTGGGAGAATGTCATATGGTCAGATGAAACCAAAGTAGAACTGTTTGGTAGAAACAGAACTTGTCTTGTTTGGAGGAGAGTGAATGCTGAGTTGCATCTAAAGAACACCATACCTACTATGAAGCATGGGGGTGGCAACATCATGCTTTGGGGCTGTTTCTCTGTAAAGGGACCAGAACGACTGATCTGTGTACAATACATGAAAGAATGAATAGGGCCATGTATCGTGAGATTTTGAGTGCAAACCTCCTTCCATCAGCAAGGGCATTGAAGATGAAACGTGGCTGGGTCTTTCAGCATGACAATGATCCCAAGCACACTGCCAGGGCAACGAAGGAGTGGCTTTGTAAGAATATTTTACCTAACTGGTATGGCTTCAAACCTCTCTAAGGCCGGTTGCAGACGACCGTGGCCGTGATCAGTGTGCTATCCGTATATTTCATTTGTCTTTTTTTGGACGAACACAAAAATATGGTATACATTTTTGTGTCCTTCACAGAAATGGATCCGGAGTCTACATTGGAGATTCCATGGCAATGTCTGCCTACATGGGGACTTTTTCCTCTGCCAGTTTCAGTTTTAAATAGACAGACACCCGACGGGCCCTATTATAGTTAATGAGTTCTGTCAGATGTGGTGTGGTATCACTATTTTAGTGGTCCCTCTATCTGTTGTTCTGGTCCTCCAACGGACCAGAACAATGTAGAGGTGATGCTAGTGTGAACCTAGTGCCGCAACCGAGATGGAGAGGACCGGAGGATGGGAGTACTAGTGGTGGATGCTGTGCACCTACCAGGCTGAGCACGCTCCCCAGCCGCTCCAGTCACACTCCTAGGCCAGACAAAGTCGAGGGGGTTCCTGCAGCACTACCGGATGGTGGTGGTAGTAACTCTTTCCCCCGGGGCACTTCCAGTTGAAGAGGGGGACCTCTCCTACTTGAGCCGGAGTGGTGGTGTTTCGGAAGGGCCCTGATGGTAATGCAGGCACGACTCAGAATTCAGTGGTGCAGGTAAACCAAACAGCCTTTATTTGGCAACAGGAAACAGTAAGTCAACAGCAGCTTCCAGATGGGGGTAGTAGTCCTGCAGTGTCCAACCCCCAGCCTTGGTTCTAGGAGGGTGCCCAAAGATCATATAGGCTCCACGGGATGGCTTTCCTCTACTCCTCCTCTCTGCCTCTCCCAGCCAGGTACACTGGGGATGGAGTTACAGGAAACCCTGACAGGAATCCGGTTACCTGTATGCTAGGCCCGAATGTGTCTCTCCCATCAGGGTCCTCTCCTGCTCCTCCTGGCACGGCACCAAATAAGTCCAGCAGCTTAAATAGCTTTACTCCCTTGCTTTGGGCTGACTTCAGGTAAGCCTGGGGCTGATGATATCCCTCCTGAGGCTGTGGAAGCGGCGGTTGGCCTTCAGTCCAGAGGCTGGTGGCAGGTCAGCTCTGCACACCCCGTCTGATCTACAGCATGCACTCCACTGAACTGAGGAGACCAACCGTCGCCGGGGAGATAATATCTCCCTACAACCCTGCCCAGTGGCCTATGATAGGCCAGGGCTGAACCAAGTCTGGGTTTTGAACACCTCAGGAGGGAAATACAGAGGTAAGCTGCACAATAATGATATTTAACATGGAACAGAACATACAAACATAACACCCAGAGGCACAATGACAAACACATAAAAGCAGTAGCACTCTGGGATGCTGCACTAGCATAAGTGAAGTGGCTGTATATTGCAATTTTCCAGACCATAAGATAAGTCTTGGGAAATCTGGTATCTGTATGACCTATGTATTAAGATATCCATGCAGGAAAATCCCCAAGCATATTATAAGAAGCATTAAACTGCATTGTTTTATTAATTTATGCAAAATTCAGTGTCTTTAGTTGTTTGGGTTTTAACATACAATTTGTTTTATCTAACATGCAAAATGTCAATGATACTTTATTAGAGTGAGCAGAATTTGATGTACTTTCAGTATTATTCCACACATTGCTGACTGCTTATACGTATCTGTGGCTTTGCCGCGTCTCCAGTTCACATAGTAGTATACAGGCTTACATTTGTCTATCTGAATTGGGCATTCATGTAACAGGAAATGGGACAGAGGAGACTTCATGAAATGAGCCAATTGTGTTTACACATACCTGGGCAAGAAAAAGCCATCCATAAATGTGAATATGTGTATATTTTTCTTGCAGAAAACATTTGACTTAACTACATGGGTACACATTTCCAGTGACAGGTCACCTGACAAAATTCATCATTGTGATGTGAGATTAATTTATGATTAGTCTGGTTAACTTGTAGGCAGTTTATTAACTCTGCAGCATAATAGCACATTACACCTAACGGTGTGTTTGACAGCAGAGTGAATGGACACATTGTGTGAATTGTTAGCAATTGCTTTCAGCATATAAATCCTTTGCCCCTCCTCTGTTTTCTTCTGTAAGGGTTTACTATGCTCAAACAAACCACATTGACTTAACTGCACTTAATTTAATGGATCATTATAATAGTTCATGTTCAATGGGCAGAGTTTATGAGTTCACTTACTGCTTAAGAATGTGTTCCTTTTTCATTTAAAAATATATGCTTTTTTATGTCACAATAGCTCATTGAGGTAGAATGTGTATGATATTTGTTTATGGTGGAAGGTTGGAGTACACTAACAGGTATACAATGAAAAGCTTAGCATGTGCATAATGCAGCTATTAAGAATGCATATTAAGTTTCTCAAAAATAATGTATAAATACATTCTAAATTAAAAATACCAGATAAAATTATTAAAATGACCATCGTTTACTAAAGAGCTAAATTTATATTACTCATTGTTAGGAATGGGTAGGATGTTAGCTGTTTATACAACTGTATGTGAAACTAAGCAGAGTTTAGCTATATCAAGAGGGCATCCATTACGTCTACGGAAATGAAGGTTCCTATGCAACATAGAAGGGGGCTATTTACTGTAAGAGCAATGAGATGATGGAGCTCTCTGTCAGATTAAGTTGTAAAAATAAAATTATTTAAAAATTATAAAAGGGGTTCCGGATTACTTTCTTCCGTGTACTTATAATAAAAGATATGTGGACTAGGCTACAGGACAGGAGGTTGATTGTTGATGGAATGATTTATACTGATTTCCCTACTTAGGGTCTGAAAAGATAATTTTTCCTTAAAGGAAATGTATCATTGTTATATGATCTATTATTTAAATCAAGTGTTTATATTAAACATTTTTACATTGTTGTGATGTTTTCTAATTTTCCACATCAGTTATTATATTCCTGAAATCTTGCTTTTTTCACAACGACCACTGTGCCCTCAAAATAACACTTTTTGTTCTGCGGAGATCATTGAGTCTGCCAAATTTATCTTATTTTTTTGCAAATTTCCAAAGTTTCATGTTTATATAATTTGTCACTTTGAAAACTAAAGTCTCTAGCAAGTCCTGAATCTCTGATGCAATCTTTCATTAGCATTCCTTCATATCCTCAGACTTGGGACTTTTCTGGGATCCTTCCCCTTCCTTAAGGATAACATCCATAGAAGCCTGCAACCTTAGGGGGCACGATGGGCCCCTGCTGCTTATTTATTTATTTATTTTTAAATAAGCTGTTACCTGCTGGAGTAATCCCTATTAACGGGCCTTATTTACTTAGCAATCCCCAACCACGGCCACCTCCGCTTCCCCTTCATATGGTCCCGTGCGTTCCACATTACAATGCTGACGCTGACCAGCATCAGGATGTTGCTGACAGGGACGTGATATATAATGCACAAGGTCACCTGGAGGGATGAAGGGGAACCGTAGTGGGCAGGAGCGTGGGTTGGTGAGTAAGGCCACGGTAAGAGTATTTGTTGGGCAAACCTCGCAAGATTGGTCTCGCGAGGTTCACCTGGCAGTTTTGTTTGGACTGAACATGTCTAAACTGAAACTGCTATTTTTATACTCGAGGGGGGGGGTCTCTTCACAATAATAGGAGGCCCAGGGGAGGTTAAAAAAATATAAAAAAACAGTCATACTCACCTCTCCTGAGCTCCCTGCTGTCTAACGGGCTCTTCAATAACGTTAAAAGATGTTACAAAGGTAAGCCTGGCGTCACGACGCAGAATGACACCAACGTAAGCACATCTGTAACATCAGTCAGAAGTGCAGAAGACAGCAGGGAGTGTCCCTCCCCTCCCCTCACTTTCTCTACATTTTACACTGCCCGTGAGAGGCAGGTACAGCTCTCAATACAGAAGTAAGGGAAAGAATAATGAGATGCAGGATTTCACATAAAGGAGACAAAAGTTGTATATAAAGTATGTTACAAAATGTATTAATGACACAAATATTGCCAGAAAATCAAAAGTTGTCCGAAAGTTTAGTTACACTTTAAGGTTCCTCCACAGTATTTTAATTGGGTTGAGGTCTAGACTTTGACTGGGCCATTGTAATCTTTTTCAGCCACTCTGTTATAGATTTGCTGGTGTGCTTGGAAACATTTCCCTGTTGTATGACCCAGTTTCAGTCAAGCTTTAGCTGTTGGATAGATGGCCTTACATATCACACTCAAATACTTATATATAGATAAGTATATATAGTATATACTTAAGTATATATATGTATGCAGATGAGTTCATTGTTGACTCAATGCCTGTAAGGTGCCCAGGTTCTGTGGCTGCAAAACAAGCCCAAAAACATCATCCCTCCACCACTGTGCTTAACAGTTGGTATTAGGTATTTGTGCTGATTAGCTATGTTTGGTCTGTGCGAAACATCGCCACTATAATCTCATCTGTCCAAAGAACACTGTTAAAAGAATTCTGTGGTTTGTTCAGATGTATCTTTGCAAATTTAAAGGAATATTCTTTCATTAATTATATTTGCAAAAATGTTTAACTGTTCAGAGTTTTTGAGATTTTCTCTAATCATGTTAGTGGTGACAGTCTGTTGTCTTGATCAGTTGCCAATGGATACAACCATGAATGTAGGAACTTTCTGTGACCTGTGACTTGTCAATATCTCAGAAGGAAATGGAAAACCAGGTGGTACTCCACCTCATGTAGTGGGGTACAGAAGTAAACAAGACACCGTGCTCACCCTGAACTTTCAAAACACACGACTCTTTATTCTCAATCTCAAATCAACCAACACATGACATTTACAGCATTTTGGGGTTATCTACCCCTTTCTCAAGTGGGATATGGTGTCAAAGATGGACCTTTTCCAGACAAAAGAGACTTGGCAAAAGATGTTGGCACATACACTCTACAGAAGTACTGTGCGCCTTGTCAATAACCCAGTCATGGTTTTCTTATAGTGGACAAGTAATCAGGTAGGAACACTACAAGTACTATGTGAATAACCTGACCACAATAAGGAAATCATGTCTGAATTTTTGACCATTGATAGTTCCAGCATTCATGCTCATATGCATTGGCAACCTATCAAGACATCATCAACAACAAACATTTGTAATGTACTTTTCTCACAATAGCCTCATACGCAGTCC
Organism: Leptodactylus fallax; assembly: GCA_947044405.1. Classification (NCBI taxonomy): domain Eukaryota; kingdom Metazoa; phylum Chordata; class Amphibia; order Anura; family Leptodactylidae; genus Leptodactylus; species Leptodactylus fallax. Next base: position 7,344,785 of record CAMRHE010000036.1, read on the forward strand.
GATGATTAACTAAACAGTATTTTGAAGTATGCTATTTATAATGAGGGTGTTGTTTGACCTTCAATGCCAGACTGAATAGATGTGTTTCGAGTCTTGATTTAAAGTTGTTCAAGGATGAGACCTCTCTGATCTGTCCAGTTAATGTGTTCCAGAGATAGGTGGCTTCATGGCAGATCGCTCTGGCTCCAAATTTCTTAAGGTGGATACTGGGGATGGACTGTTTATTTATGCCTGCTGATCTGAGAGGTCGTCAAGGATTATGGAGTTTATGAATTTCTTTCAAGTAGTCAGGGTCTAAGTTGTTTATGGATTTGAAGGTCATCAGGCAAACTTTAAAAGTTATTCTCTACTTTACAGGCACCCAGAATGCCATGAAAGCATGGACCAGCATGGAGAGATCTTCTGTTTGGAATAAGTTGTTTGATTTGTGTAATGTTCCTCAGGTGGAAGGATGAAGATTTGTTAATTGTAGATACATGGTTCCTCAGAGACAGTTCCTCATCAATAACTATGCCCAAGTTTTGCGCATAGTCTGAGCTTTGAAGGGTTGTGTTTCCTAGGGATAGACGTGGTGGATGAACAAGGTGACATGTTGCCATTAAGTGCTGTACTCCAACCATGAGAACTTCAGTTTTGTCTGGGTTCAGCTTTGCCAGCAGCCATTCATCCTTTCTTGTAGTTCAGCCAGGCATGAATTTATGGATGAAGTTGGGTCATAGACCCTGGGCTTTAAAGATATGTGTAGTTGGATATCATCTGTACAGCAGTGATAGCCCATGCCATGACTCTGGATTAATTTGCCTAATGGAAGCATGTAAACTGCAGACTGCATTGGGGATAGCACCAAGTCCTGTGGAACTCCATATTTTTAGGGACTGTCACTACCTGTGAATGATATTTCTTATTTTAGAGAGATGAAATTTAAATTGTTTGGGAAATGGCTTATAAACCTTCCTAGATTGACTGTAACAATTGCTTCTTGAAGATCATTACTGATGTCTTTCCTCCTTGGCATTGTGTCAACCCAAGCCTAAATGCTCCAGACCAGCAAACTAACAAAATATCTGTTTTTATAAAGGTGGTTACACCTGTTCATGATCAATTAATCAAGGGTATTTGATTAACAGCACTTGGTTACTAATTACATGCCTGCAACAAGTCTTCCCTTGAGTGAGGGGGCAGCATCATATTGTGGGAGGAGCATGCCTACTCCTGGCATAGTGAGGGAGTGTGCTGCTCTTTCACAGTGAAGTTCCCCTTGCTGTTCCCTGTGGCTATTAAAAATAAAATCATTTTCAGCTACACTCATCTGATCCCTAGGTTTGGCAGCATGCTGGGTGCATGTTGTACTATGTATAAACTCAACCTAATACTGGCAATGCTCATTCAGTTGATTATCAGCTGATTTATCAGCTTTGAAAATTTTAGCCCCACGATCTTCACATAGCCCAGGCCCATGGTCCTCTTAATCTGCCCCTGTGGTCAATGACAGGATCAGCTCTAATGTTAAATTAGAAAAGCCTTTTATAATAAAACATAAGTCTGTAATGTCCTGTTAGTCTTTTAAAACACATTCAATTCTAGTGAGTAGCAGAGTGTGTACTTTCTGTGTGTTAAAACAGGCACAGAAGTAGAGACCAGTGGGGATTTAAGCAGCGTCATACTGGGAGTGATGATGTAAATATAGTTTTTTTTCATTTTCAAACCCACTTTGGGCTCTCTGCTGCCATTTTCCTCCTTTAGGCTAAGGCCCCACGTAGCGTCCCACAGCAAAAAAGTGCTGTGGGAAAAAACGTGGTGGCAACGCATAGCGGTTTTTCCCGCAGCGCTTTTCACAGAAAATTTGCAGAGGGTTCCTCTTTCGACTTTCTGCTTCAATTATACCTATAGTGAAACTGCCAGTGTATCCGTAGGTATAATTGACATGCTGAGAATTCCAAAACCGCAACAGTTTTGGAATTTGCAGCGTGTCTGCAGTGCGTATTTTCCCGCACTGTGGGAATCCCATCCACTACACAGTGACTGTAAAACGGCACGTTTTTTTTGCTGTGACTGTAAACCGCGAAAAAAAAATGCAGTGTTTTACAGTCACTGTGTAGTGGATGGGATTCTAGCGAATCCCATCCCCACAGTGCGGGAAAATACACTCTGTGGTTTTGGAAATCATAGCATGTCAATTATACATATGGAAATGCTGGTAGTTTCCCTATAGGTATAATTGAAACAGAAAGTCCATAGAGGAAACTTCTGCAGACTTTCTGTGAAAAGCTCTGTGGGAAAAAAAACTAAATGCGTTGCCGCCGTGGTTTTTCCCGCACCGCTTTTTTGCTGTGGCATGCTACGTGGGGCCTTAGCTTAAATATACTTAAGTATCATGTTTGAAAATATGCATTAAAAGTGTGTAACTTCATATTCAGTGTATCCTACAATTATATTCTATATGAGACAGAAGGTCAATTTAAGAAAGCCACTTCACTACTTTCTTATATAATCTTGCATAACCATGTTCTCTCTCACTTGATCTGTCATTGTGAGCCATGTAATGTTCTAATCGAAGCTTCATGTCCACCTGTTTATTTTGCTCTCATTTAGTAGTATCCAAGATGAAAGTACAAGCATATGATTGTGATTTTGTTATCTCAATAATTAGTTGAACATATTGCTTCAGACACTGACATCTGCTTTATTTTTACTTGACTTGGAGGTGGTTTTGTTACCTTTGTTGGATAGTAACTGATTTATTTCTAGACCAGAGCTACACCTGGAAGACCCGGGGGCTCTGTTATATGTATGCTTAGGCCAATTTTATTTTAATGGGGCACCGCTTTGGGCACAAACATCTTGTTCCCACATGTTTTGGTTACATGTTCAAAGTCTTAATCTATACATGCAAAATCATGTTTTGGATAAAACATCCTTTTATTTTAAACAATATTTAAAATTGTAGATTTCCACTGGGAAAAAATGTTTAGTTGAAACTGACTTACAAGGAAATGTCTGCAGAGAGTTATGACATTAGTAGACTTCGTACAAACATACTAGACACATAAGAGAGAAAATACAAAAACAAAAATAAACTTTTTTTTCACTTAAAATTATTATTCTGCTGATCCTTCATTCATTGCTACAATAACATGACCTCTGCAGAATCGAATGAGAGTCTTTACTCAATGCAAGTAGGCTTCATTCCGATGTCTGTATTGCAGCTGTTTTTTTACAGAGCAATAATAGCACAGAGGTGTATGCAATGTTAAAGCCATTTTACATGGCCTGATGATTGGGAGAACAAATTTATGAACGTTCTTGCACACACTTCCCATTCATTGCCTGTGAAACACAGCCCCGATCAGCTGACAAATAATTTTTTGATCTGACCGGACTTAGGAGCAATAAAGGGGTTTTACAGCCCTAAATCGTTTTTTCATACTTATAACCAAGATAGGTCATCAGTATGTGATATGTTGGGTTCTGACAACCGGACCCCGTACAGATCAGCTGTTCCAGCAGCTTCCAGAAGCTAGTGGACAGGCAGACCATGAAGCACTGCTCCTATTCAAGTAATAGGAGTAATAGCAGTGGTGCTGCAATTCCTCTGAACTACATATGCAGTGGATGGGGCTGCTGTGCTGTTTCTATTACTACACACACTGTCAGTCCACTAGTGACTTCTGGCACCTGGAAACAGCTACAACATCTGATCTGTGCAAGGTCCAGGTGTGTGATCCCCAGAGACCACATACTGAGAACCTACCCTGTGGACAGGTCATCAGTATGAAAAATTGATTTGTGACCAGAAAACCCTTTTAATTCTAGAGTTGAATATCTATGTCATATCGCAGTGTGTAATGTTTGGTATGGTGACACAGAGTCCCAGAGACTCCATAGTATATGCATGTAGTACATGTTATACCGACTTCAACAAATGCATAGTTGCCACATAATGACAATCATTTTCAGCTTATTATAACAAACCACAACCTGGTGTTCCTGTTGTCTGTTTGTCTGGGTTTCTTCCCACATTCCAAAACACAATGGTGGATTAATTGTCTTTCTATGAAACTGATGCTGGTGTGTATCAGACAGGGAATCTACAGTATGAGTTCTTCTGAGGGCAGGGACTCATATGAGTGATGTCTCTAAATCTTTGTACAATGCTGGGGAATATGCTAGTGCTATGTCAGCAACAGGAAAGAACTTTAATAAATAAAATAGATGTTCCATGCAGTATTATTTCTACTGAATCACTCCAGTTCTTGCTGTCTTGTAACTCTGCATAATCCATTTTACAACAGATTTATCATTATGCACTGGATACCTGTGGCTACAAAGTGCAAAAGTTAAGGATTAGACATGGGTGAGCCTCTTAAGATTTGTTTCGTTTTGGGTTTGGGTGACTCAGATCCGTAATCCATTTCAGGTTCAACAAGTTCGGTACAAGCTGGAAGTGAAATTTTGTTATACTCTGGGCTCTCTTCAGACCCCAAAGTATAATAGTTGGAGGCCCAGGGGGAGGTGTAAAAAAAAAAAACCCCCAAAAAATTATAAGGTAATTATACTTACCTTCCCTCACCTCATTTAGGCCTGCTTGCAGCATCCAATGCTCTCTCTCTGACTCCTCAATGACGTCATGTTCTGGAGCACATGACATCACCATGAAAATACCGAAAGGGGTAAGGGAAGGTGAGTATACTCTGAAGAGACCCCAGAGTATAATAATTTACTGAAGTGCATGTCACCATGGCCATTTTAGCCCCAAATTGTTTGTTTCTTTTAAAAACTGAACAATTTAGGATATTCGTGTTGAACCCAGCTCGTGCCGAGGTGGTTCCCCCATCTCTGTTAAGTATCTTCTCTTTCATTGATAAGAATTCATGTCAGACTTATTTTACTTTTTTAGAAGGATTTCCGCATTATGACTTTTTTTTTTTTATAAAACAGCAAGAAAAACAAAAAGTAGTAAGTGATTCATGTTTTGTGTATAGGTCATGGTACATATTCCTGTGTGCCTATAGGTTTGCAAACAGGAAATCTAATTTGTTTTTCCTCTAGATATATTGTGACTGCTGTATAACTGTAACAGTAGTATAGCCACTATACTGACCATGTTTTAATTTGTAGCAGTTAAAGTAAATTTACCAAAATAACATCATAGCAAACTATGAAGACCTCATAAATTTAATCAAATATCATAATATTAATATCTTATGAATTTGATTAGCAAATGAATATTCTACTACAGACTATTAAAATGATGAGCCTGAACAAATAGTAGAATACATCATAACCTGTTTGACATTAGTAAGTAGAAGTTTGGTTGTATATATCTATATGTAATCTAGAATAGAAAGATTAAATATTAAATGATGATCTACTTGGTGTTGATCAAGCTTTTCAGTTTCTACCATTTGCATCTATCTAAAAACGACTTCACAGATAGAGCATAGCAAATTACAATATGACAATAACATATTTTTGAAAAAGAAAATATAATTTAAAAAGTCATAGCATCATAGAAAGCATAAAAAAAAGTATTTTATCAGTGTTGATGCCTGTGAAAAAAAGTAATTTTGCAACTAGTGCAAATGTTTCATGATGTTGTTTCTGACCAGCTAATTCTAATTTTCATTCTCAGTCTGGCTAGAAACAATATATTATATTGTAATGACAACTCCAGTTAACACTGTTTTTCCACATATGTTCTCCTTATTCAGCATAGCAATGGTTTTTACTAAAACATATTTGGTAAGTATAAAAGAAAAATAAATACAAGAGTAGTCAGAAGCTTATTTGAAATCTCTTAAAAGGAGGGTAAAGTTTGAATGTCAAACATTCATCCAAACTCATAAGGGTAGTTTTTCAGTTCCATCACAGCAGTAGAAGAACAAAATAATAATAATAATGGAAGGGTACGTCATATGACAGACATCATTTTCATCAGGTTTGCGTCGATTAGATGGAAGGAATAGCAGTGCATGCTGTGTTACTTTTTCCCATCAAATATGGTGGAATCTCTGTCATAGGTTTCTGAGTCTGAACAGACCCTTAAGCTGGCTACACATATAAGATAGCTGTCTGCCTATAGTTAATTCAAGAGTACATTTATTTCAATGAAGAGGGGGAGACACTTCTAATATCAGCTTATCTCCTGGCAGTACTAAAGGTCAAAATTCAATAATATATTTTCTAATGTATTGTATATAACTTCTTTATAACATGCCAGCAGAGGCATAACTTGGAGCTCCCTACCTATCATATGCAATTTAGATTAGAGGTATATTTTACAGTCATATGAAAAAGTTTGGGCACCCCTATTAATCTTAATCATTTTTAGTTCTAAATATTTGGGTGTTTGCAACAGCCATTTCAATTTGATATATCTAATAACTGATGGACACAGTAATATTTCAGGATTGAAATGAGGTTTATTGTACTAACAGAAAATGTGCAATATGCATTAAACCAAAATTTGACCGTTGCAAAAATTTGGGTACCCTTATCATTTTATTGATTTGAATACTCCTAACTACTTTTCACTGACTTACTGAAGCACAAAATTGGTTTTGTAGCCTCAATGAGCTTTGAACTTCATAGCCAGGTGTATCCAATCATGAGAAAAGGTATTTAAGGTGGCCAATTGCAAGTTGTTCTCCTATTTTGAATCTCCTCTGAAGAGTGGCATCATGGGCTCCTCAAAACAACTCTCAAATGATCTGAAAACAAAGATTGTTCAACATAGTTGTTCAGGGGAAGGATACAAAAAGTTGTCTGAGAGATTTAACCTGTCAGTTTCCACTGTGAGGAACATAGTAAGGAAATGGAAGACCACAGGGACAGTTCTTGTTAAGCCCAGAAGTGGCAGGCCAAGAAAAATATCAGAAAGGCAGAGAAGAAGAATGGTGAGAACAGTCAAGGACAATCCACAGACCACCTCCAAAGAGCTGCAGCATCATCTTGCTGCAGATGGTGTCACTGTGCATCGGTCAACAATACAGCACACTTTGCACAAGGAGAAGCTGTATGGGAGAGTGATGCGAAAGAAGCCGTTTCTGAAAGCACGCCACAAACAGAGTCGCCTGAGGTATGCAAAAGCACATTTGGACAAGCCAGCTTCATTTTGGAAGAAGGTCCTGTGGACTGATGAAACAAAGATTGAGTTGTTTGGTCATACAAAAAGGCGTTATGCATGGCGTCAAAAAAACACAGCATTCCAAGAAAAACACTTGCTACCCACTGTAAAATTTGGTGGAGGTTCCATCATGCTTTGGGGCTGTGTGGCCAATGCCGGCACCGGGAATCTTGTTAAAGTTGAGGGTCGCATGGATTCAACTCAGTATCAGCAGATTCTTGAGAATAATGTACAAGAATCAGTGACGAATTTGAAGTTACGCCGGGGATGGATATTTCAGCAAGACAATGATCCAAAACACAGCTCCAAATCTACTCAGGCATTCATGCAGAGGAACAATTACAATGTTCTGGAATGGCCATCCCAGTCCCCAGACCTGAATATCATTGAACATCTGTAGGATAATTTGAAGCGGGCTGTCCATGCTCGGCGACCATCAAACTTAACTGAACTGGAATTGTTTTGTAAAGAGGAATGGTCAAAAATACCTTCATCCAGGATCCAGGAGCTGATTAAAAGCTACAGGAAGCGACTAGAGGCTGTTATTTTTGCAAAAGGAGGATCTACTAAATATTAATGTCACTTTTCTGTTGAGGTGCCCATACTTTTGCACCGGTCAAATTTTGGTTTAATGCATATTGCACATTTTCTGTTAGTACAATAAATCTCATTTCAATCCTGAAATATTACTGTGTCCATCAGTTATTAGATATATCAAATTGAAATGGCTGTTGCAAACACCCAAATATTTAGAACTAAAAATGATTAAGATTAATAGGGGTGCCCAAACTTTTTTATATGACTGTATATGTCAGAAGGACCTTTGGGATCCCCTCAGCATATGGGGCCTAGTAGCAACTGCTACCACTGTGCCCCCTATAGTTATGCCCCTACATGACATTGTTAGATACAAGGGTATATCATTAGAGTTTAGGTGGAAGGTCACAGCTTTGCAACTCTTGAAGCTCATTTGGAAACAAAAACTGCTCTTATGGATTTTATGTTTTGGATGGAAATCCTTTTTATTTTTATCTGGCATAAGAAAAAACATTTTTAAAACATTTTGGCTACATATTGAAATTCATTATAATATATATCAACACAATGCATTAACCTCATGAACAACTTAGCATATGCACTCATTTTCATATTTGGTGAAGGTAAAATTTCCAGGATTTGTCCAGTATGTGTGAACTTTCTCTTAATGTGTAATGGAATTACTGCTTAAGCAATTGCCAGTATGCTGTTGGCATATCAAAGACAGCAAAACAAGCTACCTACAATCCAACACCATCGTAATTAGTAGAAATTAAGGCACCCCAAAGTTTTCACCACAAGGCAGGTTGGACTTTGCAGATTGAGACCAAGCTTACACCCCAAAGCTGGTGTCAGAAAATAGATGCACTAACGGACTAAAGACTAGACGAGCTAACCTACAGCAAAATTATTTCAGAATACAAGTTAGGGTTGAGTCCTGGAGTTTACAGATAAAGCAAAATCAACAATATATTGCATAACAGAAAAGCAAGCCAAAATCGGTAACTAGAGATACAATAGAGAAACCAGAAAAGTTCTGAGAACAAGCCTAATTACCATATAATCACAGGAACCTGAGGAGCCTCAATACTAGATCTAAATACCCTGCCACGGGTTAGGGTATGAGGCAGCATTCTGATTGGCTCTGTGTCTCAAAACTTTGACTGGCTGCAGACCCAGCCAAAGTTTGACTGGCAAACATAGCAACTTTAAAGTGACAACTGAACAGTGCTGCACTGAAAATATGATGGATACAAGTAGGAGTACAGATATTGAGATTCATATGAACATGTGCATAATAAACAATTAAACATAGTGGGACAGATTTTTGAAACTGTCTTTGTTTCTCGTAGCAACTAACCAGAGCTCAGCTTTAAATTTTCAAGAACACTATAGGAAATTAAAGAAATGCTGTGATTGGTTGCTATGGGCAACAAAGACAGTTTACCTTTTAGAGAGTTCCATAAATCTGCCCCATTATGCCTAGCTATTTATAATGGTAGTGAAGCTGAGCAGATTTTTTTCAGTTAAGGTTTACTTTGTAAATGCTGCACAAGCTTCAAAGAAAGGAAGTTTGAATTCATTTTGAAATTACCAGGCTATCTACAGAATACTTCATTTCCAGCTTTTTGGATGTCAGTAAAATGGAAATGCTCTTGATTTTATTGGAAGAAACCAGATGGGACTTCTTTAGCTTTATTTTGCCTGGTGGGGTCTTGAGTAATGCTGACACAAATGATAAACATTCAAAACCCAAAATATAATACATTAAAATACACAAACTCTCACATCAAAGGCAGGATAAATGAAAGACCCTAAGGTTATGGCCTCAGCACATTACATCACAGTCAGTTCTATCATAACTATTTCTTCCATGCTGCAAGTTATTTATCTGTACAAGTAAATGTTCCCTCATCTGACGGCACAGAAAGAAACCAAAAGGTTTCAATAAGAATTAAAGTTTAAATGATTTTGGTATGTTTCATGGTGGTTAAAAGAGAAAATTCAATGCCTCGGAAAAAAAAAGTCTACAGATGGTACTTTGTATTTAAAAGCGGCACACAAGAGGAAATATACAACCATTTCCCCTGAAACATACTTAAGATTTCAGACCTCAGAAACATTTCCTCCTTAACACAGCGTCATTCCATAATGTAGATTGTTTAGTCAAAAATTTTAAATGGATGCCTCAACTTCCCTTAGTGCTGTGTGGAAGGCATGCAGAAAATGTGATCATGGCACTTTGTACAGTATTACACAAATGTTCATCATTTCATGTAGGAATAGAGGTAACAGTGGTAGAGGACCACTTTGTTTTCATTGGATTTAATCTAAGACGATGTTTACATACTGGAGCCTCAGTTAGGAGCCTTATTCAAAAATTGCCTTAGAAAAGACAAAGTAGTGCTGAGTACACCACCATTTTGTGCGGTAAAAAGCTGGCCTCATTGACAGAAACCCAAAAGACTCCATTAAAGTTAATACAACCTCAATATGCTTAAAAGAAAAAGAAATATTTAGCACAAATGTAAACACAGCCTAATATCCCAATATGATGTTATGAGTAATACAATGGACCTAAAAACTTTTGGAAAAACAAGTGAAGATTGGCATAAAACTGGCAAACTTTTTCTTGCAGAAGCAGCCCACAGAAGGGGGCTCATGCCCTATATGCCTCATAGGACATTTGAACAGTGTCACCCTTTTAAATCTATACATTAATAAGACATTTTGTTAAAGTCTAGACATGCACATTATACAAGTATTAATGTTGGTCCAACTACCCTATTTTTTTTTACTGGGAATGGCTGGCTATTTAATAAGTATGGAGCACCTGACTTTGGGCAAGAGAAGGACTGGACTTGAACCAAAACTATTTTATACATCTATACCTATTTTGATAAACCCATGGAGATATATTATGAAGGCTAAAATGCTGTTGCACTATGACTGTTTTTACATAATAGTAACATAAATTACATTACACACAATACTGCACTATAGACATGAACTTAGTATTAAATAATCATTTGAAAAGGGTTTCATATATGTAAGTGTATATGTTTTATTGGATGCGAGCAACAATACCACAACACAAATTGAAAACAGGCTAAGGCCCCACGTAGCGGGCCACAGCAAAAAAGCGCTGCGGGAAAAACGGTGGTGGCAACGCATCGCGGTTTTTCCTGCAGAGCTTTACACAGAAAGTCCGCAGAGGTTCGCTACGGGAAAATTTCTATTTCAATTATACCTATAGGGAAACTGCCGGCATTTCTGTATGTATAATTGACATGCTACGATTTCCAAAACTGCAACGGTTTTGGAAATTGCAGTATGTCCGCAGTGTGTATTTTCCTGCACTGCAGGGATGAAATTCTCTAGAATCCCATCCACTACACATTGACTGTAAAACAGCATGTATTTTTTCGCAATGTGTGGATGGGATTCGCTCGAAATCCATCCAACTTGCAATGACTGTAAAACACTGTGTTTTTTCTGCTGCATTTCAGTTTACGCCACGTGGGGCCCCAGCCTAACTCAGTGTTCCTTTATCAAGAGCTAACATGGTGCCTACACAAGCACTGATACTACACTGTATAGTTATATATAAATATATCTATTATTTGACTGCAGGGTGGGCCATAAGTATGGATCCACCAGGGTGGGCCATAAGTATGGATACACCCAGATAAAATGAATCCAAAATGGTGGCTTTGCAGATGGCCGCCATGGGCGTCACCCGGCCTCAAATGTTTCCCCCCTCCCATGTATTAATATGCCACAAACGGTAAGGTGATATCAGCAACCACTTCCATTTTATCTGGGTGTATCTATACTTATGGCCCACCCTGGTGTAGTTATACTTATGGCCCACCCTATATATTAAAGTGTATTATTTACATGTTATTTTTCCACACTTGCCCAGTGTGATTGTGAACCAAATGATTAGATCATCAGATTCATAACCTCTATTAATATGCCCTTCATAATGATTATGGAAATAGTTACTCCTAATTGAATTGAAATAAATGCCTTCTGGTGGAAAGCTTTTTACTGATGTCAGCACAATGTAGCAACTAAAGAAAGCTTAAACTCATGTAACAGCAAAACTGAGTAATTATATACAACGCTAATAAGAACCAATGACTATTCTGTGGGCTTTTTATGTGATTTTCTACAGGTTTAAATCATTGATACAAGTAATACTTAATAGCTCTAAGAAAGTGGTAATCTTACTTTCTATTTATCCTGGAAAGCCTTGCTTTCTGGCACATAACATGTTTGAAACACATTGGAACAGAGGGTCCCATAAGCAAGCATCACTTAAACTGAAAACTATTAGAGTATAAATCAGATTCTTGATGAAATAATATGAAATAGTTTAGGTCTTAGGAATTATGGGCCAAAATATTGCTAATGTTGTAAAGGGAGAACATTATAATTTTCATAAAATAACTGAAATGTATTCATTGAATGGTTAATGATAGCCAACAATGACATTGTTTGGAGTGATGTCATTGATGTTCTACTATGAATGCATTTCTGGGATAGTCGAACACATATCATTTAGAAACAAACCATACACAGAATTCTTTTCGTTGTAGGCATACAAAAAAAATGTAACATATCACCTATTTACCAGTGGAAATTATTCTTGTATTTAACTCCTTCCCGCTGGTGGCACTTTTTCAATTTTCGTTTTTGATTTCTCACCTTCCAAACCCCATAACTTTTTTATTTTTCCGTCCATAGAGCCATATGAGGGATTAATGTTTGCAGGACAAATTGTTATTCTTTTTATACCCTTAACAAAAATACAAAACTTTTCAAAAAAATTATTTTTCTTAAAGTCGCCATATTCTGACACCTTTTTTATATTTCCCTGTACGGGGATGCATAGGGCATCTTTTTTTAGTTATGCAATTTTGGGGAATGTCTATTGCTTTGATCACTTTTTATTCAATTTTCTATCAAAGGCAAAATAGCGAAAAAACAGCAGCACCATACGGGAAAAATATTTTTACAAGTTTGTAGACCGGGCATTTTCTGACACACTGATATCTAATGTGTACGTGTTTCACAGTAATTTTCTACTTTTAGATGTATTCTAGGAAAGAAGGGGGTAATTTGAATTTTTAATTCTTTTTATTTTTTTGATAATTATATATATATTTTTGAATACTTTATTTATTAGACCCCCTAGGGGTCTTGAAACCCCGGGGGGTTTGAACACTATTGCAATGCATTACAATGCTAATGCATTGCAAAAAACAGGCATACGGCAGAGAACCAGCGGCCATATTAAAATTACGGCAGATGTCAGGAAGGGGTTAAATGGGTCTGTCTCCCATGAATATAAATGTTTAAATTTGTAGACAATTAAAAGTTAAACATTTTTGCAAATATAAGTACTTGAACATTTTGCTGAATTTTAAAGATTTTCTTTAACCAGGAGTGGGTCATTTTCTCTGATTCAGAACGCGACACACTTTCAGATTTTTTCATACATGCAGTTTTGAGGGCTATAGCAATTTTTTTTTCTTTGAGTTATTCAAAGAATTTTAGCATCTCTTTATGGTGATAAAAAGGGTTCCATTTTTATGTTTTTATTTTTCCCTTTTTTTCTTGTTTTTATTTTTGTTTTATTTTATGTATTTATTTTTTTTCCCCCCCGCTCCTGCTCACGGCCGCCTGCGCTTCCCCTGCTGCCGAAGTGGAGGCCACTGTGATCAGGAGCAGGGATCGGTAAGTAAGGCCACGGGCCCTTAAACCTCACAAACACTGCTATCATTATACTCTCGGGTCTTTTCAGACCCGAGAGTATAATGATCGGAGGCCCAGGGGAGGTGAGGGAACATAAAAACAATGTTACTTACCTCTCCTGTGCTCTGTGGCAGTGTTCAGGCCTCTTTGGTGATGTCCTAGACATCACGTGGGCCAGGCCGGCATCATTATGCGTTGCGATGCCGACCTGGCTCATGTGACGTTTGGTCCAACATTGAAGAGGCTGAAAGTAGCAGGGAGTGCGCCAGAGCCAGGGAGAGGTAAGTAACATTGTTTTTATGTTTGTATCCTCCCCTCATGTCAAATGTACACACAAGCTCTCATAAACATAAACGCCAATTTAGTAAGATGCTATTGAGCTGAAGTCCAAGTCTGAAAGACAGTTTATTTGTTATTTACATTACTGAACAGTCTTTCTTACTTATTATCTGTGTAGTGCTTAAAGGGGTATTCTCACAAAAGAAATCATATTTCATATCATGATACTTTGCATACCCATTGAAAGTAATAAGCAAAACAGTGTATGTCCCTGGAAAAAGCCCAATGAAATCCTCCTTTCACTACCTCTGTTTAAACACTGTTGGCACTGTAGGTTATGTCCTGTTGTCCATCTTCAATCCAGTCATACATGCTCAGTCTCTTGTTTTCTTCCCTATAGCAGTTTATTAAAACCGTACTACAGAACCTTGCATGTGCGTCCTAACACTTTATGCTCAGTGCATTAATTGTTTCTATTTTAAGCAGACAGTCACATGCTCCATAGTAAGGACCAGCCACTCTTGGCCATTGTAGGCTGAAAATGTAACGGAACTGTGGAAGTGCAGATTCTAGAAAAGAATTGGAGGTGTGTGGTGGGTGAAGTCCCAGTTACCATGCAGATGCTTTATCCACATGGTTGCTCTCATTTTTTCTTTATGTTGGGAAACCCCCTTTAGGCTAAGACCCGACGTTGCAGTAAAGCTGCCTTTTATTTGATAAAGATTTTGCTGCAGTTTTTTCAGCCAAAGCCATGAGTGGATTGAGCAGAAGGGAGAAGTATAACAGCTTCAGAGGAGCTGCAGAGAATGTTTACTGAGGCATTCAGATGGCATACTCAGTAAAAATGTCTTAGGAAGCAGGGAGAGGCGAACCTTCAACACTCTCCCAACTAGAGTCTGAACCTGTCGCCAGTAAGGCTGAAGGATTAGGCACAACCAAAACAAATGGAATATGTCAGGTGGATGGCACCACACCTCCAGCAGTGATATGGCACAATGGCTTGAAAAGAATGGAGCAAAGCTGGGGTGTGGTACCAATGCTTCAACATGTTATAGAAATTATCTTGAGGCTGAGGCACCACATTGTGAAAACGCTGCGTTTTACAGTACCTGCAAAGGGAATGGGATTCTGGCTAATCCCATCCACAAATTGCAGGAAAAAATGCGTAGCAGAAAAGCTGCATTTTCAAAAATGTTTGCGTTTTTGAAAATCACAGCATGTCAATTATACCTGCGATGCGTTTCTGCCATGGTTTTCTCTGCAGTGTTTTTTCTTCGCTACATGGGGCTTTAGCCTTAAACGTGACACAGTGGCAGGTTTTAGCTGCTCATCTCCAGATTATAATCCGCGACAAATCAGGTATGGGGTTCCCCAGGTAATTCTTCTGTTTACACATGTAGGGATGGGCGGGTAACATCTTGGTGGTCGGATCAGGAAGGATGCCATAGATATCCGATATAAGACCTGCAGTGGAGCAATCAGATCTACATAATATAAGTGCTTCCTTTATATTTGCCATTCCTTCTGTAGCTACCCATGGGATTGGCTTAAAAAATGCAGCTAAATCTACAACAAAAAAGCAGCTTTTATGCAACATGAGGCCTTAGTCTTAATGTTGATGACAATATAGTACCAACCCATTATTTTTGGAGAAAAATAGATGTAAAGTAGGTAGCCACTTTAACTGCAGGCTTAATGCTAAACCATCAGAATCTTTACAAGCTGATCAAGGTTTGATTTAGATCTGCTGCAGCGCACAGGGAAGGTGAGTAACATTGTTTTTTATGTTTGTCACCTCTCTTGGCCCTCCACTTATTATACTTTGGGGTCAGAAGAGACCCCACAGTATAATAATAGCTAGTGAGTGGAGAAAATTGGAATATTATAAAAGTTGGAATATTATACTGTTAGGAGGGGCCGCTATGGGACATAATACGGTGTGCAGGGGCCGCTATGGGACATAATACGGTGTGCAGGGGCCGCTATGGAACATAATACCGTGTGCAGGGGGCGCTATGAGACATAATACTGTGTGCAGGGGTTGCTATGAGACATATTAACGTGTGCAGGGGCCTCTATGAGACATAATACCGTATGCAGGGGCCGCTATGAAACATAATACCATGTGCAGGGGCCGCTATAGCTGTGGGACACAATACCGTGTGCAGGGGCCGCTATGGGATATAATACCATGCACCATGTGAACACAGTTTTACATAGTGTGTTTTCACCATAAGGATGCTGCCATATGGTGCTCCTGGACACATACATTTACCACTAATTGCGGGATGCACATGGTCTTTCATTGCTTCTAATCAGAAAGTACAGGTGCGTCCCAGGAAATATCAGTAAACGCATGTGTCCTGAAGCATTTCGTGGCAGCACTTCTGTGTTATGGCTTGTGGTATATATATAGTTTAGGGGTTGTCAGACTTACAGTTATTGCTCAGCACTCCGAGTACCTCATCTTTGATTTTTTTAATTAAAATTGGCTCACCGAACAAAAAAGTTTGCCTACCCCTGATCTAGGCCCAAATCCTGATCCCATTTCAAAATATAATTTGGGAGTGAGTTTACAGGGACAAGGGATAGAGCTAGATACAATCTGGATAGAACATGTCTTGGCCTAATCCCTCCAACACATAATTCTTCCAAATTTGATCACTGTCCTCCAGCAGGTGGAAGCACAAGTGTACTCAGTAAATGTCGCAGTTGTCTAATTCTCCAGAGACCCAATTTAATTGGATCTTTACATCTCTCCAAATCGCCCACTGACATTCAATTACTCCCTCTCAAAAAAGAAGAAAAAACTGATTCCCTAAGATAGGATAAGATCCAGAGTGAATTGGAACCAAGGTTTGTGCTGCCTCTAGCCATGGAATATCCTCTACTTGCAAAGGCAAGAAATCTTGTTCTAATTGTAACCATCCTTTATACATCCCATTCTGACACCAGTCTTCCACTCTAACCAGATGTGATGTGATGTAATGTAAGGTAGTACAATTTAATATCCGGTAGTGCTAGGCTCCCCAGTTCCCTTGGACGACGCAACACAGTACGTTTTAATCTTGCCACTTTTCCTGCCCATACAAAACTAGTCTGTATTGAATTAATCATACTGAAAAAAGAGGCAGAAAGTGTACTTGGGAGGGTTTGAGACAAATATAAAATTCTTGGTAGTATGTTCATTTTGAATATATTAGACCTACCCACCCACCCAAGAAAAGTCACCTGATTTCTAAACAGTCTCAGTGGATCTTAGTCATAAGGGGAAGAAAGTTTAACATGTAAATATCCTCCATTCTCCATATGAGTATTTTTCTTCCACTTCACAGTATATCATATGGAGCAATAAATTATGCCATTTTGAAATAAAACCATCATATGGCTATGTCGGCAAAAAAAAATTAAACGTTATGGGCTGTGAAAGGTGGGTGTAAAATTTGAAAACATGAAAACGAAATTTGGTTTGCCCATTGCAGTCTGCTGTAGTCTGTTGTTATCAACCAATAGTCCCAAATTCAGTCCATAATGTCAAATGAAGTGGCTCACAACAACCTGTTTTTATTTATTATATATATTCTTATACAGTACCTTGTGAAAGTATTCGGCCCCTTGAACTTTTCAACATTTTGCCACATTTCAGGCTTCAAACATAAAGATATAAAATTTAAATTTTTTGGTGAAGAATCAACAAGTGGGACACAATTGTGAAGTGGAACGAAATTTATTGGTTATTTTAAACTTTTGTAAAAAAAATAAAAATAAACTGAAAAGTGGGGCGTGCAATATTATTTGGCCCCTTTACTTTCAGTGCAGCAAAGTCACTCCAGAAGTTCAGTGAGGATCTCTGAATGATCCAATGTTGTCCTGAATGACTGATGATGATAAATATAATCCACCTGTGTGTAATCAAGTCTCTGTATAAATGCACCTGCTCTGTGATAGTCTCAGGGTTCTGTTTAAAGCGCAGAGAGCATCATGAAGACCAAGGAACACACCAGGCAGGTCTGTGATACTGTTGTGGAGAAGTTTAAAGCCGGATTTGGATACAAAAAGATTTCCCAAACTTTAAACATCTAAAGGAGCACTGTGCAAGCAATCATATTGAAATGGAAAGAGTATCAGACCACTGCAAATCTACCAAGACCCGGCCGTCCCTCTAAACTTTCATCTCAAACAAGGAGAAGACTGATCAGAGATGCAGCCAAGAGGCCCATGATCACTTTGGATGAACTGCAGAGATCTACAGCTGAGATGGGAGAGTCTGTCCATAGGACAACAATCAGTCGTACACTGCACAAATCTGGCCTTTATGGAAGAGTGGCAAGAAGAAAGCCATTTCTCAAAGATATCCATAAAAAGTCTTGTTTAAAGTTTGCCACAAGCCACCTGGGAGACACACCAAACATGTGGAAGAAGGTGCTCTGGTCAGATGAAACCAAAATCGAACTTTTTGGCCACAATGCAAAACGATATGTTTGGCGTAAAAGCAACACAGCTCATCACCCTGAACACACCATCCCCACTGTCAAACATGGTGGTGGCAGCATCATGGTTTGGGCCTGCTTTTCTTCAGCAGGGACAGGGAAGATGGTTAAAATTGATGGGAAGGTGGATGGAGCCAAATACAGAACCATTCTGGAAGAAAACCTGTTGGAGTCTGCAAAAGACCTGAGACTGGGATGGAGCTTTATCTTCCAACAAGACAATGATCCCAAACATAAAGCAAAATCTACAATGGAATGGTTCACAAATAAACGTATCCAGGTGTTAGAATAGCCAAGTCAAAGTCTAGACCTGAATCCAATCGAGAATCTGTGGAAAGAGCTGAAAACTGCTGTTCACAAACGCTCTCCATCCAACCTCACTGAGCTCGAGCTGTTTTCCAAGGAAGAATGGGCAAGAATTTCAGTCTCTCGATGTGCAAAACTGATAGGGACATACCCCAAGCGACTTGCAGCTGTAATCGCAGCAAAAGGTGGCACTACAAAGTATTAACTTAAGGGGGCCAAATAATTTGGCACACCCCACTTTTCAGTTTTTTATTTTTTACAAAAGTTTCAAATATCCAATAAATTTCGTTCCACTTCACGATTGTGTCCCACTTGTTGATTCTTCACCAAAAAATTAAAATTTTATATCCTTATGTTTGAAATGTGGTAAAAGGATGAAAAGTTCAATTGGGCCGAATACTTTCGCAAGGCACTGTATTTCTTTCAAGAAATTACCTTAAAAACATATTATAAGTCAAAATAAATAATCAGTTTATTGTCTAGTAAGCATTTTTTAGTTTTAAATGAAAATGACAGGTGGCAACTAAAAAGTACTGTGTTTTCTAAAAAGTCTTTGTTTTATGTCTCAATTTTCAAGTTATGAATCCTTGACATGAAGGAAACTTTCATTAATATGAGGAGATAAGAAAAAATATTCAACTATCACAAGTGCAATGCAGATAAAAGCACAATAGAAGATAAACACTGAGCGCACATACACTATACTATAGATATAACTGTATCTGTCTGGGAGAGGAACATGAAAACCTCCTTTAATGATAACAGTGAAGGGAGACTGGAGATACCAGGGGTTTCTCTGCTAGGGGGATGTGTCTCTGACATGATATGGAACAATTCATAATTGTAGAAGCGTATTGGAAACAGTATAAGTCTTTGTACTAGAACAATCTGACATTCTTTTTATAATCTTATGATGCGTGATAAAACCCTAATCTCTGATTTGTTGAATGCAGAACTAGCGGTTATATTATTTTACGTTTATTATGTGCAGTTCAGAACTTATTTTACACAAGCAAATACTGAATGTTGCAGCTGTAAATTAGACACATTTTGTGCTATCATAGAAATATCAAAGATGTAATTAAATCTGTTTCAAGAGCGATGAATCTCCAGTGATATAACAGCTGATGCAATAGAATGGAGAGAATCAGATTTAAATAACACCTCAAGATGATCTTTTTTCACTGTTTACCATGGATTACACTTCAGAATAAAACAAAAACAAAATGTGCTAGTCAAAATGAATAGCATAACATGGCAATGATAAAGCCTTTCTCTGTCATATGTCCCTTGAATGTGACTACAACAGCATCCATAAAATGTGAACCTTTTTGTGGCATTTTAAAAAGAACAGTGTAGCCAACCTCTGATTCATTCATTATCAGATGTTCTTCTATTATGTTTAGAACACTTGTTCCCATAGCAATATATTTATTCATCTAATAATATAGACATGACTCTAAAGTAAGGAAATCTGCATGCCAAAGAAAATATGTGATATCGCAAAGTCTGTTTTCAGAAAAGGCCAAGAGACTAGAAATATATGTTTTTTATATGAATATTTTTAGCATTCTTAAAGTGCCTCCTGACCCCTCAATTTGGGCTTGCAGGTTTGGTTGAGATTGTATAATTGCTGTTTTTCTGACTGTATAGCTTATTTATAACTATTGCTTATATAGCACCAATGGCATAGTTTAGAAAAAGTCATCTTTCTATCCCAGCCAGCATTTACTTTTTCAGCAATTTGTTGTCGGACCAGACAAACTTCTTTCCCTACATGTATTAAAACAGCTTTAACTGCCATATCCCTGTCTCTGTTTCACTGTTGTCCTCTTTTGGAACACATCTGCTGGGAACGAACTAGTGTATACAGGACCACATCAGCCATTTTTAAAGATACTCTGAGTCATTCAGTCACTTAGATCCTTACACTTGCCCATTTTCCTACTTCTAACACATCAACCTCAAGAACCAAGTGTCTTGTTGCTGGCTAATATTTTGCATATCTTGACAGGTGGCATTGTCACAAGAAATGTATTTATCCTGTAAGTACTTGTAGTGATACTTTGATCACTGTTTAGCACCCATGGAAAGTTTACAAACATTGTCATTCTGATGGCTAATATCCACCTTACAATTAATATGACAATTGTCATACCACAAAAAGCAACAACAGACAATTTGCTGTCATTGTTTTATTCCCATAAAGTTCCAATTTTCATATTGCTACACTGGTAACCGAGTGATACCAACTTTGCTAAAGTACTTTGCCCCTAGTATCTACGGCCCTTTGTGATGCATTGTTTCTAGACCATTGTTACCAAGTTCCAACACTGAAGCAAATTATTGACTTCTAGCATTTACACTCCCAACTCTCATAGTCTAAACATAGTCATAGTCCTCACAGTGCTCATAGCCCTCATAAAGCAATAAAAGTGCCATGTAGGGCCTTTAATAGGAGTAGAATCATACCTTTGTGGCCACAAACTTACATAATCATCTTTTTATGCATAAACAAATCAGTCTGCAAGTGTTTTGCGGGCGGCCTGATTTGATAGATTTACCTACAGACTGCTGTGATGCAGACAGAAGCTGAAAATGTCAAACATAGCAAAAGAAGAGGTGGTAGGGAGCAATTCCAGAGGAGAGCGAAAGCACTTAAGACTGTCCTACTAAAAGCTTCTGTATGGCACTATTATTGGCTTGGGAGAAATTTTAGCCTGACAGATTCTCTTTAGCATGACAGTGCTTAAAGAGGACCTTTCAACACCTCCAGTTCTTAGCATTTGTTAATAGGTGCCGCTCCACTGATTTTTTTTTTTCTAGCCATCACCATTCCCGACCTACAAGCACAGTTAGTTTTGGTGCCTGATGTGCTATTTAGGCTCTGTAATGTCAGAAGGTGGGTGGCAGGCAGGGGATGTGACTCAGAGCTCCAATCAGAGGCAGCCAGTGCCAGAGCTCAGAATAGCACCCATTGCCTGCTCCTGCCTGCCAACACCCTCCTCACAGTGCAGAGCCTAAATTAGTATATGAGGCACCAAAGCTAACAGCATTGATTGCTCGGGAATTGTGGGGACTAGAGAGAGAATTTAAACTGTGGTGGAAGCGGGGGGGCGGCAGCTATTTGAAGATGAAGGGGGGGGGGGGGGGGGGGGGAGGGGGCGGGGCCCTAAAAAAAAAAAAGAAGGCGAGAAAAAAAAAAAAAAAAAAAAAAAAAGTAAAAAAAAAAAAAAATAAAAAAAAAATTGGGGGGGGGAATAAACCAATAAACGCCCGAAACTGACCCCAATTTCGTGGCGGGGGGGGGGTGCCTGGCGGGGGGGGGGGGGCCCGGCGCCGGCGGCGGACCACCCCGCTCAAAAAAAAAGTATAAAAAAATCTTGGGAAAAAATCAGAAAAAAAGAGGGGAAAAAAAAAGGGGGGGCCCCCAAAAAAAAAAAAAATATATATTTAAAAAAAATTGGGGGTGTGTACGACCCCTAAAAAAATAAAAAAAATAAAAAAAGGGAGGGCCAAGGAAAAAAAGGGGGTAAAAAGAGGAGTATAATAATAACAAAAAAAGGGGGAAAAAGAAAAAAAAAAAAAAAGAGGGGGGGAAAAAATTGGGAGCATAATTATTAATATATTTAAAAAAATAATAATAATTATTATATAGTGCTTACTGAAGCACAAAATTGGTTTTGAAACCTCACTGAGCTTTGAACTTCATAGCCAGGTGTATCCAATCATGAGAAAAGGTATTTAAGGTGGCCAATTGCAAGTTGTTCTCCTATTTGAATCTCCTTTGAAGAGTGGCATCATGGGATCCTCAAAACAACTCTCAAATGATCTGAAAACAAAGATTGTTCAACATAGTTGTTCAGGGGGAAGGATGCAAAAAGTTGTCTCAGAGATTTAACCTGTCAGTTTCCACTGTGAGGAACATAGTAAGGAAATGGAAGACCACAGGGACAGTTCTTGTTAAGCCCAGAAGTGGCAGGCCAAGAAAAATATCAGAAAGGCAGAGAAGAAGAATGGTGAGAACAGTCAAGGACAATCCACAGACCACCTCCAAAGAGCTGCAGCACCATCTTGCTGCAGATGGTGTCACTGTGCATCGGTCAACAATACAGCACACTTTGCATAAGGAGAAGCTGTATGGGAGAGTGATGCGAAAGAAGCTGTTTCTGAAAGCACGCCACAAACAGAGTCGCCTGAGGTATGCAAAAGCACATTTGGACAAGCCAGCTTCATTTTGGAAGAAGGTCCTGTGGACTGATGAAACAAAGATTGAGTTGTTTGGTCATACAAAAAGGCGTTATGCATGGCGTCAAAAAAACACAGCATTCCAAGAAAAACACTTGCTACCCACTGTAAAATTTGGTGGAGGTTCCATCATGCTTTGGGGCTGTGTGGCCAGTGCCGGCACCGGGAATCTTGTTAAAGTTGAGGGTCACATGGATTCAACTCAGTATCAGCAGATTCTTGAGAATAATGTACAAGAATCAGTGACGAATTTGAAGTTACGCCGGGGATGGATATTTCAGCAAGACAATGATCCAAAACACAGCTCCAAATCTACTCAGGCATTCATGCAGAGGAACAATTACAATGTTCTGGAATGGCCATCCCAGTCCCCAGACCTGAATATCATTGAACATCTGTGGGATAATTTGAAGTGGGCTGTCCATGCTCGGCGACCATCAAACTTTACTGAACTGGAATTGTTTTGTAAAGAGGAATGGTCAAAAATACCTTCATCCAGGATCCAGGAACTGATTAAAAGCTACAGGAAGCGACTAGAGGCTGTTATTTTTGCAAAAGGAGGACCTACTAAATATTAATGTCACTTTTCTGTTGAGGTGCCCATACTTTTGCACCAGTCAAATTTTGGTTTAATGCATATTGCACATTTTCTGTTTGTACAATAAACCTCATTTCAATCCTGAAATATTACTGTGTCCATCAATTATTAGATATATCAAATTGAAATGGCTGTTGCAAACACCAAAAAATAAAAAACAAAAAAAAATTAAAATTATTGGGGGGGCCCAAACTTTTTCATATGACTGTATTATAAAAAAATAAATATAGCTCTGTCTGCTCCCAAAAAAAGGGGGTTCTATTCTCCAGAGAGGGTGGTGGTGGCCTCCTGCCAAAAAAAAAAAAAAAAAAAATATCTTTTAAAAAAAAAAATTTATATAAAAAAATTTTTTTTTTTTTTTTCTTTTTCTTTTTCTTTTTCTTTGTGCCTTGGCTTGTTTTTCTTCACACCCCCCCCCTCCCTTTGTTTTTTTTTTTTTCTTTTTTTTTTATCAAACACACTTCTCTTTTTTTTTTTTTTGTTTTTTTTTTTTTTTTTTTTTTTTTTATATAAAAAAAAAAAAAAAAAAAAAAATAAAAAATAAAAAAAAAAAAAAAAAAAAAAAGTGGGGGTTGTTTTGTAAAAAAAAAAAAAAATTATTTTTTATTAAAAAAAATTTTATTTTTTTTTTTTATTTTTTATTTTTTTTAAAATATTATATATTTTTTTTTTTGTTTTTTTATTAAAATATATTTTATATATATTTTTTAAATAAAAAATAAAAAAAAAAATTAAAAAAAAAATTTTATTTTTTTTTTTTTTTTTTTTATAAAAAAAAAAAAAAAAAAATAAAATTATAAATAAAATTTTATTGTGAAATTCTATATTGAAAAAGTAGAGATGGGGTAGGGGGAGGGGGGGGGGGGGGGGGGGGGGGGGGGTGTTTTTTTTTTTTTTTTTTTTTTTTTTTAATTGTGTAATAAAAAGGGGAGTCTGAATAAATGTGCCCCACTATTCTCAATAAAAGATGGTCACAGCTCACCACTCCCT
The DNA here is from genome assembly GCA_947044405.1 of Leptodactylus fallax. Classification (NCBI taxonomy): domain Eukaryota; kingdom Metazoa; phylum Chordata; class Amphibia; order Anura; family Leptodactylidae; genus Leptodactylus; species Leptodactylus fallax. The sequence continues at coordinate 7,369,122 of CAMRHE010000036.1, forward strand.
GCACAATGACCTTTGCACAGGCAAAAGATCATGCCTAGAACACTCTCCTATAGAAGTCAATGAATATCACCACGCTACAATGTTCTGTGGTCCTTGTGCCTGATGTAAAGTATATCTCTAAGGCTAATGCCACATGCAGCGGGCTGCAGCCAAAAAGCGCTGCAGGAAAAACTGCACAGTTTGTCACAGAAAAGATTGCACCAATTGAAATGCTCAATAACAGTTAAAAAAACGGCATAATGCTAAGGCCACACATTGAAGGAACGCATTTTCTACGACTGCTGTGGAAACGCAGAGTTTTACAGTCCCAGCAAAGTGAATGAGATTTTGTTTAATCTCATTTACACTTTGTAGGGTAAAAAACTCTGTAGAAAAGTTACTTGTTAAAAATGTGTGTGTTTTTGTAAAATGCAGCATGTTAATTCTACCCGTGGAAACACTGCATTCTCCCCCTAGACTTATATGGACAGGTAGGTAAAAATTAAAAATGCAGTGAAATACACAAATGCTTTTGAGGTGCTTTTTCTGCTGCGTTTCCACTGTGGTTATTTAGTGCAGGGTTTTTTAGCACATAGCTAGCCACAGCCACAAAACGCTGCAGAAAAGACTGCAGTGGAAAGATTTCTGACCTACCTAAGGATTTTCAACTGTTGTAATAGCTTACAGCAGAGTTAAAATTTGTATACCTTTATTTTGTATAATATCAAGCAATAATATGTATGAAGGCAAAATGTAAATGTTTCATTGCATGTATCTATGCCCTAGGGTACAACTCCACATATCCCAATAGTTAATTATTAATGGATGATTTTATGTCATTTGAATGGCAAATGTAGGATTAAGTGCTAATCTTCTGATGTTCTAAGTGCTAATATAGGGTGTTAGGGGAATTCAGACTCAAAACTAACTGTACATGTTTGCTAATACTTTTATCATAATGTATTTTTGTGAAATATTAGTTAAATTAATAATGTAATTTGTAATTTCATCTGCACATTTCTTACATGTCAAAGAATATGCTTGACATTCAGAAATAATATTTATGCAGATGATGTGTAGCTAGCATGAGTACATTATTGCAGACACCACTAATATACAGTGGATCTAGCCTGTAAAAATTACCACTGTGTTTTTATTATATAATTCCTATCCATTTCAAAGGGAATCTGAGGCATTTTGTAGAGGTTGTGTCATCTGTGAAAAATCTGCTTCAAAATCTGCACCAAATGTGCTAGCTAAATGAAAATCTTCCTCCAAAATCAGCTTGGAAAACTATTTTGGCAGACTATTCAGTGACTGAATTTTTTGTGAACTTGACTGCACTGCTTTGCACCCACGTCATGAACACAAGTTTTGGCCTGACCGTTGGTCTAATGATCTGAAGAAACTGTATCATATATCTCTAAGCTATTTATAGTTCAGATCATGGTGAATCAGGGAGCATAGTGGAGTAGGGGAGTTACTGGCTGCCATACAGGTTCTCATCCCAACATCCACAAAGGTCAGTTGTTTGGGGAGCCAATTTACCTATCAGTATAATTTTGGCAGGTGGGAGGAATTTGACGCAAACACAGGGAGAACATACATCCATGCAGATGTTGTCCTTGCTGGGATTCAAAACCAGGATCCCAGCACTACAACAAGGGTCAACCACTGAGCCATATACTGTATATGGTGCTGTAAGCATGATCATGAGGCATTTGTAGTACTGGTGGAGATAGGGAAGGATCTGTGATTCACTTCATCATACAGAGCACTCAGTTCTGAAAAGCCTACAAATTTGCAAGCAATAGAGAATAGCTAGAGAATCGAGTTAGGAATAGTAGAATTTAGTCAGGTTTAAGCAATTACAGGCAGATAGTGATAGGAATCATAGATAGGATGAAGTGAGGGTGCATATCTGTGCTGTTTAAACCTGACTGCTGAACTCCTCCTCTAATACAGAATTACAGACACAAAGGACAGTTTACACTTTCATGGCCAATAATTTAATTTTGTCTAAGTCTGTTGTGCAATGTTGTCCATTTCCTGTCCTCAACTTTATCTGTATACACAGTGTTTAAACACTATTTTTTTACTAATAGGAAGTCCTGCTAGTGAAGAATCTTTTACTAAGGGTTTTTTTGGTCAAGAGTTCATTCGGCTGTTCTAACAGCAAAGCGTTGATTCTGCCTGCGTTAATGTGAAAAAAAATCTGTTATTTAATGAGGAAAAAAGGGCAAGGGACAGGCAAAAGGAGGGGAGATGGAAACACTTGTGCAAGTACTAACAATAAGAATGTAGATGGCAACAACCACAATACTTATGGTCTTGACAGCACCACCAGTAACCACAGTGTTGTATTTTCTAAGAATAAGGAAGTTTTTTAAAAACACAATTGTTGAGTCAGGGTTCTGTGTGTTCCTCCTCCTCTTTTCTTGTAACACGTAATTTACTATGCTATCTTTCTATGCTGTCAACCATGCCTTCTTCACTGACACAAATCCCATTCTCTAGTAGTCATGTGGCATATACTGAGAGAGATATTCTTTAAAGCACAGGACTTCTACTTCTTCCTCTATTTGATGAGTTGTTTGAGAACTGACAATGTTTTTTGGATGTAGGGAGCGTACTACTGGTATTAGTATTGGTAGGGGAGTAGGGGGAATTGTAAGGGCATAGAGGAATCCCATTGCCATGATGTGTCACACAAAAAATTGGGGTAGAAGATGACATTTATTAATCTGATGATGATTCAATTACAGATAAGACCAGGCAATTGGGTCAGGGTGACAGGGTAACATCAGAGGAAGAGGGTGGTGTCAGCTGCAAAGGTAAGAATTTGACCCCATGTGCAGCACCAACATCCAAAAGACCTGCCTGGAGTAGATCAAAGTCAAGCTTGGGTGGGGATGGTGCTGACAGACACATTTCCACTGCTGCAGTTTTTGGCAGCAGCAGCTATATATCTCATCTCCCAAATGGGAATTTTTGTGTACATTACCAAATGACAAATCAATGTCATGGTGCAAGATCTGTAAGAAAATAATTAGTCATGGATGTGCAGGCACACATGTAGGAACTAGGTCTCTTCGTATTCACATGAAATGGCATCACCAGCTCATTTGGCAAAATATCATTGGCAGTGGCACCAAGTCAGCAAGACTGTTCTACTCCTTCTCCCTATGATTCCCTTTGTAGGCAGGCCACATCCACACCTAGCACATGGTCATCGTCATTATCATTATCATCTCCTTTTGCTTCTCCTCCTGCACGCCAACATCAGCCATTGTCCATAAAAGAATGTGTGTCCAGTAAACAGCAATCTGAGGCCAGTCATCTGGCTGGTCTGCAACTTTAACTCCCACCTGGTCAAGTTACTGGTAGTGAAGTCATTGCCGTGCCACTTAGTGGAATCCACCACATTTCAACACCTAACGGCACCACACAGTCTCAATGCAGAATACCTAGCCACCATTATTTCTCTAGGAAAGCAGTCCCTGCTTAATATAGCCATGTGGGCCTCTCCCTGTAAATGTCAATGTGGGGAAGGTGCACACAACCGTCAATATGTGGAGCAGCAATTATGGGCTAGGACAATACATAGCTTTTATAACCCACTGGGTCAATGTTTTGAGTGGTAGAGGCCACAGTTTAGAAATGCAGCAAGGCCTGATGCTTTCTAGTACAGACAACACCGCATGGGTGCAGGGCAGGAACAGTTTCAACAACAGGTAGGACCCATCCGCCTCCTCCAGTTCCTCCACACTGGACCATTTCTTGTCCTCAACTTTACTTTTCATGATTGTAAGGTGAAATGCACATTGAGTGGCCCTGTGGCACATGCTGGCGCATCAATTTCAGCAGCAGTATACAATTACTGCATGCAACAAACCACAAACACAATGGAGTGGAATTAGTTTACTGTGAGAGGAAGAACAACAACAACTCCCAGGAGGACTTCATCAGGTATAAAGAGGCAATTCTAACCTTCAAAAACACACTCACCTATGCAAAGCAGGTCTACTTCACCATACTAAAATCTTCCCTATCCCGTAACACCAAACAGCTATTCACTACCTTCAACTCACTTCTCCGTCCTCCTGTGCCCCCTCTAACATCATTTATCTCAGTTGATGACTTTGCCTCTTCAAAAGCAAAATTGACACCATCAGAGACAGTCTCACTCTACACCCCCAACAACCACTCTACCCAACTGTTTGGTGCTCTTCACCTTTAACCTGTTTCTCCACCGTCACTGATGAAAAGCTCTCCACCCTAATCTCTAAATCCCACCTCACCTCCTGCATGGTTGACCAGATCCAGGCACATCTCATCCCCAACCTCACTGAAGTCTTTACTGCTGTCCTAATCCATCTACTCAACCTATCCCTAACCAGAGGATCCTTTCCGTCCGCCTTCAAATATGCTACCATCACACCTATACTTAAGAAACCATCCCTTGATCCATCGTCTCCAGCCAACTATCGCCCCATCTCACTGCTCCTGTACGCCTCAAAATTGCTTGAACAACACATCCACTCTGAACTATCCTCCTATCTCTCGTCCAACTTACTCTTTGACAGACTACAGTCAGGCTACAGACCCCACCACTCAACAGAAACTGCACTAACAGAAACCTTCTAACCAGTGGCGTAACTAGGAATGGCTGGACCCCAAGGCGAACATTTGACATGGGGCTCCCCCCGAACCGCCGCCCCCAACCCCCCGGACTGCCTCCTCTGACCCACCCCTGCACAAACCTCATTCCTGAGCACACTATTATGTGCCATAGTAGCCCCTGCACACAGTATTATGCGCCATAGTGGCTCCTGCACACACTATTATGCGCCATAGTGGCCCCTGCACACAGTATTATGTGCTATAGTGGCCCTTGCACATACTATTATGCGCCATAGTGGCCCCTGCACACAGTATTATGCCCCATAGTGGCCTCTGCACACAGTATTATTCCCCATAGTGACCCCTGCACACAGTATTATGCACCATAGTGGCCCCTGAACACAGTATTATGCCCCATAGTGGCCTCTGCACACAGTATTATGCGCCATAGTGGTCCCTGCACACAGTATTATGCCCCATAGTGGCCCCTGCACACAGTATTATGCAGCATAGTGGCCCCTGCACACAGTATTATGTCCCATAGTGGCCCCTGCACACAGTATAATGCCACCTAGTGGCCCCTGCAGACAGTATTATTCCCCATTGTGAACCACCCATGAACGATTATTATACTCGGAGTATAATGATCGGAGACCCAGGGGAGGATGCAAACATAAAAAACAATGTTACCTACCTGTCCCTGGCTCCGGCGCACTCCCCGCTATTTCGGCCATCTTCAATGTTGGACCAGATCTCGCGTGATCCAGGCCAACGTCACAACGCATAATGATGTTGGCTGAAGTCTGGGACGTCACCAAACAGGCCCAAAGCCTGCCGGAGAGCAGGAGAGGTACATAAGTGTTTTTTATGTTCGCTCACCTCCCCTGGGCCCCCGATCATTATACTCTTTTCAAACCCCGGAGTATAATGATAGCAGTGTTCATGGGGTCCATGCCTTTTTGTTAGAAACTCTCTCATCCCTTGGCATTGCAGACTTGGCCCTTTCCTGGATCTCCTCATACCTCACCAATCGCACATTCAGCGTCTCCCACTTGCACAACACCTCCTTGCCATGCCCTCTTTCTGTAGGTGTCCCCAAATGCTCCATCCTAGGATTCCTCCTGTTCTCCATCTACACTCTCGGCCTTGGCCAACTCATAGAGTGTCGTCAGCATAGCAATGGTATTGAAAACCATGAAATTCTATTATATATCTCTGGACCAGACATTACCTCTGTGTTGTCCAGAGTTCCAGAGTGTCTAGCAGCCGTAGCCTCCTTTCTCTCCTCCTGCTGTCTCAAACTCAACATGGAGAAAACAGAGTTCATCATCTTCGTCCCAAATCACGTGCCCCCTCTACCTGACCCATCTCTCAAAGATAATGAAACCACACTTACCTCAGTCCCACAGGACCATTGCCTTGGGATAACCTTGGACTCTGAACTATCCTTCAAGCCACACATCCAAACCCTCAACACCTCCTGCCGTCTCCAACTCAAGAACATCCATCGAATCTGCTCCTTCCTCACCCCTGAAACCAAAAAGATGCTAGTCTACGCCCTCATAATCTCCTGCCTAGACTACTGTAATACCCTTCTCCATGGCCTCCCAGCTAACACTCTTGCCCCCCTCCAGTCCACCTTAAACTGTGCTGCTCGCTTAATACACCTCTCCCCCCGTTCTTCATCGGCCGCTCCCCTCTGCCAATCCTTTCACTAGCTACCTGTCGCCCAGAGAATAGAGTTCAAATTACTAACGCTGACATACAAAGCCATCCACAACCTGTCCCCTCCATATATCTCTTACCTAACCTCCCGCTACATACCCACACGCAACCTCCGATCCTCCAAAGACCTCCTACTCCGCTTTGCTCTTATCCGCTCTTCACACAACCATCCCCAAGATTTCTCCCATGCATCCCCCATACTCTGGAGCTCATTACCAAGACACATAAGACTGTCCCCTACAATCACAAGCTTCAAGAAGTCCCTGAAGACTCACCTATTCAGGAAGGCCTACAACCTCCAATAACACTGCTGCCACTAAACCAGCATCTGAACAGCCTCTTCCCTCACCTTCTGTCTCTATCCCTCTTCCCTCATAGATTGTAAGCCCTTGTGGGCAGGGCCCTGTATCCCACTGTACCACTTGGTCACTGTTAGTATTGTATTTATTTTGTATATTTTGTGTACCGTATGTAAACCCTCAAATGTAAAGCACCGTGGAATTAATGGTGCTCTATAAATAAATAATAATAATAATAATAGCTTCTACCTCATGATCACTTTTAACTGTCAGTAGGCATAGTGTGCCCCACATTTTTCTCAAAAGTATGTCAGTTGTCACTACTTTGTGCTGCACATGCATCCCCATAAAGAGGTTTTTTTGGAGACTTTTTTTCTATACTCACCACTTTTTCAAATGGCAGGAACAACGATGGTGAGCCTCAAATTGTTCTTGAAATTCTGTAAATTGCGCCTCTGTCAACGCAATGTCAGTGTTCTATAAATTTATCTTCAAATTCTATAGTTGGCAGTGCCAGTGCCACTCTGTTGGTATACTAATTCAGCACTTTTCAGCTAGGCTCACACAGCCACTTTGTCTCCCAAATAAAAAGCCTATAGAACTTACAAGTCATCAAACGGTCTATTTTTTCCACAAACTGAAAACCTTTTCAATATAGCCACCATGTGTGTTTAAAAATCCACCAGCAAGGACCTTTTCCCAAAACAGGGTAATTTTCGGAGCATTTTATATTTTAAAATGCATAAAAACGAGTGGCAGAGAAGTGTGTGGTTAACCTAAGAGTTTGTATCCACTGCTTACCATCCGTTTTTCCATAGGCATACATGTTACTTTCATTTTGACATAATTTTGTCTGCATTTGCCTTAGAGAGCTAGAAATTGGATAGAAAGGTTTCTAGGAGCCAAGACAGTGTTATACACTATATTTTAAGCCAATTTAAGTTGTGGTTCATAAATTTATTCAACCCAAAACAAAACTGGGACCCGAGCTACCCAAACCCTAAATGAAAGAAATCTTGAGAGGTTCACCCATCTCTACTAGTGAAGTAGAATGAAAGATAAGAAAGATTGTTAAAAAAAATAATAAACTTAACAATAACCTTAAGTCCTTTTCTAGTTTGGATTTACACTGGCAAGTATACTAAAAAAAGTAACGTGTAACTGAATCCAGACTTGTAAATTATGAATAATTTTAGTGGTATAAAATGCTGAATTATCTGTTACATATTTTTAATATTGTACAAGGTTTTATCACAAGGCTATTTTTGCTGGAGCAATAAACGCACATGTCCTGAACACAATGTTTTAGTTTCTTAAATGAGGTTTAACAAAAGGCCAATGGGATTTTGGTACATGGGATAGTCCTTTATATAAACAAATTGCATGAAAATATCCTAATAGCAAAGTTGTTTTCTTTCTTTGGGGAACAAAAGGCTTATTCATACAACTGAGGTCATCAAAAAATTAAGAACACAATGAGAGATATCCTATTTATTTTCTTTCCAAACAAAGCAGTTCCCATGCTGCTCATTACAGTAAAATATTCTAACAGCAAAAATATATAATTGATGTTTTATTGTGCTATTTGTATACAACAGGTTTAATATCTACAACAGCAGACTACGTATTATTTACCATTACATGCTTAGATATAGTAAATGCTATAGATGCACATACAGTATATGTTATATTATGTTTTAACTTTGACAGTGGCAGTCTATTATTGCTGTGTACCTGGTTTTATCAAGAGCATGAGAAGCTTGCGTCTCTAGTTTAGCTTCCTGTAGCTCCTTTATTATAATTCACATCCACCTAGCATGGCTCTTTGAGCCCTACAAGAGAGTATATTTTTCCCACACAGTCACACTTGTATCTACTTTACTATAGAGAAGCTTCTGTATTAAAGGTATTTTTTCCTTATTTGTGAGCGTGTGCTTGAACACTCACAAGCATCTCTGACTGCCCTTCCCAACCATATATATAATTATATAATCAGAAACAAGCAAACAGGACTAAAATAAAAACAGATATGAAAAGTAATACAGATAAAAGCTGGAGAGTTTACTGGTGGGTGTATGCACTTGCCTACATACTACGTTTCCATGCAGACCTAGGTGCTTGGTTAACTCTGCACATATGTCCTTCTGCCAAGAATTCCTGTGTGGAGGCATATATCTTCTGCCATCTTTGCATTTTTGTTACCTGTCTTGGCTTTCTGACCTTTCATTATGTATGTACTTCTGCTATGTGTTTGGAGATCTATCATTCTGCTTGAATATCTGTATGCCTTATATATAACTAGTTACTCTGTCCTGGACTTATACCTGTGTTTCCTGCCTTGAAATTGAACTATACATCTTGCTCCAAATCTGAGTTATTTATCCCATCTTGAGCCATATTGTTTGAATCACATATCCTTCACTCTGAAGTCAATATCTGTGTCCTTGCTTCCATGATTACTGCTTTCGTCTTGGCTCACTTGTTTCTGACTGTATTCCTGCATGCAATACATATGTCCTTCCACTATCTATGTACCTCTGCTACCTGTGCCGAGATCTTTTGGGGGAACTTTAGCTTCGTCCTCCTTTGCAGCTGCCTCGCTGAGCCTCTTGAAGAATTTGTTTAACTGGTTAGAGTATTCTTTGTCACTTCTGGTCTGGTTAGCTGGTTCGTGTGATCCTGTTTTCAGCCTGTGCCATACCTCCCCCTGTGCTCCGAGCACTCCACGTCATTACCACAACCCGCCTCCAGTGCTGCTTTTTCATGCCCCCTGCATCTTCTTCTGTTCATCTTGCATCTGCTTCTTGCTCCATCGGCCATTTTTCTGGAGTACGCTGGTGTAAGAAACTAAACAAAAATGGCCACCGGAGCCACTTTGAGTTGAGGCAGAGCCGACTGAGCATGTTCCGATGCAAGATGAACAGAAGAAGATGCAGGGGGCGTGAAAAAGCAGCACTGGAGGCGGGTTGCGGCGATGACGCGGAGTGCTCGGAGCACAGGGGGAACACCGCTGGTGCTCCCTGCGCATAATTTACATATGAGAATAAAATGTTTTTTTGGACAAACGGCGGTGAGGAGAAGAAAAGATAGGAGTAGAATAGCCTTTATAAAGGCTATTCCAATATTGCTTCAGTTAAAAACATGTTTCCCCAATGATAGACTCCCTTTAAATCCTTTTTAAACCAGGGTCAACATGGCACCATGCCTAGTGAAAGTCTATGTCAAAATGTAGAATTTGAGGATTGTGCCACACGGACTTGCTGGATGTGACATTTCCTAGTCCTCTGTTAGTATCTTCCAGGGTAATTTTCCAGGGCACCTCATTTGATCTCGTTGTTAACTCAAGATCTTTTGGGGGCACTTTAGCTTCGTCCTCCTTTGCAGCTGCCTCGCTGAGCCTGTTGAAGAATTTGTTTAACTGGTTTGCGTATTCTTTGTCACTTCAGACTGTGCCATGCCTCCTTTATTTCATGTCTTGCCAGTTTACTTTGCAACTTCCATTTGTAGTCTGCTTTGCAGTCTTTAAGTCTGGCCCTCAATTCAATGCCTTGTCCTTGGATGTGAAGGCCATCTTTTTCTTTGTTCAGACCCCAGGTTTGTTATTGGGGTAGCACTTGACCTCCTTTGGTGGCACAATGCTGTCAGTACAGACTTTGATGTAATCAGTCACTGTTAGAGATGAGTGAAGTATTCAAAAATTCGATTCGGCAACTTCGCTTGCCGAATTTTGTGATAGGATTCTATTCGGTCTCTCTCTCTCTCCAGCACGGACAACTTTTATTCATGTGGAAGGATCTGCTAACAAGCAAAGACACGCCTATCCAATCACATCACTAGAGAATATCATGTAACCGTCTGATGTCACAAAGATCCTTACTAAATATTCGTTACCGTGAAGCATCAGGAAATCCGGATTCCAAGTGAATCGAATATTTCCTGAAATTCAGATCGAATTCCACTTCTGCAGCTTTGATTCGCTCATCTCTAGTCACTGTCCCCACTGCCAAGTCGACATCATTCCCAACATTGTCAAGGAGCACATCTCATATAAGGTTCTCGAAGCAGGACAGCAGTTTATCTTCAGCTGATTTTGATCACTCCTTTAGCTGCTTCTTAGCCACCAGGCAACATACATCCACTAGCCTGTACATGGGGCACATAAAGATTAGGTTGTGGTCAGAGATGCCCAGCTGAGGCATGCTGACCAAACTATAGGCCTCCTTGGAGTTTGCACATCTGACAGTTTGGGTAAGACTTATACATTTTAAACACCAGGAAGTGCTATTACATACAGAAAATTGAGATATTTCTGTTAGGAAACATTTTTGTTTCAGTCCGCTTGCATGCCTGCCACTCCTTTCACTCCTATGGGGCTTCTGTCAACGACTGCAGACTTGGCTGCTCCAGAGCAGTGAATGGAGCACTACCCACGCAAGCGCACTGGCACTTCATTCACAGGGAGGAGGCAGGGAGATCATGTCACTGAATAAAATGGCCATGTTTACTTGATAACAGATGAAACCATGGTTCTGGACAGCCTGCCTGGTTGAAAAGATGGCATCATTGATAGGTTGTAAGCTAGCACTGCGCATCTCACATCATCATGTTACTGGCATCTAATACAAGCTTTATCTGTGTGCATTTAAAATGCTATCATCCATCCCCCTCATGGATTGTAGACGTGTAAGTGATTGCATTAAAAGTATTCTGAACTTGTGCTACGTCACCCATTTGGTCTGTCTGCATCCTGCATAGAACCATAGTTTCATCTGTTAGGTAAGTTTGGCACTTTTTTCAGTGATATGATTATATATGATGTCCTTTTGCAGTGAATTGTCTTTGACGATGCAATGAGATTTTTGATCCTCTGTTCTCTTGATCGATGGGGGTCCCAGTGGTCAGATCCACAGCAATATGACTCTTATCCCCTATCCACGGGATAGAGGATGTGTCTTTAATGGCACAACCCATTTAATTGCATTCAGCTGTAAGCAGCAATATCTATAGTTTTGGTTTTATTTAAAGCAGTTCTTCTTACCGCTCATCACATGACCGAGTTTCAGCCATGTAACGCGGTCCGTTTGTTGACCGGATTTAATGGCCTGAACAGTATGCCAGGAGAGGGACTCCTAGCAGTATACTTATCTATGCTGCTAGATGTCCCTGCCTCCCAGTGACAGTATGTCTCTTGGTAAATTCAGCCAACAGACGAACTGAGTTTCACGGCTCGTGTGAATGCGGGTTTAAACTGCATCACTGATGACATAGCCATTATTTGTTGCTCAACGGGGGGCATATTACCCCTTTAACAAGTTTGAACTAAAATAGTTCCTTAGAGATTATTTCTAATGTCCTTCATTATGCTTTTAGATTTTCAATGAAACATGTATACTTTTTTACATACACTATTTTGAAGTCTGTACATGTTTCCTGCTAATGGAAGCATTTGTTCTTTTATTTTAAATGGCATAATATATATTTTTCTGCCCTATTATATGTAGCAAAAGAAATGTTATACCAGGCTGTTGCTTTAAATCTCAAACCAAGCAAAAAAATAGCAAATGTTCCAAAATTCCTCCTTTTTCCTACAAATTATAAGCATGCTTGTGAAGTGTGAAAACATCCAGCAAACAGTGCTTAAAATAACTCTTGCAATAAATGTCCCGTGATTTTTATGCTTTCCATAAGATTCAGTTGGCACAAAGTATAACTTTGGTTAACATGGTTTACAATAAAAATTCTAGAACATTTTTCTTCATAGAAAAGTCTCTTCTTCAAACCACAGAAAGGAGAACACGACAAAGCCTCCAGGACAAATACAGTCTTACAGTTTTTCCATGACAAAAGCCAGTAGAATTTTTGATACTGAAGTTTTTATTCTATTTGGGAGGAAAATAAAATCATTGAATCAAATGAACTAGCAATGACCATAGTTATATAAAAGTTATCTATACAGTAAAATAAGTTTAAAAAAAATTATAGTTAAGTATGACCGTTATTGTATAAAATTTAATATATGGATGTACTAGATGTATATATTTGTGACATTTGTGTCACTAGTGCTCATCAAAAACCAAGTTTTCCTGGATTGATTTCAATTTGCCTTGGCAGCGTGCTCCAATATGCCTGAAGTCTGGATGAGAATTTCCCTGTTAAACGTCAACTTTTACTGTCTTACAGATTTTGTTTCAAAAGAATGCCTTGCAAAAGAAAACAATTCTTAGTGTGTAATATAAGCTTTCAGCACCTTTCAAATACATTGCATAAGCCAAGACTTTCTTTCCACTAAGACGTTCAATGATGAAAACCTACTAGGAATCTACAAAGGACTGTTAAGTGAGATTAACAGTATTTGACATACACCTATAGAGAACACAGCAGTCTCTTAATGATGAATTACTGGAGCATACGTTATTTCCTAGGAGGATTTCTATACTGTGCTCTGCCTGGTGTTAAAATATAAGCTTAAACTACATTAAAATGTTGTGTTATATCACCCTGACTCAGTATGGAAACCGAAACCTTGATATTTTAGAAGACTGCTATTATTCACTAGCATCTGTAAATTTTGCCAAGTTTCACTTAAGGAGAAAAGCAGAGATTCGCATTATAGCTCTTAGTACTGAACACTGTACAAATATCATAAAAGTGAAAACACTCAGGTCTGTATTTCTCATCACAAGAGGTACAGTTTAATATAAAGTGCAAATGTTCCCTCCTGAGGTGTATACCAAGCCATGTAGTGATATTCATGTAATTTAGCCATATAAACAGCAACACAATATCATAAAATATTCATTGTATCATTATTTATTTACTGAATGCTTTATAGATGTACCTACTAAAGAAAACAAAGCTATTGTCTGTGAGATGTTATGTTCTTGTTTACTAGTTCTTAATAACTATTTACTGGATCCAATGATTATAAGGACATTTACCGGGAGGAGAATGCCCACTCTTTTATTGCAAGTGCTGGACCTTTATGTTAAGGTTATACTATTATTATTATTATTATTCTTATTATTATTATTATTATTATTATTGTTTATTTATATAGCACCATTAATTCCACGGTGCTTTACATTTAAGGGTTTACATACAGTACACAAGATATACAAAACAAATATAATACTAACAGTGACCAACTGGCACAGTGGGATACAGGGCCCTGCCTGCAAGGGCTTACAATCTATGAGGGAAGAGGGATAGAGACAGAAGGTGGGGGTAGAGGCTGTTCAGGTGGTGGTGTGGTGACAGTAGCGTTATTGGAGGTTGTAGGCCTTCCTGAATAGGTGAGTCTTCAGGGCCTTTTTGAAGCTTGTGATTGTGGGGGTCAGTCTTATGTGTCTTGGTAATGAGTTCCAGAGTATTAGAGATGCACGGGAGAAGTCTTGGAGACGACTGTTTGAAGAGCGGATAAGAGCAGAGTGGAGTAGGAGATCTTTGGAGGATCGGAGGTTGCATGCGGGCAGGTAGCGGGAGATTAGGTCAGAGATATATGGAGGGGACAGGTTGTGGATGGCTTTGTATGTCAGCGTTAGTAATTTGAACTCTATTCTCTGGGCGACAGGTAGCTAGTGAAGGGATTGGAAGAGGGGAGAGGCCGATGAAGAACGGAGGGAGAGGTGTATTAAGCGAGCAGCACAGTTTAAGGTGGACTGGAGGGGGGCAAGAGTGTTAGCTGGGAGGCCATGGAGAAGGGTGTTACAGTAGTCTAGGCGGGAGATTATGAGGGCGTGGACTAGCATCTTTTTGGTTTCAGGGGTGAGGAAGGAGCAGATTTGATGGATGCTCTTGAGTTGGAGACGGCAGGAGGTGTTGAGGGTTTGAATATGTGGCTTGAAGGATAGGTCAGAGTCTAAGGTTATCCCAAGGCAGCGGACCCGTAGGACTGGGGTGAGTGTGGTTCCATTAACTTTGATAGATGGGTCAGGTAGGGAAGCCGTGCGAGGAGGGGTGAAGATTATGAACTCCGTTTTCTCCATGTTGAGTTTGAGAAAGTGGGAGGAGAGAAAGGAGGCTACGGCTGCTAGACATTCTGGGACTCTGGACAACAGAGTAATGTCTGGTCCAGAGAGATATATTTGGGTGTTGTCAGCATAACAATGGTAATGGAAACCATGGGATTCTATGAGTTGGTCAAGGCCGAGGGTGTAGATGGAGAATAGGAGGGTTCCTAGGACAGAGCCTTGGGGGACATCTACAGAAAGAGGGCGTGGCGGGGAGGTGGTTTGTGAGTTGGAGACGCTGAGTGTGCGGTTGGTGAGGTATAAGGAGATTCAGGAAAGGGCCAGGTCTCAGATGCCAAAGGATGAGAGTGTTTCTAACAGGAGGGAATTGTCGACTGTGTCAAAGGCAGAGGAAAGGTCAAGGAGGAGGAAGACAGAGTAGTGATGCTTGGCTTTGGCAGTTAGAAGGTCATTAGTGACCTTGGTTAGGGCAGTTTCGGTGGATTGATGGGGTCTGAAGCCTGACTGTAGTCTGTCAAAGAGCACATTGGACGAGAGATAGGAGGATAGTTTGAAGTGGACGTGTTGCTCCAGCAATTTAGAGGCGTATGGGAGCAAAGATATGGGGCGATAGTTGGCTGGAGAGGACGGGTCGAGGGAGGGTTTCTTAAGTATAGGTGTGACGGTAGCATGTTTGAAGGCGGAAGGGAAGGATCCATTTTTTAGGGATAGGTTGAAGAGATGGGTTAGGGCAGGAGTAATGACTTCAGAGAGTTTGGGGATGAGATGTGACTGGATCAGGTCAAGCGCACAGAAGGTGAGGTGGGATTTAGAGATTAGGGTGGAGAGCTTTTCATCAGTGACGGTGGAGAAACAGGTTAAAGAAGAAGAGGGGATGTAGGGTGAGACTGTCTCTGATGGTGTCAATTTTGCTTTTGAAACAAGAGGCAAAGTCATCAGCTGTGATAAGTGATGTCGGATTTGAAGGTAGTGAATAGCTGTTTGGGGTTGTGGGATAGGGCAAATATTAGTGTGGAGAAGTAGACCTGCTTTGCAGAGGTGAGTGCATTCTTGAATGTGAGAACTGCCTCTTTGTACCTAAGGAAGTCCTCCTGGGAGTGGCTTTTCTTCCAGAAGTGTTCTGCAACCCGTGAGGCTCGTCTCTGTTTTTTAGTCAGGTCAGTGTGCCAGGGCTGCCTATAGGTCGGTCGGGCTCTGGTATTAGTGAAGGGGTCCACAGAGTCAAGGGCTGAAGTGATGGTGGTATTATAGAAGTCAGTGGTGGTATCTGCGTCCTGGAGTGAGGATATGTCAGCGAGCGGTAGTAGAGAGTCTGAGAGCGTGCGGATGTCAAAGCGATTAAGGTTCCTGTGGGGGCGTGTTGGTTTAGGTGTTGGGGGGTTTATTACAGAGGAGAGGGCAGAGAATGTCAGCAGGTTGTGGTCAGAGAGCATAGACAGAGAGTTATAGAGGTTGACTAGAGAGCAGAGGCGGGTGAACATGAGGTCGAGCGTGTGCCCCTTTGTGTGGGTGGCAGAGGAGGACCATTGAGAGAGACCAAAGACGGCAGTGAGGGACAGGAGACTGGAAGCAGGGGGTGGTTTGTGTTAATGGGGATGTTGAAATCATGATGATGGTTGGGGTGTCAGTGGATAGGAAATGCATTAGCCAGGTGGTGAAGTGGTCGATAAAAGCAGCAGTATGTCCTGGCAGTCAATATATGACGGCCAGTTGAAGGTTGGAGGGCAAGTAAATGCGAACACTTCAAAGGATGGGAGGGTGAGAGCAGATAGCGGTTGTATTGGGGCGAAGGAGCAATTGTCAGACAGGAGTACGCCTACACCTCCACCAGGTTTATTGTTGGGGCGGGGAGTGTACGAGAATTGCAGACCTCCATAGGAGAGGGCAGCAGGGGAGGTGGTGTCTGAAGGTGTTATCCACCTTTCTGTAATACCAAGAAATGATAATTTATGAGAAATGAAGAGGTCGTGAATATAGTCAAGTTTGTTGCGTACGGAGCGAGCATTCCATAGTACACCAGGGAGGGTGTGGGGAGGAGCAAGAGCGGGTAAGATACACACGTGGACAAAATTGTTGGTACCCCTCGTTTAATGAAAGAAAAACCCACAATGGTCACAGAAATATCTTGAATCTGACAAAAGTAATAATATATAAAATCATGTTGACAAGCAACAAAGCTTCTGGGAGAATGTGCTATGGACAGATGAGACAAAAATCTAAATTTTTGGCAAGGCACATCAACTCTATGTTCACAGACAGAAAAATGAAGCATATCTTGAAAAGAACACTGTCCCTACTGTGAAACATGCCATCTGGAAAAGGCAGCCTTCAAACCCGAGACAACTGGAGCAGTTTGCTCATGAGGAGTGGGCCAAAATACCTGTTGAGAGGTGCAGAAGTCTCATTGATAGTTACAGGAATCGTTTGATTGCAGTGAATGCCTCAAAAGATTGTGTAACAAAATATTACGTTAAGGGTATCATCATTTCTGTCCAGGCCTGCTTCATGAGTTTTCTTTTTTAAAAAATTCTGTTGAAGCATGGTTGAAAAGCAATGTCTGACTTTCATTTGTTCATTTTCATAGAATTTTTATATATTATTGCTTTTGTCAGATTTAAGTTATTTCTGTGACCATTGTGGGTTTTTCTTTCATTAAACGAGGGGTACCAACAATTTTGTCCACGTGTGTACGTGTAAGATTTCGGGGGTTCCGTGCGCTGATGCTGGTTTTGCGGAAAGATCCGACAACAGAGAAGTGCTGGGGTGGTCCAGGATTAGGAGATATGTTGCCAGAAGTAAGGAGAAGCATCGAGAGGGATAGCAGGTGTAAATAGAAGAGAGTGTGGGGAGGTTGTGTGTGTCTGGGGTGGAAAGTTTGTATTTTGTGAGTAGCTGTGCAGAGAAGGTCAGATGGTGGGGTAGAATAGATGGATAGATGGAGAGATAAGGATAATCTTAGTGATATGGCAGGTTTGGGGCGGAAAAGTGGTCTTTACAAGTATGGGAAGAACAACAGTGATTATAGTGAGAAGCATTTCTGTAGATAATAGGTTTTGTTTTTGTGGGTTGTTGTTACCTTCAGTTCCCTTCTGGTCCAATTCTGGCCTAATTCTGGTCTGTACACTTTAGAGCTGCATTTGAGCTGCAAAACGACCAAGGTCAAAATGACCAGTGGCCTTATGTTTATACTAACTGTATAGCAGTATTATATGTACCATATGTTAGTCCCATGTCCAATCTTGCCCTATATGTCTAATGACTCAAATGAGCTGCTTCATATGTATCTATGATGTTCTAAGTTTATTAGACCCAAGGTCAGTTGAAGGGGATTTGCAGCAATTGGTCCATATAATACAGACCACCTGAATTTGTGTAAAGGGTACTTTTATCATCCTCTTGTCTCTTTACCTAGTTCTTTGCCTTATAATGTTTTTATCGAAAATATTTCAGTTTATAAAACACATACAAAAAAAAAATCCCCTTTCTCCACTCCACCCCAGACATTGTACATGTAAATAGAGTCCATGATCATGATCCAGATAGAACAGTCCATAGCAATTTCCTGCTATCATATATACCTGGTGGGATAGCCTCACTCAAAACAATCGTGGTACCCTCTCCAATAGGTGTCGCCAGTGATCATCTCACCCGATATCTCCAAGGAATGGATCTAATAAGTGGGTATATAATAGAGATATGAGCTCAACTGAGTCATCCAATGTTTCAATAAATCTAACTATTTTGTTGGGGTGCATGCATCTCCATGAATCCCCAGCTCCACCTGACAAGAGTGTTGGGCCTGTAAGTATTTATGTAATTCATTGGAAGGGAACGCAACTGAGCACATGTTACAAACGTGCCATCCTTGAGACCTAGCGAAATTCTAGACATTGATATCCAAATCAAGTCCAAAAATAATATTTTGGTGGAATCAGTCTACTATTTTATGTTTATGAGTAACTGCATATTCTTTCCCTACAGATAGTCTCAGAGGAAGGAAGGACTTGACATGATGAATTGTATTATACATGATTCATTGTTTCTCAGGAGATAAGTTGTTGTCAGAGGTTTTTGGTAGTGGCTTATACCCCTCTCCCCATTGAATATAACTGCGCACATGCCCAAGCAGAGTGTGCATCTATATGGGGTTACTGGAAGGAATAGCTGAACATGTGTTTAGCTGACAGATGTTGAAAGTTTATATATGTATATTGTAACACTTGTGCAGGATTACTTGTGTAGGGGCGTATATCTCTTATGTGAATTGCTGGCAGAGGCCCTCATCTGCTTATTAATTAATTAGTTAGTTAATTGACAGAGGGCAGTTATTTAAGCAAGTTCACTAGGGGAACTCTCTCACAGCCTGGGGACACAGAAAGCCAGTCTGTGTGAGAGACGCAGAGATTATGATGTTAATCTGATTTCCCTTAGTCCCAACAGCAGCACGATATTGGGGTATTTCTGCCCCTGTGTGCTAGAAGACCCACCCCCCAACTGTGTAATTATAAAGACAATATACATTAAATATAGGGAGGGAGTCTTGTGCTGCTGTTGGGACTAAGGGAAAACAGATTAACATCATAATCTCTGCTTCCCTTATGTCGCACCAACAGCACAATATTGGGTATCTAGCAAGAAGAACCCCTAGAGAGGGCCCTCTTGAAGGACAGAATTTAGCATAGTATGGCCAAAATAGTGGCCTCCGATCCCCTAAAATTTAACCTATAATGGTTCACAAAAGTTTAATGTAAATTCCAAGAGGCTGCTGAACAAAATTGTTCTAGAGGGACAGAGTTTCTTTTTGCCCAGGATATAGAAACAGATCTGGTGGAGTGAGCCTTAACAAATTCAGGAGGATCTAGATCCTGCGATATGAGGGCCAACCTTATGGTCTCTTTAATCCACCGAGAAAGAGACGGCTTAGAGGCTTTGAGCCCTTTGTTTTTGCCAGAAAAAGAGAGGAACAGATTTTCTGATCGTTTGATAGAGATCGCTGCAAATAAATTCTTAGACATCTGGCAATGTCAAGAGAGTGTAGTTTAATATCT
Source organism: Leptodactylus fallax (assembly GCA_947044405.1). NCBI lineage: Eukaryota > Metazoa > Chordata > Amphibia > Anura > Leptodactylidae > Leptodactylus > Leptodactylus fallax. Next base: position 7,388,766 of record CAMRHE010000036.1, read on the forward strand.
TCCGGAGTAGCAGGTTCTGGAAAATATACCGGAAAGGAAATTGCCTGGTTCAAGTTAGCGTATGATGGCACCTTGGGACAGAATCCCGGCATAAAACGCAATTGTACTCTGTCCTCATGAAAGGAGATGTACCGATCCATGGATGATAAAGTCTGCAGTCCCCCTATTCTTTTGGCTGAGGTGACTGCTAGCAAAAACACTGTTTTAAATGTGAGAAACTTAAGACCCACTTCCTCCAGAGTCTCAAAAAGGAGGCTCACATAGTTCTTTTAGGACTGTGGACAAGTCCCATTGAGGAATATGGTGAGATATAGGAGGTCTTAATCTGGTTGATCCTCTAAGGAACCTCTTTATTAAAGGGTCCTGAGAGAGCTGTCTACCTAAACAGACTGATAAGGCCGAGACTTAAACCTTCAATGAAGAAGGACTAAGACCCTTGTCCATGCTTTCCTGAAGGAACTCAAGAACATCTGGAATAAAAGGATTGGATTCCTCAATCCCCTTTCTTGTGGCCCAGGCAATAGAGATGGAATGTACAGTAAACTGTAGGTATCTTAGATGACCTTCTGTGACCACCACGATTCTTAGATACTCCCTGTGAACAGGAAGGATAGGAATGAAAAGATAGGCGTCTTTTAAATCCACACTGGTCATATAGCCTCCCTCTTGGAGAATAGAGATGACCGACCATACAGTCTCAATCTGGAATTTTCTTTCCCTGATATGATGGTTGAGATATCTTAGGTCGATATCATGCTCCTGAAGGTTTTGGAACCCGGAAGACTGGAGAATAGAGTCTAGACCCTTGATTACGAGCAGGAACCTCCTCCAGGGCATACTTTCTTATGTATTTCTTGACCGACCTCTGTAGCACCTGCTGACGGATGGAAGAATGACGGATGGTTTGAATAAATCTGTCCTAGGGATGCACAGAAAATTCTATGCTGTACCCGGACTGAATCATCTCCAGGACCCAGTGGGCTGTGATATTCTTCTCCCAACTTTCCAGGAAAAAGGAGAAAGGACCACCTACAGGAATCTCGCATGACGGAGGAAGAGGGTAATTGTCAGAAGGCAAGCTTCCTCGTTTTTTTTATCATCCCTGGGAAAGAAATGGCCAGGATTTCTCCTCTGGAATCTGGGACGTCCCTGATACTGGCCCCTGGTTTGCTGGGATCTCTGTGGAGATGGCCCTCTACGGCGTTGTTTATTACGTCCGCGAAAGGACAGGGGACGGGACTTGCCCTTCTTATCCACGAGCCCTTCTATAATACGGTCAAGTTCTTGACCGAATAATTTACTAGGCTAATAAGGTAATCCGCAAATGTTGAATTTAGACGCATTATCCACCATTCAAGGTTTGTGCCAAAGGGGTCTGCGGGTGGCTGTGGTCAGTGACATGGATTTGGCAGACAGTTTTATCTGATGTACTGTGGTCTAATTCAGGAAGTCTGCTTCCAGAGATATATCCTTCAAGGTGGTCAGTAGATCATCTCTGGATACGCTGGGATCTATGTCTCTTCTAAGGGAGGCGAGATCTAGTTTTCTAGCCACCTCTCTAGAAGCCACACCCACAGAGCACTGGGCTGAAGAGGCGGAATAAATCCTTCTTAGAGAACACTTGGCACGCCTGTCCATTGAGTCATGTAAGTTGGATCCATCTTCCAAGGGAACCAGGGTACACCTTGATAATTTGGCCATATCCACCTTAGGTGGAGTACCCCAGATCTCATGTTGGTCTTCTCTCACCGGAAACAAGGTCTTAAGTCTCCTGGAGAGGAGAAATGCTTTTTCCGGGTGTTTCTGCTCGGTGGACATGGCTTTAAGCAACATATAATTCACTTTGAAGGCCCTGGGCCCCCTAGAGGTGGATTCAGAGGCTTCCCTGGGGTCAACATCATGGTCGCCCAACCTGATGGACTTTAGTAGCTTCTGGATCTTTTCCAGCAGAATAGAGTTTTTCCTTGTATCCATATCAGAACGCTATTACATCTATTTCATCTTAGCTCTTTTTCTATTTAGTCATGGACTCACTTACTCTTCTATTTTTTTCCTTTTCACTTGACAGCCACAGATGCCTGAGTGTTTGTGTATTTGTCACTTGTACCCTAGTTATTTGCATTTGGTAGCTTGATGCTACACACTGTTTGTGTTATCTTGTTGTTGTTTACCATTAAAAATCTAGTGAAAATACATTAAAAGAAAACGAAAGCATTAAGATTTAACCAGTAGGCTATATGTTTCCTAAAATGATACAATAGAAAAATACAGTTCATGACTGGATCAACAAGCGATTAAATGTTATGGCTTTTAAAAGGACTTTGTTTCCCCTTGTGAACCAGGGCCTCCATTGCTGAGCTATAGATTGCTGTTTTTGTCAATTTGCAAATGAGCTATTTAGAGCATTTAGGGGCATTGTCAATGCTCCAAAGACTTAAGTAGCAACACCCTCATTGCTCCAAAAAGCTAATTTGCATATTCAAATAAAGTGCTGATATCTTGGCAACAGATTCACCAGGGGAAAACACTGTTTGATTCAGATGACCCTAACCTACAGGGCTGGACTGAGATGCTGAGTTCTAAAGACAGATTTCTTTTCAAATTTGACAATAGAAAAAACAAATACTACTGCAAATAATAACAATAATTCTTTGGAACCTTCTGAAATATTAATATTGTGGCATGTTCACCTTAAAAATTATTCTACACTGTGGATATGACAACAATAATGCAATTGTGGCAGTTTTGAGTAACCACAATCACTTTTTCATGCCGCACCTAAAGGTGAATTTAAAGTAAAAAACAGAGGTGCATTGTGGTGCAAACACATGCAAAAAAACATTAGCAAAGATGCCATCTGGAACAATTCATCCCCACTTCCTTCCATGTGAAAGGATAAGCAGCAGAGTAAAGCTATAAGTAAGGCTGTGTGCTGAAATGCATAAGCCAGTAGTGCTGGAGCTCCATGTGTGAACTCTTTTTAACACTCTGGTTAGTACAGTTACTTTTACTGGATCTATACTGTGATTTTGAGCTTTCTTTATTGTTGGATTTACATTGTAGCCTAGTGTCCTATCCAATAGTATGTAGATCCTCCAGGAATGGTGAGCTGTCCAAGGGATACTTGTTTGCTATATAAAAAGCAGATTTGCAGATATCTAAGATTAGTGGTCAGCTGAAAGATTGGTAATATGACTCTTTGGTTAGACTTCCTGGTATATGGAGAGTTTTTTCTTACCTCTGGCCCCTGGCAGCTTTATTCACAACCATGTAAACAATGTGGCGGCAGATGACATGTTATCTAATGTGCATTATGTCATGTGAATAAGTCATGTGACAGTTGCACATGACAACATGTCACCTACAACTTCATCGTTTACATACAGCCTCAGGGATTTAGTAACAGGATCGAGAAGCAAATTTCTTAATAATTTCCTGTTGTTAAATCCATTTAAATACATAATATTCCCAGAAACCCCATAAAAATGTATAATTTACTGAGCATCATTAATCAGTTCAGTATTCACAGACATAACAGAGTGATGAATGTATTGGATAACTGCATAGTAAATATTTGCTTTGGAAACTTTGTACAGCAACTACACGGTTCATGTGACATTGATTGTAATCTATGATGTGCATATAAACCGTGCTTATTATGAATTTTCTATGCTATACTTTGTTTTTCAAGTCTTTATTAAAATGTTGTTTTCCCGCAAACATAAACATATGTCAGTCTGTAGACCATTACAAGAAAAACAGTTGTGCAAATATAAGTGATTAAAATGTTGCAGAGTTTTAAAGATTTTCTCTAACCTTCATATTGGCGACAATCTATTGTCTTGATCAGTCGCTAATTCATATGACCATAAATGCAGGAACTTTCTATTGTCTGGGACTTGTCAGAAACGGTGCCACAATTTCCATATTGTGGACAGGTTATCAGGCAGGGACACTACATGTATGAAAAGATAATCCAGCCTCAACTAGGAAACTATGACTGGGTTTCTGACAGGCGCCAGGCCTGCACTCATGGCCACATCAATTGGCAACCTATGAAAACAACAGACTGTGACTACTAAGATGATTAGAGGAAATCTTTAAAATTTATACATGCAAAAAATATTTACCTTTTAGTTGTCTACAAATTTAAATACAGTTATGTTCATGGGAAACCCCTTTCACATTTTAGATAAATAAAACTTCACGTATAGATGCAAAAGTAAATGGATAAAATTCATATTTCAAATAGTGATATTCTCATAATCTTCTTATGTCTTATAAGGTAAGAGATCATTTTTCCATGATGAATGAATTTGTAGATGAGGTAGTCTTCTAAGGTCAAATGTATCACTTTGTTTGTAGGTCTCCCGTTTCAGTGACCGTTCGTTCCTAGACTGCTAAATAGTTTTGTTTACATACTACAGCCAAGGTAGATTCTTGTGTGTTGAGTTGCCTCAGGGCAAACTAGCTGTCCAGGAGCCTGAAGTTTCCTGCAAAGTGGCCGCCCTGAGTGATGGATCTTGACTTTTGGCCAGTTCTACTAATTTGTGGCTTGTCTTACTTGCCCCTTCTAAGTAAGGGGCTTTCTCTACTGCCTTAGGCATTTTATGTAGACTACTCTAATTGTTTACTTGACATGACCTAAACCTTTTTATTATGTTCTACTTCTGACCAACTTCATCATTTGTCTTTCATGAAAACAAATCTGTATGCCTTATTTCATGTTACTTAATACATGTCTTGAACTGTATTTTATCTCTTTTTTTTTTTAAGTTGGGTTATTGCAACCCAAGCATCTTATTTAAAGGAACCACTATACTGTGACTATGTATACTGTATATATTATACTGTATGCAATACGTATGTAACTATTGCTGCAATATGCACATGTAGTATTCTTTATTGTCTATAGAAGTGTATCACATCTGCTTTTCAAAGCTTGTCGGTGGCAGCATATTGCATATATGTATTTACTGTGACTGAATACCTTTGTAGTGATATTCCCATTGATACACAATGAGTTACATATTTCATCCCTTGTGATAAAAATGTTGACATCAAAACTATAAAAGACTTTACTAAACAATTGCATAAATAGCAGTTCCCTACAGGGGAATTTCAGTAATGTAGTTAAAGGGGTATTCCCATGAACATAATCATATCTATATTTGTAGTTAAGTAAAAGTTAAACATTGGTGATTCTTCACCAAAAAATTAAAATTTTATATCCTTATGTTTGAAGCCTGAAATGTGGCAAAAGGTTGAAAAGTTCAAGGGGGCCGAATACTTTCGCAAGGCACTGTATTCCTACAAAGAACCAATGGCCTAAAATAATAGGGCTGAAACGTCTACATGCAGGATAACATAGTTACGGATGTCTGTACTACAGGGAGTGGCAACATTTAAATTACAAGATCATTTCAAGACTGGCGGTGACAAATGAGCAAATAAGTTGGCCGCAAAGCAGGACAAATATTAGGACAAAGGAAAACATGCAGCTGATAGCCTGACTGCCAGACAAAGGGTGGCATTGTAGAACATCTGCAGTGATCTCTACTGATTAATTGCCCTAACCATCAAAACATAAATATGTTTCATCCATGTGAACAATAGAGTTAACTTTTTTCGAAGCTAAGTGCTAATATGGTTGTGCACTACTTATGTGATGACAACACTGTGTTTCAGTTTTGTTTGACAGATGTAGAGAATGTCTATTGATTTTTAGAACTTTATTGTGTAGCGAGGGCAAGTAAATGGGTTTCTTTTTGTAGCCTACCGGAGCCAGACTTGAAATTTAGTGGACAAAAACTAATGAATATCCAATATTTATTTAGAGGCTATTCACTTTTTTGCAACAATTTGTTTCTCTTAAAGTATCTAAAGTATTACAAATCAAGAGCAACTTTGCAAATAGCCTTGATTGTAAAAATAAAATGGTACCATTTCAGGCTACAGTTGCTATGCAGACTGATGGTAGTTTAATACTGGAGTCATGTGTTACTCTCTTGAATCTGATCCTCATTTTGCTAACTTACAGTAGGAGAGGTGACAGATGGAGTCAGATAGGCCGGCACTCCTCTCTCTCCATGCAGAACACATGCACGCTCAGTTGAACCAAGTGTTCTTGTGTATGTGTGTTTCAGGAGGAAAAGCTAGCAGACTCTTACCTGCTGATAGTAAACAATTACTCAATGACTGCAAGCTGTGATAACCATAAGGAAATAGTACAAAGTGTATTAGAAAGTTCCAGAACATTATACAAAAAAGTTTTACAAGCTGAAACCTAAATATCGCTTTAAAGTTTGGTATTTTCTTTTTTGTTTTACTGTAATTGCATTTAGACTATTGTGTGCATACATAATAGAACTGTTGTACTTTAATGCATTTACTAGGAAAGTACTTTAAGATTTACTAGGAAAGTTTTTGTAACAATGTTATGTTCTCTTACCAATAAACCTAAAACATCCTTTTAGGGACAACTTTGAAAGTTGAAAATAGATCAGTCACAGTAAACCACTGACACCAAGTATACATTTCATGCTAACGTCTCCAAGCCCTATTTAGACGTTTCAGTTCTCTGACTATAAATGCCAACAATATTGTTTTCATTTTCTTAGCCTCTACACTCATAGGAATCACAATACTAAAGGGGTATAAGGAACCAAGCATTGATGTTTCCACATATTAAGCATAAAGGTGAAGTATGTTGCTTTACTGCAGAGATTCATTTAAATGTGCTTAAATAGTAAAGAATGTTTATTATATCTTTTTATAGTCATAAACATCATATTATATAGCATTAATATACTAAAGCATTAATGTAAAATTTAACCTAGGGTATTTCAAGAAGGATCACTGACGCTTGGTTCCTGGTGCTTGGATTCCACACAAAACCACAATTTTGGACGCAAAGAACTTAAAGAGTATCTGCCACCACTTTTTAACTTTTTGGTTACAGTGAAAGTTATACTATATATATTCTCAAGGACAGTTTCCAAGTAAATGATATCTCTTACTTTATTGTCCTAGTGAGCCATTTTTTAGGAATGCTTGTCTCTAAATCTAAAGTCTAGGGATTGATACAAAAGGTCCAGTGTCGTGTAAGGGGAACCAACACCCCTTTTACGAACCCCTATGTGGTACCTCATGTTTCCTCTGTGTTCATTGCTTCTTGGGGAATATATCATTTTGCATGACAGACTTTTTTCTTACAGATTCATATTAAATTCATAAGAAAAAAACTTGATATTTTATTTCTTAAATTTGGAGGCAAATGGTGTCATATTATAGGCAACTAGCACACTATTCCAGATCTGTACCAGGCAGGTTTGTGGTACCGCCATGTGCATGAGGCCTATTGCTGGATCTTCAATTTGAGGTTCACTCTTGCATATCAGTGTATGTAAGCTCATATGGTAGGAAATCAGATGCCAGCATATAGGGGAAGCTAAAAAATTGTTAATTTTAAGAGGACTGGACTAGGGCAGGACCCATTATAAATATTTATTTTGTAACTATTTTTTAAGATACACAGCTGAAATATAAGAAGATCACAGTGTTATATAAAGAAAACATATGTGACTTTTTGCATAAAATGGTTCCAAACACATAGAAAAACAGTATAAGTTGCTCTTTAAAAAAAACATTGACTGTTCACAATATAAATGGCATGGCGCCTCTGCATGGAAAACAGTTTTGGTATTGGTGAAAGTTTACACACAACATGTATCTCTCAAGTCTCACTGGAGCAGAGAAGATTTCTTTATATATTTCCCAGTTTCAATTGTAAACTGGGGTAAAGCATTGAAGTCATAATGTAAACATTATCGTGGACCACGTTCTCTTGGTACAGGTGATCTGGGAGGGTTCCAGGTGTCAGACCCCTGAAGATCTAATATTGATGGCCTGTTTCTCACATGACAAGTAGAAATGATTTTCTCCAGCCTAGGCCATACTATGTGCACTAAGTAGGTCACCAGCAACAGATGAATAAATTATACTAGTTTGTTTAAACAAGCTGCATTTTGCTGTGGGCTTACCATTGCGGTTATAGCCACAGCAATATTTGACATTTTGCGAGTTCCAAACCGACAGTGCAAAACACTTTGTGCTGCACATTTTTAGCAGCGCGTGGATGTTTTCTGCTGAAATCCCATCTACTTCACTGCTACTGTAATTCAGAGCAAGCTTTCAGTAATCTCCACAGCCACTTACCTACTATGAACTCGCAACGTGTCATTTCCTGGAAACAAAAACATAATTAGTGAACATTATCAGGGAATTCTCTAAAATAAAACAGTAGTGTTAATCACCTATTCTTACTACCTCTGCTCCAGCACTGCGGCTCTGGTACTTTCCCACCAGTTTCTATTTTTGGTGCTCCTGAGATGACCTCACTGACTACTCCAATCACTAGTCTCAGTGGTCATATAGGGTAGCCTGTGATGTCATGGCTGCAGTGCCGGTCTCACTGCCCACACCCAACTGTCCCACATCAGTGACAACATCACTGGAGGTTTAGAAAGAGAGACTGGTAGTCAGAACAAGAGGTGAGTATCACTCTTTTTATCATTTTAGAACATTCCCTGGAATTAGGCAACAGTAGACTTAAAATTTACTTCATAAAGAAGGTAAGTGGACCATTAAACTGAATATAGGTAGAGATGCAGTAAAGAATCAAAATGTAAAATACATTTACATTGCGTGAAAACTACATTAATTAAAAATGTATGTCAACAAAGTAGAATAACATGTAATAAAACATGCTCTTCAAGCCACCAGGTGAAGATATGTATAAAAGTGGAGATCAATGTTCTCCTTTTCCTGTCCTGAAAAAAATGTCTACAGACAAGCAGCAAACAAGACTTTAACAGCAACTGACCTGTACTAGGATTGAGTGACTGTCATATGGGTCATTGGTCCTCACTACTGTAGTGTTTTACTGACCACTTAAAAGAAGAGTACCTGCAGCATTTGTGATACTAGTAAATTCTGTACAAAATGCTCATCTGAGGAGACCAAAGGGTTAAGAGGTCCATTATACATAATCAGATAGACACATTAGACAGATACATTTCCTCTAAATGCTTTTAGTCATGTTCATACGTACAAAAAGAAAGATATACCACAACAGCCTTACCAAGCGAACTGTAAGATTTTTACACCAGCCACATGTTAGACTCACAGTTCACACCATGCTGTGCCAACAGCTAATGTTGTCTCCACTCCACTATAAAAGCACAGTCTATTGGCAGCCAGCAAATGGAGAAAATAGATGCACAGCTATATTGTAGATTCCCAAACCAGGTTTTCTGGAAAGACCTCAAGTTTCACCAAGTGTCCGTTCTTAACGCATTACAGACCCTTAACTTTCAACATCTTTACTGACTTCTGGCCTAACATTTTTAACAGACCTCATTTTACAATGCCCTAAGGGGAAAAAAACAGCATTGTCAATGACAAAGTCTGAAAACTAATAAATGCTCTTAAGCATTAATGTCTGAATGAAAGGAAAAGCAGGGCCCTTCTTACATTATTGTCCTTTTAAGTTTTAACCTTTCTTAAATATAGGGTTAATGGGACCTAAGTCCATGCATATCAGTGTTCATGGTCCCACCCCAATCCAATGATTGGAAGGAGTATGATTCCTCTTAGGAATAAATAGACGAAAATGCCCAACCTCTGAACCCTTTTATAATTCACTTTTTGTATGAAAGAGTATCGGCTCAATATATATAAAAACCATAATAGATAAATAAAGCTTAACGTTCCTGTAAATGGTGGCAAAGATGAAAGGTAATGATATAACTGAACTTAACGGCAATAAGTAAGCAAAATGCCGCGCAGGGCAGTTTTATGCCCAAACATTAGCTAATCACCATATAACCCATGGTAGAACTTTCCTAGGGTTACCGCCTGATATGTGCTGATCACCCTAGGGCAGAATGTGCTCTCCGGAAGCTTCTATAAAATATAGACATATCGACGCCACCAATATTAGGAATTCAATCTCTACGCGTTTCCCCCAGAGTTTTATGGGTTCATCAGGAGAATAATTCAAATAGTAAGCAGATATGAATAATGCAGTTAAAACTGCAGTTCCTGATGTCCTGAAGGTGGACACCAGTACTAGTATGAAGCTGTCCTTTTAAGTTTTAACCTTTCTTAACGACTAGATACAAGATATAGATTCTTAAGTATAACTCATGCTAAAATTCTTAAAGCATGGCAACATTCAAAAATACTTGCACAGATTTTATATTATTCATATGATATTCAATAATATTTAGAGTGAGTGAAAGGTGTCCTTTTCTTCCATTCAAATGTGAATTTGAGATGTGTGAATATACTGAGATATAGTCTGTTCTTTCTTATTAAAGGGATTCTGTCACCAGGCTCACCAGAATGTAATGCCTTTTTTTCCATGAAAATTTGTGCCTCCATTGCCAAGATATTAATTGATTTCAGAATATGCAAATGAACAGTCTGGAGCACTGAGGGCGGTTCCAGTGCTACTCCCCATACTTCTCTAATACGCCCTCTCCCCCCTCTTCTTTGAGTGCTAGAGCCAGGCAAGAAAGATTTCAGCTTTGCTCCCTGACATGTCACTAAAAGAAGGGAAGGAGGAAGGGAGACGTTCCTAGGCAGCGTGGGGCATAGAAGTTTGGAGCAGTGTAGGTGCCCTTGGTGCTCCAAGCTGCTCAATTGAATATTGTGAAATAAATGAATATCTCAGAAACAGAGGCACAAATTTTCATGGGGAAAAAAGCATCACATTCAAGTGAGCTGGACCTATCTAACTGTGCTGCTAGTTGAAAATGCTTCACCCTGGTGACAAACTCCCTTTAAGCCATTTCAGATGCAGGTAGAAAAGAGGAGGCAGATGAGCGCTGGTCCAGAATAAATATAGTCTTTAATCCAATTGAATAAAACACACGACGCGTTTCGGGACAAGCCCTTTTTCAAGTGTGTTTGTTTCCATTTGGTATTTTGGTATTGACTTTGGTATTACTTAAAAAAAAAAAATTTAAATATATATATATATATATATATATATATATATATATATATATATATATATATATATAATGCTTGTAAGGAACTGGTACTCGCTCCAAGAAACATATAGCAGGACATGCGCTCCTCAATGGAATTATGAATTCCAAAGACACCATATATCTTGATGCAACACGACTTTAATGAAAGGACTAAGATAACACATTTCGGGGTTACTGCACTACTAAGAGTGCTCTGTCTATTCATTTGGACACAGATCTGAGTAAGGGGTTAACTCTTAGTAGTGCTGTATACCCCGAAACGCATTATCTTAGTCTTTTCATTAAAGTTGTGTTGCATCAAGATATATGGTGTCTCTGGAATTCATAATTCCATTGAGGAGCGCGTATCCTGGTACCATCTCCTTACAAGCATTCTATTGTCTACGACTCTGTATACTTCCAGCCAGCCATCTGCCAGTGAAACGTTGCCCTCCAACTTTGGATATATATGCCTATTGAGCAGTTGTGGCTTATCACAACAGAAAAAGGTGAGCACCCAATACATAAGAGTAATATTGTGGGCTCCCAGAATACCTCATTTCTTTACTGGTTCAACACAAAGAGCGCATCTTTTCTGCGTTTGTCTCTTCAGTTCTTTTATTTTATATACCTTATATATATATATATATATATATATATATATATATATATACACACACACACACATACATGCGCACATTTACATAATGTTTTATTGGTAGAGGCATCCTATCCTGTTTGATACTATCAATTACATTGTTTGGAATTCTCCCCCAGGTTATTTTGCTTTTTTTCTGAACATTACTTGTTGGCCATTTACGAAAATATACTAAAAAGAGGAATATAAAAAAAAATACTAGTTTAAAGTAACTGGGCTTTCCTATTGTTATTATACAGTCATATGAAAAAGTTTGGGCACCCCTATTAATCTTAATCATTTTTAGTTCTAAATATTTGGGTGTTTGCAACAGCCATTTCAATTTGATATATCTAATAACTGATGGACACAGTAATATTTCAGGATTGAAATGAGGTTTATTGTACTAACAGAAAATGTGCAATATGCATTAAACCAAAATTTGACCGGTGCAAAAATTTGGGTACCCTTATCATTTTATTGATTTGAATACTCCTAACTACTTTTTACTGACTTACTGAAGCACAAAATTGGTTTTGTAACCTCACTGAGCTTTGAATTTCATAGCCAGGTGTATCCAATCATGAGAAAAGGTATTTAAGGTGGCCAATTGCAAGTTGTTCTCCTATTTGAATCTCCTCTGAAGAGTGGCATCATGGGCTCCTCAAAACAACTCTCAAATGATCTGAAAACAAAGATTGTTCAACATAGTTGTTCAGGGGAAGGATACAAAAAGTTGTCTCAGAGATTTAACCTGTCAGTTTCCACTGTGAGGAACATAGTAAAGAAATGGAAGACCACAGGGACAGTTCTTGTTAAGCCCAGAAGTGGCAGGCCAAGAAAAATATCAGAAAGGCAGAGAAGAAGAATGGTGAGAACAGTCAAGGACAATCCACAGACCACCTCCAAAGAGCTGCAGCATCATCTTGCTGCAGATGGTGTCACTGTGCATCGGTCAACAATACAGCACACTTTGCACAAGGAGAAGCTGTATGGGAGAGTGATGCGAAAGAAGCCGTTTCTGAAAGCAAACAGAGTCACCTGAGGTATGCAAAAGCACATTTGGACAAGCCAGCTTCATTTTGGAAGAAGGTCCTGTGGACTGATGAAACAAAGATTGAGTTGTTTGGTCATACAAAAAGGCGTTATGCATGGCGTCCAAAAAACACAGCATTCCAAGAAAAACACTTGCTACCCACTGTAAAATTTGGTGGAGGTTCCATCATGCTTTGGGGCTGTGTGGCCAATGCCGGCACCGGGAATCTTGTTAAAGTTGAGGGTCGCATGGATTCAACTCAGTATCAGCAGATTCTTGAGAATAATGTACAAGAATCAGTGACGAATTTGAAGTTACGCCGGGGATGGATATTTCAGCAAGACAATGATCCAAAACACAGCTCCAAATCTACTCAGGCATTCATGCAGAGGAACAATTACAATGTTCTGGAATGGCCATCCCAGTCCCCAGACCTGAATATCATTGAACATCTGTGGGATAATTTGAAGCGGCTGTCCAGCTCGGCGACCATCAAACTTAACTGAACTGGAATTGTTTTGTAAAGAGGAATGGTCAAAAATACCTTCATCCAGGATCCAGGAACTGATTAAAAGCTACAGGAAGCGACTAGAGGCTGTTATTTTTGCAAAAGGAGGATCTACTAAATATTAATGTCACTTTTCTGTTGAGGTGCCCATACTTTTGCACCGGTCAAATTTTGGTTTAATGCATATTGCACATTTTCTGTTAGTACAATAAACCTCATTTCAATCCTGAAATATTACTGTGTCCATCAGTTATTAGATATATCAAATTGAAATGGCTGTTGCAAACACCCAAATATTTAGGACTAAAAATGATTAAGATTAATAGGGGTGCCCAAACTTTTTCATATGACTGTATCTGTAGCTTATGTATAGCATTGCTGCCTAGGGGAAGATTACAAGAATGCAACGTCTTGTTAAAACCTGAAAGAGCAGTGAACAAAAAAGAAGTCTCCTTCCAGTGAGCAATGTCATTCTGATAATAAGTAATGCTTTTCTCCCCGCTGTGAACACTGGTGACCTGGCATGTAGACCACAGCAAAGTAGTGAATAATTCACAGAGAGTGTCACTGGCCTCCTCGTCGATCTCTTTAGTGCTTTGTCCTACAAATATGTTCTCCCGCAGCACTGAACTTGACAGAGGCCTTCCAGTCTACAAATGTTTAAAGTAAAGTTGTGTCTGATGGAGAATGTGAGAGGCGCACACTCGAATTATGGAATGCTTCAAGAATGAGATTTCACTCAGCCATTTTCTCATTATCAGCTAGTTAACACCATTTGTCATCATAAATCTATAGCGTGCTGAAATAAAGGGCAATAAAACACATGCACAGCTCAGATAAGGTGTTGGTTCAAACTCCACTTATGTTTTGACTGCCCAGAAGTACAATATCGATATTCATCATTAATCTTCATTATCCTTAGAGCTTCACAACACTAATTTTATTACTGTGACAAAAACACATTTAAGGATTCATAAGCTGAAAATACCTTCTCTATGACCTCACCGCCTGAGAAAGCAGTAGTGTATAAATAACCCAGATAATCCTACCTGTATTATTTGTCAGAAATACTTTTTTTCGTATTATTTTCCAATTTGCATAATACCATTGTGCTTACATTGACTGCACTGGGGAAGCATGTCTAATGCTTTCCACTGCAAGGTTTTACTTAACACTTTAAATATAAACATACTGAAGCAAGAAGTCAGCGCTGCATGTCATACATTTTCTGTGACATGACCCAGCTAGATGGTTACAGCTGTAGAAACTACATCATACACGTTGGTATGCATAGGCAAATGCCTGACTGAAAGTGTGTCTAGCATTGAACGCCCTAATATCATTTTATTAACTATATGTGGAAGTAATGGAATGCAAACCTACATACGTAATGAATATTTGTGAAACCTTCAAAGCTTAAAATTATATCATGTTCATTATTAATTTTGTAAATTGGTTTGCTTAAAGAGGTTGTTTGAAAGATACAAGTCACCTAGTAAAATAAAATAAGTAAAAATTACATAACCTTTTAAGGCTTACATATTACCTGCTGTTATACTACAGATGTAAAGTAAATGGCTGAGAGGATCTACAGTCATGGCCAAAAGTTTTGAGAATGATACAAATATTAATTTTTACAAAGTCTACTGCTTCAGTTTTTCTAATGGCAATTTGCATATACTCCAGAATGTTATAAAGAGTGATCAGCTTAACAGCAATTACTTGCAAAGTCAATATTTGCCTAGAAAATGAACTTTATCCCCCAAAACACATTTCAACATCATTGCAGCCCTGCCTTAAAAGGACCACCTAACATCGTTTCAGTGATTGCTCCATTAACACAGGTGTGGATGTTGATGAGGACAGGGCTGGAGATCAATCTGTCATGATTAAGTAAGAATGACACCACTGGACACTTTAAAAGGAGGCTGGTGCTTGCCATCATTGTTTCTCTTTTGTTAACCATGGTTATCTCTAAAGAAACACGTGCAGTCATCATTGCACTGCACAAAAATGGCCTAACTGGGAAGAGTATTGCAGCTAGAAAGATTGCACCTCAGTCAACAATCTATCGCATCATCAAGAACTTCAAGGAGAGAGGTTCCATTGGTGCCAAAAAGGCTCCAGGGCGCCCAAGAAAGACCAGCAAGCGGCAGGACCGTCTCTTAAAAGTGTTTCAGCTGCGGGATCGGGCTACCAGCAGTGCAGAGCTTGCTGAGGAATGGCAGCAGGCAGGTGTGAGTGCATCTGCACGCACTGTGAGGCGGAGACTCTTGGAGCAAGGCCTGGTCTCAAGGAGGGCAGCAAAGAAGCCACTTCTCTCCAGAAAAAACATCAGGGACAGACTGATATTCTGCAAAAGGTACAGGGAGTGGACTGCTGAGGACTGGGGTAAAGTCATTTTCTCTGATGAATCCCCTTTTCAATTGTTTGGAACATCTGGAAAACAGCTTATTCGGAGAAGAAGAGGTGAGCGCTACCACCAGTCTTGTCTCATGCCAACTGTAAAGCATCCTGAAACCATTCATGTGTGGGGTTGCTTCTCAGCCAAGGGAATCAGCTCTCTCACAGTCTTGCCTAAAAACACAGCCATGAATAAAGAATGGTACCAGAATGTCCTCCAAGAGCAACTTCTCCCAACCGTCCAAGAGCAGTTTGGCGCTCAACAATGCCTTTTCCAGCATGATGGAGCACCTTGCCATAAAGCAAAGGTGATAACTAAATGGCTCAGGGAACAAAACATAGAGATTTTGGGTCCATGGCCTGGAAACTCCCCAGATCTTAATCCCATTGAGAACTTGTGGTCAATCATCAAGAGACGGGTGGACAAACAAAAACCAACAAATTCAGACAAAATTAAAGCATTGATTCTGCAAGAATGGACTGCTATCAGTCAGGATTTGGTCCAGAAGTTGATTGAGAGCATGCCAGGGAGAATTGCAGAGGTCCTGAAGAAGAAGGGTCAACACTGCAAATATTGACTTGCTGCATTAACTCATTCTAACTGTCAATATAAGCTTCTGTTACTCATAATATGAATGCAATTATATTTCTGTATGTAATAAAAACATCTGACAAACACACATAAAAACCAGAGGGCAGCAGATCATGTGAAAATATAATATTTGTGTCATTCTCAAAACTTTTGGCCATGACTGTACATTACCACACACAGCAGGCCTTAGTAGGAAAGATAACATGGATGCCTTGTAGTACCTCTTGGCCAAACAGTCAATAGAAGTGCTTAGGTTTACCTACACAGCTCAGTACATCCAGGTTCCACCCAGCAAATGAAACAACAACCAAAGACACATGCTTCTTTTAGGGCATCTGGTGACACAATCCATTGAAAAAATGTTGCAGTTGATATCTGATATCTACTGTAACACTCTTCTCCATGGCCTCACAGCAAACACTCTCACCCCCCTCCAGTCCACCTTAAACTGTGCTGCTCGCTTAATACACCTCTCCCCCCGTTCTTCATCGGCCGCTCCCCTCTGCCAATCCCTTCACTGGCTACCCGTCGCCCAGCGAACAGAGTTCAAACTACTAACGCTGACATACAAAGTCATCCACAACCTGTCCCCTCCATATATCTCTGACCTAGTCTCCCGCTACCTGCCCGCACGTAACCTCCGATCCTCCAAAGATCTCCTACTCCGCTCTGCTCTTATCTGCTTTTCACACAATCGTCTCCAAGACTTCTCCCGTGCATCCCCCAAAACTCTGGAACTCACTACCAAGACACATAAGACTGTCCCCCACCCTCACAAGCTTCAAGAAGGCCCTGAAGACTCACCTATTGAGGAAGGCCTACAACCTCCAATAACGCTACTGTCACCACACCACCACCTGAACAGCCTCTACCCCCACCTTCTGTCTCTCTCCCTCTTCCCTCATAGATTGTAAGCCCTTGCAGGCAGGGCCCTCTATCCCACTGTGCCAGTTGGTCAATGTTTGTATTATCTGTTTTGTATATCTTGTGTACCATATGTAAATCCTCAAATGTAAGGCACCATGGAATTAATGGTGCTATATAAATAAACAATAATAATAATAATAATAATAATAATAATAATATCTTCGCGAGCAAAAACTTCACCTCTTTCCTTCAGATACAAGGTTTTGACTACTGTTTTGTTTCCTACATAACTGTGCCTTCCAGCCTGTAAAGTCATATTTGTCCCCCATAGATTTTTTTAATTAAACTACATGTCATGGCACATAGCAGCAGTTCTGCAATTTTTTTTATTTTATTTTTAGGGTTTCATTTTTACAGCATTCATCTCATGGCATTATTCTGTAGGTCAGTGTGAAAATGGGAATACTAAACATATATTTTTATGTTTTACCAAGTTTGCACTCAAGGGAGAACCTAGCCTCTCTGCTGCCTGAAGCGAACTATAGAAAGTTGCCCCCCCTCCAAAAGAAAGATACCCAACCTGTCAACCCTATGGTATATAACCATCTTTCTCTGGCCCACCACATGGTATATGAACCTCTTTTTTTGCCCCTCCACAGAGGATATGGCCCTTCTTTTTATGGCCCTGCACAGTATATGACCCCTTTCTTATGCCACCCCCACTGTATATGACCCCTTCTTATGGATCCCACACAGTATATGACCCCCTTTTTATGGCCCCCACACAGTATATGACCCATTTTTATGGCCACCACACAGTACATTACCCCTTTTTTATGGCTCCCCACACAAAATACGACTGCTTTTTATAGCCAACATGCAGTATATGACCCCCTTTGTTACACCACCCCCACCACTAAGTTTAGGACCCTCTTCCCATCAATACACACGCAGAGTACAGTGGGGAAAAAAAGTATTTAGTCAGCCACCAATTGTACAAGTTCTCCTACTTAATAAGATAAGGCCGGCCTGTAATTGACATCATAGGTAAACCTCAACTATGAGAGACAAAATGAGAAAACATATCTAGAAAATCACATTGTCTGATTTTTAAAGAATTTATTTGCAAATTATGGTGGAAAATAAGTATTTGGTCACCTACAAACAAGCAAGATTTCTAGCTCTCACAGACCTGTAACTTCTTCTTTAAGAGGCTTCTCTGTTCTCCCCTCATTACCTGTAGTAATGGCACCTGTTTGAAATTGTTATCAGTATAAAAGACACCTGTCCACAACCTCAAACAGTCACATTCCAAACTCCACTATGGTAAAGACCAAAGAGCTGTGGAAGGACACCAGAAACAAAATTGTAAACCTGCACCAGGCTGGGAAGGCTGAATCTGCAATAGGCAAGCAGCTTGATGTGAAGAAATCAACTGTGGGAGCAATAATTAGAAAATGGAAGACATACAAGACCACTGATAATCTCCCTCGATCAGGGGCTCCACGCAAGATCTCACCCGTGGGGTCAAAATGATCGCAAGAACGTTGAGCAAAAATCCCAGAACCACATGGGGGGACCTAGTGAATGACCTGCAGAAAGCTGGGGCTAACGTAACAAAGGCTACCGTCAGTAACACACTACGCCGCCAGGGACTCAGATCCTGCAGTGCCAGACGTGTCCCCCTGCTTAAGCCAGTACATATCCGGGACCATCTGAAGTTTGCTAGAG
The DNA here is from genome assembly GCA_947044405.1 of Leptodactylus fallax. Taxonomy (NCBI): domain Eukaryota; kingdom Metazoa; phylum Chordata; class Amphibia; order Anura; family Leptodactylidae; genus Leptodactylus; species Leptodactylus fallax. The sequence goes on from CAMRHE010000036.1 coordinate 7,407,579, forward strand.
AGCATTTGGATGTTCCAGAAGAGTACTGGGAGAATGTCATATGGTCAGATGAAACCAAAGTACAACTGTTTGGTAGAAACACAACTCGTCGTGTTTGGAGGAGAGTGAATGCTGAGTTGCATCCAAAGAACACCATACCTACTGTGAAGCATGGGGGTGGCAACATCATGCTTTGAGGCTGTTTCTCTGCAAAGGGACCAGGACGACTGGTCCATGTACATGAAAGAATGAATGGGGCCAAGTATCAAGGTCCTGGAGTGGCCTAGCCAGTCTCCAGATCTCAACCCCATAGAAAAACCTTTGGAGGGAGTTGAAAGTCCGTGTTACCCAGCAACAGCCCCAAAACATCACTGCTCTAGAGGAGATCTGCATAGAGGAATGAGCCAACATACCAGCAACAGTGTGTGCCAACCTTGTGAAGACTTACAGAAAACGTTTGACCTCTGTCATTGCCAACAAAGGATATATAACAAAGTATTGAGATGAACTTTTGTTATTGACCAAATACTTATTTTCCACCATAATTTGCAAATAAATTCTTTAAAAATCAAACAATGTGATTTTCTGGATTTGTTTTCTCATTTTGTCTCTCATAGTTGAGGTCTTTTTAAGTGGGAGAACTTGCACAATTGGTGGCTGACTAAATACTTTTTTCCCCACTGTATATAATTTCCTCCCAGTATATGTTACACTGCTACATATTGTATTATTGTATATTGTATATTGTATTATTACAGTAGTTAGCAGCTGATAATTTTTACTCACCTGTCCATTCTCTTGTACTGGCCACCCTCCTCTGGGTCCAGGGTGCACTCTAACCGATGCTGAAGAATGCCAGGGTGCTGTACGTAGTTTCCTGGTGATCTTCACTGTTGTGACGTAAGTGCTGCGCCGCCAAGAGGCGGCAGCAATGGCCGTCCTGCACATGAGCGTGGACAGATGAGTAAAAATTCACTACCTATATCAATAACACAATAAATAGCGGCCGATTTAAAAAAAAAAATCCCTCCCCCCCAGTTCAGGGGCTTAACTACCGGGGTAGCTGCAGTAGCGGCTGCCACAGGGCCTGTGAGGGCCAGGGGAGGTGAGGGAACACAAAAAAAAACAACGTTACTTACCTCTCCTACGCTCCGCAGGCTTTGGACCTGTTTGGTCACGTCACGTGAGCCGGGCCTGCGTCATTATGCGTCGCGACGCCGGTCCGACTCACGTGAGATCTGCTCCAACATTGAAGATGGCCGAAGTAGCTGGGAGTGCGCCAGAGCCAGGAAGAGGTAAATGACGTTGTTTTTTGTTTGTATCCTCCCCTGGGTCTCCGATCATTATACTCTGGGTTCTGAAAAGACCCCAGAGTATAATAATTGTTCATGGGGCATAATACTGTGTGCAGGGACCACTATGGGACACAATACTGTGCGCAGGGGCCCCTATGGGGCATAATACTGTGTGCAGGGGCCACTATTGGGCATAATACTGTGTGCAGGGGCCACTATGGGGCATAATACTGTGTGCAGGGGCCGCTATGGGGCATAATACTGTGTGCAGGGGCCACTATGGGGCATAATAGTGTGTGCAGGGGCCTCTATGGCGCATAATAGTGTGCGGCGGGGGTTAGGGACGGCGGTTTGGGGGTGGCCCATCTCAAATGTTCGCCTTGGAGCACAGCCATTCCTAGTTACGCCACTGCCCCAGTTTATTCCATGAGGCGCCTCCTGAGGCCATCACCTCAGGTCACCTTATGGAAAATTTGCCCGTTTGCACTATAAAAACACTTTATTGTGTTGCCATATTCTGCAAGGCATACGTTTTTTTTTTCCATTGACATATAGTAACTGTGTAAGGACAAGCTGACTTTATTAAGTTTTTTAAAGGTGGATAAACCCTCATTATGACATTCTTTTATATTGACATTCACAATGCAGGTTATATAATGTGATCATTTTATAGTATGGGTCATTATGAACTTAGTTATACTGATTATATGTGCTAATGCCAACAGTGTAATTCTGGCAGGTATCCTATTGACCTTGGCCTCATGCAGGACTAAATACGTGTTTTTGTTGTGTTTTTTTTTTGTTTTTTTGTTTTTTTTTTACAACGGCAGACTTGGGGATCATTGTTTTGCCCTCAGATGCTATAGCAACACATTGGCTTATGGTAATACAATTTCATGGGGGGCAATGAAGAGAAAAAGTGAGAACTATTACTCTCACTATTGACGGGGGTATCCAAAGCATTAAACAGTCATGATCAGAGATATTTCTGATCTTGGCTGTAGCAGCACACCATCACAACACCATACAGTGATGTAGGTGTACCATAGATGTCAAGAAGAGGTGAAACTAAGTTATTATCTAGACGTATTGAACCCAGTGCATCCTGGAAAACATGATCCATGAAATGGAACTTCACTAAATACTAAGCAGCCACAATAGTTTTGCTTTGCCTGCCATATCACAAACCAAACTGGACACACGTGTGTATGAGGCCCAATACTCAATGAGCATAATAAAATTGGAAAATATATCTTTAGCAATACCTATGAAAGATGATGGTGAGCTGTTCTAAACCAAATCTGTAGATACAGATTCTTGAGGAATCCCACTAAAATTATCATGAGAAACCATGAAAAACACTTGCTATCCAATAAACAGTACAGTCATGGCCAAAAGTTTTGAGAATGATACAAATATTAATTTTTACAAAGTCTACTGCTTCAGTTTTTCTAATGGCAATTTGCATATACTCCAGAATGTTATAAAGAGTGATCAGCTTAACAGCAATTACTTGCAAAGTCAATATTTGCCTAGAAAATTAACTTTATCCCCCAAAACACATTTCAACATCATTGCAGCCCTGCCTTAAAAGGACCACCTAACATCGTTTCAGTGATTGCTCCATTAACACAGGTGTGGGTGTTGATGAGGACAGGGCTGGAGATCAATCTGTCATGATTAAGTAAGAATGACACCACTGGACACTTTAAAAGGAGGCTGGTGCTTGCCATCATTGTTTCTCTTCTGTTAACCATGGTTATCTCTAAAGAAACACGTGCAGTCATCATTGCACTGCACAAAAATGGCCTAACTGGGAAGAGTATTGCAGCTAGAAAGATTGCACCTCAGTCAACAATCTATCGCATCATCAAGAACTTCAAGGAGAAAGGTTCCAAAGTCATTTTCTCTGATGAATCCCCTTTTCGATTGTTTGGAACATCTGGAAAACAGCTTATTCGGAGAAGAAGAGGTGAGCACTACCACCAGTCTTGTTTCATGCCAACTGTAAAGCATCCTGAAACCATTCATGTGTGGGGTTGCTTCTCAGCCAAGGGAATCGGCTCTCTCACAGTCTTGCCTAAAAACACAGCCATGAATAAAGAATGGTACCAGAATGTCCTCCAAGAGCAACTTCTCCCAACCGTCCAAGAGCAGTTTGGCGCTCAACAATGCCTTTTCCAGGATGATGGAGCACCTTGCCATAAAGCAAAGGTGATAACTAAATGGCTCAGGGAACAAAACAAAATTAAAGCATTGATTCTGCAAGAATGAACTGCTATCAGTCAGGATTTGGTCCAGAAGTTGATTGAGAGCATGCCAGGGAGAATTGCAGAGGTCCTGAAGAAGAAGGGTCAACACTGCAAATATTGACTTGCTGCATTAACTCATTCTAACTGTCAATATAAGCTTCTGTTACTCATAATATGAATGCAATTATATTTCTGTATGTGATAAAAACATCTGACAAACACACATAAAAACCAGAGGGCAGCAGATCATGTGAAAATATAATATTTGTGTCATTCTCAAAACTTTTGGCCATGACTGTAGTTAGCTGTAGCAATGCTACTCACTGTGATAGATACGCTTTATGCTTTATGTCTCTGGAATACTTTTTTGGAATATAATTTATGTAAAATGATTTCATACCAATTACCTTAACTAGATAAACCTTCTCCTAAACCCTATTAGGGCATATTTAGCTATTACTGTTCTTCTCGGGTGACATTGGCACTCCAACTAATGTGTAGAAATGTACAACTTGTTGGTTCATATCACGGATCTATAATAGTAGATCACCAATTTGAGTGCCATAACTGATGACCAGAATAGCAGGAGGAGAAATTATTCTGGTGCCTGCAGAGAAAGATAGACAAGGCTGCGGAATTCCTCATGAAGTACATAGGTCTCAGAGGGCAGACATTGAGAACAGGCCAAAGATCTGCAGCCAGAGTGATCCACCAGTGCACCACACTGAAAGGCAGAAGAGGACACCTACCAGTGGTTTGGACAAATTTAGTCCAGGTACTGCAGACAGCTTCTTTGATTGTGTGTGTTGCCATTTTGCTCCAGTCTGACACAAAGACTAGACCACAGCCATTGTACAAATACACAGCAATAGTATAAAGTACCAAAACCCTGCATAGCTAAACGTCAGAATCCAGAGGTAACCCTTTTGTTGCGTTTGTGATATTCAGGAACAGAGAGAAAGAGCTAAGTGAGTCATTTACAAGTTTACCCTAACATTACTTTATTGTGTGCAGTTAAGTCTAATGTCCTTCATTGTGTGCAAGCATATCCATAACACTTTTGTGCAACTGCGGCTGTGTATCTATTTACTCAAAAGTTCCACTGCTGTATGCTTTCAGAAGATAAAGATTAAGTCTATTCAACTAAGGGTGGGTTCACACCTGCGCTTTAGTCCGTCTGCAGGATAGGCATCGGATACCGACAGGTTAGCGATGCATTGGTTAAAAAGACATTCATTTGAATGGGTTTTTAAAGCAATGCGCGGGTGTGCGCTTACACCTTCTGCGCTGCGAAGCCATTTTTTTTTTGTCGGACACGAAGTCCTGCATGTCCGACTTTGTTTCCAACAAAAAAAAAAAGGATTCGCAGCGCAGAGGGTGCAATCGGACATCCGCGCATTGCTTTAAAAACCCATTCAAATGAATGGTATCCGATGCCTATCCCGTTCCCCGAGATTTTCACTCAGATTGGCAGCGGACGGACTCAAGCGCAGGTGTGAACCCACCCTAAGTAACATTTGCCATATATGCTATCTTCAAAGATTCATCAAAACAATCCCAGGAGAATATCCACAGCTCTACTGCCAAAGACAGTGTGTTCTAGAAGAGTTAACCAGTGGTATGTGTTGCTCATAAATGTTTTCCTGTGTTCCTTGCTAGTTTTCAAAGCAAATATTTCAAAAACGCAGTTCAGTGTTTCAACAGCCAGGTTGCCACTATACACACCACATTACAAGGTGTCAAAAGGTGTCAAAAGTTTAGGCTAGTGGAGGCTGAGTAATGGTGTGGAGAATGTTTTCTTTGCACGCCCGGGTATCTCTGATTCCCAGCAGCTGTTCACCCCAGAGACATAACTAAAGGCTCATGGGCTATGGTGCAAAAAGTGAGCTTGGGTCCCCTTGTGCAACCTCTCTTCAAAACCATCAGTTGCATCTCATCCATACATTTTAGCACTATATACAGTCCCCTTTCCCTCACTATCTGGGTCCTGACCACCATTAAGTCTGAGTACACAATCTTCCCATAATTCCTATCTGCTGATGGTGTCTCACTTATTACAAGTATGCCCACTTTTGTGCCACAGCCTCCCTCACAGAATTCATTGTTGACTATATTGAAAACTGCTACTGTAAGTGAATTAGCCCTCCATGTTGCTTTGAAATTACCAGAGTAAACTTAAACTGAGCTGTGCCTCTTTCAACCATCATTCCATTCGCACCTAACATTAAGGGCACCCCTAAATTTCATCACACAGGAGACCAGTAAGAAGGAGTGCCCAGGGGCCATTCACTATCATCTCTATGCAACCCCCTCAACATTGTACTGGCCGAAAGAGGGATCGGAGCAAAAAGTCACCATAACTAGGGAGGGGAGAGGCCGCCATCTTGGGCTTATTCCCACTGCGCAATCTCCACCTTGCTCACCCTGGGTGATTGCATGTATCATAAATTGTCTCACTCCAGCTCACTAGAGGGCAGACTGCCAGCCATCAAAGGAAATCAGAAAGAAGATCAAAGGCATTTAACCAGTTCTATTGTGTAACCTGTGAGCCCCAATGGCTAAGCCAGTGGTTTACCCTATGGCAGAAGAACACTTTCAGGAGGATAAGGGCTGACCTTAATTTTATAGAGTATCTCTGGGTCAAGGTAGAACAGGCTGTTCAGAGCTTGACAGTACCTCCATCTAATTTGCAACAACTGCAAGAAGCTGTCCTATCCACATGGGCCAATATTCCCATGAAAAGATTTCATCATCTAGTGGAATCTATGCCACAACAAATTGCTACGGTTCTGAAGGCCAAAGAAGGTCCAATGAGATGGGCATTCCTAATAGAGTGGCCATTCAGTGTAGATGGCTAATATACCGATTGATTTTCACTGAACTGCATGGAGAATGAGAATTCATACTGTGTTCCCACCAGTAATGCCAGCAGCAGGAACTAGTTTGCCTCTAAAAGTTTGAAAAAGAGTTAGGAAGAAATTATTTAATGGATTTTTTAAATCATTCTTTAACATTCATTAAAAGCATAATCTGCAGAGACAATGACACTTATTGTTATAATTATATTGTTTGTTTTCTTAACACTCTGTTTTACCATCTAACCATCTGGAGACTCTCACTCTCCAAAATCCTTTAATAGATTGTTTCTGGAATCATGGCCAAAAAATAATATTGTTGTCTGCTTGTGTTCACATTCAAATTTGATTCATTTTCTAAGCCAAATGTCTCAATCAATTTGTCAGAGTTGCTGGAAGTGTTTCTGACTTGCTGTCTTCTGTTCATTGAATTTGTAAATCCAATATGTGTTGGCTTTATCCCCTCTGCCAATCTGTTCTGCCAGTGAGCAGGACCCATTGGGTTAACTTGGGTATCACATAATATAAAATAGTGATAGTTCTGCTTGAATTCCTAAGGCCGCTTGCACACAACAGTGAATAAAGGATAAGTGACAGACAATTTTGGAGGTGTGTGAAAAATGGCACTGCCGTGTACATAAGTCCTTGTTCTTCTTTTTTCTCACTGCTGCTTTGGATGATTGTGTTTTGTTATATTTATTTCAATTACTACAACAGAGTCCATTGGGTATCCATCATATGTGCATTATTTTTAACTAAAATCGCTGGATAAAAAAATCCTGTAAGCCTAATGATTTTTGAGGGATCTGTGCAAAATAGACACCTGGTGCAAATGTGAACCCTGCGTCAACAACAACCTTCACACATCAACCAAGAAATATAAGACATTCTGAAAATGGCCCTCTTAAATCTATGTACTGTGTGACCAGCTTTATTTACAGCAAGGTAGATCTGTAATGTAAAGCATAAAAAACAGTAGAGCAGAACTGAGGTGGATTTCAGACTTAAGGCTACAGCTACAAAGCCAATCCAACAATTTTCTTTTTTTTTTTTTTTTTTTTGTAAAACAGATATTTTGCATGATTTAAAAAGAAAGTTATCAATTCATTGAGATGGCGAAGAAAAAGACAAATGTAGCCATTAAACAGCACAAACCAGTGAAAGATTTTCCTCCTTTAGAAACTAATATGTCACCGAATACGTGGTATTGTGCTGGTATTTGGGTTATTAACTATACAGATTAACTTAAAAACAACACAAACAGCTTTAAGTAAGACAGGGCTGTTTAGTGTCTATGACTAAATTGTCTTATTTATTTACATGGAGAAATGACATTCTGACCTGCACTGATGGGTCAGAAGTGACACTGAAGCCTGGAGGAACATATGGTTGTAGTATATAATAATGGATTACTAAGAGTCATTAACCAGACATGTTCTTTACATTTCTTGGAAACATAGATTAAACCTGACAATAAAATAATATTATAGTAACATCAGAGCAAATTTAATTTATTGATAGTATCTCTCTTTATATATAGTATCAATCACTCAGTATCAATATTATCTAATTATATGTTTTGGGGTAATAGTATACCTATTAACTATGCCTGTTAAATGCATACTGTAGGTTTTTTAATTCACAACCAATAAAAATCTGGGTTGGTCCTTAATAAAATTAAAATCAGTTATAAAGTACAGTATAAATTATCTTTATTAAAAATAAAGAATACAGAAAAATACAGAACACCAGTGACTGTCTCTCTGCTGTCTCAAATATCATGTCTTCGCTTTATCTGAAACTGAATCTCTCAAAGACTGAACTATTGCTGTTTCTACCATCTAACATACCTAATCCTGATATCTCCATTTCAGTCTCCAGCCTTACCATAACTCCTAGGCAGTCTGCCCATTGCCTCGGGGTTATGTTTGACTCAGATCTTTCCTTCACACCCCATATCCAATCACTCGCACGCTCATGTAACTTCCACCTCAAAAACATCTCCAGAATCCGCCCTTTCCTTACCACGGAAACATTAAAGACCCTTATTGTCGCCCTGCTGCACCTCCCTACATTTCCTCCCTCATCTCTATCACCCAACCCGTGCTCTCCATTCACTCAATGACCTAAGACTTTCATCCTCTATTATCAGAACCTCGGAATCCCATCTCAAAGACTTCTCACGAGTTGCACCACTTCTCTGGAATGCTCTGCCCCGGACAATCAGATTAACTCTCAGTTTCTATAGCTTCAAGAGCATCCTGAAAACAAATCTTTTGAAACAGGCCTTTCACAATTCCTAATGTAAACCCTTCCACAGTTAGAATCCCTAAAACTAACCCTCCTCTGTTCACGCTCCCATATTACCCCACAAGGTATGTTGCCGTATCTGACTGTTTAATGTCCAGGCACCATCTGAACATTAAAGGACACCACTGGTGACGGCTCATACATCTTTATTTATGTGTAATGAAAGTAACCTCTATCACAAAAATGGCTGGACCACTGTATAAACAATGCTACCTCCTATGCCACCCATGCTACCTCTTGTGTCAGCCCCTCTACCTCATAGATTGTAAGCTCTTGCGAGCAGGGCCCTTAGTCCCATTTTATGAATTGACTTATTACTCTGTAATGTCTCTTTTTGTCTGTACTTGAACCCTACAATTTGTAAAGTGCTGCGGAATATGTTGGCGCTATATAAATAAAATGTATTATGTATTACTATTATAGTAAAGTTGGTAGAAATGGTTGTTAGCTAAATAAGCATTCAACCAAAAGTTGTCCTATGTATATGGCTATTCTTTATTTTCATACACATTTTCTGACATCTTGCAGGTGAAATACAGAGACTTCTGGGACATGTCAATTTAATTATCTGACGAGTAAAAGGATGCCTGACCCTACCCAAACAGCTGATGTAAAGGGAAAGAAGATTGAGCATGTTGAATTTTCTATTTCCAATCCTTTTGTTCTCAGCAGACGTAAGCCACCGCCAAAGATGTCTATCAGCAGTTTAATGAACCCATATGCAAAGTTCTGCCCAATGGAATCCATAGACCTTGATCCAGCCTTGGTTAAACCTGCTGGACCTGCTGGAAAGGATAACTAATATCACTGGTACCCTCAACTGGGAACTGCTGCTTTAGAAAATATATTAAAATATTTTATATTAATCAATCCAACAGTGGGGTGAAAAACACTAAATAGAGAGGAAAAAGGGTTAAATTGGGGTAGGACAGAACCAAAATGTTTTTTTTCCATGGTACAGAAATTACAAATGATACAATTCTGAAGGCATGAAAATATATATATGAACACACACAACCACTGGTACATTTAAGTAAAAGATTAATTAATGTTATTTTCTGGTTCAGAAAACACATTTTCAGATACATAGTTAAAGAATTTTTAGGCAATAAAAGAGTTTCACTCATTGTAGACATCATGGAGGACAGTTGAAAAAGTGTATAGCACTGGAGGCTACAGCATTTGTATGTATTACAAAAACAATCCTCTGATTTCAGTTGACACCATGTAATGCATCTTTTCCCCTGTAATAGTGCTAAATGGAATTCAATTGGTGACACAAGGAAAAGCCCTTAAAACAATATGTAACAAACAAATATATCCATAAATGGGACTTGGACTACACAGATAGATTTGCCATATTGCAGTTTAGAGACAGTCAGCTATCGTCGTATGATAGATATAATTAGTTGACCCTGGTTAGCGTCTTGAAGATGTTTTTATTTTTAGAATAACTTTACTTTTAACATTTTGTGTTCAGATGAACTGGAGCAACAAGTTCCTGTTGATTTGGTTCTTAATTCTCAAGGATATTCCAAGTCTGCCTTGCCCCACAAGTACATAGTTCTCTGCACCATCCCTCACATATTGCTTTACTTATCACTGATTCAGCAGTGTGCTTAACATAACATACAAGGACCTTTAAACGATGCTTCGCCTTGGTGGATTGGCAGACTACAACATGATAGCTAAAAAGTATAACCTAGGGGCAAATTCCAGAGCTGTTTCATCTACAAGGTTTCAGTATTTTACAGGCAATTTGCTTATTTACTTGTGTTCATGATAGTTCATTTAATATAGAGGAACTGAATGGAATTTAGCAGCAGCAGTTATCTTTGCAAAACACACTTGGAAGCCAACAGTACACAAATAAAAAATAGGTTATTCAAAGGCTAGCCTAAAAAGCTGTGTTTTGAATAGCATTCTCTGAAACCATATGTTCTCTAAGAGTTCTAAGGAGTGGTTTACCCATGTACATACCTTGACCCTTTCCTTTCTGCGCGCCAAAATGATAACACACAAGTGCATTTTGTTTCACTTATTAAAGGCCAAAATATTTTTTATTTGAAAATAAAAGAAAATTATAGTAATATCATTATTTTCTGCACTGTATCTTTTGTTCATATTGCCAACTGCCAACAATTGCAGCGCACCCATGAATCAGGCAAAACATGCTGGGGTCAATTTATTATGAGTGGATTTTCTTCTGCCACTTTTCTGACTTTACTAGTGTTTTTTTCATGCACATTACAGGTCACTTTTGAAAAAAGGCACATTAAGCACAACAAATGATGTACGCGGTAATGATGATGGTATTTCAAGGAGCCTGAGCTTAAAGGGTTTTTCCGGGCAAAAATATTTTTTTTTAAAAAAGATCTGTTAGTGCTATTAATGGGTTAATAAGTGCACCCAAATACCTTTAGCAGTGTTTTGAGTGATTTCTTGAATTCTCTGGGAGCACCTAGCATATTCTGCATTTGTTTACATGGTGTAGCTTCCTGCTGCCTTAGCTGATGCAATGCATTCTGGTAGTTGTAGGCTCTCACACTATCCCCCCTCCCTCTCTAACACCCCCTTCCTGTCTCCCTAGCTATTCCTCCCACTGCTAGCCCTTCCCAACTCACTCAGCCCACCCCCTGTAAGCTATTATACTTTACCTGTCTTCTTCCTGTCTTCCTTCTGCGGGGAACAGCTCCTCCTCTTTTTTGACTGCAAGCGCGCAGCACTGTGCCGTAGCCTTCAATACATCTCTATTGCGCAGGCTCCCAGCTTGCGCAATAGAGATGTAGTATTGGCTTCAGCGCTAAGCCAGGACTCTGGGTCTGTTGCGCATGTGCATGCTGACATCAAGGAAGGAGGAGGAGCCGTTCCCCGCAGAAGGAAGCCTAGCCTGGAAGAAGATAGGTAAGTATGATGGAGTGGATGGGGGGAAGGAGTAGTAGTGATGATGGGTAAATACTGTATACATTTTTTATTAATTATGTAATTTAGAAAGTAGGAGGGGGAGGGTGTTTAGATTAGTGTAGGGTTTTATAGTTATCCTGGACAACCTCTTTAAGATACATATGCCAATCTATACACCCTCTTTCGACCCAGAATTGGCCTGTCTGTCCTGTGGAACAGTAGATTCTTTACTCTAAGGTCTGTGATTTAAGTGTCCTCAGATTCCAAGAAATGGCACTAAACCTCTCCAAACTGCTCTCAGCAGTAGTAGGCAGCTTACTCTCCCTGTCTCAGGGCATCAGAACAGTAGCATGAAAATATTAGGCACTAGCTCTGCTTGCACCCAACGTCTTTCTGGCGAAGCTAATTGAAGACGCCTAGTCTCCTCCTACTTTAAGTACTGAACGGGTCGGACTATAACATCACTCTGAAATTCCCCATCGCCAGTGGAATTGCCCGTTAAAGGAAAAATGCTACAGTCACACATATACAACTATTTGCAGCAGATTAAATGTATAATACACAGAGCACAATAATTTTGTAGTGTCCACTCAGATGCTGAACGATCATGAAACAGACAACTGAATTATTGCTCAGCCCGAGCGTGGCTAGAGAAACACACTTTTATACACATAGGCAGACAGGGATAGGCAGAACTAATCCTTAAAGAAACAGGAGAACTCACAGAGGTAACACCAGCATTACACACCTACAGTTAGATGTCAGATCTTGTAACAATCGCATTGGCTGCTGATCTTAAGCATTTCATGGAAATGAGTAAAGCTGGCCAAATATTAGATTTTTCAACACCTGGCCCATCACTGAGAAAATACCCCAAATGAGCATTTGTCGTCTATATTTTTGACTGGAAAACATATGTCATTGTGTAATGATTGTGTAATGATATGTCATATCATTAATTTGACAGTCACATGATTGCCATCTGAAAGCTAATATTTGTGACTGCCTTTAGGAGCTCTACAAACAATAAAAATCTTATATACCTGTTGATTCAGGTAGGTGCTAGATAGGGCCAATTATGAGGTGGATTTAATAAATGGGCTATTGCCCAGGCCGCCCTCCCCCTTTTTGACCTTTATCAGCATTCTTCTTTACTGTCAACAACAGTAGTCAACCGAAAAATGTATAACTCACTATAGAGCTCTTTGGTGGCTATTTTATCAGACATTTAAGTATGTATATTTGTAATAGTATCTGTTATATCATGTGTTGGGCTGTTTTGACTTCAAAGGAAATGTGAAACATTGAAAATGCAATCTAATGTATCTGCTGCATATTATAGAACAGGAGAAGATTAGCAAATTGATATATAGTTTTGGTAGATTGAGTGGATTTTGAACATGACAGAATTCCTTCAATAAATATGCCACCCTTGCCATATGCCACCTGAGTTAAATTTGCTGAATGCATTGTTTCTTTTTACACATGGATTTTAAATGCAAGAACCTTAAGAGGACCTTTCACGTCCTTATGTATATGCGGTTTTACATACCACTAGAAAGCAGACAGCGCGCAGAATTCAGTGCTCTGCCGGCTTTCCCGTTATATGCTCCGGGGCTGGAGATATCGGGGGTCTAAATTTCACTGTTCACGGTCAGAAGGGCATTCCTGACAGTCTAGCTGAGTTGTGAGGAACGCCCTCCCAGACAGTACCCGTCCATAGACTTGTACTGGGGGGGTGTTCCTTACAACTTAGCAGCATCACTGGGCTGTAAGGAACGCCTCCTCTGATAGTACTCTGCTCAGAGAGAACGGGGAGTTCCTTACCGCCCAGTGATGACGCTGAGCTGTGAGGAACGCCCCCCCAGTACAGCGTTATGGACAAGCACAGTCAGGGAGGGCGTTCCTCATAGCTCAGCTAGACTGTCAGGAACGCCCTTCTGACAGTGAACCGTGAAATTTAGACCCCCGATATCTCCAGCCCCGGGGCACATACCGGGAAAGCCGGCAGTGCACTGAATTCAGCACGCTGTCGGCTTTCTAGCGGTATGTAAAACCACATATACATGATGACGTGAAAGGTCCTCTTTAAGGAGTCCATATTTGTTTACTTTCCCCATACACATTACGCTTGGTTGGAGTCTACATGTGTTCTGAATTGAGAAAGGACTAAGCTGCTGCCAGACACCACTGAGGACAAAAGGAGCAAGTTTTGAAATTTGGCCGGGTACCATCTAATGGGGCAGAGTCATATGAATAAGATAACCAGACTGTCTTACCAAAATCAGTGGGTGGGTGACATTGCTTTAATGTGTATGATGGCCTTTATATGCTTACCTATTGAAACTTGCACCTGACAAGCAGCTTCACTGAGTTTCACACCACAGTGATGTCTAGACCTGATTATCCTTTGTATACCTCCTGTTTAATGCACTAGTTGGTACAACTACTATACATCTCTCTACTATGCGTGTTGCCTTTGTATTAATGCAACAATTGATCCTTTAATTCCCAGTCTAAAACGGCATATAGAAAGGAGTATACAGACTTAATTTACTACATCATTTCATTTGGATGTATGCTCTCCACATTGAACAGATGTATTTTTTGCATCTCATGCACTATTTGGCTCTATATTTTATGGAGTGCACACAATTCATAACTAAACTATAATAACATATTGTATGCATAATATATGTTATATACTATTTACTGTGATATCCTCATTATTTATTTTTACTTTGCTTACTTATATAGCACCATCATATTCCACAGCACTATACAGATATTGTAAACACTGTCCCAAGTAGGGCTCACAATCTAAATTATCTATTAGGCTACGGCCCCACGTTGCGGAAATGCAGCTTTTTTGTTGCAGATTTTGTTGCGGTTTTTTGAGCCAAAGCCAGGAGTGAATTGAGCAGAAGGTAGAAGTATAAGAACTTCCTATATATTTCCCATTCCTTTTGTAGCCATTGTTGGCTTTGGCTCAAAAAACCGCAACAAAAAAAGCTGTGTTTCCGCAATGTGGGGCCGTAGCCTTAGTATGTCTTTGGAGTGTGTGATTCCTCCAGAGTACTTGGAGTAAACCCACGCAAAAATACAGGGAGAACATACAAACTCCTTGCAGATGTTGTCCATGGTCATATTCGAACCTAGGACTGCAAGGCAGCATTGCTAACAATTGAGCCACCAAGCTGCCCCATTCATAGTACATACTTGACCATAATTTTCTGAGAATTGAACTTAAAAGTGACAACCAATATGGCTGCACTCTGGCTACAGGGATCAAAACTAAAAATAAAAAATCTTTGTAGGTAAATTGTCTGTATCTTCAAATGGTGTTTTCTAACTAATGGCACTGAGCAATAATAAAAAAGCAGATCCCAGAGTATCCCATGTGAATGAAGCGATAATGTGCATGCTTGGTCACAGCTCCACCTACTTCTGTGAAACTAACAGAGATCGCCATTTTGGATGTTCCATAGAAATGCTCTATAGTCCCATGCTATATAGTCATGGGACACCCAATGACTTCCCCCTTCTCATGATTGGCAAGCGTTCCAGCTTTTTACCCCAGCAATCAAATATTTAATCCTTATCTTTTGTCTAGCGGATATGTATCATTATTGGGAAACTTACTTAGGCTATTAGTATTTTTTGTTTCAGATTTTGAGGCGTTTTTTTTTTTTTAGCCAAAGTCAGGAGTGGCTTTAAAAGGAATGGAAAATATAAAGGAAGCTCTTAGACATTTCCCTTCGTGTAAATACACTCCTGATTTTGGCTCAAAAAAACGCAGAAAACTCTGCAATAAAAAACACTGCATGTCCGCAAAGAGGGGCCTTAGCCTTAAAGAGAACTTGTCAGGTGGTTTTTCCGCCATAAGCTACCCCTAGCAGGATCATGTAATTTCCCCCACTCTATAATATTGTTTCAGCAAACTGACGTTATAAATGTTTGAAAGAATACAAAGTCATTTCTAAATTAACCTAAGTAGTCATGATGGACAGGGAACAGCTTCAGACTGGTCATGATGTCAGGCTGGTGAGGGGACAGTAAGGGAGATATTAGTCAAGCCCAGGAGGTGTGATTAGTAAGGGGAGAGCATGAGTAGGATAAAGCTGCTCCCCGCCCACCATGACTACTTATAGTTATTTGTATATAACTTTTTATGCTTTCAAACATTGCTAACTTAACTTTGCTGAAACAGAAAGATTACAGGGTGGCATCAATGGAAAGGTTTTTACTCCATCCTGTACATGATGGGGCCAGTTTATTGCGGAAAAACCACCTTGGCCATATTAGGACCTGTGATAATGGGAATATAAATGCAAATGCAGCTCAAAATGCTTCTAACATATAGATGGGGAAGAGGTGGAGGACAAGAAATAGCAGGAGATTCTGGATTTGTAAGTGTGAACAATTGTGCGTTGTGCTGAAATGTTGCTATGTACATGGTTGCACATTATGTATACATGTTAAATACTTTGACAAGTAGTATATATCACACATAATTTGAAATTTCTTTTATGGTTTAAGGATAACATAAAAAAATTAATTGGCAAAGAAGTATGTCATATATGGAGACACATTTCCTCATTCAGCTGGGATGGACAGACTGAAGTGTTTGTAGAGTTTGTGTACCAGCATCAATTAAGTGTCCATACATAACTCCCTGCCCCAGAGGCAACTGCTACTCAAGTCAGACTCAAGACAGATGTGCTATTGATGCAAAAGACATTGGACACCTTCCTTGGCTGGATACAACATGCAGTGCCATTGATGTAAATGAGTACTTGTAAGCCAGGATTCCAGGGAACATTATAAATCTCAGCCAATATGAAGTGTTTATTATATTTACTGCAGTTTACTGCTGAAATATACTTCCTATGGTTAAGTGATAATTTAACTACACATTTTAAAGCAGCAATTCATCCAATTCAATAGTTTTTATTACATTCATAATAATTAATACGCCATCTTAAATATACAACATCCAAGAAAACCTTTCAGTTTGTGAATGGGTGCAAATCTACTGATCAATTTCTTACGAAGAAGAAAAAGAGATAGGCTGGTTAAAGCAAAAATCCCATGCAAACAGCCTAGATGCTTTTCATTTTGCTTAATTCATGCTTTTCTTATCATCAATTATATTTTTACAAATACTATCCACATGCTGTGAAAAGAAATTTGTGCAAAATCCATGCAGAAATTGGCCTGAAGTACAGATTTCAAGACTACACCATGTCAATTTATGTCACAGATAGAAATTAGAAAAACTGTTCTTAAGTAACCGGATTTGATGTGAACTTTTTGTGGCTCGGTTTGCACAAACTGGGTAAAATTATGATCTCCATGTGACTTTGGAGATCATGCAGACTTCCCCAAACTTCCATGCACACAGCGCTAAAGAGAGAGACAGCCAATCATGAGGGACTATAGGTATGAGATCACTGATGAGTAAGGTCACAGCCTGATCAGTCATCATATCCTTATAGGCAGTATAAACAGCCCAGACAGACAGAGAATTTTGTCCATTTTGTGGTGACAGATTAGACAGGTAGGAGTATCTCAAACAGACTGAGGCTAGGTTCACACCTGCGCCCGGATTCCGTTCGGGGATTCTGTTCCCCATTCCGCTTGAAAAACGCGGAGAGAAAAGTCCTCAGGAGTGAGCCCAAAGAAAAAGAAACTCGAACGCAGGTGTGAACCTAGCGTAAAAGAGAAAATACAGAAACACAGATAATATAGTGTGGAGAAGTGTATTGTCTATTAGGAAGGACTAAGAGAAGAAGTCTTAGATTTAAGAGGCAGATAGGAAGCTGAAGTTACTTTGTATCTGTTTGTTACACTATATTTCTAGGGAGCTGTATACCTTCTTTCTATCGCTTTGTCCAAGTGACAATTTGTCAACTTCAAATTTATGGTAGCAAGATGATTTGCTAACATAACAACTTTTTCATCCACAGCACCAACCTGACACACATAACTAAATGCACATTCATCACAAGTGTGGAAAACATTACATTTGTAAAAATGAATCAGGCATGTATCCATAAGTATTTTCATACACCTTCATCTGATGCCTATGAAAAGATCTGCCATTGCTGACAGTGGGGATGATGCCTTATCCATCATGATCTATACTGTGCTGCTTTTCTTGATATAATAAAAATTTATTTTTTTTACATTTTTTAATGTTTAAAATAATACCAAACCTGTTACTACGTCAAAAAAGGGATAATTTTTTTGGAAAGCTTAGCTTCTTCTGCTACCACTGTTTGTGAATAAGCACCAGCAAGCATCTGCAGGCAATTTTCGACCATTTTAATAAAAAAAACAAAAAAAAACAACAAATCTGAGTGCATGTTTTTATCATCTTTTTACCTGTAGCCATGTTTGTTTCCCATTTAAGATTACCCAGTCTGTGTTTGGATTAGAGAGATTATTAAGAGTATTAGGCTGAGGCCCCACGTTGAGGAAATGCAGCATTTTTTGTTGCAGATTTTGCTGCGGTTTTTTGAGCCAAATTCAGGAGTGGCTCGAAAAGGAATAGAAATTATAAAGGAAGCACTTAGACATTCCCCTTCTGTTAAATCCACTCCTCACTTTGGCTCTAAAAAACGCAGCAAAATCTGCAACAAAAAACGCTGCGTTTCCTGTCCTAAGGACTCTTTTGGTTTGGAACTAATTGGTTCAGACGTGAAACAAAATTTTGGTCCAAACCAGTGAATCTGAAAATTTATATAATATATATAAAATAATATAGAAATTATAGAAATTATATATATATATATATATATATATATATATATATATATATATATATTTTGTAGGTATGTGAGCCAGAGGGCACTGTTGAGCAACCCAGGCCCAGCCCTGAAAAGGCCTTCAGCCACACCTTTGAGTGGGTGGCGTGTAACTCCAGAGGACTGGAGTATCCTGCACAGCGCAGGAAATAGTGGACCAGTTGGACAGATACACGGTCTGTGCCAGAGGGGCTGGGGCCACAGGGGACTTTTGCTGAGTGGAGCATTAGTCCGACTTCTCAAGTGGGCCAGCTAGGACAGAGAGATAGGCTGTGTCCCAGAAGGGCTGGCGTCCACAGACCACGGTTGCTGGAGCTGAGCAACAGTCAGGACAGTTAGGGGCTCAAGGAGTGAGTTAGGCCCTAACTGTGGCATAGGTTTTTTTTGTTGTTTTGTTATGTTGCAGTTAAGCTGAATAAAGCCACTTTTATTTACACTTGGACCGTCTGAAAGCTATCTTTCCGGCGCCCAGTACCATGAACCACCGCTGTCCGGACCAGGACAAGCCGCCATTTTGAGTTTAATTCCCCCAAGCTGTCACATATGGTGGAGAATCGCACGCAGAAAGAGATCCACGCAAGTTCTGGAAGACAAGTGGTTTGTGATTGCAGTACTGCAAAGTGTGCATTGTGGCCTACAGCTGGAAGAAATCTGTGATTTCAACTGAAGAAACCCAGGAGGGGGTGAGTGAATTGCAACATATCAATGTGTATAGAAGCTGGATATTGCAAACAAGTGTATGTGAAAGGCTATGGTGCCATGTTGGTGTTTTCTGTGGAAGACAGAAGAAAATGCTGGTTGTTGTAGTGCCACATAAGTTAACTGTTTGAATACATGTGACTGCAGAAGATAGCAAAAAGTTGCTGCCGGTTGAACCCCAAGGTTGCTGTGGAATATTGTGTAATCTTGTTAGTAAACCATGGGCAAGAAAAAGAGAATTTCAGCTTGTAAAAAAACAGAGAAGTTATGCACAGGTGTATTAGTGCAGCAGTCTGAATGCAGAGAGACACAAAACCCGGAGCAGATTAGGTGGAATGCAAGTAAAGATAATGTGTTGCATGAGAGTGACTCAGTTTTTCTAAAGCACCTCTGTTCTATGAAAGAATATGTCTCTGCTGACTGTATGACTATGTCTCATACTGGAGTGCATCAGAGCGCCAAAGATGAAAATATTATGGTGCAGCAGCTTCAAGATGAGATTAAAACCATCAGGTTCACTTATGAAGATGAAATATCTGATTGGAAATGGCAACTTGAGGTATCAGAAAAAGAGAACCTTAAGTTAAAGAAAGAGCTTGAAACTGTAAAGAGTTCATATCCTAGTCATTGTGAAAATGTGGTACTGGGTTTGCCTGGAATGGACTGTGTCACTAAGAAGGAGGTTGTTGATATGAAATGTGCTCTATCTAATAAAGTTGTACAGAGTGTAGAGCAAAAGCAAGTGCTTGAGAAGCAATTGCAGGATTTAAAGGAGCAGCATGTCCAAGACTCCATTGCCAAAGAGTGTATCATTGAAAAATTAAGAGATGACCTTGAAACTGCTAAACGTGAGAGAAGTGAATTTTTGCAGTGTCAGTCAGAATGTCTGGATGACCAAGTGGGGAAGTGTGAAAAGCTTTCGGCGGCATTAATTGACAAAGAAAATGAAATTGCAACGCTGAGGAAGCATGTCTCTGACCAAGAGAGTGATTTAGAATCTGTGGTGCAGACATTGCAGTCAGAGCAAAACTTGCATGAACTAAAGCAGGTTTGCCTAAATAGTGAAGTCAGTGAATGGCGGAGCAGAGCTGGAGTTCTGGAACAAAGAGAAAGGGAACTCAAAGCTAGAATATGCAGCCTGGAGAGGGCGCTGTCAAGATCTTGTGAAGAAAGTTCTGGAACTGGAAATCAGAGATTTGTGCGCTACAGAAGACAGTAGAATTGAAGAAAGCTGCCAGCATAGAGGCAGAGAAAGCAGAACCATTAAGGCAGCCAGAACATGTAACCCAAAAGCATCTGGGTACTGACAGAAAAAACTGTGATGGTGAAAACTTGGTATCCCAGTCCTCCGGTGTTAGCACAGGGAATGAAAATAACTTGAAGAATGTTGAGATGACGATATCACCAGCTCCTGTACTGTCAGAAAAGGGTTGGCACGAAAATTCTTGCAATCTATCACAGTATAGTAACATGCCTCCAGAAAGTTATGCGTAAGAGAGAGGAAGTAAGACTAGAGTGTGGAAGTGGTCCTTCTGCTGCCGTACAGGTGCGGACGCATTATACAGAAACCATTCCAATATATGATGTGGCAGTTGTTAAAGACATACCAGAAAATGTAGTTCTGCGTGAGCTATTTTGTGAGGCTGTACGGTATGGCCCTCGTGCAGAAGGAGAAGATATTGCGGTACAGAGTTTGTGTATCTCAAACAAAGAGGAGAGCAAGCGGCCTATGTCTCCTAAAGTTCTAAGCCTTGATGGTGATGGCAAAGTTCGCTTTGAGATGAAGGTTACAGAAAAGGTACCCGTGAAATATTTATACTCTAAAGACATTGATGTACATGAAGTACGTGTTAGCTGGTATCCGAGCTCCTCTGGATTCGTGATAGGAGAAGAAGAAGATTCTTACGGCTATTCACTAAAGGGATCAAAGTCATGCAATGGGATGGCTGAAGACTATGATGGAAAATGTGATGAAAATGATGTGATTCCCTGTGTGGCGAATTGTGGAGGTGATGGAGTAGAGCTTGCCTTTGCGCTGAATGGCCAGGATCTTGGCATAGCGTTTAAAGTGAGGAGAAGACGGAAGGCTAGACTGACTGGAACTTGGAGGTTGAGACCGCCAGATGGGGACATCTGGAGAGACACTGGACAAGTGTATAGCATTAAAGAGGGACGGCGACATATGTCTTGTCCCATTGTAACTCACCCCATAGGTAGTGATCTGAGGGGGAGGGTATGTAGGTATGTGAGCCAGAGGGCGCTGTTGAGCGACCCAGGCCCAGCCCTGAAAAGGCCTTCAGCCACACCTTTGAGTGGGTGGCGTGTAACTCCAGAGGACTGGAGTATCCTGCACAGAGCAGGAAATAGTGGACCAGTTGGACAGATAGACGTTCTGTGCCAGAGGGGCTGGGGCCACAGGGGACTTTTGCTGAGTGGAGCATTAGTCCGGCTGCTCAAGTGGGCCAGCTAGGACAGAGAGATAGGCTGTGTCCCAGAAGGGCTGGCGTCCACAGACCACGGTTGCTGGAGCTGAGCAACAGTCAGGACAGTTAGGGGCTCAAGGAGTGAGTTAGGCCCTAACTGTGGCATAGGTTTTTTTTTGTTGTTTTGTTATGTTGCAGTTAAGCTGAATAAAGCCACTTTTATTTACACTTGGACCGTCTGAAAGCTATCTTTCCGGCGCCCAGTACCATGAACCACCGCTGTCCGGACCAGGACAAGCCGCCATTTTGAGTTTAATTCCCGCAAGCTGTAACAATATATATATATATATATATATATATATATATATATATATATATATATATACACACACACACACACACACACACACACACACACACACACACAACCGTTCAAAAGTTTGGGGTCACCCAGACAATTTTGTGTTTTCCATGAAAACTCACACTTTTATTTATCAAATGAGTTGCAAAATGAATAGAAAATATAGTCAAGACATTGACAAGGTTAGAAATAATGATTTTTATTTGAAATAATAATTTTCTCCTTCAAACTTTGCTTTCGTTAAAGAATGCTCCATTTGCAGCAATTACAGCATTGCAGACCTTTGGCATTCTAGCTGTTAATTTGCTGAGGTAATCTGGAGAAATTTCACCCCATGCTTCCAGAAGCCCCTCCCACAAGTTGGATTGGCTTGATGGGCACTTTTTGCGTACCATACGGTCAAGCTGCTTCCACAACAGCTCAATGGGGTTGAGATCTGGTGACTGCGCTGGCCACTCCATTACAGATAGAATACCAGCTGCCTGCTTCTTCCCTAAATAGTTCTTGCATAATTTGGAGGTGTGCTTTGGGTCATTGTCCTGTTGTAGGATGAAATTGGCTCCAATCAAGCGCTGTCCACAGGGTATGGCATGGCGTTGCAAAATGGAGTGACAGCCTTCCTTATTCAAAATCCCTTTTACCTTGTACAAATCTCCCACTTTACCAGCACCAAAGCAACCCCAGACCATCACATTACCTCCACCATGCATGACAGATGGCGTCAGGCACTCTTCCAGCATCTTTTCAGTTGTTCTGCGCCTCACAAATGTTCTTCTGTGTGATCCAAACACCTCAAACTTTGATTTGTTTGTCCATAACACTTTTTTCCAATCTTCCACTGTCCAATGTCTGTGTTCTTTTGCCCATATTAATCTTTTTCTTTTATTAGCCAGTCTCAAATATGGCTTTTTCTTGGCCACTCTGCCCTGAAGGCCAGCATCTCTGAGTCGCCTCTTCACTGTAGACGTTGACACTGGCGTTTTGCGGGTACTATTTAATGAATCTGCCAGTTGAGGACCTGTGAGGCGTCGATTTCTCAAACTAGAGACTCTAATGTACTTGTCTTGTTGCTCAGTTGTGCAGCGAGGCCTCCCACTTCTCTTTCTACTCTGGTTAGAGCCTGTTTGTGCTGTCCTCTGAAGGGAGTAGTACACACCATTGTAGGAAATCTTCAGTTTCTTGGCAATTTCTCGCATGAAATAGCCTTCATTTCTAAGAACAAGAATAGACTGTCGAGTGTCACATGAAAGTTCTCTTTTTCTGGCCATTTTGAGAGTTTAATCGAACCAACAAATGTAATGCTCCAGATTCTCAACTAGCTCAAAGGAAGGTCAGTTTTATAGCTTCTCTAACCAGCAAAACTGTTTTCAGCTGTGCTAACATACTTGCACAAGGGTTTTCTAAACATCAATTAGCCTTCTTACACAATGTACCATTAGAACACTGGAGTGATGGTTGCTGGAAATAAGCCTCTACACATCTATGTAGATATTGCATTAAAAAACAGACGTTTGCAGCTAGAATAGTCATTTACCACGTTACATTCATTTAATGTTATCTTCATTGAAAAAAACTGTTACCTTAAACTTTTGAACAGTAGTGTATTTGTATATTCAGTGAAAGAGAGTAAGAGACAGAATCTTTTTATATCAAGTGAAAGAGGAAATATTGCCTGACAAAATATTAGAGATATTTTTTCCTCTCCTTTGGGCTGCATTCCCTTCTTCCTTTTGATAAAAAATAAGAATCTTGTGTATGTTATACAAAAGGAGCCTAAGCCTAAAAATATAGATATAAGAACAGCTGACATCTTATAAGTGTCTGTTGAAGCCTGTTGCTGTTGTAAACTGTAAACTATCTTGAGTGGTAAATTTTCCATTGGTCTTTTGAACTATTAAAGCAACACCTCCTTTTGTGTCTGGTTTCTGATTACAAGGAATCACAATCGTTAAGGAAAGTCTGATAAGCAGACATTGCTAAAAGCAATGGGAAAATCACAACAAAACTAATAAATGAATTTAGAATTACATCATGTTTCTGTATCCAGATTGCATAGAATCTGCATAATTCATCTGATAAAGAGTCTTTATATACAAACTGTATACAGTCAGGTTGGTACAGCATAAAGTCACTGAAATGAGTCTTAACAATAAACAATAATAAAATAACTGTAAGAGTTTGACAATTATAAATATTGTATTGTACAGAATATGGCTCAATAAAGAAAACTGCTAAACTACTTCCTAATAAACTCCATATACACATGCATGCTTGGTTTTATCAAAGTTGAATAAGCCACTTCTGGTGACAATTTATCTTTCTTGGGAATAGGAAATATTGAAATTCAACATGTGAGAACATTTACCCTCCCCCAACATATACCAAATTAACTTCAACCAAATATTTCATACACACCAGATGATTGACAGGGCTAGCCGAAATGGACAGTCACTCTAATGTGTATGAACAGTTTACATTCATCAGAACGTTATTAAATGGAGACAAAAGGCATGGCTTTAGTTCTATTAGGTTAATAGTGATCAACATTTATGCTTTGTTGTACTTGTATGAACACTACAAAACTTTCTGTTTCTCAAATGCATCTAAAATAGAAAATGATCGGGAGAATGGGAAACTTTCCTCCCTCTTTCTGAATGGAACGTTATATGATGATACTTATTTATTAGAACCTGGACAAAGTTCAAATATCTCGCTATTTCATCTTAACATTTGACAAGAATGTTCTTATTGTTTTCCAGTACTCTTATTAATCATTATCATTTATTGTTACTATATAACATAGTTGTTTACAGTTGTTTATATGTATATATTTATAGACATAGATATATATACATATATTGCAATCATGTGATTTTTCAAATTTCTGATCTGTAACTCTTCTTGTGTCTTTAGATTTCTGGAACAAGTTGTCTACACCTACTTGACTTATTTCCTAACCTCCTTTTATTTAGTATCCAGGCTTCACTTCCAACATTCCATTGAGACAGTGCTGACTCATGTGGGCACAGATCTGCAGTTACAGCATTCTTTGTTCAGTTTCTTTTGTTTAATACCTAATGTATTTATTTGTTATTTTTCTGTGTCTTAAAAGCTTTTCATAGTAAATATTATCATTCATACTCTTAGATTTTAAATGGCAATATAGCAATTCAAGATAAGGGATTAGCATTTTGTGAGTTTTGATATTTATAGAGATCACACACTTAAGATCCTTGACAGCTGTGAATGGATAGGTATTGTAAGAGGATAAATATACTTGGATCAGGTAACTAGGGGGATAGTAAACATCAGAGAGCAGGGTTCTGCCCTGAATGATTATCTGCAGGACATGCTTTTGAACTGTTTCAGAGTGGCATAACAAATGACGGGCATCACATGTAACTCTAAACCTCTGCTGCACTGGCAATTACTAATGCTTGTCATACTCTCCTGTGTGGGATAAAGGCATTTCATACATACTTGCACAAGTAAATAATGGAACCCATGTAGGTGATCAAAAGGTGATCAAAAACAATGAGCACTTTCAAATAATAGCTACAAGGGTATATTTCATAGACTTCAAGTAATTGTTTTACTGATATTGTTTAGCACTAACTCTCAGGGCTACTGAGAGACAAGCTGGGCCTTGCTGGAGTGGACCTCCACTTCTCCAACTGGATCCTAGACTACCTCACAAACTGACTTTAATACGTGAGAGCCCGGGACTGTGTGTCAGATACCGTGATCTGTAATACGGGGGCACCCCAGGGTACAGTTTTTGCCCCTTTCCTCTTCACACTGTACACTGCAGATTTTAGGTGCAACTCATCTAGCTGCTACCTACAGAAGTATTCTGATGACTCTGCAATAGTAAGCCTCATCACAGACGATGATGACAGGGAGTACAGAGAACTGAACTGGGATTTTGTGAACTGGTGCCAGCGGAACCACCTGAAGATTAACGCGGGGAAGACCAAGGAGATGGTGGTGGACTTCCGTAAATGCAGATGCCCTCCTAAACCAGTGGACAACCTGGGACAGGCAACGAGATTGTGAACACCTATAAGTACCTGGGTATGCTCCTTAATAATAAGCTGGACTGGGCAGATCACATGGAGGTCCTGTACAGGAAGGGCCACAGCAGGCTCTACATGCTTAGGAGGCTGAGAGCCTTTGGAGTCCGGGGGGCACTTCTTAGGACTTTCTTTAACTCAGTAGTGGCATCAGCCATCTTCTTCGGAGTGGCCTGCTGGGGGAGCAGTATATCAACCAGGGACAGAAATAAACTTAACAAGCTGATTAGAAGGGCCAGCTCTGTTATGGGGAGTCCACTGGACCCAGTGCAGGTGGTGGGTAATAGAAGGATACTGTCCTTGGTGAGCTCCATGCAGAAGAAGAAGTCCCATCCCATGTATGAGACCGTGATAGCGCTGTGTAGTACTGTCAGTGACTGACTTCCTCCCCACCGCGGTTAGGCTGTACAACCAACACCGACCTAAGTGGAGATCATTACACACAGAGAACTGAAATATCTTTCTGCCTGTTAAATACCCCCCCCTCCTCTGCTACTTCTAATCTGTCTGTCTACTATCAATATAATGCCTCTTACCTTGGAACATTCCTGTACATGTTGTATTTGTATTTGCATCTGCTTATCTTTGCTGCTGTAACACACTGAATTTCTCCATGGTGGGACTATTAAGGAGGACCTTTCATGTCCTCAGGCGATGACGCTGGGCTGTGAGGAACGCCCCTCCCAGTACAAGTCTATGAACGAGAACTGTCAGGCTGTCGCGCTGTCGGCTTTCTAGCGTTATGTAAAACCGCATGTGCCTGAGGACATGAAAGGTCCTCTTTAAAGGACTTTATTATTATTATTATTATTATTATTATTATTATTATAACCTAACATAACATATAGTAAGTTCATAATAACACATTTTGGCTGCTACAGAGTTTAAAACATAAAATCTTTTATATTCTCTGTCATGAAGCACTGCTCTATAGTCTATCTAAACTATATGGAGTACAGTATAATAAAAGTATTGGGACACACCCAGAGACATAATTTGAAGCTTCTAGGCCCCAATGCAAAATCTATGTTGGGGACCCCTTACTACCTTGTGCCCTTTAGAGTAATGGTATATTTATGAGGCAGAGGGACCGTTGGGGCCCCCCCAGGGTCCAGGGCCCAGTAGTGACTGCTACCGCTGAATTCCATACAGCTAAGCCCCTGGACACACCTTTTGATCATTGTATTCAGGTGTTTCATTCAGTTCCAATGCCACAGGTGTATATAATAAAGCACCAAGCCATGTAGTCTGCCTTTACAAAAATTTGTGAAAGAGTAGGTCATTCTAAAGAGCTCACAGAATTCCAGCATTGTACTGTAATAGGATGCTACCAAGTCAGTTTGTGTAAATTCCTTCTCTCCTAGATATTCCACCATCAACTGTGAGTCCTATTACTGATAAAATGGAAGCATTTAGGAGCCACAGCAACTCAGCCACAAAGTGGCAGAGCAGAGGGAAGAGTGCTGAGACACACAGGGCATAAAAGCTACTGACTTATAACTGCAGAGTTCCAAACCTCCTCTGGCATTAACATCAGCACAAAAACTGTACCAGAAACTTCATGGCATTGGTTTCCATGACCAAGAAGCTGCATTCAAGCCTTACATCTCGAATCACAATGTCAATTTTTGAAAGGAGTAGTGTAAAGCACGCTACATTGGAATTAAACAGTGGAAACATGTTCTGTGAAGTGACAAACCACACTTCTCTAACTGAAATTCTGATGGACAAATCTGAGTTTAGTAAATGCCAGGAGAATGTTAGCTGTCTGTCTGCCTTTTGTCCACTGCAAAGTTTGGTGGAGTAGGGTAATGCTTTAGGGTTGCTAAGGGATTGGCCTAAATCCTTTAGTTCCATTGAAGTAAAATAATGCTTCAGTTTTTATCTAATCAATATACTTTACAAAGTACGCATACTTATATTGTCAGCTTCATTTAGCATGATTACTTTATAGTACAATGGTAAGGCACCATAGCATTATTGCACTACTGTGACTTAGTTGTTGGGATCTGGTTTATATTGCATTCTCTGCAACCCCTAGAACAGGGGTCAGCAACCTTTGGCACTCCAGCTGCTGTGAAACTACGACTCCCAGCATGCTTCTTTTACTTCCATGGGAGTTCCAACAACAGCAGATCAAGTAAGCATGCTGGGAGTTGTAGTTTTACAACAGCTGGAGTGCCAAAGGTTGCCTACCCCTGCCATAGAACTTGAATAATGATATTCAATACATAATATAATAATGTTAAAGTTATTTAAAGCTCTATAACCATTTTAGGGTTGGTTCACACTTGCGCTCGGAGTCTGTCCGCCGTGAATGCGACCTAAATTTTCAGAAAAAAGGATTGGGAAAGGTTTGAAACGGTTTGTTTAAAAACCCATTCACTTCAATGGGTTTTTAAAGCAATGCACAGGTATCCGATTGCACCCTCTGTGCCGCAAAGCCGTTTTTTTTGGTCGGAAACAAAGTCGGACATGCAGGACCAACAGTTTCCAAAACAGCCTTAATAATCTCTGGTGAAGGATGCTCCAAGAAAACTGGTGTAAATGGTAATACTCAAACTGCTCCTGCTATATTACAGGAGCTTTCATGTAGCAATGCAAATGACAAAGCTGTAGATTCAGTACAGTACAGTACAGACTAAGTGTTAAAAACATGTTTAACATAAAACTTTAAACAATAGGTCATTTGTCATGACACATTCCTTTTAAAACTGTTCACTACAAAACAGAAAGTGTCATGCTATTCTGTGGCTCAGTGGTCAGTTTGAGGAACATTTTACAATGTAGGTTATGGTATAAAAAGTAAAAAAAAAAAAAAAAAAAAACACCAAATAAAAAAAAATCCATCCAACGAAAAACATAAAAATGTATTTAAACAATAGGTTATTTTTGGACAAGGTTTTCCTTTAAATGTTATGTTTTATTGATGTACAATGAAAAGATAATTTTGGATGATATTGCAGACACCTAAATGGTTTGTTATTATGTGTTAATCCATCTTTCATGCAACTTATCCATCTTGAATTACCTGTTTTCCCAACAATCACTAAATGTTTTCTATGCATTTATTGTTTTATCTACCTTTTGACGCCACATTGTTTCATTGTACATGTTACAATGACATCAGCCTGTCTGTGGTTAAACTGATCTCAATTTAATAGCTTTAACATACTAAGGAAGACCAACTGTGCAGGAACCCACATCCAGATATCCCATCCAAGGGAAGAACAAAGTAATGTTAGTCATGCCTGCAATCCAAAGAAAACTTTGAATTAATAAGCAAACAACCAATGAATCGCATGTTTTGTAACTGCAGTATTATATGTCATTTAAAGGTGCAAATCACCAAATCTGTGTAGAGACATTTTTTAATCATTTTTCACACAACTCATATTGTCAGCTTATGATTTTGAGTAATACACCTATGTTATAAACTGGCACTAAATTAGTCCTTTATGAGGTTATAAAATATCTGTCCAGTAATAAATGTGAGTGTAAACTCAGTCTTCACGACCATACAATTTGTGTTGAGTAAGAAATGTTTTCACAGTAATACCTCATTTGCATGTTATTCTACAGAATAACATGTCTACTCAGCAAATAAAAATTGTGTTTTAGCGGCAAACATTCTTTATACAATATTTTTAGGATGATTTTATCTAATCTCAACAGTTTAATTGTATTTATTTGTTATTAAAATATAAGCTTTTCTATACATAGTATGGTCAATATCCTATAATGGATTACTGCTCTATTCATAAATTCTTAAAGTAAAATGCAATAGGATTGTAAGGAGGTACTGTCCTCTCACCAGTTTACTCTATTATAATGTGTTTTTAGAATAAATATACACGTGGACAAAATTGTTTGTACCCCTCGTTTACTGAAAGAAAAACCCACAATGGTCACAGAAATAACTTGAATCTGAGAAAAGTAATAATATATAAAAATTCTATAAAAATGAACAAAGCTTCTAGGAGAATGTCCTATGGACAGATGAGACAAAAATCGAAATTTTTGGCAAGGCACATCAGCTCTATGTTCACAGACGGAAAAATGAAGCATATCTTGAAAAGAACATTGTCCCTACTGTGAAACATGGAGGAGGCTCTGTTATGTTCTGGGACTGCTTTGCTGCATCTGGCACAGGGTGTCTTGAATCTGTGCAGGGTACAATGAAATCTCAAGACTATCAAGGGATTCTAGAGAGAAATATGCTGCCCAGTGTCAGATAGCTTGGTCTCAGTCGCAGGTCATGGGTCTTGCAACAGGATAATGACCCAAAACACACAGCTAAAAACACCCAAGAATGTGACCATTGTGGGTTTTTCTTTCATTAAACGAAGGGTACCAACAATTTTGTCCACGTGTGTAAATGAATAAAGATTTTGCATCAAGTATTTCTGTGTCCACACTGCAGGGCTAATCTTGACTAATAATTACTGATTTATATTACATTTCACTGCTTAGGGCAGCCTACCCTTGCATTGTATTGACTAAACTCTTAGAAAGATGCACTATGTTGTATATGTTAAAGGTATTATGCATACCTTTAGATAAATGTACAGTACAGACCAAAAGTTTGGACACACCTTCTCATTCCAAGAGTTTTCTGTATTTTCGTGACTATAAAAATTGTAGATTCACACTGAAGGCATCAGAACTATGAATTAACACATGTGGAATTATATACTTAAAAAAAAGTGTGAAACAACTGAAAATATGTCTTATATTCTAGGTTCTTCAAAGTAGCCACCTTTTGCTTTGATTACTGCTTTGCACACTCTTGGCATTCTCTTGATGAGCTTCAAGAGGTAGTCACCTGAAATGGTCTTCCAACAGTCTTGAAGGAGTTCCCAGAGATGCTTAGCACTTGTTGGCCCTTTTGCCTTCACTCTGCGGTCCAGCTCACCCCAAACATCTCGATTGGGTTCAGGTCTGGTGACTGTGGAGGCCAGGTCATCTGGCGTAGCACCCCATCACTCTCCTTCTTGGTCAAATAGCCCTTACACAGTCTGGAGGTGGGTTTGGGGTCATTGTCCTGTTGAAAAATAAATGATGGTCCAACTAAACGCAAACCGGATGGAATAGCGTGCCGCTGCAAGATGCTGTGGTAACCATGCTGGTTCAGTATTCCTTCAATTTTGAATAAATCCCCAACAGTGTCACCAGCAAAGCACCCCCACACCATCACACCTCCTCCTCCATGCTTCACGGTGGGAACCAGGCATGTAGAGTCCATTCGTTCACCTTTTCTGCGTTGCACAAAGACACGGTGGTTGGAACCAAAGATCTCAAATTTGGACTCATCAGACCAAAGCACAGATTTCCACAGGTCTAATGTCCATTCCTTGTGTTCTTTAGCCCAAACAAGTCTCTTCTGCTTGTTGCCTGTCCTTAGCAGTGGTTTCCTAGCAGCTATTTTACCATGAAGGCCTGCTGCACAAAGTCTCCTCTTAACAGTTGTTGTAGAGATGTGTCTGCTGCTAGAACTCTGTGTGGCATTGACCTGGTCTCTAATCTGAGCTGCTGTTAACCTGCGATTTCTGAGGCTGGTGACTCGGATGAACTTATTCTCCGCAGCAGAGGTGACTCTTGGTCTTCCTTTCCTGGGGCGGTCCTCATGTGAGCCAGTTTCTTTGTAGCGCTTGATGGTTTTGGCCACTGCACTTGGGGACACTTTCAAAGTTTTCCCAATTTTTCGGACTGACTGACCTTCATTTCTTAAAGTAATGATGGCCACTCGTTTTTCTTTACTTAGCTGCTTTTTTCTTGCCATAATACAAATTCTAACACTCCATTCAGTAGGACTATCAGCTGTTTATCCACCTGACTTCTGAACACCACAACTGATAGTCCCAACCCCATTTATAAGGCAAGAAATCCCACTTATTAAACCTGACAGGGCACACCTGTGAAGTGAAAACCATTTCAGGTGACTACCTCTTGAAGCTCATCAAGAGAATGCCAAGAGTGTGCAAAGCAGTAATCAAAGCAAAAGGTGGCTACTTTGAAGAACCTAGAATATAAGACATATTTTCAGTTGTTTCACACTTTTTTGTTAAGTATATAATTCCACATGTGTTAATTCATAGTTTTGATGCCTTCAGTGTGAATCTACAATTTTTATAGTCATGAAAATACTGAAAACTCTTGGAATGAGAAGGTGTATCCAAAGTTTTGGTCTGTACTGTATATCGATGTAATTCTAGTTTAAGCATGTACTGAAACCCAAAGCTAAACTAAAAGACTTTTGTATAGCTTAAATCATGAGGGGAGAATTCTTACATCTGACAGCAGGATCATTTTGAGATAGGAGCGATATGGTCCTCCATTAATACAATACAAGGTTGAACAAAAGTATGACACTCATATGTTCTAAGATACTTTATGGCATGGTATGTGAAGATGTAAAAACATGGAGACCTATTATGTTTGCTTTTAAAACAATCCTGTTACTTATAACAGCCGAAAAAAATGATAAATGGGCAAGCGACTTAGCTTGTTCTTGCAATGAATGACTGATGTATCTGCATGCCCATGTATTTTGCACTGATAAGGGTTGATAAGCTTGAAACAGTTGTATGTGAGTCTGAATAGACTATGAGCATTTAACAGAAAAAAATGGCTACAACCTCAAAACAGTGCTGTATACAGATGGCTTCTCTTTGGTTTGGCAGGTATGAGTTCATTTGCAGACTTTTCTTCCTGTGGACCAGTCCCTGAAAAATAAATTTTCATATATCACAGTGTCTTTTCACTAGAAAGAGTACCCCCCGAGCTATGTGTAAGACACCTTATTCAGGCTTCCAGTAACCTAGCTCTGTACCAATGAGGGGCAAGAACTCCAAAACATATCATAATTCTCTAATTCTTGCTTAAAGTAATATTAGAGGTTATCCACATCTCTTTAGAACAGCATAAGCATGACCTGTTTATACGAAGTCCATAACCCGCCCGATGCTTGAATGGCAGATAAGCTGTCAATCACAAAGCACACAAAAGTAACCCTAACCGTGCCAACACAAAATGACCAGAGCCCAGGAGCAGATAATCATGAGTGGACACTCCTCCTGTGCCAAACTGAGCAGAAGTTTGAACGGGTGAGGATGTAACAATTCCTTTTTGATAAAAGAACCATGTCAGTCATTAAATACTGTAAAATAAGCATGGATCCATGCAACAAAGAGAAACACTATTTAATCTATGTATTAGAACATCCATTATTCTAGTCTTTAAGTGGTTGATATGTTGTCACAATCCCCACCCTAATATTATCACACCTTAGAAGTCATGTGAACTAGATCATTTCTTGCTGACTGGACCATGTGTTGTAGTATATAAGGTGTGCCAGCTTCCAATTATTTCTTACCCTCTCATTTTGCCTTTGTTCAGTCTTTATGCTGCTCACAATATGTCTACTATTAAGCAGAGATACAGCTTGATGTATCTGGCTCATGGTACAATGACTACAGCTGGCTATGATGCAATAATTACATCTAGCCAAATATGCCTTCACATACATGAAGCATATGATATATGGACCAAAGTATTTATATGCATCACAAAATAAGGAATTTACTGTCATAGTGTCATTGCTTAATGACTGCACCACCGTGCAATAGGCATAATACAGTGGGGAAAAAAAGTATTTAGTCAGCCACCAATTTTGCAAGTTCTCCCACTTAAAAAGATGAGAGAGGCCTGCAATTGACATCATAGGAAGACCTCAACTATGAGAGACAAAATGAGAAAACATGTCTAGAAAATTACATTGTCTGATTTTTTAAGAATTTATTTGCAAATTATGATGGAAAATAAGTATTTGGTCACATACAAACAAGCAAGATTTCTGGCTCTCACAGACCTGCAACAACTTCTTTAAGAGGCTCCTCTGTCCTCCACTCATTACCTGTAGTAATGGCACTTGTTTGAAATTGTTATCAGTATAAAAGACACCTATCCACAACCTCAAAAAGTCACACTCCAAACTCCACTATGGTGAAGACCAAAGAGATGTGGAAAGACACCAGAAACAAAATTCTAGACCTGCACCAGGCTGGGAAGACTGAATCTGCAATAGGCAAGCAGCTTGGTGTGAAGAAATCAACTGTGGGAGCAATAATTAGAAAGTGGAAGACATACAAGACCACTGATAATCTCCCTCGATCAGGGGCTCCACGCAAGATCTCACCCCGTGGGGTCAAAATGATCACAGGAATGGTGAGGAAAAATCCCAGAACCACACGGGGGGATCTAGTGAATGACCTACAGAAAGCTGGGACTAACATAACAAAGGCTACCATCAGTAACACACTACACCGCCAGGGACTCAGATCCTGCAGTGCTAGACGTGTCCCCCTGCTTAAGCCAGTACATATTCGGGCCCGTCTGAAGTTTGCTGGAGAGCATTTGGATGTTCCAGAAGAGTATTGGGAGAATGTCATATGGTCAGATGAAACCAAAGTACAACTGTTTGGTAGAAACTCAACTCATCGTGTTTGGAGGAGAGTGCATGCTGAGTTGCATCCAAAGAACAACATACCTACTGTGATGCATGGGGGTGGCAACATCATTCTTTTGGGGCTGTTTCTCTGCAAAGGGACTAGGACGACTGATCCGTGTACATGAAAGAATGAATGGGCCCATGTATTGTGAGATTTTGAGTGCAAACCTTCTCCCATCAGCAAGGGCATTGAAGATGAAACGTGGCTAGGTCTTTCAGCATGACAATGATCCCAAGCACACCGCCAGGGCAACGAAGGAGTGGCTTCGTAAGAAGAATTTCAAGGTCCTGGTGTGGCCTAGCCAGTTTCCAGATCTCAACCCCATAGAAAACCTTTGGAGGGAGTTGAAAGTCCGTGTTGCCCAGCGACAGCCCCAAAACATCACTGCTCTATAGGAGATCTGCATGGAGGAATGGGCCAACATACCTGCAACAGTGTGTGCCAACCTTGTGAAGACTTTCAGAAAACATTTGACCTCTGTCATTTCCAACAAAGGATATATAACAAAGTATTGAGATGAACTTTTGTTATTGACCAAATATTTATTTTCCACCATAATTTGCAAATACATTCTTAAAAAATTAGACAATGTGATTTTCTAGATGTTTTCTCATTTTGTCTCTCATAGTTGAGGTCTACCTATGATGTCAATTACAGGCCTCTCTCATCTTTTTAAGTGGGATAACTTGCACAATTGGAGGCTGACAAAATACTTTTTTTTCCCCACTGTGTGTCATCATGTCTATGTCCTGCCTATTTATGGTGCCCCTATTCTTACATGCCAGATTGGTGAACCATTTCTACCTCTGCATGTTCTATAGCTTCTATGATGAGGACAATTCACATGCAAAAAGAAATAGGAGAACTTTACATTTATGTAGTAATCATTTTAGCAATTTCAGTTTAAGACAGGATAATACACTGTATCTACAGATTATAAACTATGTACATCATCCATGATTAGATTGTGAACGTGTTAAGAAGCAATTTATCTCTACTACTCTAATCTCTCTGAAGCTAATTGGTCTAACATGAGCAGTATGACCCGTTTTGCATAATTCTAGATACTTCAAAAGAGCTCTAGTGCTTGTCTTATGGAAATGGTATACAAGAAGAATGCTCTCAAATGTGCTTATTCTAGGCACTGCGCCTTCTATCCACTTATAATGATGCCTTGAAAGAAAATAACAGAAGAACCTGACAATGCCTCTTTATTTGTGGTGTAATAGCATCTTACTCTGGTGCCAACACAGGGCACTTGGAGAAAACCTCTTTAACCTTGCACCAAGGGGCCTGGGTTTCTTTTGAATACATAACAGATAGAATCAACTCTATGGGATACATGAACTACATTAATGGTTCATTGGGATCCAATGAATGCTTCATTAACAGCAATTGAGAGCATTATGATTCCCGAGAATAATGATGTTCATCTTTTGGCAGTCTGTGACCTTATAACTGAATATCCTTCTTTCAGCACTGAACTCCCAATCACTACCATTGTCTTCTTTAGCAACTGCTCACGCCTGCTCCATACTAAAAATTAGGTCTGGTCTTTAGAATGTATCTGTGCCAGCTTTTGCTCCATGACTTGTCAATGCATGCTGCCAATTAATAGGTTCATTTGCATTTTAGCAATTATCTTGACAAGTGTAATAATGTGAAATTATGACCATTTAAAAATAAAAAAGAACTACAGTTTGTAACCCATTTAGTTATATAGAACTATAAACCTTACATTTACAAGGTCAGAATGACAAGTACAGTTCAAAGTTTTCTATACATAAAGGTCACAACTGAATGACAGATCTCTGAATCATAGCACAAGTCATGTACATCTTGGTACAATAGGATCAGAATCCTGTAAAAAAAGAAACTACTACTTATGCTATAAACTAACTAACAATTCAAGATTTCTCTCTGGTGAATCCAACCAATATCCAAAATTCTCATTTTTTATTATTATTTGGGTCATACTAACACCAATGTAACTGACCAATGTAAATAGTGACACCCCTTTATTTTATGAACACAAACGAGAGGTTTTCACACTCAGTTTTTATGCTAATCTTTTATATCATATATATATATATATATTTATATTTAAATATATATATATATATATATATAAAAAATTATGAAACATGCTTTATCATTTTGTTGGAGTTCCAAGGTCTATAATGTATATTTAGATAAATAAAAGTTTTTCAATTACCTTTATCAATTATTTGAGGTCTGCTCCCATGCTTTGTGGGGGACAAGACACTTAAGGCAGAAAGATGGCTTATAGGAATGGAGGTCAGCTTGCTGTTAGAGGCCCAATTGGAGGATGCAACACCTAGAAAGACCAGGTGATCTGAGAGAGTTATACAATCTGTTTGCCACTTGGAGAGGAGCACCTACACTTAAGTCATCAGTCAGTTCAGTGAGCACCTGTTGAGTGGGAGCACCAGGGCTGCACAAGTTTCTTTGTTACACCAATGTTAGAGTTGCTCTATGTAAGACCTGCTATACCATACCATCTACAGTTAAGAGGAACCCGCAGTGTGAACCGAGGTGTTCGGTGTATTTCCATTCCTTGCCATTGGAACTCCAGGTGTCCTGCAAGGGGTGGTGTGTCTGAGTGGAAGCTCCACAAGTGGGCAAACAGAAGTACGCCATGTCAGTCATGGTGGAAAGGAAAAGCGGTGACCACCATGTAACTGCCTTATTGTTACCCCATCCTGAGACATGGTGGCAGCACGCCATGAATGCCCGGGTTCCATGCATAGGAGCTGTATGTACAATTTGATAACATATTTTTAATCTAGACTATTTGCAAAGTTAATTTATTTTATTTTAGACACTTCACATGAATTAAAAATAATAAAAATGATTAATCTTATAGTCTAGTGGATTTGTCAGCTTACACTGCCCTATGTAAGGGCAGCATATTACAGCTACAGGTGGTCCATAATAGCACATATGGCATGAAAAAGTTTGTGCTGTTTAGCTAGCAGGATTGCTGAAAGAATGGACAAATAGTTTATGAGTCCAGTGTATTCATGAGGAGAAAGTTCCTTCTGCCCTTTACAGGAGTTAGTGATATGCTTTTGTGTATGCACATTCCATTAGTACTGTTAGTTGCCAAACAGCAAAAAATCTTGTGCCGTTTTGGCTACTATGTATATTATGTATCTGCAATTTAAATATGTAATTAAGTTGACAGGAGTTTTATCAATCATGGGTTTTGTTAGGAGATTGGCCCTTTGTGTACTGTTTTTGTACTAGTGATTCATGTACATAGTAAGTATAATGAAGAATTAAGACCCTGGTGCTAATTAAATTAGTGGTCATCTAAGACATTGCAGACATTGTGACACAAGACCTGGCTGATCAAAAGGTCTATAGTTTGAGCAAAGAAAAAAATATAACATCACAGGTAGGAGATTGCAGGAAGTAGCCTGGGGTCAGGGGTCCATAAATGTGATGAGGTTCATGATTTCAGTGTCAGATTTTTGGAACTTAGCATGGATTCTATCCCAGACTTAAAACCAGGTCTGCAATTTTATTCCCCCTTTATTTCACATTGTTTTTATGTATTTGTCTTTTTTTATTCCTTCTTTTTATTTATTTCTTTTTATTGTTGATGCACCTTTTTATGTATACTAAACCTAAAACTTAATAAGATTATCCTTTAGCTCTAATGTTCCCCAATTCCGAAGAGAGTGAATATCGCCCAGCCATGTTGTGTGTTATTTGTGCAAGGTGTGAGCATACTGTTGTATCGTCTTACCATAAAGTGCCAAGTGGCAGCAGCTTTATGTGAATGCATGAGTGTAAAAGGGTGCTTCATTTCTGTGTATCCTAGTGCAACAGGTAAGCTGGAAGAGAGTATGGAAGCGGAGTTCTCTTTTATGACTGTGTGGGTGAGTGAGGTTTACAGATACCCTACAGAATTGATATGCAATGAGTGGATATATTGTGGTGTGGACCTCCAATTTGAGAGACACAGTATAGACAGAAAGCAGTGGCAGTGCAGCGAAGAAAGTGTTTTATGCGCTTATATATATATATATATATATATATATATATATACAGTAAGAACTTGGCCTAGCAATGGCCTAGTGATGGACTCAGATTCTCTTTCATTACTTTATGTATCCCTCAGATTGGGCAGCATAAACCCTGTCACAGATTCCCTTTAAATTGCAAGCATATCCAGATGTTGCAAAACTGTCAGGAACAATCACTGTAAAGAAACACACAGTTTATCTGTATAGTCAGTTCTCTCTGTAACATGGGATTATGAGATTTCCATGCCAAATTCTCCATACCATTTACATGCTGCTTTATTCTCGTCACTTGTAATGTATCGTATTTCCAGGGTGGGGTCAGCAGTCATTCTCCACTCTCCCATCACCTCTTTTCCTCCACCCTCTTTATCCCTTGGAGCAGACATTCGTGCTTCAAGGCATAAAGGGATTAATTGGCTGAAACTTTCCTGAATGGAGTGAGTGCTAAGTAGCTTAGAGTAAAAAGGGTTGGATGCTTAAAACCAACAGTTAAAAAAGTTGTGTTCTGACTGAGGAATTTTACACAAAGATAGAGTTAATGATCGAAATGATGCAAATACACTGCCATAAATAAGTAAACCATAACATATATTTACTGACATAACATGTTATTGTAATTTGCATTGTAAGAATATAGCTAAAAGGTCTTTTAAATGTTTGTAGAAAGGAACAATGACAGCCCTCTTTATGGTTACAAGGAAGAATTGCTTTTAATAAATTGCTTAGAAAGCTTTGAAGCTTTTAGAGGGTAATGAAAGGGCATTTTGCTTCTGATTCTTATACAAGAACACTTACCCTTGAAAATAAAATGAAACAAGCTTTCTGAAAAGTGAAACTCAAACACGGAAAAAATGCCAAAGATCAGATAGATGTAGACAATGAGTTAAACAAAAGGGAGACATTATGGAAATGCATTCTGTAAAACAAATAACTGATGCACCTCAACTCACACGCCTAAATCCATGAGGGGTGTGGAAGCCCAGTATCCCAAAAGCGCACATATATGGTGCCAGTCAAGTGATAATGAGAGGTGCTTATAGTCACACCCATACAATTAGATCAGGCAGGCTGCCCAGCACCTATATATGTCCAGCCCAACAGTACCAACATCCCATTTTCCCTTTGTCAACATAACAGGACTTATACTGCAAAACATAGTTTAAGACCATGAGGTATTAGATATTTTGACCAAAATACACAAACTTGCAACTCATGTCAAGGGTCCACATATTGCTCCAGTCCATATGCTAAAATCAAAAACATCTGTTTGTACTTGGAATACTGAGCCACCCACCCCATGGGTTGTAGGTTTGTGAATGGATGCTTTATTTTAGTATCTGTGTAATCTCCATCATATACTATTTGCATCCTGTTGGAAACCATTGCTTCAGCTAACACTAGGTAAATGTGGCCTCAATGATATGATTAATAATGATACAAACACACAGAAATGGTCAGCACTGCCAAACAATGTGAAGAAGATATGCAAGTGCATATTGCCATGCTTGCAATAGACATGAAAATATAAAGAGCTGCAATAGCACCAAGAGCATTATTGCTAATTCCTACTGTATATAAAAATACCAGAAAAGCATGTTCTTAGTAACATATTGATCAAACCATATAAGCCCATCTGCCACGAAAAGGCAACCCTACACTAAATTTACTCACATCTCTTTGGGCCTTGGCCTTCAATGAATTAAGGGCAAGTGTATTTCCGCTTAGCGGACATCACAAAGTCTACCCCCACTCTAACCATACTCTAACTATCATTCATTCACCCAGGTTAGTTGAAAAATGCACAGGCACAGTTCTATTAGTTACTCATCCTGTAAGTTCTTTAGGTAAACTAAGAAGGTTCAACATCAAAAAGTTTATCAATTGTTCCTATCAAGTTTCTAAAACATGTAATTCAACAAGTGTCAGGGAGCTCAGGTCACTCTACCAGCAGCAGTACTCTTAGTATTGTGTCCCTCTAATTCAGTCACTATAGACTATTGGAAAATCAGACCATAGTATAGATGCAGCATATATAAAGACAATAAATTGATGCGGCAAGTCACTTAGATTCTAATGTTACCTATTCCAGGTAAGTTATAAATAAATAAATAAAATGAATGCTTTGCACATCAGCATGTTTGTATGTTACAGCCAAGTTCCTAAAGCTCACCTTGTGTGATTTTCCATAATGTTTGTGTTTTTCTGTCTATAGTTTCCTTTGAGCATATGCTGATATGTTTGCTGCCAGAAGAACAATTGTATGTTATTGTAACTAAATTATAGGTGGGCTAATAGGTGCATGGGAGCCAGTAACATGGCAAAGCCCTATTGGATAATTTTCTGTTACATATGTATATCAGTGTACACTTGATATGTCAGCATGCTAGGGCTGATTTCTTTAAATAGAAAGAATTACCCAGAGCTTCCACTATACTGATATAGAGGGGGGCCATGTTTTATTTAAAAGAATATAATGTAAGGACGCGTCTAGTCTATAGTAGAGTAGTGTCGGTTTTTAAGTGTCCAAAAGGAGAAGTGTTGTTTTTGTTGTGTGTTTCTAGGCATATAGGAAGATTTCTGAACTGGAATGCTATGGGATTTATTAGATACACATTCTGAAATATGGTCTAACCTAGTATTTTCATGAAACAAACAAAAAAAACTTTAAAATTGCCATCATGGAAACTGTAGAAAGCTAGTGCATCAGCAAGTGCACAAAATATTCAAAGGTTTAAAGGTTGTCCATTCTTATATATAAATATTAAATAGTTTTTCTGAATTCAGAATATTGATGGCCTATTGTCAGGATAAGCCATCAGTGATCATATTGGTGGAAGTCTGACTCGCTGTATTCCCATCCTCAGCTGTTTGAAGTAGCTGTGGCACTTGACAATGCAGGATATTGCGGCTTCATCCTATTCACATGAACAGGATGCTTCTGCAATACCTTGCACTCCCAATGCTAAGTAGACAGTGTGCAAGTAGACTGACTAAAGAAAACAATGAAGAGGCTGCAACACACGTGTGGGATTGCCTGTCCTAATAATAGGCCATGACTATGCTGATGTTTTTTTAAAAGTAACCCTCCAGTCTGGTATACAAATAGAACGTTATCTAGGTCAATGTTTCTCAAACATGCTAGTGAGACGCAGCTATCCGGCTGACATGGGACAGGTCCTTGCCAGAGTCAACTTCGGCACAATCCAAAACCTGCACTGATAATCAGAGGCGTAAATACAAGGGTAGCGGCTGCCACAGGTACTGGGACATTAGGGGGCACGGCGGGCCCCTGATTTATTTATTTATTTATTTTTTAATAGGCAGTTACCTACTAGAGTAACACCAGCAGGTAACGGACCCTATTTAATTACCGATCCCGGCTCCTGCTCACGGCCGCCTGTGCTTCCCATTCCGCGGAAGCAGAGGTGGCTGTGAGTAGGAGCGGGGATCGGTAAGTAAGGCCGCGGGCCTGCAAACCCCACAAACACTGCTATCATTATACTCTGGGGTCTGTGACTATAAAGGATGAAGGATCTGTGATGCATCATCAACAAGAGTCCATAGGTCCTTCACCCATGAGCAGTACAGATGGAGTCTGCAGACTGAGTGCTCTTAACTGGAGGCAGAGGCATCAAAGACTGGTACTGGAGGTAGGAGGCTCTTCTCTTATCTCCTCTCTCTGATGTGGGGATGCTCCTGACAGTGTGGGAGGTGTGGAATTGGGGAAAGATTTGTTGCAAGTTTGGAAGGTTTTATTCAGAGAGAATGTTGCTACCAAGGGGGTACCTGCCATTAGGAAAAAGTAATGTTGATGGGCAATGCTCCTACTAGTGATGCTGTACTGTGATGTTTGCCACTTATGATTAGGTATTTTGTCCTGCAGGTGGTATTTGTTTGGCACTACTAGGGTGAAATGTTGTGCTCCATTTTGCCCCCTTCTGGGAGGTATTTGATGATGCATTTTATGATGCATTGTAGTATCTGGTGTTGCTATGGGTATTATGTGTGATGTATTCATTTATTTGGCAATATGCGGTAGTTTTTATTTGTTGGTGAGGCCCCGACATCACAACATATTGACAGGTGAAGATCAAGTCAAAAACTTTGAGAAGCACTGATCTAGTGAGTTCTTAGTAAAGACCCATCTTCTTTGCCACAACATGGTTGCAGTTCTTCTCAGATTACCCACTGCAAACCCCCTGCTCTTGGATTGCTATTCTGAGAACATGGGGAGTTTTTCAGACTACCAATGCACATTGTTTGTATAAAGAGCACTGTTACCATAGGAAAGAACTGGAATTTAGGAATGAGAGGCATTCATGTAAAAACATCTTAAATACATTACTACAATAATGCACTAAATGCATATACCATGGCATAAAATGTTGTGACTTGTGACATCTGATTTTTTGTGTGGTTTTTTTTTTTTTTTTATTAAACATGAATAGCTTATTTACTTATTTTGTTCTCTAATGCAATATTTCATGATTTTCATAGCAAGTTCAGAAGATATTATTTTGATTTTCTCAGTTTGTCCTAATCTGCTGATTTATTCCTGCCCTTGCCTTCTGTCTACCTTTTTATCACCCTCTTCTCACGTATCACTTTCAACTAACTACAAGCACTGAACAAAAGGCTCAGCTGTTGAATTGTATGACACTCAATATGTTAGTTAACTTGTACTTATTCTGACAGACTATTAGGAAACACTTATCCAGTGATCAATGGGTGATCCTGTTTTACTCTGCTACAGACTGCTAATGAAAAGGAAAGAAAAAAACTGACTAGGCCTCCAGTGACTTGTTCCGATAAACCCCTTGTAAGGGAATGTAAACTGAAGGCTGATCATGGTTTCTGCAGCAGACTTTGTGTTCTTGTAAAATATCATAAATCATGTAAGATCCAAACAGTTCAGTAACAACAAAGCCAAGATACTGGAGAATAAATAACCTGTGAGTTCCAGACAATATCAGATGTGTTGACCTTGTTTCCAGTCTTATGCTGGTAAAGTTAATCTATGTTGGAGGCTTACCTTAGAAGACACTAGCCAGTTAGCAAACATTTAATACATTCATTGAAGGAACTGTCTGTATTTTAGTTTCAATACAGATTAATGCATTATTAGTTTCAATGCAGTTTCTTCTATCAAATCTAGTTATATACTCCAAACATGATATAATATGAAAATTGCTAACATCAAAAAAAATAAAAAAAAAATACTGCAATAGCTGCAATACTAGATACAACCTATGGACAAGAATGTGCAGTTCTTAAAAAAAAAAAAAAATATATATATATATATATATATATATATATATATATATATATACAGTTAACATTCAGTTGTAAATTGTTATATCTGCTTGATGATTGCACTAAAAAAATCAGCAAATTCTGAAGCAGATGAAGAAATTGTAAATCTGCGCCTGGCTTCACTGTATATACTTGGGAAGTGGGATTTTAGAAGCTGTCCGGTACGCCATTGGACCCTCTTTGCCCCAATAGGCAGTGACATAACTAAAATCTTGTTACCCCCTCCCTACAGCGAATTTATGATAGTGACGGTTATGGGTGCTGCAGCGGTATCTCAGATACTTGAAAGGGATACAACTATAATACCCACAACTGCGGTTATCACTACGGAGTGAGCAGCATAGTGCACAGCATGTAAACAATACTGGGAGCTGCGTGCTGTGGGAAACAGCTGATCAGCAGGGTCCTAACAGTCTAAGAGATGTAAGAGATCACTGTGGGTCCAACACCCGGGGCCCCTGATGATCAACAGTTTGAAGGTACTGTGGTGCTTTTGCTAACGCCGTGACTCCTTCACTATTTACATTGCACAGTATCTGTTTTATAATCACCATGCAATGTTATTACAGCCTGTGAAAGTAGTATACTGCTGCTATAAAACAGATGGCATGTGATGTGAATAGTGAAGGGGCTCCACACAGTATAATATGCTCCATAGTGGCCCCCACACAGTATAATATGCTCTAC
This sequence comes from Leptodactylus fallax, assembly GCA_947044405.1. NCBI lineage: Eukaryota > Metazoa > Chordata > Amphibia > Anura > Leptodactylidae > Leptodactylus > Leptodactylus fallax. The sequence continues at coordinate 7,452,104 of CAMRHE010000036.1, forward strand.
AGTGGCCACCACACAGTATAATATGTTCCACAGTGGCCCCCCCACACAGTATAAAATGCTCCCCACAGTGGTCCCACACAGTATAAAAGACTCCCAAGAACCACCCTAGAGCCGCTTCAGGTGAACCTCACGAAATATTCATAAGATTCGGCCCTCCGCTTTGGTGCTATTATTATACTCTGGGGTTTCCTCAGAGGGTCACCCAGATGACAGTCTGGGTCACCCAGATGGCAGTCACAGGTAAATAGTACATTACACATGCCAGATTATAAGTTTGTTTTTGCATAGTGCCTTATTAGAGAGTTTATATGTGGCCCTCGCTTATGCCAGAGATGCACCACATCACCCCTTTTGCACCTCGCTCACCACTTTCTGAGAATGTGGGCAGAGCAGGATGGAGAGTAAAGCAGGTTGGTCTCTTCAGTCCAACATATTTTTATGACTGGTGTAGATTTCCATTCTGGTGTGTGGGTGTGCACCTAATATATTAATACGCCGGAGTCTCTGGAAAAGGGAAAGCATTTACAACATGCTCTGTTTTTCAAAAACTCATTTCATGCATTTTGAAAGCCCAGCATTTCTGCAGTTTTTTTTCCCACAATATGTGGATCAGATTAAACAAAATCTCATTCACTTTTCTTGTTTTGTAAAACACAGCATTTATTACCAATGCATTTTACGCAGCAGCCAAGATCACAGTGTTTCTGCAATGTGGGGCCTTAACCTTACAGTTGCTTGGGTGGCCTACCTCACCATTGTCCTCACATACATGATTAGAAGGGCCAGCTCTGTCCTGGGGAGCCCACTGGACCCAGTGCAGGTGGTGAGTGACAAAAGGATACTGTCCATGGTGAGCTCCATGCAGAAGAAGAAGTCCCATCCCATGCATGAGACTTTGATCGCGCTGGGCAGTACTGTCAGTGACCGACTGCTCCACCCTAAGTGTGAGAAGGAGCGCTATCGAAAGTCTTTCCTCCCCACCGCGGTTAGGCTGTACAACCAACACCGACCTAAGCGGTGATCAATACACACAGAGAACTGAAATATCTTTCTGCCTCCCCCCTCCTCTGCTACGTCCTATCTGTCTGTCTACTATCAATGTAATGCCTCTTACCTTGGAACATTCCTGTACATGTTGTATTTGTATTTGAATCTGCTTATCTTTGCTGCTGTAACACACTGAATTTCCCCATTGTGGGACTATTAAAGGACTATTATTATTATTATTATTATTATTATTATTATTATTATTATACTCATCCTGCTCATTCTGAGAATGCCTGTTGTGCCACATTCCCTGACTATACCTACAAACAATTATATTATGGTTTTTTTTTAAAGTTCTTTTGTTTTCATAGTTTCATATTTGATGGAATTAACATAAGACAAGACATTCTTTGCTACAGGCACTAGATATGATTGTGGTTTTGAAAACTGCAATGTGTGAATAGGATTTAAAAAAATATATATTATTTGTATTAATGAAACAACTTCCCTCTGTATTGCTTCAGCAGCAGACATTCAGATACATTTTATGTGTGAATGCTGATTTATAGATAAATAAATACAACTTACTTTTGTTTTACAGCTATGAAGAACCAGCCAAACCACTTAAGTCTGAGGCCCCACATTGCAGAAATGCAGCTTTTTTGTGTTGTAGATTTTGCTGCAGTTTTTTGAGCCAAAGTCAAGAATGGCTACAAGAGGAATGGGAAATACTTATACTTCTACCCTCTGCTTAATCTACTCCTGGTGCTCCAAAAAATGCAGCAAAATCTGCAACAAAAAAAGCTGTTTCCTCAATGTCTGCCTTAGCCTAAAATATCAGATTTAATGTACAACTTGGTGTTTTAGACTGTCTCTACTCACTGAGGTAATTTCATGGTTTTTGCCATGATTTTACGAAAACTTCACCAAAAATCTCTGTGTGGCTGCAATGCTTGAATACAGCATTATAATGTTGTACCGTGTTAGCCATTGAAAGTAGTGGAAGAGTGAAGAAATCAGGCGATACCTTTTAGAGGCTAACTGAGTATATTTGATAAGTAAGCTTTCAAGAGTCTAGCTCTCTTCTTCAGACATGGTGTTATACAAGAACTGAAAATTCACAGATTTTTTATATACCCTATACACATGATCTTCAAAGGATTAGCATTAGACATCTTTAGAAGATTTGCTTAACTGTTTATTAAATTCAAAGCAAGTCACGGACTACAGTTTTCTTACATTTGTACAGCTGCAGCACATTGGTAAATCTGCATCAATATGTGTTTTCAGCTGCTTTTTTCAATGTAGCTAAATATGATTTTAAGGTCTATATTACACTATAAATGTCTCCAGATTAAAGATGTAGTATCTTCTAAATTCCTGCTCAGTTTTCAAACCTGTCAAACTTATTATAACATGTATGCTGTAATATACATCTCTTAAGCTGCTTAGAAAGGGAGATCTGAAAAGTGTGATATTTATTGCAAAGACGTTCTTTAGAGTAGGCAGCAAGTTACATTCAGTTCACAGCTGTCATGTATTAGATCATAGGAAAGACTATACTCCTTTCCAGAAGAGGTGATAAAAATACATTTACAGTTACAGCATATGAGCACTATGGTAACGGTGCTGGAAAGTTAAGAAGGAAGGTTAAGGGGACTCAGTACTGACCACATGCACACATACATATTAATTTAAGAGCTGTCATTTCTAAATAGAAGAAATGTGCAGCATTTTTGGACAATGATTTACAAAGTGGTTATTCGTAGGAGACTAGGACCCCACAGCAACACGGCAGCCGCCACAATTCACTGCAAAATCCAAGGATTACTGAACCATTATATGTGCATCTGACTTCTGGTTTGTATATAGCTACAAGTTTACATGTAATTATGTGCACATACACCACATATGGGCATTTATGGCTAGTATGTCATGAGAAAGCTCACATATTTACACCAACACCAGTTATACTTTCTCATGTCAATATGGAACATTCTAGTATGTTTATAAGGCTTTACATGGAAAAATGACCAAGTGACATACATTTTTTTGAACAACAATCGCATGGCCATTTTAAAAACAATGAAAATCTATGGGTTTATTCACATGTCAAGAAAACTGACATTTCCTATTATTTGTAAGGGGGGAGATATATGAATACTGGTGTTTTCAGTGACGGTCCTAATATCTCCTGCATCGGCAGAGGATGCTCCTGTTTGCAGAGGACATGCACCACTCCTTATAAAACCTCCTCTGGGTGTATGCCAGCGCCTAGCTGGTGTAGATTTCATACATCATTAACACCAGTTTTCTGGCATAAATGATGATAAGTCTGGCAGGGGGCCAAAATGGAATGGTTTGTAAATAAAATCTGAGGCTGAGGCCCCACATTGCGGAAACGCAGCTTTTTTTGTTGCAGATTTTGCTCCATTTTTTTGAGCCAAAGGCAAGAATGGCTACAAAGGGAATGGGAAATATATATGAAGTACTTCTACCCTCTGCTTAATCCACTACTGCCTTTGGCTCAAAAAATCTGCAACAAAAAAAAGCAAAACAGATAAACTGTCCCAATGTTAGGAAAGTTTTCCCTGCATTATTCCAGGGCGTTTTGGCTATGTTCTAAGCAGTCACCATATACAGTCATGTTATGGTTGATTAAAATTAACCTAAAATATGCATTCTATACTGTGTTGAGTATCATGCATTCTTGACATAAGCAAAGAATAAATGCCAACATTTAAAATCAAAACAAAACACTAAAAACCCTTAAAACCCTAAAGCTCAAGTTTTCGCAGACCTATAAAACTGTTCATGCTTACCCCTTATTGCAGAGTAAATTTGAGTCATAGAGACAAAATTCTGCAGTTTCTCAGAGGGGTTACTTCGCAGGTGCAGAATGAAATGACCACAATGATCATGTTATTTTTTAAATTTGGTAGTCCTGACTATACCACTCGGTAAGACCTGTTATTGGAGATAAGGTTCCATACAAAATCTACTTGTGATGAAAAGGCCCCACTTATGTATATCATTAGTGAATTATACTGTCTATGTATGTGTTATCAATGTTTTATTTTTTTATGTATCTATATATATATGGTGTCTGGGACTAGTCCAGAGTGAGACATTTCCTTCCTGTGATGAAAGGATCAGAATTACTTTCCATTTTAAGACCCAATCCGGCAGCACGCTCTTTGAAGTAATACAGGATAGTCCAATTTTATTGTTTAACAACTCTGTCACTACCAAGACTCACTCAGGCCTCAGAGAGGGGGAGTTAACCTCAAAGACCTGCAGGTATTCAGCTTTTCAGGGTGGAGATGAAACAATTCAGACCTCAACTTTACCAGATGAGGATGAATTAGCTCATCTACCATCTCAGGGAAGTAGGAGGAGGAGAGGGCATCCTTGGCAAGGGGCATGGCTAAGGACAAACCAGGAGTTTCACATTACAAAAGATTGTGAATTCGATGAGAACTTTGTCACCTTGGAAACCAGGAAACAAGCTGGGTGTTGGCCAACCCATCTGAGAGACCCTGGAAACACTAAGTTATTATGTTTTTCTGTCTTTTCTCCTCTTTTATTTTAAAAAACGGTTTTGCTTATTTGTCTCTTTTTATATATAACAGCACTGAACTCCTTGGCTATCAAATCACTAAATTTAATAGTATTTTGTGTGTGCTCTATAATCCTATTACCTAAAATGTGTTTTCATCTGACTGTTAGAGTGACGTGTGTATATGTGAGTGAGACTGCTACCAAGCCTAGTAAGACAGTAGTGGTGGCAGCAAACTTTTTTGGGTTTGTGGACTGTTTTGGGGTGCAATTTATGCTGAATTTGCATACTGAGTGAAGGATGAGTGCAAGATTGAGTGAGTGGAGTGAATTAACTCCTGACAGTCACACTTACATCATACGCTAGAACAGTTTATATGTGACACTATTTGTATATTGTTTTTTTTTTCAGTTTTTTGTGAGGTTTATAAGTATATAAATATTTTAGAAATATGATCTGTTTTGTTCTGGAATTTGACTTTTATTTATGTAACAATAGGTCAGGGTAAATGGGCCGTATTTCTTTCCAAATCGATATATAATTGTTGTTAATCAATAACTGTTTGAACTACTGTAAAAATACTACATTACTATAATAATACTGATAGGTTTAATATTGCTAGAAATTTCTGCTTTATATATAGTCTGTTGTCCCCATATAATTATAGTGCCCCCATAGACATACATAGTGGCTCTGTCTTTATATAAAGTCTGCTGCCCCCATAGAATTATAGAATCCCAACAGACATATTTAGTAGGTTTCCTCTTATATACAGTCTGTTTCCCCCATAGAATTATAGTGCCCACACAGATATACATAGTGGCTCTGCCCTTATACACAGTCTGCTGCCCCATTAGAATTATACAGCCCCATAGACATATATGGTGGTTCTGCCATTATATACAGTCTCCTGAGCCCCCCAGTAATAACATATTGATCGGTACCCCAATCCTTAAAAAAAATCCTCCTCCCCTACCATCAGTAATCCAACACCGGCATGGGAAGGAGACGCCTCCACTCTGATAATATTTTTAAAGGGCTCTGGTGTGCTCCTCCACAGCCTGCTCTCTTTTGTCCTGAGGATGTTTCAGAAGCTCCGGGTCACAGATGACAGATGAGACCACTGCTATAGGCCATAGTGGTGAAAACTAGCGGTTAAGGAAAGCTTTTTTTGGGGGAAAAGGGGGCTTTGACATGCTAACCTATGATGTTAAATCTAGGCAGTCAAACAGTAAACAAGCAGTATTTGCAGTAGTAACCCTCCCTCTTCAGCGTCACGTTCATTATTGGTTTCACATGGGCCTGTGTGCTTTATGTTGGTGGTGTTCCAATAAAATGTAAAGCATTTGTTTTTTTAGAAAGATGGGGGTGGGGTGGGGGAATATAAAGCCAGGGCTACATTTAATTTCATCCTGTCCAGTATTTCTCCAGCAATATTTTACCTTGGCTCCCTGCTGAGTTCACACTTTCCAGTTACGTTTATGAAGCAAAGTTGTAAGAACGTGTGGATTGCTCAGTGTCAATTGGGGATAATATAGCTAAATAAAAGTACGCAATGTGTGAAAATGTCGTTTTTATAGTGTTCTCCATTCTCCTGAGAATTTCATACATCAAACCTGGTAGAAGCTAGATCTGAGGAGTGTGCTCACTCAATGCAGATCGCTGTACTGACAGTTAGATTCTTGCAAATATCAGAGCTTATTGCAGAAAATGAATACATGAGCCCCCTTTAACAATTTCTTGCCAAAGAAGAACCAAACACTAAACATAAAAATGTAAAAAATCCAAAATACAAATTTACAACAGCTTTTCAATATTTTTCTGCTGGAGCCTCACCAGCCAAAACATGGTAATGTCAGGGCTTCTCTGTTAGTTGTGTCCATGCCAACATTTAAAAAAGTACCACAATTTATCCTAAAATGTGTCTGCTGAACTCAGAAGTACATTAAAATAAGCACATGTTGATAAACCAGATACTGGTGCAACAACAGAAAGGCTTGTGCAGCATATGAGCACTAGCGGGAAAACTGCCTCACCAGCAATTCAGTTTTAGCCAAAGTAGTTTTTGAAACCAGATCCAGAAGTGGATTGAGAAGACAGAGAAGTAGCATCTGTCCTGTTAGGCCAGGGCTGCACTGCAACTTTTTGTTGCGCTATTGATTTTAAATAATGAGGTACATCTACAGCCACAAAATTCCATACAGCTCATTGCATTCATTTGGATTGCATTAAAGCCAGTGTCAGACTGACCCACCAAACTACCAGAGGATCCTCCAGTAGGCCTAGGCTCTAACACAATAATGTCCAGTAAAAGACTATGCTTGAAATATGATTTGGAGGGATGCAAAGATTTCTTTGCAATGCAATAAAAATGTAAATTTTGTGTTTACTTTGGTTTTATCTCACACACCAAAGACATACTAAGGCTAAAGCCCCATGTAGTGTTCTGCAGCACTACATGTTTTTCCTGTAGTGCTTTTCACAGGAAACCTCTACAGACTTTCTGCTTCAATTATACCTATAGGGAAATCGCCGGCATTTCTGTAGGTATAATTGACATGCTACGATTTCCAAAACTGCTGCGGTTTTGGAAATCGCAATGTCTCCCCTGCGCATATTTTCCCGCAATGTGTGGATGGGATTCACTAGATTCCCATCTACTTTGCAGGGACTGTAAAACGCTTTTTTTTTTTTTTTTTTTTTTTCTTGGGGCCTCGGCCTAATAGAGAATTTAGGATGTGAGCCCAACAGGCCCTTGCGGGCAGGGCCCTCTGTCCCACTGTACCAGTTGGTCACTGTTAGTATTATCTGTTTTGTATATCTTGTGTACCGTATGTAAACCCTCAAATATAAAGCACCATGGAATTACTGGTGATATATAAATAAACAATAATAATAATAATAACAACAACAACAACAACAACAACAACAACAGGGGACAGTGAGTGAAATCTTCTGCAAAGCACTGCTGAATATGTTGCAGTTATATAAGCAAGGGAAATCAATATATCAGATTTATCTTTAGGTTTGGCCACTATAGCAAGTATTAATATCTGACCTCTAACTGGAAGCATACCAGTTGGTTGCAGTTTCATTAGCTAAAATAGCTGTATACAACTACTTGTCTTTTATACCAATGTGACCTGTGGCACAGAAAGTCATATATGTACAAATTTACTTTAAGCATGGCTATTTATTTTTCTGTGCAAAACATTAGATCCCTAGAGTTTGTATGTATAAAATAGAAATAACATGGGTGCACATTTATATAAAATAATTGTATAAAGATCTTAAAAGGGTTGCACAAGAATAAAACATTATTTTCATTATTTTTAATCACCTCATAACCACCTAATAAACCCAAAGGATCAGACAAATTTTATTCTTGGAATATCTGGGGATATATTAATTTATTAAATAAGCATAAGTGCAAAAACCGTTATAATTATGGGCCAGAAATAATATTTTTTGTGAGACAACTTCTTTCAAGACAAGGGGTTATTTAACCCCATAAACCCTCTCCTCCTCCATCGTATACACACAAAGTTTAAGCACAAAATCTTATTCATAATGTAAACAGCTGTTTGTTTAGACTAACAGAACAAAAGTAAAAAGAAAATAAAAATAAAGAATCATGAAGCCAAATCTATAAATGCATTAACACACACGTTTTAAGAAATAAGAAATTTCCATTGTAAAAGTTAAACAATGTTTATACTTTTGCCAAACTTGATATTACAGGGAAAGTAAAGGATCAGATTTCAAGGAATGTGGGCTACGGCATAGTATTAACTCACAGTAAATATTTATCTGTACAATGATTTCTTAGCAACAGGTGGTCATAGGAGACCATAACACAAATGTATTGTATAGGATGAATAAGATGTTGTTTCAGATAAATAATTTTTCATGATAAATTTACAGCACAGCTTATGATTTATACAGTATATGCATCTTGCAGAAACCTGCACAAGAATTATCTCTTCCAGATAGCAATGATATGTAATAAAGCATTTCCTATAAACAAAATGGATTTGTGTTGCTGAAACCTTTCTATATGGTCTTTAAAAGAATTGTCCTTGGCATAAACCAGATATAGATTCCAACACCTGGATTCTATTGTCTTAGACCTAAGCCTTGCAATAAAAAAGGAAGGAGGAAAAGGAAAAATGTCGTACAGGTAATTATGCAAGGTGATGATTATATGTAGGGTGATCATAAAAATACTTGGTCCAATGTGGTGGAATAACAGCACTTTTATATGGGCTGACTGACATTCCTATGAAGGTTTACTTCTTTTCATTGGCCACCCATTTATTGTATTTAAATGCAGCAGATCATCAATACTGTACTGGGATGAACAAAGCATTCATCTCCATATAGTTTACATGAGTAACAAACACACTGTCTGATTACACATGTCCATCTGCTGGCAACAAGCATCTTTTATGTGACATAAATAAGTGATCACCCCACTGTTCACACTTGCATCATGGTTTATGTCTATAATGTAGCCATAACAACTATATCTAAACCATTTTCCTACCGCTCATTCTCATCTGACCCACTCTATGTACATAAGACATAACCCAGAGGTGTGCTTTGACATTTATAGGCCCCAGTGCAAAATCTGTAGCAAGGGCCCCAACTTTGGAGTGCCATTAATAATAATGGTGGGTTTTTTTCATGTGAAAAATTGGACTGTGAGCCTGGAAGGTAGCTAAAGATTTGCATAGTGCAAAAGTTCAGTTTAGGCTCCTACTACTATGCAACTTCTATTCATGGTTTTGACATATCCTTAACTTTCAGGCTTCACATTAATCTATGGAAGAATAAAAGTTGTGCAACTTTTGTTATATCATATGTATATGATATACATGTGTAGTGGTGGAACTAGCGCCGTAGCTGCTACGGGCCCCTGCTGTTTTTTTTTTTCTTATTAAATAGAGTTACACCAGCAGATAGCAGCCCCTATTTAGTTACAGATCCCCTCTGTTGCCCACAGCCTCCTCTACTTCCCATTCAGCCCTGCAGGGGGCCCCGTGAATCCCATGTCATGTCATTGATGCTGAACAGCGTGGGCAGGAGCAGGGATCAGTAAGTAGAGCCATGGCAAGAATATTTGTTGGGCGAATATGGTTCACAGGTTCACCGGAGATTTCATTCATACCAAACACATCTGAAATGAAACTACTATTATTACACACTGGGGTCTCTTCAGACCCCAGAGTAAAATGAGTGGAGCCCCAGATGAGATGGTTAAACATAAGTAACAGTGTTACTCACCTCTCCTGGGTACCTTGACTGCCATCTGGTGTGGAACAATTACACCCAGGAGTAGATGTGGCTGTCACCTCTGCACCTCCATCACACAGCTATCAACCAAACCCTACAAATGCTTCACCAGACTTTGTACCCAAGTTGTCCCTGTGGCTCTGCAATATTCCTGAGATGACCTCATCTGATGCAGCCTAAATGTGTGTCATGGATGCTGTATCTAGGTAGTAACTGCACACTGTGGGTATACTGTTTATGCCTATCCCTGTAGATAGTTATAATAACTGCACATGAAGTCACATGCCTCTTAAGACTTTGTTTTAAACACTATTCATCATATTATAGAAGAGCATAAACATTAGACAGATAGATACAAAAATGACAGCAGCACTCTGTAAACATCACCAAGACCTATATAAATGGAGCTGAAAATGCATTGCTGCTATTTATAATATACACAAATAAATTTACTACTATTAGTTACGATACTGTATATATTATGTGGGGAAGGTAGCTCAGTAGCAGCCATGGTGCGGACCCAACCAGTCAGAGACAGGGACACAAACACAAAACTGTAGCATAACAGGTTTATTTAAAAAAAAAAAAGAAAAAAAAAAAAAAAAAAAAACACCCAAACAACAAAATAAACCTGGCAAGAAAGAAAGAAAGGAACAAAAGGAGCAAGATAAAATACAGCCTTAACTTCAGGCAAAAGGAAAACAAACAAAACTCCTGCTCGTCCGAGCTCTAAACTAAACAGTACAAAACTAGTTATACGCGTGGCTTACTAACAGCCATACGAACAAACAGAATAGCACAAAATAGTCTCACCCGACTTAGTGTAGCAGGACAGACCCAGACACCTCCTCTCACTCCCAGGATCTGCCCTGAAGTGCAGGCTCTGTAGGCTTTTATGGCCCAGTAACGAGCCTGGGACATACACCAGGGGCTGAGGCCTATTCCAGACCCGCCCTGGACCACACGTATGTCAGAAATCTGGGGCTGATATACCGTGACTCCAGCACTCTGCCTGTCAACTTCTCACAATATATATATAAATTTGAGGTTCTTCATATACATGATTGATTAAGCTTGTAAAAGCCCATCTGCCACGACAAGGCAACCTAATTCAAATGGGATGCTACACTAAAACATACCTCTCCTAGACCCAGAATAGGTCAATACAGTGTGAATACATGGCAAATAGGATCCAGAGCCATACTCCATTTCAGTTAAAATGGCCTTGGACAGATATAAGACTGAAATAGAATCTAAGAATGAGCTCTATTCCAATTAAAACGTCTGATATGCTGGATGCGCTGTCTAAATTTTGTGTGATAGATAGATAGAGTTCTATCTATTATGCTCATTGTTTGGATGCAGGATAACAAATAAGATATGTAACTTTAATGAATTCACCATGCTGTTCATTTTGTAGTGCAAATTGTTTGTAGCAGTTATTTTTCATGATGAATGTTTTTGTGCAGTAATTTCATTGTATATTCACATAATTACCGCGAAGACAAGAGTCTTTAATCATAATGGTACAGTATAGTCTAAAAAGAATAAAAGAAGGGAATTTCACAGACAACAAATGTAGTGTCCAAGCTGTCACTTGTGAATAGACACAGGGGAATTACATTCTTTTTCTACTCCTAGTTTATTATCTTGGGCGACTTAGATTTTAATTTTAATTTGGATTTAATTGGCAAGATTCTAGTTTGGAAAGAAATGATAAGTCTGTAATACCATGCACATTATCATGATTGTGGCTCATTCTATTTGTAATGTAAACTATGTCCTTTCACTAAAGATAATGAGTAAGACATTATTACATAATATCCTATAATTAGATGATGAATAATCTATAGCATTCAATAAATTGGTTTACTGACTATTTCTGTCTTGTAAACTAGGAAATGAGCGTACGATTTGAATTGTGCCTCAAAGACTTAAGTCCTATAAGATCCATTTAACCTCTTCATGAACAAGCATGCAAGTGTCTGAGGTGTTGGAAATGATAAAACTAATTTTAAAAATAATGCAACCACAAATCTTGTGTCACTGAAACACACTGGATTGTGATCATTGGGAAAATACTGTCTGCTCTCCTACAGACCCTTTATACTCTACAATTTTTGTTAAACTCTTACAAATGATTGATTCTTCTACAATTATTAAAATATTTAAGATGTTCATTTACATTCTGATAAATATTGGGCAATTAATTTAAAAAGAGAACCATTCACATCTCGTAAAAAAATAAAAATTATTATTAGACAGTGTCAACTTAGATCAGACAATGTGCCAGATTTATCACAATGGTTTATGCTAAATGATAAAGCTGGTGCCGCTTTACACTACATTTATACCACCTATTAGTTGGCTAAGGCTCCATTTACATGAACAAGTGGTTTGTCAGTGTGCTAACCTTGGTTTTTAATACATTTTCTATGGCCTCATACACACATCTATGTATTATCACCAGTCTGTGTAGGTGGCCATGAGCCAAAATCAGGACAGGTCCATTTTGTGGCCCGGGCTTACTACATGAAATTAATGGGTATGTGGATTTCACGTAGTGGATATTATTCATATGCCGTCTGTGCCATTCTCACACAGCTCCATAGATGTAGCATGTAGCCTTACTCTGATACTGAAATGTAATGTGATTCTGATGCACAGTGGCGCATCTTAAGCCCCATCCTCCCGTGTGTGTGTGTATATATATATATATATATATATATATATATTTTTATATGATATATATATATATATATATACACATACATACATATACACACACACACAGTGCCTTGTGAAAGTATTCGGCCCCTTGAACTTTAACCTTTCGCCACATTTCAGGCTTCAAACATAAGGATATCAAATTTTAATTTTTTGGTGAAGAATCAACAACAAGTGGGACACAATCATGAAGTGGAACGAAATTTATTGGATATTTGAAACTTTTGTAAAAAATAAAAAACTGAAAAGTGGGGCGTGCAAATTATTCGGCCCCCTTAAGTTAATACTTTGTAGTGCCACGTTTTGCTGCGATTACAGCTGCAAGTCGCTTGGGGTGTGTCTCTATCAGTTTTGCACATCGAGAGACTGAAATTCTTGCCCATTCTTCCTTGGAAAACAGCTTGAGCTCAGTGAGGTTGGATGGAGAGCGTTTGTGAACAGCAGTTTTCAGCTCTTTCCACAGATTCTTGATTGGATTCAGGTCTGGACTTTGACTTGGCCATTTTAACACCTGAATACGTTTATTTGTGAACCATTCCATTGTAGATTTTGCTTTATGTTTGTAATGATTGTCTTGTTGGAAGATAAATCTCCGTCCCAGTCTCAGGTCTTTTGCAGACTCCAACAGGTTTTCTTCCAGAATGGTCCTGTATTTGGCTCCATCCATCTTCCCATCAGTTTTAACCGTCTTCCCTGTCCCTGGTGAAGAAAAGCAGGCCCAAACCATGATGCTGCCACCACCATGTTTGACAGTGGTTATGGTGTGTTCAGGGTGATGCACTGTGTTGCTTTTATGCCAAACATATCGTTTTGCATTGTGGTCAAAAAGTTCGATTTTGGTTCATCTGACCAGAGCACCTTCTTCCACATGTTTGGTGTGTCTCTCAGGTGGCTTGTGGCAAACTTTAAATGAGACTTTTTATGGATATCTTTGAGAAATGGCTTTCTTCTTGCCACTCTTCCATAAAGGCCAGATTTGTGCAGTGTACGACTGATTGTTGTCCTATGGACAGACTCTCCCACCTCAGCTGTAGATCTCTGCAGTTCATCCAGAGTGATCATGGGCCTCTTGGCTGCATCTCTGATCAGTCTTCTCCTTGTTTGAGATGAGAGTTTAGAGGGACGGCCGGGTCTTGGTAGATTTGCAGTGGTCTGATACTCCTTCCATTTCAATATGATCGCTTGCACAGTGCTCCTTTGGATGTTTTAAGTTTGAGAAATCGTTTTGTATCCAAATCCGACTTTAAACTTCTCCACAACAGTATCACGGACCTGCCTGGTGTGTTCCTTGGTCTTCATGATGCTCTCTGCGCTTTAAACAGAACCCTGAAACTATCACAGAGCAGGTGCATTTATACGGAGACTTGATTACACACAGGTGGATTATATTTATCATCATCAGTCATTTAGGACAACATTGGATCATTCAGAGATCCTCACTGGACTTCTGGAGTGAGTTTGCTGCTCTGAAAGTAAAGGGGCCGAATAATATTGCACATCTCACTTTTCAGTTTTTTTATTTTTTGCAAAAGTTTAAAATAACCAATAAATTTTGTTCCACTTCACAATTGTGTCCCACTTGTTGTTGATTCTTCACCAAAAAATTAAAATTTTATATCTTTATGTTTGAAGCCTGAAATGAAGCAAAAGGTTGAAAAGTTCAAGGGGGCCGAATACTTTCGCAAGGCACTATATATATACGGGTATATATATATATATATATATATATATATATATATATATATATACACACACACACACACACACACACACACACACGTGCGCGTATGTGTGTCAAACACCAGATTTTGAATTCTCAACAATTTTTAAGTAATGTTTTAAATAAAGTAAATGTTTAATATTGCTACTGAAATATGGGTATTCAGAGTCAGATCATGTTCATTCCTAATCACATAGTCAAGCAGTGTGAGCTACAAATTGTAAAATGGCTCCCAGGTCAAGTATTCAATGGAAAAGACTACTAGAGATCAATGGAGTTTGCCTAAAGCAATGTTCTATTTCCCACAACTGGGGAAACAATTATTAACACTGTAGTTTGGGAACCCCGCTGATAAACTAATCAGCTAAGTCTTAGAGATGATCTGCTAAAACGTGGTTTTACAAAGGCTGACAATCCTTTTCATTAAGTAGAATAAAACTATTTAAGTTGGTGTAGAACATTCCTTTCATATAGGTGGAGAGCTTTAAAAAAAAAAAAAAAAAAAAACCTCCAGATTCTTGTAGATGCAGTGGTGGCAAAGGAGACCACCAGATTTTATGTTTTTATTAAAGAGGAGCTGTCCTTGTATTCCACATGAAGTACAGATTATGTAACATTGTTTCTTAGAATTTTCCTTTGTGCTGTTCCTCTGTTATTCCTATTAGAAATGTATGAGAACATTGACAACTGGAGTTAGCAGTTAGATTTGTGTCCCTTCATACTCTCAGACTATCCAATTAATGCTGGAAGTATCAGACTGTCAAAGGGCAGAAAGACTGACAGGAAGATTGGTTATGCCCAATTGTCAATGTATTTATAAATTTCTAGGAGGGATAACACAGACATCACAATGAAAGATGTTGTGCAATTCTTTGATGGTTAATACAAGCACATACTAAAAAGAATTGTCAGGAGAGGTTTTGGGGTATAGTACATAAGCTATTTGATGCTGTATTTTTCTGGATAGATATAATTCCAATATTTATGTATAGATTACTTCAAAGATCATAAAAAGTGAGAAATGTATAGGATACCAAAAATAGTAAGTGAATTAGACAAGTAAATGTAAAATACATTTTAGGATAGATGAAGGCTGTTACCATGGAAAATCCATGGGCAAAATCTAAAATTCTAAATATAGCTAACACTCCTAAAACCAATAGAATTAAAAAGGGGCATTCCCATGCTATAAATGTGTGACGAATGGGTATCTAATTTCTAGAATTCCTATTTATCAAGAGATTGGAGCAGAGCAAGAGCCCATGTGGGTTACAGAAGCAGCCCAGTAACCTTATAGGTCGAGGTATCAAATATGTAAATATGTCATGACTGAGATAGTAACATGACATCTTACTATTAAATCGCATTATCATTTTAGATAATAATTTGACCTTATACATGTTTTCAAATCACAAAACATAGTGCAGGACATGGTATACAGTATGTGATATAGATGCATTTCTACAGACATGATGTTCTTTATGTACTGTATATTAGGTACATTGTATCATTAGAAACGTAATAGTGATGAAGAGAAAACTTAGCATAGTTTTATTACTGCTAATTATTCTGTAGACTTTAGAAAATGTAATATATTATTAGTGAGCATGAAGATCTCCAGGGCAATGGTCATTTGTTATTCTGCATACCGTAATTTCTAGACCTACTGAGATAGAGGAGTACTGGACAATGATGCATGAACCAGAAGAACAGATGAACTTCTTGTTCAAGAAACATTCAGAGAACTTGGTGACCTCTGCAGTTTCATCAGCAGTGTACTTCACAATAGGGAACCTACAGTTGCTTGCAGCCTGATCATATTTAATTTGGTTAAGGCACACATTACTAACCCTGGAATTACCTTATATATTGTATGTAGCCCTAATATCTAGTATAATGTTTTGTATCCACCAGTGCACCAGTCTTGCTCTGGAGGAATGTAGCCTTATAGTGTATTTTAAAATGCAATAATGAAAACATGAATGGAATTTGTTTTTTATCTAAAATGAATTTCCCTGTAATATAAGTCAGTCTATAAAAATGATATACAACTATATACAGGATGTTTTATAGTGTTCCACCTTCCTGAATGTAGATAATGCATTACAAAAGTTGTAGAGCCTGCAAATAAAAAATTGCTCAACTAAAAAAGGCTAAGAATGAAAAAAGCAGCCTTTTTCATAAGACTGGATTTATATGGCTGTAATATGTCTGAATTATAGACAATATTTCAGCTGCAAATCTGGAATTTGCAGAATCATAGACACCTTGATGATGCAAGTTTGGGTCTTCAGATCCGTACCCGGGCAACATTTCTGGCCGAAATATGGTCAGCATAATACAGAGGTGTGTAAATTCAGCCTAAGAGGCTAAATATGTCAGAAATGTCCTTGTTTATGTGGTAACACTATTTGCTTACAGTCAGGTGACATTTGTAAGGATACCATCAATTCAGTAGTATCTACAAAATGAAAAATGTATTTCTGTATTTACACAGCTGTTTTAGATACAGTTCTCTGGAGTATTCTGCTGTGAAACAGTAGCTGTCAGTGATATTACTAATGAACTTTACCTCGCAGACCAGAGATCATAAATTAGATCCATGGCGGTAGACATTTTAAAGAGACATCATTTGTATTATCACTATATTACCATTATGCCCCTTAACAATATACTTTTGCAATTCTTCCATTTATTTAACAACTTTAGTGCCCTTTAAGTATTTTTCTTCCTTTTTCAGAATTCTTTCTATGATCCATTGCTTTTGATGTGGTAGATATTTCTGAAACATGTAAATGTGCCTAAAGCTAAAATATTTACTTAGCGTGAATCATGCAACTTTCACTTCCCATCTACATTTTACATTTACTGACACTGTCTATATTGTTTCCATGATATATTACCAATTTCTAAAACATTTTATTATATAGCTTTAATACCATGACGCTAAAGAGACACATATGAAAGGGGGAGAAAACCACAAGCTGAAACATTTACTGTATGTGATTCATGTACATTTCATGTCCTATCTACCTAGAACAATTACCGTGATTACTGTTCTCCATTACATTTATTAGGGATGTCCTAAAGACCATCTACTTATAACAATAACATTTTGTGTGCCTAAATGGACAAAAATAGCAGCAGATGTATGAGGAATGTACTGATAAAAATGTTTACAAGTGGTGTGAAATGATTTTATGTATTGATGTGCCATCATGCTTCTTACCATTTAGATTTCATAGTTTGATCATCTATACTACTAGGTTACATATAGAAGAGGGCTATGACTACAAGAGAGACTTGATGATCACCTTTTTTTTACATTTTTAATGCAATTTACCAATTAAGTGAAAATCTAAAACATTTACCAATTTTATTGTGAGACCTTGTATAGTAGAAATGCTGTTACAATTGCATAACCTTTTACGGTATAACAAAACATATAATATAATAAAGTGTGCCCCCTGACAAATATAAAGGAAATAATGAAAGCATTTTAATAAATCTAAACTCTGGAGACCACATCCATGACAATGAGAGAATGTGCTTAAAGTTTAGATTTGGGTTCTGAAAATAACACTGGTACAATAAGATGGTTTTCATCCAGATAAATGTTATCAAGTATAAGTCTCTATACATAGTATGTTAGACAATACATTCAGCATATAGTTATGTAGTAGATGAGGTTGGATAAAGACTCAGGTCCATCAAGTTCAACCTATAACCCTACAGTGTTGATCCAAAGGAAGGCACAAAAAAACCTGATGAGGCTGATTCCAATTGCCCCATGTCAGGGGGGGGGAAAAATTCCTTCCTAACTCCAATCTGGCAATCAGTGTAAAACCCTGGATCAACTTATCCTTACCAAAATCTAAAGCCTATAACCCATAATATTTTTTTGTTCGAGAAAGGTATCCAATGAATCCACCATCACCACATCCTGTGGCAGTGAGTTCCATAACCTCACTGCTCTTACTGTAAAGTATCTCTATGTTTCTGGTGAAATTTTCTCTCCTCTAGACGTAGACTGTCACCAGTCTAGGAGTAAAAAGATCATTAGAAAGGCCTTTGTGCTGTCCCTTCATGTATTTGTACATTGTTATTACATCTCCCTGTAGACTTTCTTTTTTCAAACTGAATAACCCCAAGTTTGTTAATCTATCGTTGTACTCCAATCCACCCTCCTCTGCACTCTGTCTAGTTCAATTAAGTCCTTCTTGTTCACTGGGGCCCAAAATTGTGCGCAATAGTCTATGTGTGGCTGTACCAGTGATTTGTATAGAGGCATAACTATGTTCTTGTCATGTACCGGACATTGAAAGCAAACGTTGACTTATTTTTGCCGCTCACAGATTATGTGGTATTGGATCATTTTTTTCTATAAATAAAAGGCCAAGTCTGACATTCTTGACACATTTTATTTCTTTGGTTTTCCTTATCAACTTTTAGGACTTGGGTGAAAATCTGATGTAGTTTAAGGTCAAATGTAAGTAGAAATATGGAAAATATAAACGGTTCACAAACTTTCAAGCACCACTATATATTTATATAATATGCCGACATATTCTGCAGCACAGGGTTCATGCAGACAAAATGAGACATTACAGAGTAATAAATCAATACATATGGTAGTGAGGGTCCTGCTCATAAAAGCTTACAATCTATTATAGCAGTTTGTGTGCATGAGGAGGTCCCACCAGCCACACCACTGTTCTAGACAGTTAAGAGCAATGGGGAGGGGAACTCAAAGGCATCCCTAACACTGTGGGGGTGGCTGTGGTACTGGCAAAGATTTACAAGCTTTGGGGCAGACAGTAGTGAGGCTTTGCACTCACTGTCTGCACCCGAACAACGTGCCAGTATCGCCTACTTAGGGACTCATCTCATGGCAGAAGTGGCCCTGCCAGTAAGCCACAAAGCACAAGGCCCCGGGATCGATTTGGCCCACGGGGCTTGTGTTTGATACCTGTGCTCTACATGTTTCAATTTTGTGTTAACTCTAGGACATCAGCTATAAGACACATACACAGCCATATTATGTAATTGGTTGTACAATGTGCTTTTAGAAAAGATATACTATTTGTCCAATCCATCATTTGCATCAGGAGTGTACCAAACCACATTGGCATTAAAGCGTGACCAAACTTTTATTTATTTTCAGGTGAAGTTAACAAACTGTGCAATATACTTTATTAAATAAATTGTTTCTTCACTTAATTGCATCCTTCTGCTCCTGATTAAATCTGTACAATAGCAGTCTATGGGGAGGTGAGAGTGTGGAAAAGGATAGCTCCTCAAAACAGAGAGACATCTGCACTACAGAGAAACAATTACATTTCTCAAGAAAGATGGAATATCAGGAATTACTATCCAACCTTCTCCTAACAGAAATTATTTCTTTAGACCCCCTTGTATCTCTGTCTCTCTCCATCCTTCCTCCCCTCTCCATAGACTTCATTGTAAACTGAAGTGCTTGTGTACAGACACAGACAGAAGACAGACACTTTTCTGTAATAAAGTATAGTGCAGAATTTGTTCCCTTCACCTGCAATATTGATTTATGAAAAAATAAATAAAGATTGACTAATACTATAAGCCAGGGACCGACGTTGTGAAAATGCAAAAAAACCGCTGCGTTTTATATTACCTGCAAAGTGAATGGGTTTCTGGCTAATCCCATCCACACATTGTAGAAAAAATCCACAGCGGAAATGCTGCGATTTCAAAACACCACCACGTTTTTGTAAATCGCAGCATGTCAATTATACCTATGGAAATGTTGGTGTTTTCTGTATTGGTATAGATGCATTTCCATTGATGCCTTTTCCGCAGTGTTTTTCATCTGTGGCTTGCTACAGGCCTTAGCCTAAATTATTCGTTGATTTTAGAGCAATGTCAGCCAAACAGTTCGAGCAAAAAGTTACCATACCCTTCATTATCTAAAGGGGAAGCAAGGGATTGGTCAGATTGAACTCTAACATTCCCAATTCCTTATTTTCCTAGATTATTGGGGTGATTTTTCAACAAAAATATAACTTATTTCTAGCTTTAGAGTCTCACAGGTCAATGTTCTGGTTAACATTCATAGGAATGTTAGTTGCTGATCACACCTTTTCTGTGGACATTAAAATCATCATTTGTTGGAGCACATCTGTCTATGTATAGAAGGATGCGCTACTGTCAATAATGTGACTGAATGATTGAGCTAACAATCACTTGGTCACATATATTACTACTGATTGCTTAATGTGAATGGAGCTAAATGGGAACAGATCGGCTTAATATAATTGATCCTGATCACCACTGCAACCAGAAAATCAGGCATTACAAATGGGCCTTAAAGGGAGTCTATCACCTGCCCAACCCATTTAAACTGCCCCATAGTCATTTAGATGTCGTTACACTGATAAACTTCATATCATTTTTTTTTTTATTTGAGACTGCTGTGTACGCTGAGAAAATGAACTTTTATTAATTTTTTAAATTAGGCACACGGAGCATAGGGCACATTCTCTCAGGTCCCCGAGCACCACTTTAGCTTATGAATCCACGCCTGTTTTCATTTTTGTGCTGTCCCTGTGTTGATCTGACGTCACATCCCCTCAGTGAGATCTCCTACATGTGCAGTGTGCTATTACAGTCAACCCCATGAAGCTTCTTCTCTTCCAGGCACAGGGCAGGCTGAGCAGGAGGCGCTTGTGCAGTACATATGCAAGCAGAGGGCAGTGAGAGCGTACTGCACATGTGCGAGATTTCGCCAAGGGGATGGTGATGTCTGATCAGCTCCCACTGCACAGGAGTGGTAACAACATGAACGGGGGTGGGAATTCATCAACTAAAGTGGTACTTGGGGACCTGAGGGAACGCCCCCTGTGGGCCTAGTTTCTCAGCATCCACAGCAGGCTCAATAATAAAAAAGGTATGATATTTAGTCATACTTATCAGTGTTACTATATCACTATAGGGGGCAGCTTAAAAGGTTTGGGGAGGTGATAGACTTCCTTTAAGATTTATGGGCACCTTTGTATTGCTGATACTGTAACAAAGTATATTTGCTTAAAATAGTAATAAAAGTAACTTGCTATTTGCCACTATGTGTCTGTTATGAAGATACATAGCACAGGTTGTACTTCATAAATCAAACAAACAGTGCTTACAGGAAGATGTGGCCCTGCTCCAAAACTTTAGTATGCTCTTGGAAAAGTAATCATTTACTGGAGAGCTGGTTGTCATATCAGAAAATATATGCTGAATCATGAATTTGGTAAGAGCCATCATTTACATCAAGTGCCAAAAATATATTTTTCTTATTTAACTCCTGTATGGTGTTTCTGTTTATGTCATTTTAAGAAATGTGTAGACCTGAAAATTCCTTTCATACTGGTTTGAATTTATAGAGTTAAATTTTGCATGTAAGCCATTGTATTTCTTGAGACCAACTGCATTTCTTTATATGGGAGTACATAAATTTTAAGGGTATGCCCATGTAAAATGTGAAAGCCTATTAATTTAAAAGTGCCTTTCTGTTTGCCTTAAAAGGGGGCTGTCAGCGGTAAATTGGTTATAAACAATAACAGTACCTTAAAGAGGTGATTCTAAAATTTCCAATTATGTCTCTGTTATTCAGCTTTGGAGCCCCCTTTTCATGTAAATTGGTTGTTTTTTCATATGCAAGTGAGGGAAAGCTAAGACAGGCTCCTTCATTTGTATATTATTAAAACATTGATTAACATGAAAATAGGGCTCCAAAGCTGAATAACAGAGGTATATTTGGAAACTATAGGAACACCTCTGTACTGTGTTAGGTTTATAACAGATTTACTGCTGATAGACTCCCTTTAAGTAGCTGACCAGATGTGACATCACTACTCACTATGGGTAATCTATCTTGTGCACACCCTGTAAAATATGTTTAGTTACTTGTCTGTGCAGTTCAATGTATATATTGTATGTGTAATGTATGTATACTCTGTGATAAGTGTTTATGTATTCATGAAGGTAAACAGAACCTTTTCTTTGGCTTTGCATTGGCTATGGATGAGTTTCTAAGTTGAACATATTCCATGGCAGTTTCCTCGCATAGCACAGAAGGATGCACAGGCCAACAATGGGTGCAGCTACTCTATAAATAGGAATTCCTGTACACCATTTTGGAGTTCAGGCCCATGGAGCGTGACATTTGCTCTGGTCCCTGTTCCGTCTTGGCTTGCAAATAGTAAAGCCAGTGGATCATCTACATAATAGGCATGTTGTTGATTTATGTGTCTGCTACAAAAATCAGCTACACTGCATGTAAGTGGGGTTTTCTATATAGTTGTACTGTACTGCAAACAAATAAAAGTGCCACATCTGAACACGAGCTAACCAGGATCTAAGCTAAGTGTAGGCTGTCTTGAGGCATGAAACAAGGACAGCATGAGCATACATATGAACAAGTGACTGTGCTGTCTAAACACCAGAAAAAGAGATTATTATCAGTTCAAGTGAAAAATGGCACAGCAGAAGAACTGAACTGCTAAAAATAAACCAGCGGACATAGGGAACTGTGGTTTTGTGGACTATTATTTGGTTATGGTGATCGCAGATATTAACAACCCAAGAGTGTATAACCTGAAGCTCCAAGGCCTAAATGCAAAGTCTGTAACATATAACCAAACTATGACATAATAATAACAACAAACTGATGTCCTTATATACATAGGAATTGAGCCACCTCAGACACTAGGGCCTAGCTGTGGAACCAACCTCTGCATCCCTATAGCTACATGCCTACTATCCACCATACTGAAATGTAGCTGTTATAGAAGATATTGAGAAAATAAAATTACTACACAATCACTTTAATAAGGTACTCAATATCCAGCATTATATATTGTCAGGATCTGGGGTGCTGGGTGGGCTGACATGCACACAAACTCCAAGGTATTAGTCCAAGTATTGAGTTTTATTCACTCAAAACACTCCTTGGTACATGCAACACAACAGAAACCAAAAAAATAAATACCTGCCCGTCTGGGCTCTAACTAAACAGAAATGGGTTACCTCACCCAGAATAGGAACAAGTTCAAACAGTCAGATTGTCTTCCAGCAGTAGCAACTTTCTTTGCGGCTTTCGAGCCAAGCTCTGCCACAGTCTACTCTCCTAGCAGACTTCTTATATCCCCTTAATGAGGATAATCCCAGTCAGCTGGGTTCTCCAGAAGTGTCCACAAGGTGTGGACTGGAGGGGATGGGAATGGCAGGCCCCCACTACCAGTCTACACGCCATTCCATAAAAATCCAGCCCAGTGCACAGCACTTACCGCTCAGCAAACATAGTTGTCTGCTGAGAGCAAACGTTCTGGATTTCCCTCATCTCACGCATCTGAGCAACCTGGGTGAGATGTACATCCCTTCCAATAATTTTCTAGTCATCGGCTTACAATATGTAAAACATAAGTCCCATGTGCTCAAACATACACCCATGTACAAACATTTCCATGAATGAGTCATTTCATAGGTAAAAAAAAATTAGAATCTACACCATGTGAAATATTGATGGCAAAAACTGTATGTAAGTTTTCTATTCTTGGACTCTAATCTGTTTCTAACTATTGGTTTTGACACTCTGTCAAATGTCAGGAGTTGAACGGTAGTATCTGTGGGAGTATAAGTAATTTTGTGTTAAATTATATTTCAGATTTGAGTTTGCAAATGGTGATGGAGTAGGTATTTTACCCCCGAGGTTCTACAGAGGAATGCATATACTAATGTCAGGATAACTTAACACGCCAAACACAAATATTTTCACAAGTAAAGCATCCCTGGGAATGCACACTTAGCTCTGTTAGTGGCTCAGCTCACGTAGGTTTGAGATCTATTGGGAATAGACAGAGAGATGTGTGATACAGCTGGAGAACAGAAGGCATTTTTTTTTCTGAAGCTTATTCAAAATGATTTAGTCAAGTGATCAACTACTAAAATAGATCAAATTAAAGTGAGTTTGATTTATCATGCCTTATACAGAAATGTTATGACATCATCGCGCCTTCCTGCGCCGAGAAGCAGACTTCTTGTGTCTGTCTTCTCAGTGTTTTGTAAACTGCAGGCCTGAAGTGGCTTGCAGTTTACAAGACAGAGTCACAGCTTGAATTTTAACTAGATCGGTGTCTTGCAGATGCCGATCTAGTTAACGGTAAAGCATATATTAATGGCGACCCTGGGGTGGGCCCCACAGAGGCAGTGGGCCCAAGGCAGCCTAGGAGTAGGAGGGCAGCCTAGGCTGCGTGCGTCACATCAGGTAAATTTACCAGCTGAGCGATGTAACCTGACGGGACGCATGCAGCCCAGCTCCCCTCCATGCCACCCCTCCTAGCTGTCACGGATAGTGCTGTCTGAGGTAGCTGCCTCACTTCGGCTCATTACAGGTGCGCCCCTGCATATAGCACCAGCAACTTTATATTACAGTATTGTAACAATTACAGAAGACAGCGTAGTACAGGAGCTCTGCCCATACCAGCTAATAATTAGAGATGGAAAATTTGATCCAAATTTTCCAGAAGTTTCGGCTTCTTACAGAGCTTTCAGATGAACCTGTAAAATGGCCATCATCATGTGCAACACAAGGTAGAAGAGCATAAAGGAGAGGGTGATATGATCTGTGTGACCTAGCTTGGATTCTGGCATCATCACCTGACAGCCTCTCAGCAAATCATAAGTGGTGGGTGGAGAGGTAACAATGGTGACATCATATCAGCATATAAAATACAACACAGAGAGAAGAGCCATTTTGTGAGAGAACTATCAGGGAGAGAAGGGCACAGTCACTGCAGCTAACAGTGCCAGCACAATGATAGTGAATTAAAAAATCAACATGTCTGTAGTACTATGATACTGTAGTATTTAGAATGAAAGGAGATGCGGACTCTGGAGCATAGTGATGATATGATGCCTTGTAATATAGTTGTCAGTAGTCTAATAAGAGACATCTTATAGTCTAAATAGGTGGGGCTACTAATGGATGAATGATAAGAATTTCCTCTCCAGCCTATACAGTGGTGATGTGAATTCAGGGGACATGACCATTGATGGAGTTTCCGCCATTTTAGTTTCTGGACTACAGAACTCTGATGCCAGTGTCTTCATAAAGCTTCCCTAAATGGGTATGTGTGTATGAGTTAACCACACCCCTTAAGTGACAGAGGGGGCATGACCTCATGATTAGTTCTGATAGACAAACATTGGCTCTATCTCTTATGTATATAAAAATGAGTTTCTGTCTGTCTGTTCTTTATGTGCGACCAAACGACTGAGCCGATCCTCACCAAATTTGGTACACAGGTATATCAGGTGTCCGGGAAGATTTTAGACTGGGTCTCAGCTGTCTAGGACATACCATTCCTGAGATACAGTATTCTCAAAAAAATTACCTGCATTAGCTAATACAAGCCTGCAAGTCTTTCACTCATATTCCAACTGCCATAGACACGGTCACATGTCCCTTATCAGCCAATAGAAGCTCACAGGTGCTTAGTTTCCTCAGGCACACAGGTTTCCATAGCAACCAAGCTAATTATGACCTGTATTAGTCAATAGCAGTTCGCAGGTTCTTAAATATTCAGTCATATCAGGTGTATTAGCCAATATAAGTTCACATTTAATTTACCAGGTTTCCATAACAACACAGCCATAAATAGACTGTACCTATACTAGACTCAGTGGCGTAACTAGGAATGGCTGGGCCCCAAGGCGAACATTTGACATGGGCCCCCCCCCGGCAACCGCACCCCCACGCTCAAACCACATTCCTGCACACACTATTATGCCCCATAGTAGCCCCTACACACACTATTATGCCCCATAGTGGCCCCTGCACACAGTATTATGCCCCATAGTGGCCCCTGCATACACTATTATACCCCATAGTGGCCCCTGCACACAGTATTATGCCCCATAGTGGCCCCTTCATATAGTATTATGTGCACTCCCTGCTACCTCTTCAATGTTGGACCAGATGTCACGTGAGCCAGGCATGCGTTGTGACGCATAATGACATCAGACTGGCCCACCAACGTCTGGGACGTCACCAAGGAGGCCCAAAGCCTGCTGGAGCGCAGGAGAGGTAAGTAACAGTATTTTTCATGTTCCCTCAACTCCTCTGGGCCTCCGATCATTATACTCTGGGGTCTGAAAAGACCCCATAGTATAATGATAGCAGTGTTTGTGGGGTTCACGTCCCGCAGGCCTTACTTACCGATCCCCGCTCCTGCTCACAGCCACCTCCACAGAAGGTGAAGCGCAGGTGGCCATGAGCAGGAGCGGGGATCGTAAGTAAATAGGGCCTGTTACCTGCTGGTGTTACACCAGCAGGTAACGGCCTATTAAAAAAAAAAAACTCAGGGGCCCACCGGGACCCCTAATGTCCCGGGCCCTGTGGCAGCCGCTACCACCGCTACCCTGGTATTTACGACACTAACTGGACTGCCATACTGGATGTCAGCATTCTTATAAATTGAAACGTTTTTAAACTACTCATGCTCCCTGCAGCAAAACGCATGGCTGCTGCTCGAGTTAATGAAAACTCTCAGCAGACCCAAGCCTGTCTCCAATCTGACAAGGTATGTCACAGACAACAGTGAGCTGCTGAAACAACCCAGCAGACCCAAGCCCGTCTCCAATCAGACAAGGCATTGTCAGCCACATGCACACAACTGCACTCCATGTTTCCATAACAACCCAGCCATTTTTCTTCACTGCTGTAGGTCAGCTTTAAAGGGCCAGGGGGCTGTGGATGACACTGTTACACAAGGTCACATACACACAGCTTTACTCCAGGTTTTCCATAACAACCAATCGCAGGTTTTTCACTGATATCCAAACTGAGATACACATGATCACATGACGCTTATGGACCAATGGAAAATCACAGGTTCTTCAGTCTTGAGATACACACAGCTTTACACCAGGTTTCCATAGCAACCAAGCTATTTATGACCTGTATGAGCAGTTTGCAGGTCCTTAAATATTCAGTCATATGACATGCATCAGCCAATATAAGTTCACATTTCATTTATCAGGTTTCCATAACAACACAGCCATAAATAGACTGTACCTATACTGGACTGCCATACTGGATGTCAAGTACAAAACTGGCCAATTCTTATGGGGCCACTGCACAAACAAAAAATGAAATATACCTGGGCGAAGCCGGGTCCTTCTGCTAGTATATTATAGATATGGAGAGCCAGGTGTAACTATGGTCCCATTGGACTGTCAGTGTGCCATGCTGTAAATAGGTATGGGCACTTTTATATATGTTATGTTTTAAGGTAGCCCAATAAAGTGCTGATTTCGTGACTGAAGGCATTGTTTTATTTTATGTCCCACTCAAAGTCCTCCGGAGCTCCCTTGTGCCAGTCCCCAATGCCCCCATACCTTTAACGTTGCAGGACAGCTCCTGCTCACCGAGATTGTAGGAACTGTCCTGTTCCTATGACAGCCAGGACAGCTGACCTCAATAGCCATATAGCAATTTTTTTTTTTTTTTTTCATTTAGCCTCACATAAAAATTTTAAGCGATCCAAAACTTTACACATTCCCCACATTGGTATAAATAAAGAGTACATCTGCCCCACAAAAAAAGATGCCTTATGCAGCCCTATACATGGAAATGTATAGTGTACATACATGGAAATGTATGTATAGTGTGAGAAGTAGCGCTATCGGAAGTCTTTCCCTCCCCACTGCGGTTAGGCTGTGCAACCAACACAGACCTAAGCGGAGATCATTACACATAGAGAACTGAAATATCTTTCTGTTTGTGATATCCTCCCTCCCCCCCTGCTTATCTGTCTGTCTACAATCAATGAAATGTCTCTTACCTTGGAACATTCTTGTATATGTTGTATTTGTATTGCTTATCTTTGCTGCTGTAACACAATGAATTTCCCCATGGTGGGACTATTAAATGATTATTATTATTATTATTATTATTATTTTAAAAAAAAAGTTATGAGTGTCAGAATATGGAGACTCCTAGAAATTGTTTTTTTTTTTTCATAAAAATGAAGCCTGTAAGGACGACATAGTGTTACAGCAGGACAACAACCCAAAGTATACATCAAGATAAGTTAAGAAATAGTTCAATGACAATAAAGCGGAGGTGTTGGGTGTCAGAATATGGCGACTCCAAGAAATGTTTTTTTTTTTGCTTTTTTTTTTAAGTTTTGGAGTTTTTTAGGGGTTAAAACGTAAAATTAACTATATAAATCCCTGGAATACTACCAACCCATAGAATACAGGTGGACTGTCATTTTGGTTGCGCAGTGAACACCATAAAAATTGAGCCCTTAGGGATGACATCGTGTTCCAGCAGGGCAAGTACACAAAGCATATGTCAAGATTAGTGAATAAATGGTTCAATGACAATGAAGTAGAGGTGCTGGATTGGCCCCCACAGTCCCCAGACCTCAACCCAATCAAACCCTTGTGGGTAGAGTTGAAGAAAAAGCTGTATTCGTAACCAAATGAGTTGACCAGTATGCACCAACATTGGGAACGTGTAGAAGAAACCTGGGATCTGATTTCGGTCAAGACATGCTTGAATTTGATCAAAAGCATGCCCGGAAGGATTCAGGCAGTGTTGAAAGTCAAAGGTGGATTTAAAAAATACTAACAAAATAACAAAAATAAAAAATTGGATTTTTAGGAACAAAACAGTAACAATGCAGTTACATAACAAGAATCTGCATAACTAAGCATATGCTAAATAGTTGCAAGTCAAATTTATGTATGAGATAGCCAAGATGATTGTCTATAAAATGATGGTAGTCTCATATTTGAAACTGTAATGGATGGTGAGATATGGAGCCTGAAAGTCAAAAGTTCTAAACATTGTTACCCTTTTGCTCGCCAGTGTATTTGAAGGTATTCTAAAATATGCACTACAAGAGTACAAGAGCTTGTACAACTTGGAAAAAGACAGGTTAGAGGTCATCTGATTTACATATACAAATATATGAATGGTCAGTATAAAGAAGTATACAGAGGACCAGGTGCATTCTTTACAGATGGAAGAAAGGTGGTTTAAAGGGGTTTTCCGGGCAAAAAAAATAATCATTAAAAAAAAAGCTCTGTTAGCGCTATCATTGGGTTAATAAGTGCACCCAAATACCTTTAGCAGTGTTTTGAGTGATTTCTGGCTTTCTATGGGAGCTCCTGGTATCCTCTGCATTTGTTTACATGGGTAGCTTCCTGCTGTCTTAGCCTACAACTACCATGATGCATTGCAGTTCACTCAGATTCCCCCCTCTCACTTCCTCCTTCACAACCCTCCCATTTCCCTAGCTAGCCTGTGGACTACTAGCCCTATCTACCTAGCTAGCTAACTAACTCAGTCCCCCAACCCCCTCCCCACCCCATCATACTTACCTGTCTGCTCGTCCTGGAGTTGAATTTTGTCGGTGCCACTGTCCCCTCTTCTACCCGCACCTAGGAGCTGGAGCCTGCGCAATAGAATACCAGCAGAAGCGAAGAGAAGCAGCGGGCCTACCACACATGCGCAATAGAATGCTGCTTCTCTTCGCTTCTGCTGGTGTTCTATTGCGCAGGCGCCAGCTCCGGATCCCTTGTGAAGGAAGCAATGCCCAGCAGAAGAAGAGGACGTGAGCATTGGTAAGTATAATGGGGACAGTGGTGGGGGTGGGGGGTAGAGGAGTACTGGTGACCTCCCGTCTCTGGAAACAGGGAAACGGAACATCACCAGGAAATCAGAAAATGTTCCTGGGGCGGTCACTTATTGGTAAATATACATTTTTTTTAAAGGGAGTAAATTAGAAGTTAGGCAGGGGGAGGGGGTTTAGCTTAGTGTTAAAGTTTTAGTTTATGCCGAACAACCCCATTAAGCATCTGCATAGGAAGGGGAACATTACAGTTAGAATTGTAAAACCATGGGATACCCAAGAGTCAGCAATAGCAGATATCATATTTGTATTTAAAAAAGAGTAAGAAGGTTATCTAATAAAAAAAAATATATTGGGGGTTACAATTAATCTAACTATAAATGATAGGTAATGGAGTTTTGGAGTGGAGAGGTTGATTCAGGGATTTATCCTTATTTCCAAATTTGGAGTCAGGATGTTAGGGTCTTGCCAGACGTACCAATACCCTCACACTACTGCAGGGGACTGGAAGGAAGGACAGAGACAAGTGAGTCCTAATCTCACCCCAGCCACTGTCCCTTCCTATTGCCTCAGTTTACCCTAAACGGTAAAAGGACAACCTGAAGACGAGCCCTATACTGAGTAAAGTGATAACACAGAACACAGACAGAACAAACGACAAAAAGGGAGGTCAGAAAGCCAAGGGTACGGTAACAGACGAGCAATGCAGTACAGAATCAAAATCCAAGAGAATAGTCAAAAGTCAAGGCCAGAGGTCAGGAATACAAATACAAGTAACAAAACAGCAAGGCATAATAGCCAGAACACAAGAAGCAATAACCAGCGACCATGTGAGGGCTGACAACCTGTTTATAGAAAGTCTGGGCCAGCCCCAGACTGGATTGGTAGACAGGCTGTCAATCACACAGGCAAGGCTGAGATTAACTATTAGTGGGACAGAGAAAACCAAGGTGAAGGAAACGAGTGTGGCAGAAAATCAATTACATTGTCTAGGACAGTGTTCAGACTGAGCAACAAGAAACCTACGCAAGGAATCAAACTGAACACGCCTCCTTCGCCGCAGCGTGCGAGCGGAGGGTGGCGCAGAGACCCGAACAGGCAGAGACGTTACACAGGAAGGAATTTTTCCCCTAATATGGTGTAACTGATGACCACCTCATTGGGGTTATCCAACCTTAATAATTATGGACTATTTTGTACTTGGTGACAGGTCCTTTTTATGTCTTGAAAGCGCATTTTACACATCAGGACAATTATTACAGTTACAGTACCACCTAGTCCATGATCCAAATACAAACTAACCTAGTTCAACTATGTAATCCTTAAAACTGTTGCTACTCTTTTTGCATTGCAATGTGTTTCCATAAATACTGACTGCGTGACTGGCTGATTTTTATTTTCTGTATGCGCAATTGGTTGGTCAACATTTTGGACCCTTTTTTGTCACTTTAGTCATCAATTTTGCACTGTATATTCTATTGGATAGGGTTCTATACAATTTAATACTAAGGCAATACTAAGGCAACACAGGTCAATAGAACATTGTCAGGATTCCCAATTCAGCTGCTATACAGTACATTGAAGGTTACCGTGTCGACCTGGGAAGCTTCTGTAGTTTCAGAAATTTCCTGGGCTTGTCCAATTAGCGACTGAGGAGGCATATATAAGACCCCTGACTACCAAAAATAAGGTTATAGAGACCTCACGTATAGAAAAATAATAACAATATTTATTCATGTAAAATACAATAAATATTCATATATATATAAACAAAGAGAATGTGCAAACAAGTACGCAGCTGGAAAAAACGTATGCAGTACCAATGAACCCCACCCCTCCCAAGTGAAAACTGATGATGAAAAATAGTCCAGAATAAAATGTAATTGGACTAAAAATAATAGTAATAATTATGTGTCAATAATATTAATAGATGTTCCAGTAATAGACATGCAGGAACCACTACTATATTATACTATACTATCAAGTCCTTTAGCTATCCAGCCCATATAAAGATATTATAAATAACAAAATAAATAATACTGGCTAATATAAGTAGCAAAGTGAGAAGTCACGGTTATAACCGAAGTATAATAACATAAGCCAGAGATAATAGGAACAAGTGTATATAGCCCAGCTAAATAGCAATATAAACTGGAGCCATAGACACAATACCAACTAGGGTTGAAATAAATGCACATAGTATAAACCCTTGTAGGTACACTGCTATAGATTTACATACCGGTAGTCATGATGGCACAGGAACAATTACATCAACGAAGAGAACCCACAGGGAGGGAAAAGCGCTACGACCGACGCGCGTTTTGCCACTAAATGGCTTCGTCAGGAGGCAACATGGTAACATAAATGGGGTATATATATATCAGACATAAACATGTTCACCTGTGGCATAAAAGCTGTCTATTCCTGCGTATAACATGCCCAGATACTGAGGAACATCCAGGGCGTCTTGCGCGATGACATCACCACGCATGCGTAACGTGATGACGTCATCGCGCATAGGGAGAAAGGGATCGAAAACTCCGCCTGCGCACGCGCACACACAGTGGAGTAAAATCCCATTGAAAAGAAATAATAGGTCACGGGAGGTCCCACGCTCATGCGCATAACATGGGACAAAAATAGAACAAATAATAATGAACTAAGTGTGCCATACAACGTGCACAAGGAAACAATGTGATGTGATATATAAAACCCCTGCTTCCTGACCCAGGTTGCTGACCAATTTAGTTGCTCTAATTTGGCTTTACTTGATCGTGTGTATTGGATTGCTTTACTGACCCTCGGCTTCTTCTTTGGATTATTAGTTTGCCTGCTGATCCTGCCATTGACGTACCCATTAGGATTTGATCCTTAACTTTCTATTGGCTATTGCTTTTGTATCCTGATTCTCCTGTTTTTGATCTACTCTGTAAGTTAGTTGTGGGTTCTGGTTTGGTTTCAGTTAGTGCAGCATTTATTTCCTGTACAGTTTTTGGTTGTGATAATTTGGACATCCAAATTCAGCAAAGCCCATCTGGCCTTGCCACTGGTGAAGGTGTTTGGGGCTCTGTCTCTATCTCGCAGTGCTGCGCTGGTTTTAAATAGCTTGTTGTTCTGTTCGCTGTTATCAGCCAGTTTCTGCTTTTGGTGTAATTTTCCTTTGCATCTCAACCATAACAAACATAATGCACTGTTTAAAGAGAGTCTGTTACTAGAACCCAGCATATCAACCCATCCCTGCAGATAGGTTAGGGTCACCTGAATCAAATAGTGAATAGGTTCCTCCATTGCCGAGATATCACTTGTTTTGTCAATATGCAAATGAGCTCTTTGAAGGTGTTGCTGTTGCTCCAAAGAGGTAAGCAGCCAAGAGCTCATTTTCACATTGACAAAAAAAGGTTATACCTACACTGTTTGATTCAGGTGACCACAACCTATGTGTGGGGCTGGGTTGATATGCTGGGTTCTGGTGACAGACTCCCTTTAAGTTAAGGGAGTATTCCCGTCTCAAGGATCCTATCTATACTGCTACCTTATGTAAATTGAAGAGTTTTCCTAAAATATGCTTATTGCTTTGTTTTCCTGCTATGGGAAATGATATCTCCCATTGTTTACACAGTGTTTCTATAGTGCTGGACCTGTGTGATAAGCAGGACAAGTGACATCATTCACTTCTCTCAGTTATCTATAGCTCTGGTGTTCAGCTAATTGCAGCTTGCTGATAAAGCCCTGTTATCTCTCTATGTAAACACACAGATAACACTGAGTTGTTCTCTAGAAGCATGTGTATATTATTTGATCTGCATTTATATTAGATTTCTGGTAATCATAATAAGTATTGTAATACTTCATAGTATCCTGTTCAGCAAGCTGGGGGGGATACAGGAAGTGATAAGAAGAGACAGCAGGCAAAGCTGCTGAAGCATGGAGATGGGAAAACCCCTTTAAGGGCAGTATTAGGGAACACATTATATAGTAATGCAGGGGCGTAACTACCGGGGTAGCAGTGTTAGCGACTGCCACAGGGCCCGGAACATTACGGGGCCCGGAGCACTGTGGCAGTCGCTACCGCGAACCCCACAATCACTGCTATCGTTATACTCCGGGGGTCTTTTGAGACCCCGGAGTATAACGATCGGGGCCCAGGGGAGGTGAGCGAACATAAAAAACACTGTAACTCACCTATCCGCCGCTCCGCAGGCTTCGGGCCTGTTTGGTGACGTCCCAGACGTCAGCCGACGTCATTATGCGTCGCGACGCCGGCCTGGATCGCGCGAGATCCGGTCCGACATTGAAGATGGCCGAAGTAGCGCACGGGGAGTGCACCGGAGCGAGGAAGAGGTAAGTTGCAGTGTTTTCTATGTTTCTCTCCTCCCCTGGGTCTCCGATCATTATACTCTGGGGTCTGAAAAGACCCCAGAGTATAATAATCGTTCATGGGTGGTCCACTATGGGGCATGATACTGTGTGCAGGGGCCACTATGGGGCAAACTACTGTGTGCAGGCGCCACTATGGGGCAAAGTACTGTGTGCAGGGGCCACTATGGGGCAAACTACTGTGTGCAGGGGCCACTATGGGGCAAACTACTGTGTGCTGGGGCCACTATGGGGCAAACTACTGTGTGCTGGGGCCACTATGGGGCAAACTACTGTGTGCAGGGGTCACTATGGGGCATAATATTGTGTGCAGGGGCCACTATGCTGCATAATACCATTTCCATGGGCCACTATGGGGCATAATACCGTGTGCAGGGGCCACTATGGGGCATAATACCGTGTTCAGGGGCCACTATGGGACATAATACCGTGTATAGGGGCCACTATGGGGCATAATAGTGTGCGCAGGAATGCGGTTTGTGTGTGTGGGGGGGTTGGGGGCGGCGGTTTGGGGGGATTGGGGGCGGCGGCTTTGGGGGGTTGGGGCGGCGGCTTGGGGGGGCCCCATGTCAAATGTTCGCCTTGGGGCCCAGCCATTCCTAGTTACGCCACTGTAGTAATGTATACATTGCATAATGTAATTCAAAGTTCACATTACATAGTAACAAATGGTTTGTTTTGTGGTGTGGAACTAAATCAGAAACATCTGTATAGTTTTATTTTAATAGATTCGCTAAACTTTTATTTATACATCTAATTTTGGTAATAAGGATTGGCTATGCTTATACAGAACTGAACCTAGAAACATTTACTCTGGTAAGGAATCAAATAACCATCATCACTCTAAAGACGCATAAAGCCCTTTAAGATGGTCTAGTCACAAGAGAGTAATGAGGATGTTTGAAAGGAACCCGCAAATAAAACTGCAGACAGTATCACAAGTCCTTGTGACATCCTGAGTCTTGAAACACATGAAGTATTCAGGATGGCATTTCTAGTCTTTTTATTAGTACTATTTAGCTCAACAACCTTGTGGTTATGGGTAAAAAACTGTATCTTCTATTTTACACTTTTAATAGATTGTTAAAACTAACTTCCATGGGACACCTAACACCTATATGCATTTAAAGGTTTGGACAGTCTTTCTTGTTGCAGATGTACACTATTATCACACGCATTAAATTCATCAGGGTTTCTAAGCATTTTCCTTCAAGCCATACCTGAATTAAAAACAAGGACATGGGGAAAAAATGACAATATAATCTGTACAATCTGTACTAATATGTTAGATATGCATATATGTTAAATTTGGGATTAGTTGGAATATATATAAAAGTAAATCAAATATATCATATAACGTTTCTGAATGATGAAGAAAAACTGGCACTGTGTTGACTGAATCAACCAACATTTGCTTTCTCATCAGTGATGTCAGCTTCCTTTTCAGTATGTGCTGTGCACATACCAAACTCATTGCAGCATCATTTTACTGTAAATGCAGAGCCCTAGAAAATTGTACACATGTCCAAAAATTAATATTCAGTCTAAGTACATGAGCAATAGGTATTTATATTAGTATATGTGCAATTGGAACTAAAGTACAGCTGGGGACAGGATAGATATATGATTTATAATCAGATTTCACCTAAGTCCATTAGTTCCTTTTTGTTGGTAAATGCCCCTCACCCAACATAATAATAATAATATATATATATATACACACACGTGGACAAAATTGTTGGTACCCCTCGTTTAATGAAAGAAAAACCCACAATGGTCATAGAAATAACTTCAATATGGCAAAAGTAATAATATAGAAAAATTCTATGAAAATGAACAAATGAAAGACAGACATTGCTTTTCAACCATGCTTCAACAGAATTTTAAAAAAAAGAAAACTCATGAAACAGGCCTGGACAGAAATGATGGTATCCTTAACTTAATATTTTGTTGCACAACCTTTTGAGGCAATCACTGCAATCAAACGATTCCTGTAACTGTCAATGAGACTTCTGCACCTCTCAACAGGTATTTTGGCCCCCTCCTCATGAGCAAACTGCTCCAGTTGTCTCAGGTTTGAAGGGTGCCTTTTCCTGACGGCATGTTTCAGCTCCTTCCAAAGGTGCTCAATAGGATTTAGGTCAGGGCTCATAGAAGGCCACTTCAGAGTAGTCCAATGTTTTCCTCTTAGCCATTCTTGGGTGTTTTTAGCTGTGTGCTTTGGGTCATTATCCTGTTCCAAGACCCATGACCTGCGACTGAGACCAAGCTTTCTGACACTGGGCAGCACATTTCTCTCTAGAATCCCTTGATAGCCTTGAGATTTCATTGTACCCTGCACAGATTCAAGACACCCTGTGCCAGATGCAGCAAAGCAAAGTAGTATAATGTTGTACCGTGTTAGCCATAGAAATTAGTGGAATAGTGAAGAAATCAGGCGATACCTTTTAGAGTCTAACTTAGTATATTTGATAGTAAGCTTTCGAGAGTGCTAGCTCTCTTCTTCAGACATGGTGTAATACAAGAGACTGAAAATTCACACTATTTATACACATACAAGACTTGAATCTTCAAAGGATCTTGGAATAACAAAATCCAATATAGGTAGAGAAGTTATTTACAACAGGTCAGGAAATAAACAGTCTGGAAAATTTGTGGGGCGTGACAGAGGGATCTGTTATCTGTTTGCAATCAGGTGGTAATTCTCAAAAGCTTACTATCAAATATACTCAGTTAGACTCTAAAAGGTATCGCCTGATTTCTTCACTCTTCCATCTCTGGTTGTAGGGCAGAGCAGTGGTCACTGTTCTGTATCTGGTGTGAAGTGGCTTAATAAACCCTCCATGCTCCAATATGGTGCCTGTAACATGAAGCTGAACACTGATAGTTCAGCTTCATGTTCTCACCCTGCGCTTCTCATAGAGAACAGAGTAGGGTTGCTTTACTAGTGTTACTGAACTGTCACACAGCATACCTTATGATCGGACAGATTGTGAAAGGGCAATGACTATGTGGTCAATACAGCTCGAAATGTGTAAGCAAGTTTCCATTTCACCCCATGGATTTTAATTAATGGAATAAAAGTGATGGTTACCTTTACCTAGTTTAAAGAGGTAAGAGGATCTTTCACCACCTCCATCCGTTCAAGTTCTTAGAATCTATTAATAGGCATGGGTGCACTGATTTCAGCACAGTTAGAATTTTTTTCTCTAGCCCTCACCATTCCTGAGCAATCAGTAGTTTTTATGCCTGATGTACTGTTTATGCTCTGTAGTGTCAGAAGGGCAGTGTCAGGAGGGGGGTGTGATTCAGAGCCCCATTCAGAAGCAGCCAGTGTCAGAGCTTAGAATCACATCCCTTGCCTGCTCCTGCCTGACACCGCCCTTCTGATAGTACAGAGCCTAAATAATGTCAGACACCAAAACTAACATTCATTGATTAGGAACGGTAGGAACTAGAGAAAAAATTGCAACTGTGCCAGAATCAGAAACTGTGGTAAGGAGCTGGATTTGTTGGAGGTGGTGAAAGGTTCTCTTTAACAGCAACTGCACTGGTGCAACTGCTAACGAAAAATGATTATGCATAGCATGTATCTTGATTGTGGGCTAGTTTGTTGTTTACACATACAAATATTACATGGAAATTTTTAAAGGAAAATATTCTTGAAGAACTACTATTGCCTGTAGTATGATTGTCTTTTAGATCACAGATCCACTGCAATTAACCCCTTCCCGACATCCGCCGTAATAGTACGGCGGATGTTGAGTACAGTAATACCTCGTACATTCGCGAGGTTAGGGTCCAGAACCGGTCGCGGATCGCGAGGAATCGCGAATGTTTGGTACAAGCGCTTAGAAGCGCTTACAATGCCGATTTCTAATGTTTAACCCCTAAATATCAATAAACTTTACCCTACAGTACTGTACAGTATACTAAAGTATACTGTACAGTACTGTATATTAATACATTCATTCATTTTTCTTATACACTCACAGTAAAATGAAACTAATTACCGGGTACGTAACGAACAGGACGCTACTACCCAATAGCGAAGGTGTTTTTTTTTATAAAATTTCACAGATCTGAGAAAAAAGAGCAATATCTATATATGTTAGTTGTCAAAAAAATATCGCGAATCTGTGAATTCGCAAATTCGGAAACGCGAGTGTACGAGGTATTACTGTATTTAAATATACAGCAGAGAACTGGCGCTAATGCCCACGATTAGTGCCCTCAGAGGCGTCGCCATTTTGCCAGGGATCGTCGGCACTTGGGCTCCCAGGCTTGTCTGCATTACCTTCTATTACAGGCTGAATAGAGCAGTCTGCAATAGAAGTGCTGATATATTGCAATGCATTAGCATTTATAATGCATTGCGTTAGTGATCAGACACCCTGAGATTCAAGACCCCTAGGGGGTCTAATAAATGCAATAAAAAAAAAAAAATAGATATATATTAAAAATTCAAATCACCCCCCCCCCTTTCCTTAGAACACATATAAAAGTACTTCAATACTGTAAAACACATACACATTAGGTATCCCTGTGTCCAAAAATGCCCGATCTACAAACCTAAAAATATTTTTCCTGTACGGTGAACAAAGAATCGGGAAAAAAAAAAATCTAAAGTACCGTACTGCTGTTTTATCGCTGTTTTGACTCTCATAAAAATTTGAATAAAAAGTGATCAAAGCAATAGACATTCCCCAAAATGGTATAAGTAAAAAGTACGCCCTATGCATCTCTGTACACAGAAATATAAAAAAGTTATGGGTGTCAGAATATGATGGCTTTTAGAAAAAAAAAGTTTTTTGCAAAGTTTTAGATTTTTGTTAAGGGGTTAAAATGTAAATAAAACTATATAAATTCGGTATCCCCGGAATTGTACGAAACAGAATACAGGTGACATGTCATTTTGGCTGCAGAGTGAACGCTGTAAAAACGAATCCCATAAGAAATTCACACAAATGCACTTTTTCTCCAATTCCACCCAATTATGAATTATTTTCCAACTTCCCAGTACATTGTGCAGAATAATAAATGGTACCATTATGAAGAACAATTTGTCCTGCAAACATTAAGCCCTCATATGGCTCTGTGAATAGAAACATAAAAAAGTTATGGGGTTTGCAAGTCAAAAACGAAAATCTAAAAATGTCACCGGCAGGAAGGGGTTAAATAAGCCAGGTAAATGCACTGGTAAATTGTATTCACATCAATCGTAAATTTCACAAATGAATTTAAGTTTATACAAGTCTGCCAGGAAATAATAATCCCAAGTATGATCTGTTGCATCAATTGAGAAATCTATATTGTGTTGCCTAATCCCGTGTAATAAATAAATAGCCTTATAACCACTAGTTTCTCATTTGGACATATTGAACATGAACCTATGAACAGATAAACTTTTGTTCATCCTTAGGTCAATAGACAATGGGGATGTGTCATAGACAGACGTTAGTTATTATAACAACCACACTATTAACTCCCTAGATATTCTGTTTAGGCTGCATAATTCTTAAGATCCCACAGGAATACACTTTAAATATTTAACTTCTTGCCTTGTTTAACTTATACACTTGTTTATTTAGGGGATAGCAAAGTCTGTCTATATTCTGCCCACATTTTTATTGTGCCAAATACATGGGTGGTACAGTTTGCAATATTACAATCTTTTTTTTGGTGCAAGTACTGTTTTACAAAGAAAAGAGAAAGAGGAGGAGGGGGGAGAAATCATGAAGGTTTCATCCTAGGGGATGAACACACTACTGTTGTTAATATCCGTTACTGTCTTCTGTCATGTTTGTTTACTTGCAAGCACAACTTTTTCTTCCGTCAGAAAACTAAAAAACTGTTCCGTCTGCATCTGTCATTTAATGTCCATTGCTGTCATCGTGTGATGGATGAGAGCAACGGACATTAATACAGTAGTGTGAACATACCCTTAAACAGCTTTTTTACATATACATGACTAACAATAATATAACAAAAATGCAGATTGTTCACTGTTTTATGTGTACAATTCTTGAGCAAATGTATGTATTAAAATTGCTGCAGATAAAAAAAGGACAAACTGCCTATGCACCATTTTTAACTTAAAGTGAGTCTGTCACCAAAAACCAGCATATCAACCGAGCCCCGCAAAATGATAGGTTAGGGTCACCTGAATCAGTTTTTTTCCCTTGTTTTTTTTAATTTTTATTTTTGTTTACTATAGCTCCAACATTTTCCGCAGTGCTTTTACAGACATTGTCAGACGCTGTCCCATATAGGGCTCACAATCTACATTCCCTATCAGTATGTCTTTGGAGTGTGGGATTAAACCCACACAAACATGGGGAGAACATACAAACTCCTTGCAGGTGTTGTCCTTGGTTGGATTTGAACCTAGTACACTGAGACACAGAGCAAATAGGTGCCTCCATTGCCAAGATATTGCTGCTTTTGTCAAGATGCAATTTAGCTCTTTGGATCAACAAGGGCATTGCTACTCACTCACAACTCATTAGCATAATGAAAAAAAAGCACTGGTTCACAAGGGGAAAACACTGTTTGACTTAGTTGACCCTAACCTATCTATCTGCAGGGGTTGATATGCTGTGTTCTGGTGACAGACTTCCTTTAAAAGAATACATATGAACTAAGCGATAGTTAATTTATCATTAAAGGTAATTTGTCAGATAAACTGCAATTTTACAGATTTTCATCTTCATTCCCAAGAAAATCAACCTTTATCCATTTTATGAATTAGCTTGGAAGTCCCATGAAGGTGGTCCCATTCCCTGGTCTTGCTTCCAAGTCCTACTTAACATCTTCCTTGTGCTCTGATTGACAGCGAGTGCCTACATTTCAGTCACTGTGGCCCATGACACTGGTGCTGTCAATCAGAGCACAGCAAGAGGTGTTAGGAAGGGCGTACAAGTAATACCTAGAGCACTTGTATGGAAAAGGAAGGGACTGCTCTTGTGGTGCCTCCAATCTAATTTGCATAATGGATAAAGGTTGACTTTCTTGAGGTTGAACAGCGAAAAAGACATCTGCAGATATATTGCTAAATGCCCTTCCAAGTTCTGGGAGTTGTTTGTTAGGGTTAAATCAACTGACAGGCTCCCTTTAAGAGTCATCAATTGAATATCTGTGGGGGTCCCTGAACACCGCTTATGATTCACAGGCCACATGATGTCTTGTTCATTGGTCTCATGGCCTGATCCCAGTTCAGTCTCATTCAAGTGAATGGGCTGAGCTGTGATACCAAACACAGCCTCTACACAAATGTATGGAGCT
This sequence comes from Leptodactylus fallax, assembly GCA_947044405.1. Lineage (NCBI taxonomy): Eukaryota > Metazoa > Chordata > Amphibia > Anura > Leptodactylidae > Leptodactylus > Leptodactylus fallax. The sequence goes on from CAMRHE010000036.1 coordinate 7,493,715, forward strand.
GTATTTGCTAAAAACACTCACCAGAACACTGCAGCCTTTTCAGACAACTGATCAGAAGTCCTGGATGTCAGATCCCTGTCAATCTTCAATTGATGATCTATCCTAAGGATAGGTCACCTATTAAAAAGCCTGGGAGTTCTCCTTAAAGTTCCAAACACATCAGACACCACTCTCTGCCTCATGGTGAGTCTGTCACAATCTAATTTTTAGCAACTAAACACAGACATTGGTTATTTATGAGTAGTGATAAAATAATTTGGCCAGTGTGAAAGAAAAAACATCAGTAATGAAGGATAAAAATGAAGGATAAATCAATTATGCAACCATAAAAAAATAACTTTGTTGCATGCATCTGTTTTGTAAGAACTTTGCTAGGTATTAAAGCTAATCCTTACATAATTGTGTGACAGTCCTCCTTGCCGGCTCCAATAACCATGATGGAAATGTAACATAATTACATAGTACAGTCAAAAAAAACACATATGTCCATCAAGTTTCACCAGGGGATTGAAAAGGGCATGACGGAAGAAACAAGTATTCTATACATTTTCATAAGCATCACTGCTATTTTGCTCTAAAAAGACATCTAAGCTGTGGCTGTTGTGACCTGCTCCTGCGGTAGGCTATTCCATAGATTCACAGTACTTACAGTAAAGAAGCCTTTTCACCTCTGGAGATTAGACCTTTTTCCCTCCAGCCGGAAGAAGTGCCCCCTTATCTTTTGAGGGGATTTTAAATGAAACAGCTTTTTTTTCTAGCAAATCCCATCCACACATTGCGGGAAAATACTTGCAGCGAATACAGTATGCTGCGATTTCCAAAACCGTTGTGGTTTTGGAAATCACAGCATGTCAGTTATACCTACAGAAACGCCACCGGTTTCCCTATAGGTATAATTGATGCAGAAAGTCTGCAGAGGAAACTTCTGCAGGCTTTCTGTGAAGAGCACTGCAGGAAAAACTGTGATGCGTTGCTGCGGCGGTTTTTCCCACAGCGCTTTTTGCTGCGGCCCGCTACCTGGGGTCTTAGCCTTAAACTCTCCTCATAACTGAGGTCCTCCATGCCCCTTATCAATTTGTTGTGGCCCTCTGTTGAACTTTTTCCAACTCTAGAACATTCGTTGCATGTGCCCAGAACTGAAATGCATATTCCAGATGGGTTCGAACCAATAATTTATAAAGTGGTAATATTACATCCCTGTCCCTCAAGTTCATACACCTTTTAGGCTAAGACCCCATGTTGTGGAAAACCTGATGTTTTGTTTCAAATTTTGCCAAAGCCAGAAGTGCATTAAGCAGAAGTGAGAAGTATAAGTGGTTCCTTTGTAATTCCCATTCCTTTTGTAGCCACTCCTGGGTTTGACTAAAAAAAAGACAGCAAAAGATGAAACATAAAAAGCAGATTTTCCGTAACATGTGTGTCAGACTTTAATACATGACAATATCATCCTGGCCTTCAAAGTCTACAAGTACTCCCAGGTCCTTCTCAACCCGTGACTCTCCCAGCTTTGCTCCCCCTAGGATATATGTTGCATGCAGAATAGTTTTAGTCAGATACATAACTTTACATTTATCCACATTGAACTTCATTTGCAAAGTGAATGCCCAAACACTCAGTCTGTCCACATCTGCTTGTAAGCTATGCACATTCTCCATAGACTGTACTGTGCTACATAGCTTGGTGTCATTTGCTAAAATAGAGACATTGCTATTAATATCATCTTCTGTATCATTAATAAATAAGTTAAATAACAACGGACCTAGCACTGAGCCCTGGGGTACACCACTACAGGACCAGGCTGAGCTGCACTCATTGATCACAACTCTCTGGATATCATCCTTTAACCAGTTTTCAAACCAATTACAAACTATATTTTCCAAGCCAATGGATCTAATTTTATCCATTAAACGTCTATGAGAGACAGTGTCAAATGCCTTTGCAAATTCCAGGAATGCTATATCCACAGCTTCCCCTCTGTCCACACTTCTACTCACTTCTAATGTATATGTGATCCCAGGCTCGGACTGGCCTACAGGGGAGCAGGTGACTTCCCCAGTGGGTTCCTAAGCCAGAGGGACCCCTGAGCAGGGGCAGGCCCCATGCACTCTTATCCCCTACATGAGCAGTGCATGACTCGCTGTACACTCACTGTCCTACATACAGAAAGGCAGCATACAGCACGTCAGCCAGTCTATGCATCCATTTAATAAACTGAGTAGATGATTTATTTAGTTTATTATTATAAAGATGCTGGGATGACATCTAGACACAGGTAGTCTCACCTTAGCAACATTGCTTCAGGGGCCTCAAGTACCAATAATCTTGCTGCTGCCTGAGACTTGCTTCTAAGAGTGTTCTAATTCAAGGTAAGAGTCAGTCAAGAGGCTACTGAAATGGCTTATAGGACAGTCTTAGGCAAAGACTAGGCAGTAGGCTACTAGGATTTTGATGAAAGGTCCATAACTAACAGCCTCTGCCATTATTGATTTGTAGAATTTCCAAGTCAACTATCTCACTATCCTCTCAGGTGAGTTTCTAGTCCTATGTTGAAGTCATTAAGACGTTACAGGAAATGAAGCAGTGGTTATTGGATGATGAGCCAGTAAACAATAATGTAAATAAAGGAGAAGAAAGTTTACAATTTCTAAATGAAAAAAGTTAAATAGATCTGTTACTTCTATAAGTAACTTAACCTTTTGCTCAGACATAACCAGTAAATGAAATAACTAATGCCCCTAATTTCCCAGATGATACACTAGTCAGCAGTCTTGTCGGTCTCTGTTGACTACATTGGTCATTGACCCCCAGTGGTTCGATGAAGCCACTTATTGTATTTTGCTTAGTATGATCTCATCTACATGCCTATTCTGTAGACTTTAAGGTGCTCCTAGCGCTGGACCTTCAGATGTGCTTCAATAAATTATTTTTGCAGGCTGATAAAAAGGTATAGTTTAAATGGCCCTTGGTGCCTACTTTCCTAGTCTTCAAGGGAATTATATAAGTAATACTGCTAGCCCCTATTAAACAGAATCTATACTCCTCATTATCCTCCAGTAAATCATCATCTGTATTGCCCTCTAGTCACCAGTAAATTAGATCTGTATTGCACATTAGCAGCATGTGTTGTATTTCTATCACCATAATAAGCTCTACAGAGAGGTACTATGAAGATATTTCACATAATATGGGTTATTTCAGATTTTACATGAGTAGTGTCAAAGGATTGCTTGGATTAATATATGTGACAAAATTTTGCCACTCCAAGGGTTCCTAGGACTCTCACACCTTTTAAACTCTTTAGAGACAGACTCAGCAGTATGAAAGTGACACGAACAGAAAAGGCTATGGGTAAATGGATGGTAGCCGGTGGTAACAAAATAGCATGTTTAATAACATACCGAGCTGTTGGAGTTTTTACCTTTATTTTAAATTAAAAAAACAATCAAGATGCTTATAAATGTTTACACACACAGTGCTATTGGAAGAAGCCAATGGCCTTTATAAACGCTTCAAAAATTGTTCTTTTTGTGGAGTAGCAAAAGGTTCGGTTTTGAAAAGTGAGGAAGCATTGGCTTCTTTTAATTTTATTACTCTGGAGGAGGGGGAATGTGCTGAAGACTTGATTAGGCTAAGGCCCATGTTGCAGAAACACAGCATGTTTGGGGGGGTGGGGAAGAGCTGCAGTATGTTAATTTTAGCTGCAGAATCACAAGTGTTTTCCATATAGATTTTATAAGGGAAGAAAAGCAGCTAAAAAAGATGCAGCAAAAAGTAAGTGAAAAACGATGTCACAAAAATACAATGCGTTTTCACAGCTTTTTTTCTGCAGCATTTCGCTATGTGGGGCTTTAGTATTACTGTATTACTGTCATCATTATCTTGCTTTGACTGAGATCATGAGTGAGCCATATACTGCAAAACTTAATCTACATATTATATAATTTTATGCAGGCACTGGCCAACTGTAGTCTGGATGAACTAACAGCGCTCACCAGGCATCATCAGGAGTTTCGGGCGTGCAGCATGATGCTACTTACAGAGACTTGGCTCACTGAAGTTACTCCTCACCCTCTGGTCTCCTTGGATGGTTTTAAACTCCTTCGGGCAGACAGGACAAGGGAGAGCGGTAAGAGGAAAGGAGGAGGGATGGCAATGTTTGTGAATAATAGATGGTGTAATCCTAGGCACATTGTGATTAAGGAGCAAACTTGCTGTAAGGACATTGAACTATTAGCTGTGAGCATGAGACCTTTCTATCTACCAAGGGAACTATCACATGTCATCGTGATAGCTGCATATGTCCCCCCCTCTGCGAAAGCTGACACTGCCTGCGAGGTCCTACAAGCCACGCTGAGCCAGTTACAGTTAAAACATCCCCAGGCCCTCTTTCTTCTGTCGGGTGATTTCAACCATGCCTCTCCATCATCCACACTGCCCAGTTTCACACAGTATGTAACCTGCCACACAAGAGACAACAAAACACTGGACTTGTTCTTTGCCAACGGGAGGGAGGCATATAACTCATCAGCCCTACCGCCCCTGGGGAGATCGGATCACAACCTAGTGCATCTCCGACCTGTGTACAAGCCACTTGTACGTAGAGAACCAGCTGTCACCCGCACAGTGAGGATATGGTCCGAGGAGAGTGATGAGGCTCTGAGGGATTGTTTTGACACAACCGCATGGGAAGTGCTGCAGGATTCTTATGGAGAAGATATAGAAGGACTCACACACTGCATAACAGACTACATTAATTTTTGTGTGGACAACACAGTACCCACAAAAGTGGTGAGGTGTTTCTCCAACAACAAACCATGGATTAACTCTGATATAAAAACACTACTTAAGGATAAAAAGATGGCATTCAGGACAAGAGATAAGGAGGGGTTGAGGGAAGTACAAAAGGAGCTGAGGCATCAAATCAGGCAGGGAAAAGCCAGTTATAAAGAAAAAATGGAAAAGCAAATGGAAAGAAAAGACATAAGGGGGGGTCTGGGAGGGGCTTAAGTCAATTTCGGGTCATAAACAGTCTGTCTGCCAGATTGAGGCAGATGTTAATTGGCTTAATGAACTAGACCTATTCTTCAACAGATTTGATCACACCAGCTCCTCCCACCCCAGCATGTCCTTCAGCTCCCCCCACCACAATGACTTCTCCCCATGCGGCCACTTCCCAACAGACCAGTAAATCCAGAAATCCATCTTTATCTGGCCACAGTCTGACCTTCACACGGGCCCAGGTGAGGAAGGAGATGAAAAAGATCAAGGCGAGGAAAGCCGCAGGGCCAGATGACATCAGTGCAAGGCTAATTAAGACTTGCGGGGACCAGCTGTGTGGTATAATTACATATATGTATAATATGAGCCTGAGGCAGGAAATAGTCCCTGAATTATGGAAATCTTCTTGTGTGGTACCAGTTCCAAAGAAACCCCGCCCTATGGACCTCAATGACTACAGACCTGTAGCACTGACATCCCACCGGATGAAGATCTTAGAGAGATTGGTTCTCACACATCTCCGCCCTCTAGTGAGCCCCGCTATGGACCCCCTCCAGTTTGCTTATCGGCCGGGCACTGGGGTAGATGATGCCATCATCCATCTTCTGCACAGGGCTCTGTCTCACCTGGAGAAACCAGGGAACACAGTGAGAATAATGTTCTTTGACTTCTCCAGTGCTTTTAACACCATACAGCCCAGGTTATTGAGGGACAAGCTGGGCCTTGCTGGAGTGGACCACCACCTCTCCAACTGGATCCTAGACTACCTCACAAATCGACCTCAATACGTGAGAGCCCAAGACTGTGTGTCAGGTACCGTGATCTGTAATACGGGGGCACCTCAGGGTACGGTTCTCGCCCCTTTCCTCTTCACACTGTACACTGCAGATTTTAGGTGCAACTCATCCAGCTGCTACCTACAGAAGTATTCTGACGACTCTGCGATAGTGGGTCTCATCACAGATGATGATGACAGGGAGTACAGAGAACTGAACTGGCATTTTGTGGACTGGTGCCACCGGAACCACCTGAAGATTAACGCGGGGAAGACCAAGGAGATGGTGGTGGACTTCCGCAAAGGCAGAAGCCCTCCTAAACCAGTGGACATCCTGGGGACGGGCATCGAGATTGTGAACACCTATAAGTACCTGGGTTTACTCCTTAATAATAAGCTGGACTGGGCAGATCATATGGAGGCCCTGTACAGGAAGGGCCACAGCAGGCTCTACCTGCTTAGGAAACTGAGAGCCTTTGGAATCCGGGGGGCACTTCTTAGAACTTTCTTCAACTCGGTAGTGGCATCAGCCATCTTCTTTGGAGTGGCCTGCTGGGGGAGCAGTATATCAACCAGGGACAGAAATAAACTTGACAAGCTGATTAGAAGGGCCAGCTCTGTCCTGGGGATCCCACTGGACCCAGTGCAGGAGGTGGGTGACAGAAGGATACTGTCCGTGGTGAGCTCCATGCAGAAGAAGAAGTCCCATCCCATGCATGAGACTGTGATCGCGCTGAGCAGTACTGTCAGTGACCGACTGCTCCACCCTAGGTGTGAGAAGGAGCGCTATCGGAAGTCTTTCCTCCCCCACCGCGGTTAGGCTGTACAACCAACACCGACCTAAGCGGAGATCATTACACACAGAGAACTGAAATATCTCTCTGCCTGTTAAATCCCCCCCCCCCCCTCTGCTACGTCCTATCTGTCTGTCTGCTATTAATGTAATGCCTCTCACCTTGGAACATTCCTGTACATGTTGTATTTGTATTTGTATCTGCTTATCTTTGCTGCTGTAACACACTGAATTTCCCCATTGTGGGACTATTAAAGGACTATTATTATTATTATTAGTCTGCTCCTACTATAACTTGCCGAATGGTAGCCACTCACACACTAGCAGTGGAGGATGGTGTGACATTGATGTTTCCTTCTCCTACACCGTCCTTTGCTACCTTAACTTTTACCAGACATTTTTATGCAACAATTGAAGATGTACTAGGGTAGTGAATATAACTTCAATGTTTGTTTGGGAAGGAAATAAACAAATTATAATAGATATGTACAGTACTATGGGGAAATTATCTGTTCTTGGACACAGTACAGATTGTATTTGAATGTTCTGACTATGAGATTTGTGTTTGAGAATGATGCAGCTGCTGTAGCTACAGTAGCTCAGTAAGACTGGGGTCACACCAGTGCTTGGATTCCGTTCGGGGATTACGTCTCCAAATCTGCTTGAAAAATGCAGAGAGAAAAGTCCCTCCCCACGCTGTATCTGTATTTCCTATCTTTCTCAGTCCGATTGCCTAAAATGTGCCTGTCTAAATGCTCCAAACAAAAATGGACAGCTCCTCTTCCTGCCTGGGCTGTATATAATGCTTATGATTCTGATATCTCATGAGTGACTTCACACCAATAGTCCCTCACGACAGACTGTTCCTATCATGGGGGCTGCTTGCAAGGCATTACGGGGAAGTTTGCGTGATCACCATTTTAGCAGGTTTGTGTGAACTCAACCTCAAAATGTTCAGATTCATTTATTCCTATGACAGGCCTTCCGTTCCACTGTATATTTTTAATACATCTTCTTTGGGAAGACCACCCTCCTTCAAGCTGGTTTTAACCTACATTGTGAAAACACTAATGAAAAAGGTATATACTCTTTGAATTTTGCCTTAACTAGAATCTTTGTGCTGACTGAAAATACTGTAATTTTCTAAATACATCCTTCAAGTTTTAAGCCAAACACCTCACAGCACATTTATAAAAATGATCTAACCTTAAAGGTTTTCACAAGAACACAGGGTCAGTCATACACAAGCAAACTAGCTTTATAATTAATACAATGTGAACCAAGTCACGAAAAATCTAAGCGCTGCTTTTTGTGAACTATGTTGTTTTTAGAAAGACTGGAACACATTATTTTATATAAGAACAGTTAAATGTGAGAAGCAGAGACATTTAGTTTGCAGAGTATTTGGAATTGTTGAATTATACAGAATGGAAGAATTATTATTATATATCACTAGTCAGTGGCAAGATATATTATTATACATCACTTGCTTGCAAGACTTTTCTCTCCACATTTTTAAAGCGGAATGGGGGACGGAATCTCGAAATGTAGAGCGAGCGCTAGTGTGAGCCTAGCCTTATCACCTCATTCTATTTGATGCAGTTGAATCTTCTGTGTTTTTAAACTGTTCAAAGGTGAATATTAACTTCCTATAAAATAAATTACACTCTGCTGTTTCATATACCTATAATATGCAAAATCTGAACAGTGCCCACACCCTATGATTAGGCCCGTGGTGCACTTTGTTGAGGAACTCATGTGAACAGCACATGCATATTAGAAGAATGGTGGTCATTCTGACAAGATATGTCCTTGTGAACAGGCCTTTTGTCTCATTTCTGACACTGAAAAGTGTGCTTGTTTTGCTGACCTCAGTGCAACAACCTTCAGTACAAACTGTCTTTGTCATTTGTTTTGACTAGTGGTTTATATTTGTTGCATACAGTTCCTGTGTCTTTATTCAAAGCTATATTAATAACATGGCAACACCCTTGAACGTGTTGCTTTTTATCACATAAGGTTGATCATTGCTTTGTATACTATCATTTTTCAAAACTGTTTTCAGTTTCCAGCTTAAATGTATTATGTTGCAATATCTGTAACAGGATACATTCAGCGTAGCATAATAAATTGGTAAACACTACATTTATCTACTTGACCAAGACTGGCGAAGCACATATGTCCACTATAACACGCAGCAAATTATCTCAAGATGACAGTGTAGTGCTCCACTTGGAACAATACAAAGAGGAATACATTAAATCGTTGCCTATTAGTGACATGTTTGGACTGTTACAGCCTGGAGTGGTTCCAGCTAGACCAGTCCCAAGTCAGTCATCAGCCGGGAGATGGGAATAATCCCTGCTCAATTAGTGGTCAAGAGCATGCAAGACGAGAACCAAGAGTGTGCAAGATGAGAATCTGAGGATAATTGGTTATGTGGGCCTCAGAGCTACAACCCTGTCTGTACAGACAGGGCAACTCTGCTGATCTACACCTCGCAGTGGGAACCTTTGTGGACTTTGTGACAGGTTACTGCATATTAACTAAGGTGAAGCTGTCCCAGCAAGGGAGAGATGGACTATGAAAAGGATGTACCATCTACCAGCTGTGCCCCAGCTTCCAGTGGTAATGCCATAAGTAGGGTTCCTTCAGAGACTGGATGGTGTTTAACTTTGTTCCACCTCAACTAAAGACTGTGAGTTATGCTGTTCTGTAACAGCTGTCCTCTTGTCTCAGAGTCTTATCCCTGCACAATCATCATGGGCACTGCAACCCCATCAGCCTCAGGAAGGTTCACAACAATTTGGACCTTCCCTAGGGGAAATACTACCACCACCATCATGTATCCTACAGGCCCCAACTGCACCAGCCCAGAAGGGAAGCAGGAGGAGTTGTTTTGAGTTTCTAGCCACCATGGTCATTGCTATTACTATTACTCTCAGTTTCCTTGGCTTCCCCAACAGGTTGCTGCAGTAGTACTTAATGACTCTGTATAACCTTACTTGCTGATTTGTATCTAAAGTATGTATGATTGTTGCAAAAATAAGTTATACCCAAACTGCATAACTCCCCTAATTCCCCTCTTTTACACTAGGTTCACACTTGCGTTTGGGTTTCTGTTTCGGGGGGGTTCAATTGGGGACTTCCCGAACCAAACCTAATCTGCTTAAAAAAGCGGTTACCTACGGACCCCATAGACTATAATGGGGTCCGCCGGGTCTCCGCCCAAAAAGGGCGAAAAATGCGGAGAGAAAAGCGCTGCTTGCAGGACTTTTCTCTCCGCATTTTTAAAGTGGAATGGAGAACAGAATCCCCCAGCGGAGAGCCAGCACAGGTGTAAACCTAGCCTTACCCTTGGTTTACCGGCACACATATTAACAATTTGAGCAAGGAATTAAGATGTATGGTAAAATCTAGTATACTGTCTTGTCTACTAAATGCCTAAGCAGCACTTGCACAATTGGCCTTATAGGAACATTAGATTGCCAACCACTGACCCTGCTGAATGAACAGCGAAGATACAGTACACTGCTACTCACCATGAGTAAAAAAGACTGAAAATACCACTGATTTCTCAGTATGGGAAATTTCACACATGGCAGATTTGACACAGAATTTTCTGCGACTGAATAGGGTTATTCCGAAACAAAAAAAGTATTTTTGCAAGCCCTGTTCATATACATAGGACAGTTGCAGATATGACTGCAACAAATATGCTATATGAGAATTCACCTTTTCAGGGCTCATGCACACAGCCGTGTTATGGATATGTGTTTCACAGATCTGTAATACAGTACTCATATAAACTATGGACTCATGTTGCACATCAATATGCCTCTTATTTCATACAGGGGTAAACAAAAATTATTGTGCCATGTTCCATTTCATGTCATGTCTCAAGTGCTGTTTATTCTCCCCCTAGAAGCTTTGTCTTTGGATCTGTAATATGTCATTATAGAAAATTTGTATGCCATGATATAGGCTAAACCATGTACATAAGACCTAATACTGATATCTAATGACTGCACCCTGCATGTCATTACCAGGAATAATGTTTCATGTACATATTTGCATGTTACAACTTTTGCTATAACACTTGAAACTAAAACCTGAATCGTAAGTGGAAAGCACTGATGCAAATAATAATAAAACTTAACATTTAATATTAAATTTAAAATACAGAGGTCCCTAAATCTGAATCAATCATCATAAATTTGTCACTCTATAGAGTATCATGTTATAGCAAATACCATTTGCTATAACATGATACCATTGTCACTACATGGAGTCAGATAGCTCTGTTCCTCCATTGTGGTGATTTATTTATTTATTTTGCTTTACCACTGTAGGCAGCATTTATTTATTTATTTCTTTGACCAAGAATATTGAAGTTTATGAGTAGTCTAGAAAGTCCCCTGATGATTGGTGCGTTACTGTACCAGGAAACGTGTAGGGACTAGGGATAACTAGGGTCAAGTTTAGGGTCAGCTTGGTACTGCCCTTGTTAGGGCGGGAATCATTTTGGGTGTAAGGGTAAGTGTTTTAGGGTGATGAATAGGGACTGTGGTTCTTCCTCCTGTGATGCGCCCTCACCAGTTGGTTTATTCCCGTCTTCAGATATTGGTAAGATTGTTTCATTATTTATTTATATAGCTGCTATGATATACAACCTTTTATGGTGGTGATTCTACAAGTATTTGCTATAACATCATACTCTATAGAGTGACAAATTTATGATGATTGATTCAGATTTAGGGACCTCTGTATTTTAAATTTAATATTAAATGTTAAGTTTTATTTTTTTATTATTGTTTGCATCAGCGCTTTCCACTTATGATTAATAATCTGCTGCAATTGGTGTATTGCTTTGCCAAATGACATAGTATTTACACTTCTGCTCCTTTTTGCTTTTTGTGTAAAACCTGAATCGCTATCATGGTTGTAAACATAGATTAATTGTAAAAAAATCATATTAAATAATAAAATAACTAGGCTAATAGGATTAGCTCTGATGATATTAATGCATAAACAGCATTTACTATGAACCGTAAAATGGTGATAACTATGACAATTGCAATCATAATAACCTGTACAAACTCCTCCAGCTTGAAAAAATACAATTTTTAGCAGACACTTTTCAGGGAAAATCTAGCAATTTATTGGCAGTTGTCAACCTCATGGCCATACATGCTTTATGTAACATTTTGACTAACTTTATCCACTTCAGGCCCCAAACATAACCTTTTAAAACCTTTAACTGTAAATGCACAAAGTCAGATTTAATAACAGTGTTGTGTAGGAAAAATAGTGTTAGATTTATCCGCATTATCATGAACTCAGGTGACTGATTCCATCCATCAAAAATCATATCATCGACATCCAAGGGCCAAGAGTCGGACCTGATACTGATGACCATTCCTTGCAATATCAAAAAAAGAATGAGGGCTTATTTCATACAACATCATTCCAGAGTTTTTACTCTGCGCTTGTTTTCTATAGCTATCCTAACTGGAATAAATAATAGCAGCCATTGTGTTGTAAATCACACTTGCACCTTTGTGCTATACTACAAAAAAATCCTGTAATTTTTCTCTTTATATAGATCACTTTGACTGTGTCAGAAATTAATGTTTTCAATTTGGTAAGTCCTTTCTGAACATGTTCTTGTGGACAATAGACCACAAATCTAATGCAAGATATGAAGACCAGGATCATTAATCATTGTGCTTTCAGTACTCATGAGCAATGGCTCCTCACACTACACTACTAAACATTTCTATACAAAGAAATTTATTTTACTGAACTGTTGATTATGATGACAGGCCACGTTCCCCAAATAAATTAGGATCCAGAATCTCCAAATTGTCCATAAAACATGGAAGTAAAAGAACAATCCGATCAGAATATAGCCTTTAAGCTACTCAGGGGCTCTTGGAAACATGGTAAAGGACATCAGGGAGGTTACAAAAATTTAATTTTCCTAAATATAATTGAACTTTTCATTCATTATTCTACAATATCTGCATGTTTAACCTTCGTCAGGCTGCATAATTTTACAACGTTAACAGGCTGCAGAGGTACAATTGTACCTTCATATATTTTGAATGAAGATAATGCAAGGAAAAAAGAATAATATTTTTTTTAATGATAATGCTATTTTATTATTATAAACAAGTAAAAAAAACTGTTCATTTACATTATAAAAGAAAATGTATCACCGTCGACGAGCAATTATTTCCATTTAGAGGCCATACTAAATTTACCCAGTATATACCTTCAAAACCAGCTAAATATGGCATAAAGATTTTCTGGGCTTGTGACTCGTCAAACGCCTACCCATTACAAGGTCAGCTCTACACTGGGAAACCAACTGATGGTTCTCGACAAGTAAACATTGGTGAACGAACAGTATTGGACCTAGTGAGCTCGTATAAAGGCTCTGGAAGAAATGTTACCACCGATAACTTCTTTACAACCATGGAACTAGCTAAGGTATTGACCTCCTGGAACATGACACTAGTTGGTACAGTGAGAAAAAACAAAAGGTTCCTACCTAGCAACATGCAGCCTGCCAAAGAAAGGCCTGTAAACTCGACAAATTTTGCCTACAATCATGATGCAACAGTCTGTTCATATGTACCAAAGAAGAACAAATCAGTCGTGCTTCTATCATCTATGCACATTACGGGAGAAGTTGAAGAGACACTAGCAGCCAAGCCAGAGATAATAAAATACTACAACAAAACAAAAGGCAGAGTTGATGTTATGTATAAAATGTTGGGAGAGTACACTGTGAAATGACGAACATTACGTTGGCCTCTGGCATTTTTCTACAATATGATTGACGTCACTGGGTTAGCATCCTACATCATCTACAGAGAACACAATCCAAGCTTCAGGACAAAGGATCAACGAAGAAAGTTCTCGAAAGATCTCGCAAATCAGCTGTGTATGCCTGCAATTGAAGATCGTAGTACAAACCGAATGATGATGAGAAACCATTTTCTTCGAGGTGCAGTAGAAATGGTGCTTGGACGATGCATTCTGGTAGCATCGCAAGCAGCAGCTGGCCCTCAAATACCTCATGGTAGTCGTGGACCCTCCCCTGTTGTTGGTAGTTGCTATGTCTGCCGAGACCTGAGGCGAAAACAACGTAAGACTAGAAAGTCTTGTGTGGTTTGTGTGAAACCCATTTGCGATGAACACTCGGTAGCAAAGACAACATGCATTACTTGCAAAGAAAACCAATAAAAAAAGTTTCTTACATTTTCTTTTATAATGTAAATGAACAGTTTTTTTTACTTGTTTATAATAATAAAATAGCATTATCATTAAAAAAAATATTATTCTTTTTTCCTTGCATTATCTTCATTCAAAATATATGAGGGTACATTTGTACCTATGCAGCTTGTTATGGATGCAAAAATATCTCGACCCCTTATCTCGGAAGGGGGTGGAGATATTTTATTGAAATTTGGCCAATATATTCTGGACCAAAACTGCAGAGATGTCACGAAATTTCAGCCCTCTACGGCTTTTCGAAAAAAAGTTATTGCAATTTTAAAACGGAATAGTTACAATTGTACCTACTCAGCCGGACGAAGGTTAAACCCATAACCACCACAATATCTTATGTAAAATAATGGTGTTTCCAGATACACCTTTACCTAAGAAAAAACTTATACGTGTACATATTGGGATCAGTGAAATCCCTGAATCTCTGATTTTGTTTTATTTGAGATATAGAATAAACAAAGATTCCCCCGAACAAACTTGGATATTCTTTATAGATATTCCTTATGCTTTCCTCAGATAATGAAATATACAAAGGGAAAAAGGTATAACACATTATAAATTGTTTGTAGCACATTCTTAGCCCTTAGGCACACCATAGTATAAGGGCATATCTACACTCAGGTTTGTAGTGCTTTATTACACAAATTCATGCTGATAGAATATCAAGAACTACAAGAATCACTCATGAAGGAAAACCATTCTTTACTTGCTTCAGGTGTCTCTGTAACCTTGGAAAAGTGAAATAATCCTTCACTCAATGTTAAATGGTGTATCACTCTCTAATACTGACGGTGTCCCTCCTCGCCCCCCCACGCTCTATCGCACCTGCGATGGCTTGTGAATACTCTCCACAATTCTCAACAAGTCGATGTATGGCGAATTCTGCACCCTCAAGACCGAGAGTATACTTTTCACTCCCCAGCGCATAACTCCTATAGCCGTATAGACTTCTTCTTGGTTAGCCATCACGCCCTCACCTGGTCCCCTAACACCCGTATTGACTCGGCCCTTTGGTCTGACCATGCTACTGTCTTCATGTCCCTCGAGGTCCTGGGCGTAGTGCGTCGCCCTTTCACGTGGAGATTGAATGATAGCCTTTTGAAGGATGCTTCTTGTAAGGAGTCCTGGGTTCGAATACTGCCAAGGACAACATCTGCAAGGAGTTTGTATGTTCTCCCTGTGTTTGCGTGGGTTTCCTCCAGGCGCTCCGGTTTCCTCCCACACTCCAAAGACATACTGATAGGGAATGTAGATTGTGAGCCCTATATGGGACATTGACTGTCAATGTCTGTAAAGCGCTGCGGAATATGATGGCGCTATATAAGTAACCATAATAATAATAATAATAAGGAGGACATCAGCGCGGCAATTAGGGACTTTGGCCTCAACCATGCTCACGACTCCACTCCTCTCCCACTACAGTGGGAGGCGCTGAAGTGTGTGATTCGTGGTGTACTGATCAAACATGGTGCGCGCCTTAAAAAAGAACGTGCTGCTTGGGTCGTTGAGCACCTTGCACACATTCATTCCCTTGAGTTGACTCATAAACGGACCCGTTCCCAGGAGGCCTTAACTGAACTCCTTAATGCTAGGGAGGAACTGCATTCATATCTCGATGAAATGTATCTGCACTCTAGAGACCGCATCAGGAAACATTATTATAAATTCGCGGATAAGTGCGGCCACTCCCTCGCTCTTTGCCTGCACCCGCATGGTAATCTCACTTATATTCCCCGGCTGTGGGACAGATCAGGTCACACGGTTCATAGCCCCACTGATATAGCCGCGGAGTTCCGTTCGTTCTACAGTGACCTCTATAACATTCGTGGGCAGTACTCCAATCTCATCCCTGATGCTCTCCGCGATAAGATCCAGGAGTGTGTAACTAACACGCCCCTTCCCACCCTTGCGCACACTCATACGGCTCTCCTTGATGCCCCTTTTTCTGAGGAGGAGGTCTAGCTCACCATTCAGTCTTCCCCGTCGGGTAAGTCCCCTGGCCCGGACAGGTTCACTGCCCGTTTTTACAAGTGCATTGGAGACCTCTTTCCCCCTTAATGACCTGGGTATTTAACTTCCCCTTTTGCGGCGCAGTCCCTTTCAGCCCTGATTATGGTCCTCCCCAAGCCGGGCAAAGACCCGACTAACTGTGCCAGTTATCGCCCAATCTCCCTTATTAATATTGATGTCAAATTGTTTTCCAAATTATTGGCCAATCGCCTGTCCCCCCTAATGCCAGGCCTGATCCATACTGATCAGGTCGGCTTTATCTGCGGTCGTGAGGCCCGAGATAACCTATGTAAAACCTTGCTGGCAATCTCACTGGCTCGCTCCAACAACTATCCTATGTGCCTGCTCTCTGTAGATGCTGAAAAAGCGTTCGACCTGGTACACTGGGGCTTTCTGCGTGCGACGCTTCAGCAGGTGGGCGTGGGACCAGTTTTTCTGAGAAAGGTGTTTTCCCTTTATGGTGATGCGACGGCGCGGGTTTGAGCCAACGGGATCCTCTTGGACTCCATTCTGGTGTGGAACGGCACTCGGCAAGGCTGTCCTCTGTCGCCACTGCTGTATGCCCTGGTTATGGAGCATCTGGCGGTGGCCATACGGCTGTGTCCGAGCATTCACAGAATTCAGATAGGCAACTGCCAGGTTAAGGCGGCGCTATATGCGGACGACCTTCTTCTTTACGTTTCCCAACCACGGATATCCTTTCCGTCTATTCTACGCAAGTTCAGCCGCTTCGGTCACCTAAGTAATTTTAAGGGAAATCTTTCTAAAAGTCAGGCCCTCAATGTCACGCTACCCCACGCAGAGGTAGCTCACCTCACCGACAACTTCCCGTTTATGTGGCAGAGCACCTCTCTCAAATACCTCGGGATTCATATTCCCCCTGACCCATCCCACTCGCCTCAATTATCTCCCATTGCTTGAGACACTCGCGTTAGACCTACGGAATTATGGCACATATGCCCTTACATGGTTTGACTGTATCCATGCCCTCAAAATGGATGTGGTTTCTCAGCTATTGTATCTGTTCCAGGATCTTCCTATTCCTCTTCCATGTACCTTTTTCACTAGAGTTCAGTCCCTGTTTGGGAGATTCGTCTGGGATTCAGCGCAGAGCAGAATAAAATATCAAACATTGACCTGCTGCAAGGACAGGGGGGCCTGCCAGATCCCAGACTCTATTACCGCTCCGCGGTTTTGCTCCCTCTTTTTGACTTGCGTTTCCGTAGCGTAGATAAGCAGTGGGTGTCTATCAAGGCTGACCTGCTCTTGGTTCCCCTCCCCTCGTTGCTGTGGATACCGGCTCATTTCCATCCAGGACCTGTTGGGCACTCATTCCTCTCTTCACACTTCCTTAAGACCTGGGATTCAGTGTGCTCCAGTGGGAGAGTGGCTAGAGTTCCTGGCCCCCTCAGTACCCTTTTTTGTAATCCTATGTTCCCCCCGGGCCATTCTGTAGACAATTCCTTTGTTGGTGCAGCAGCGATGATGTAAGACTTAGACAGTTCACCGGGAACCTACCTCTTCCTCCATTGGCCCAGCTGAGCGCTTCTCATCCGGACCTTCACTTGTCCTGGCTGGAGTACAGCCAACTTGTGGCCTTCTTGCGGAAATTCTCCTTGCCTCCCCTCCTTTCCTCGACTATGACTGACCTGGAGTCCGCCCTTTCCCACGCTGATTCTTCCCCACACGCACTCTCGACGATTTACAGCATTCTTTTCCGAGACGCTACTCTGGGGTCCCCCCTCATATACAGGTCCCTTGGAGTCAGACCTCTGTGCGGGTCTTCCCCCTGCTGACTGGGATAGGTCTTTCCTGTTTGCCCATAAGCTTCTGTTACCTTGCAGTGCGCAAGAAAAGAATTTCAAGATTCTGTCTCGATGGTACAGATGCCCTGACTTCCTCCACAAAATATATCCTGCTGTGACTGACCGGTGTTGGCGCTGTGTCATTGAGAAAGGTACCCTATATCACATCTGGTGGGAATGTGACGTTCTTAGGCCCTTCTTGGACGCTGTGTTCGACCTGTATGCTAAGGTGTGTGGTCTTACCGTCGCAGCAACTCCCCAACTGGCCCTTCTTTCAGTTATCCCTGGCAGGATTTCTGCAGTGAAGAAAGATCTCCTGTGACACTTTCTCACGGCCGCCAGAACCGTCATTCCCAGGCACTGGCAAAGCACTACTGCGCCCTCCCTGGTTGAATTCCTACAGGAGCTTCTCCTAATAAGGAGAATGGATGCTTAATAGTGCATGCCTCCACACCTCAAGACATACTGCCTCTGCTTCAGTGAAGAACTGTGCATGCATTGGAAGTGCAAGAGATGAGTCTGATACTCATTGGAGACTTTTTTTTTTTTTATCCCAAGGATGGACAGGGATATTTAAGACACTGAACAACAGTCCATAATGACCTGTTGGTGGTTTAGAGGCCCACATTTATGTGACACTTTACTTTTAAAAAAGCTACCAAATACAGTTTTAAATCCTTCATTGTGACTGAAACGTCCTTATTCGATTCCTGTATGTGCCACTAAAATTGTCCACTGATTATAAATTCTTTATAATTTTTGTTAGGCCTTTGTTTTCACAACTAAAATGCATAAATGAAGAATTCAAGAGAGAAAAGTCCCTGTACAAGTCAGAATCAAAGTCACAGTCAGAATCAAAGTCAGAGTCAGAATCAAAGTCAGAATCAAAGTCACAGTCAGAATCAAAGTCAGAATCAAAGTGAGAGTCAGAATCAAAGCCGTTGTCAGAATCAAAGTCAAAGTCGTTGTCAGAATCAAAGTCGTTGTCAGAATCAAAGTCAAAGTCGTTGTCAGAATCAAAGTCAAAGTCGTTGTCAGAATCAAAGTCAAAGTCGTTGTCAGAATCAAAGTGAAAGTCAGGTGTCACTGTTGTAAACTGCTATTAATCTGATGTTTGACACTGATATCTGAGGATGTCCTAATATGGACACTGTACCTGTACTCTGACCCTGTTTATCAGGGGCATCTTTAAAGAATCTTTTAGTCAAGACCATAATAATACACATAACTGCATACAAATAATGTAAAGTGTGGGTAGAAAAAGTGTGAATTCTTGTGCAATAACGCCAAGTTCCATTTGCACCCAGTCATGACTGCTGCTGTCATCACTCACTCAAAGGCACAGCAAGCATTATTTGCCCAAAGGCTATTAGCAGTAGATTTCACATGCGACCTCCTTCCCCAACAAATGTACAACCAGATTTCCAATTTTACTTTACTACATAAGCATTCCTCCAAACCTGGAAAATATTTCACATAGAGTGGTTTAGCACAGTGGGTTTTTTTTATGGAAAAATGGCACTGCAGTTTATGATGCCGTTTTTGAGTCAAAGCTAGAAGTGCTTCCAGGACTTTTCATTTACAGTGGGGAAAAAAAAGTATTTAGTCAGTCACCAATTGTGCAAGTTCTCCCACTTAAAAAGATTGACATCATAGGTAGACCTCAACTATGAGAGACAAAATGAGAAAACATATCTAGAAAATCACATTGTCTGATTTTTAAAGAATTTATTTCCAAATTATGGTGGAAAATAAGTATTTGGTCACCTACAAACAAGCAAGATTTCTGGCTCTCACAGACCTGTAACTTCTTCTTTAAGAAGCTCCTCTGTCCTCCACTCATTATCTGTAGTAATGGCACCTGTTTGAAATTGTTACCAGTATAAAAGACACCTCTCCACAACCTCAAACAGTCACACTCCAAACTCCACTATGGTGAAGACCAAAGAGCTGTGGAAGAACACCAGAAACAAAATTGTAGTCCTGCACCAGGCTGGGAAGACTGAATCTGCAATAGGCAAGCAGCTTGGTATGAAGATATCAACTGTGGGAGCAATAATTAGAAAATGGAAGACATACAAGACCACTGAAAATCTCCCTCGATCAGGGGCTCCACGCAAGATCTCACCCCGTGGGGGTCAAAATGATCACAAGAACGTTGAGCAAAAATCCCAGAACCACACAGGGGGACCTAGTGAATGACCTGCAGAAAGCTGGGACTAACGTAACAAAGGCTACCATCAGTAACACACTACGCCGCCAGGGACTCAGATCCTGCAGTGCCAGACGTGTCCCCCTGCTTAAGCCACTACATATCAGGGCCCGTCTGAAGTTTGCTAGAGAGCATTTGGATGTTCCAGATGAGCATTGGGAGAATGTCATATGGTCAGATGAAACCAAAGTAGAACTGTTTGGTAGAAACACAACTCGTCGTGTTTGGAGGAGAGTGAATGCTGAGTTGCATCTAAAGCACACCATACCTACTGTGAAGCATGAGGGTGGCAACATCATGCTTTGGGGCTGTTTCTCTGTAAAGGGACCAGAACGACTGATCTGTGTACAGTACATGAAAGAATGAATGGGGCCATGTATCGTGAGATTTTGAGTGCAAACCTCCTTCCATCAGCAAGGGCATTGAAGATGAAACGTGGCTGGGTCTTTCAGCATGACAATGATCCCAAGCACACTGCCAGGGCAACGAAGGATTGGCTTCGTAAGAAGCATTTCAAGGTCCTGGAGTGGCCTAGCCAGTCTACAGATCTCAACCCCATAGAAAACCTTTAGAGGGAGTTGAAAGTCCGTGTTGCCCAGCGACAGCCCCAAAACATCACTGCTCTAGAGGAGATCTGCATGGAGGAATGGGCCAAAATAGCAGCAAAACTGTGTGCCAACCTGGTGAAGACTTACAGAAAACGTTTGACCTCTGTCATTGCCAACAAAGGATATATAGCAAAGTATTGAGATGAACTTTTGTTATTGACCAAATATTTATTTTCCACCGTAATTTGCAAATAAATTCTTTAAAAATCAGACAATGTGATTTTCTGGATTTGTTTTCTCATTTTGTCTCTCATAGTTGAGGTCTACCTATGATGACAATTACAGGCCTATCTCATCTTTTTAAGTGGGAGAACTTGCACAATTGGCGGTTGACTAAATACTTTTTTTCCCCACTGTATATTTCCAATTCTTTTTTTACTTCACTTCTAGCTTTGGATCAAGAAATGACATATATTCAGACAATTGTGATGCAAATTGGCCGCGAAAAGCGGATGAAATGGTCCATTTTCACAGTTGATTTGATTCTGCGTGGCACCCATTTTCCCTCGAGTCTATGAGTGATTTGTGAAAAAAATTCTGACAACCTGTAGTCATGGTAAATTTAATAAATGGATGTGTTAATATACCCATAGACTTTGTTTTGAAAAACGACTGTCATACGGCAATTTTTTATTGTTTTAGTTTCACTCTACAAAAAATCTGAAGTGGCATTTATTTAAAAAAAAACAGTTTTTGAAAACACTCCATGGCTAAGGGCACACATAGTGGGTCTACTGTGGCTGTAATCAGTTTTTACCCCTTCAATGCAAAGACTGAAATCCACGCCAAACTCCCAGCAAGAAATTGATCTGCCATGGGTTCAAAACCCGCAGTGCAAGACACTTTGCACTGCAGTTTTTTTCAGCAGTGTGTGGATGGGATTTGATTAAATACCATCCATTATATTGCTACTGTAAAGGTGAATCTCAATAAATGAGAATATCTTATATACTTTATTGCAGCTACATCATTTTAACATATATACTCCTATATAGAGTGTAATTGGTTACAAACACCATTTGATCAAAGGAACCTGGAAATGTAATTGTTCTTTATTTCTGCCTACCTACGTATTTTTAGCACTAATATGGGTTGACAGTAAATGTAGAAATGAAAAATATGCTGTTGTGAAACTAATGCTATGCATCAGTGATTTTCCAAATCCTACATTGCATTCCTCTAGTTCAGATTAATCAGTGTACTCAGGCTGCACGACATCAACTAAAGTGTTCTTTTAACTCAGGGTACCAGTAAGTGAACATGTGATGTGAGAATAAACTTTACTGAATGTCTGCAGTTCCAGAAACATTCTTCAGATAATGGTAGCAAGTATAAAAATACTAAAGGCAAGATCCGTAAGGCAACATGAAAAATTGCATGCCTTCAGCCTGAGCAAGGCTGGTTCACCAAGCATGATGCATCCAACAGTGATGAGTTACTATGTACTTTTGTAGGAATGGGTAAATAATATGTGTAATGCTTCGCAGGTCACTGGCATTGATTATCAATCAGTCAGGCTTGGTCAGTGCATGTTCATCTGGATTAGGTTACCACTACAATTTAGAGTTTAGAACCACTCAGTGACAACTCATTTAGCACTCTGATCATGCAAACAGGTATACTGTTTGCTCTGGCCCCCCCCAAAAAAAAAACTTCAGAAGAACAATAATCTATAATATTATAGTAATAGTATATTTTCTTTTATACCCCTTTTTATTTAAAAAAGGACCTCTCACCACCTCAGTCAACTTCAGTTCTAACTGCTGCTGCTCCACTGATTCGAGCACAGTTGGAATTTTTTCTCTAGCCCACAGTGTTCCCGAGCAATAAGTGCAATTAGTTTTGGTGCCCAATATGCTATTTAAATTCTGTATAATCAGCTGGGCAGTGTCAGGCAGGAGCAGGGAAAAGGTGTGATACAGAGCCCAAAAGAAATAGACAGTGTTAGAACTCAGAATCAAACACCTTTCTTGCTCCTACTGACAGTAGAGAGCACAAACAGCATATCAGGAACCAAAACTAACAGCACTTATTGCACAGGAATGGTGGAAGCAAGTAAAAACATTCCAACTAGGCTGGAATCAGTAGAGCAACAGCTATTACATTATGTAAAGAGCTGGACTTGGCAGGGGAGGTGAGAGGTCCTCTTTAAGGTTACATACATATTAGAGAGAAGTATGTTGATAAATGAACAACCTTTAAATAAATGATTGTCTGGTGAGTGATTGTTTTTTAGATGCAGTCATACAGATTCTTATCTATATTCTTCTTTAAAGTCGTTCAAACCGGCCATACATGTTTGAAGGACTAACAAACATTCGAGGAGTAATATTTCATGGAAAAATCATTTGTGGACGAATTACGGTATTTTATAAGTCAGCTAAAAAAATACTTTGAGTTTCACCCTGACAATTATTTGTGAGGGTTGAGGGAGGTAATGTCAGGTAAGGCTGAAGTGGTGGAAGAATTCTTTATGTGAAGACATCCTTAGTTTAGCATTTTAACCCTTTCCCAACATGTGTCATATGGTTGAGTTGGGTTTTAAAGATGGAAGCTGTTCAGGAGCTGAGCGACCGCCATGGTCGCCTTGTCTCCACTAGTATTTTCACCACGTGTGACCAAAGCATCTATTTACTGCTGGTGCACGATGCATATTTGTGATGATCTGTTACTATGACAGTCAGGAGACTATTGACGGCTCCCAGGCCTGTCTTCACTATATTTCTATTACAGAACGCTATGGATTTTCCAATATACTGCAATACATTAGCATTGCAGTATATTGTACAAGTGATCAGGTCTAGAAATAAAAGTAAAAATAATGAAAAAAGTATAAAAAAATGTAAAACAAATAAAAAAAATCTAAAACTCCAAATCATCTCCCTTTTGCTAGATTCCAAACTAAAATAAATAAGCAAAACCAAATATAAATCTAAAAATATTTGGATGGATGTGGAAGAAAGGGGTTAAGATAGGTTGGACAGGACTTTCATGAACAGTAATTAAGATTTCATGGAAACCACAGACAGTTTGGAATCCTCACAGCTGCTTTATTCTCATTATGGTATATTTATTACTGATGTATTAGGAAATTATTAAATATGTAATACTCTAATATGTTGCATGAAATATCCTAAGCCTAGAGTTACTCATTACCCAGGACTTTTATAGTTTTATATCAAGCCATAAATGTATGCATATTTTTAGAGAATGAGGGAAAATTTGGTGGGTGCCCACGTACACAAGGAAATGAACAAACTACATTCTGATGTAGCCTGGATGAATATATTCTGCATTAGATCATTTGAGGCACAACCATGCCTTCATCAGTCATGTATTCAACTGAGGAAAAACATGGCACCTACAACAATGCAATTTCATTAAAAAAGGCTGGTCCATTAACTGTTGTTGTTACTCACCAAAGGATTAACCCTGCCAACATAAATAAACAGGTGTCTGGCTTTCAGTGTACTCAGCTGTAGTCTACTAGCATGAACATCATGTGTAGTTCCATAAACTGGAACACTGCATTACAGTATAAACAGCCTAGAGAAAAGAGCTCACTCAGCATACCAGGTCTGCATGAATATAAATGTAAAATTTTATGAATAATAAAAATATCAGACATATAATACCAGTTCTGCTCTACACTAGACATGGCCATAGCCACCTATAAAAAAAATGCAAGTTTAGGGTAAGTTCACACAAACCTCAGTATCTGCCTAAAAAAATGCCCCCCAACTCTTCCATTCATTTCAACTGGCGGATTGGTAGATTCTGCCTCAAAATCCACTTTCATAAAACTCTATTTGAACATACCCTTATTGTTCCTTTTGGAAAGAAAAATGGTTTGACATGGTCTCAGCTATGCATCGTATGTCTCATTATGTATGAGCAATACATAACACACTAAGGTGACATCATACAGCCTTTTAATGTCACTTCTATTGATGATAAAATACTTTTCTCTGTATAACATACAGTATGATGCATGATGTACAAAATCTAAAATTTCTCCCTTTCTAAAAAAGTGTCTCCAGTACTGGAATTCCTTCAAATATCTGAAATTGTCTTTTATAAATTGGGTACCTTTTTCTTTGTGCTCTATTTTTATTGTTCATATAGCATCATCAATTTTCAACTCATATAGTTTTCTATATTTTTGAATAACCCATATTCAAAAAAGCTTAAAAATGTAGCCCCTTGACAGCACATTATAGATTAAAGTTGGCCTTGCGTTCAGCTAAACATCAAGGGTCTGGCTTCAAATACTTTTCCCCTATTCATTTTCTCTAAAGTCATCTTTGTGGAAAAGTTCAGGTATTAAATGTCAAATGAATGGCCTTCCAAGTAATACAAAGTAGAACTGGGTCTACTAGAGGGAGAGCTGCCTTTAGGTCTGGATGATAGAGAAGAATCCAAGCAGGGGACCTCCTCTAAATGTCCATGTGCCTCAGTAATTTTGAGGAGACCAGGGCTGCCAGCAAAAACATCTATGGCCATAACTGAGTAAGTAACAGTATGTAGCAAGAGGATATGTTTTTACAGTACAGAAGGTATTGTGCTCACCATTTGTTGTGTAGTTATAAACAAAATTTCATAAATGAATAATGCATTTGAATATAAGAAACTTATAAGAAACTGTAACATATCTTAGTAAGGGTTTCTGCTTCCCTCATTGCTTTTTAAGCAATCTGAATGCTTTGTTTACATGATATTCGTCTCCATATTCAGCTCACACAAACTATA
This sequence comes from Leptodactylus fallax, assembly GCA_947044405.1. NCBI lineage: Eukaryota > Metazoa > Chordata > Amphibia > Anura > Leptodactylidae > Leptodactylus > Leptodactylus fallax. The sequence continues at coordinate 7,518,964 of CAMRHE010000036.1, forward strand.
AGTATACGGAAGTGATTAAAAATAACAAACACTTATACTCACCTTACTTCACCTCTCCTGGGCATCCTTGCTCTATCCGGCTCTCTTCAGCATTTTCTTAGGTCCTCTTCTGTCTGCGACTTAGTTAAACACGCCAGACACGCCACTGACTGGGCCTTAGTGGTCACGTGGAGCGCGGTGACGTCATTCGTTTTTTCACGGACCTAACGTCTGTGAATAACAGAAGCGTTGGTCCGTTCAAGCCTGTTGAAAAGGCTTATGCTCATGACAATGGACTGTGCAAAAGGACTGTGTGATGACTGTGTCTGGCAAAACAAACAAAGGCAGAGCATGTCAGTTTTTTTTGCCAGTTGTGAAAAACGGTTTCTTAAAAAAACGGACATGTGACTACACTCATAGCCATTTGCAGTTTTAAAGACAGTAATTTTTTTGGCCATTTTTAACCATTGCGGGAATGGTTTTAAAAATGGCTTGCAATACCATCTTTATGCAGATGACACCCAACTATATACCTCATCCTGTGACATCACCCCTGCGCTACTACAGAACACCAGTGACTGTCTCTCTGCTGTCTCTAACATCATGTCTTCTCTTTATCTGAAATTGAATCTTTCAAAAACTGAACTTCTTGTGTTCCCTCCATCTAACCAACTTAACCCTGATATCTCCATTTCTGTCTGTGGCCTTACTATTACCCCAAGGCGGCATGCCCGCTGTCTGTGGGTTGTATTTGATTCAGATCGCACCTTTACCTCACATATTCAGACACTTGCATGCTCTTGCCACCTGCACCTTAAAAACATCTCTAAAATTCGCCATTTTCTCACCGTGGAAACATCAAAAACCCTCACTGTCGCTCGTCTTCACTATTGCAATTCTCTTCTAATTGGGCTTCCTCTTACTAAACTCTCCCCACTACAATCTGTCCTGAATGCAGCTGCCAGACTCATCTTTCTGTCAAACCGGTACACAGATACATCTACCTTGTGTCAGTCGCTGTATTGGTTGCCCATCCACCAAAGTATACAATACAAAATTATCACACTGACCCACAAATCCATCCATAGCGCTGCGCCCCCCTATATCTCCTCTCTCATCACTGTCTACCGCCCTCTCCGTTCTGCCAATGACCTTAGACTTGCATCCCCTGTTATCCGATCATCCCATTCCCGCCTCCAAGACTTTTCTCGAGCTGCATCGGTGCTCTGGAATGCTTTACACAAGACAATCCGATTAATCCCCAACTACAGCAGCTTCAAAACTGCCTTAAAATCACATCTGTATGGTCAGGCTTATCACGTGACCTGATCACAGTGTAGTGTGCGGAGCTGTAGAACAACAACCTTTTATCCTTTCTCCTCTGTTCCTCAGATCCTGGCCCCTTCATCTAGAAGTTACACTGCACTCCTAGCACTTAGTAACTGTTAATTTACAGATACTGGCTGGTGACGAGTTCATACTTCAGTTACACAACCTATCTCCTCATAGAATGTAAGCTCTTGAGAGCATGGCCCTCACTCCTATTGTTTGATATGTTTATTTCTTTGTCACATTGTAATGTCTGTTCTTGTGTCCTCAGATTTGTAAAGTGCTACAGAATATGTTGGCGCTATATAAATAAAGTTATTATTATTATTAAAAATGGCTGTCGAAGGCCAGTCCAAAAACAATTCCACAGCTGTTTTTCACTGGACTTAAAGAGTTCTGACTGCAAATCTATCTGTTATGTGCCAAACCATTCACTACCACTATATCTCTGCAAATGTTGGCCATATTAGTTATTTAACTTTGCCAGAAACCAATACAATAGAGCAGGGGCACTCAATTGGCTGGCCACAGTTCAAATTCAAGCTGTTCGGACTCCTGCAGGCCATAACTGTGTACCACAGGGGAGGTACAACCTGTATCCTTTCCTCTGAATAATGACAGCAGTCGGGAGTAGGACTAATATCCCAGTTGTTGCCCCTCTTGCACTGATGGATCACAGCTGCAGAAGAGGGGATTGACACTCTTACCTGCAGTCTACACAGGATTATCACCTTGTTATACCATGTGAAGGCCATTAAGGGAGCATTATACTGTGTGGCGGCACTAAGGGGGCATTATACACTGTGAGGTCACTAAGGCAGCTTCATCACTAGGTGTTACACAGAGGAAGTACTATTTCTGTATGGGGCACAAAGGGATTAGTTGGGGTCAAAGAAAGCATATTGGATATGGGTTAGAGACATTACTTAACATATGTATATACTGAACATATTCAGCTACTCTTCAACTGACCTGATGGAAGATCTAGGTTAGTGGACCTTTACTAAAATTAGTTGAGTATACCTGCAGCATAGAATAGTGGTGGTCTTAAATGGATTGTTAAGAATATTGGATTTCATTGCATATCCTTAGGATACTCCATAAATATCTGACTCGTGGGACAGAAAGCTCCTATCCCTGTATAGCGGCCGATCGTGGTCACTTCAGCTCAGCTCCCATTTAATTCAATGGGAGCTAACCTGCAGAGTACCAGTGCTCTGCCTCTATATAGGGCACAATATCCACTGCTTCAAACCCTGTGCTGTGAACAGTATGGGTGCCAGAATTGGCCCTGTACAGCTGATTGGTGCAGGACTGGCTGTTGGTCACCCACTGATCAGATATTTATGGCCTATCCTAAGGATAGGTCATAAAAAAACAAATCCTGAACAACCCCTTTAAGCTACTGCTACAAGTTTAAATATGATTCAGGAAATAACAATACCCGTTTAAATATGTTGTCCAAGAACATAAAAAGATATCTGCAAATATGATTACATAAAATTTACTAACATAGTTTATATAGGAAAACTACACCGTAATCCAATGTTGTTGTGTCTTGTTTCGACACATACAGAGAGCTTCTACCCGTTTTCTGTGTTGGCAATGTGATGAAGAAGACTGGCCTCTTGACTCAATAGAATATTCCTGTTAATGTTCCTTACTCCTGTAAGGTTTTATTTAAAAAAAAAGTTGTATATGCAAGGACACCTGATTATATAACATTTTTTTTCTGTGAACCCTGACTATTGTGCCAAAATCTCTTTACAATTTAATGTCTATAGGTAAAGCCCAACTGTCCCTCAGTAATGACTGGACAAACCATTGGCATAAGTAAAACTCATATCACTCCAAATCAGAGATGGGTTTGCCCTTCACCAGAGTGTGACTCTCCCACTGTGTCACCAAACCATTTGGCATTGGTCACTCCTAAAGGCTCCATGGTATTCACCCTTTAACCCCTGGGGATCTGGACTTCGATGCAGGGAGTCCACCAGGACGCTACCTCTTGAAGTTGATGTTCGTGACAGCTAACCAGGTAGGTCAGGGGTCTATGGTGCAGTGTACCATAGAATCAGCTAGCAGCAAAGTGTGAATAGAGACTAAAATCAGAACAGACAGAATGCATGCACAGTGTGGAAACAAATGCGAGTTCAGGACTGGTAATAGAGATACTACATTAGGAACAGACCTGAACATCCAGATAGCAGAGGTTTGATCTAGCAAGGGAATCCAAGGCAGGATATCAGGACAGGTAGCAGAGGTACATACATGGCAGAAGACCTAGAGTCCAAACATGCATGAAAGAAGGCCGAGAGGCAAATAGAGGCAGCAAAGAAGCTAACAAGGCGGAAGGCTAGATGCAAAACATAAATAGAAGAAGGCACAGAAGCCAAGACAGATAGTAGAGATGCATACAGAGCAGAAGTCTTGAAGGCCAAACATACCTAGCGGAATGGCATGCAATCACAATACATGGCAGAAGGACATAAGCATCCACACAGGAAAATTTATCAGAAGGAGAAGTATTTAAACATGGCAGGCAGAATGACATAAGCATCCACACAGGAATTGATATCAGAAGGCCAATGTTCAAAGACAGCAGGCAGAATGAGTACAGCACAGATAAATACATAGTTGTGGACAAACAGACAAAAGGACCTTAGTTCAAACATTAAGTGACCCTGATGAAGCCAAAGGGATGAGGTTTCATTCTTACACATCCCTCTTCCGCTCAAGATACCCATGTTATTTGTTATGTGGTATAATATGCAATCCTTTTGGGGGGCTTTCTTGCTTTGATTCACCTCAATCTTTATATGTTGATGTTGCATTATTGCTTTTTCATTGTGGGTTTTATTATTCACTTTATTTCATTTTTACTTGATTTCATGTCGTGTATATTGCCTCTACAGACTCAGAAAGACTCATATGTGAGCAGGAAAATCCTTCATGGGACCCCTAAATCAAGGTGGGCCTCCAGACCCCCACCTCCTATACAAGCAGTGCCCAGCAAAGTACACTCACTACATACAGATTAGCAGCATACAGTATCTCATTCTAACTGTACATCCATATAATAAACTGGGTAGATTATTTAACAAACTACTCAGGTTATTATTGTATAACTGCATCTGGTGGCTGAGGTGACATCTAGGAACTGAGGCAGACCCACCACTATCCTCCCATCTTGTGTCCCACCTTCTAAATGCTGCAGTGGGGCTCCAATCACCAATCATTTTGCAATGTATTGCTGCTACCCTACGTCTCCTAAGGTGGGCATTTATTTCCAGCTCACAGAGGTAAGAGAGCCATCGTTCAAGGCAAGAGCCAGTCAGCAGGCTACTGTCAGGTCCCAGGATAGAAAAAGTTTAGGCAGAAATCTACTACTGATGTGTATCAGTGTAGTTTTAGGAAATCTGCAAGTGCGGTCAGGTATTATTTGCATGTAGCTGTACAGAATGAATTTCATGTTGTTCTTCTGTTTCTTTCCTACAAACATAATTCATGACATACAAAAATGCGAACAGAAATTGCAACAATGCTCAAACATACAGACAGAAGGACAGCACAAGTACAAACAACAGGTCATGATACAGAAGACCAAAGCATTGCACAAGCAGCGTGTAGCTAGAGAAACAGACTATTATACAGGTGCATCTCAATACATTAGAATATTTTTAAAACATTCATTCATTTCAGTAATTCAATTCATAATCAGCGTCTTCCATGATTGTGTGTCCTACTGAACCAGACTGAACCAGGACCATTTAAAGGCTTAGGAAACCTTGGCAGGTGACACACTGAATTTACAATACTGAACTTTTTTACAAAATTTTGTTAGATTTGGGTTTTCATTACCTGTAATCCATAATCAACATTTACAGAAATAAAACACTTGAAATAGAACACTCTGTGTGTAAAGAATCTAGACAATATAGAAGGTCACTTTTTTAATGTAATTACTGAAAGAACTAAACGTTTCAAAGATATTATAATTTATTGAGATGCACCTGTACATACAGACAGACAGGTATTGGAATAAGGAAACTTGAAGGTGAGCATACTGGGCAAGGTAGCACGTTAGCAAATGCAGAGCACTGGCGTTACAGGCAACTGTAAGCATCAAACAATGAATAGTAGTGTCATATATTAGATCTTCGACACACCTAAGAGAAATAGACAACAGAATATCATTAACTTTTCCCACAAAAAAATAACAACATTGGGCAGATTTATTAAAAACCCTACACCAATTTGCTGGCATAAAAAAGTCAAAAACCTTGCCACCTTCGCCATTTGCCCAAAAGGGGGAATGCCAAGGGTATGCTTTGGATGCAGTCACCAGCCCTGCCAGATTTATCATCATTTATACCAGTTTTTTTGTGTAAATCTTGACTGTAATCTATTCCTGCTTTCACGGACTGCCGTAAGCTTTGCCTATGTTATGACAAGTCCGGCACAGGGCTTACCAAGACCGGCATACAAAAGCCACCCACTATTTCTGTACATAAGTAGGCACCTTTAAACTGGCCATGCACATTACAAGAACATCAGCCAATCCCAATAGTATTGGCGGGAACAGTCCACCATCTAAAGTGTATGGAAGGTGTCCCACTTTTTCCCAGACGGCAGATATCGAGGAAAAGAAGGATTATCTATTGGATTTCAACATTACTAATTTTTTTGTTGTGAAGGGAGATAAACCACTAATATGAGTGTCTGGAAGAAGCTTATTTTCTTATTTCCATGCTTGGGTGTGCCAGGCAAGCAAGTTTGTGGGTTATTAAGGAGGAATAACTTTTGCCTGAAAGAGCCTCTGTCATCTTCTAGAAGCTCCATTTCATCTAACTCACTAAATAGTAAAAACTTACACTAGGCACTATATAGTAATCTGATAGGGTAAAAGCTATCTGCCTCACTAAATCATTAAAAGCTATATCACCCTGTGAAACTTGTACAGTACTTGAACAGATGTGATGTGAACTGATCGTCCAGATGTTCTCCAGGTAAGTTAAAAACACTCACATTTATTAAAAAAATGTAAATAAAAAAACAAGTAAAAAAACATCTTAGGAAGAAAATATTATTTTTACGCATTTCTAACCCTGAGAACTGAGTTCTTAATTATAGCACATCAGTCTGCACCAGAACTGACAATTAGGGCTACACGGCAGTTTGGGACGCGACTCTTACCATGTAACCAAAGATTGCAAGGTCACCCTGTGACTCCTTCACTAACTTTAGTGAATGGAGTTGCATTGCAACGCCCAGGGTGTCGTGACCGCAACTTCTTATTGCAAAAATATTGAGCACTGATGATAATCTGGTGTCATGATCTAAGGAGCCATCACATGTGACAGCCACCCATAGTAGTAACACTAACAGCTCAGTGACGTGAGCAATGTGTTTCCTCTCATAAGGCTTCCATCTGGCATTTTTCAGTAGGGATATCAAAGAATCTCTCACTGGCCTGTCCGGTTACCACAATTACCACCTGAAACGCCAGCTTCAGCAACCTATGAGCAGGCAAGATCTACAGGCCCAACTGCAACATCTTTGGGCAAATATGCCGCAGGATACGCGTACAAACCTGCATACCTCCATACCCAAACATATCTCATCTTTTAATCCAAGCTAGAGGTGGCTCAACAGGTAATAGAGCCTTCTTTTGACTGTACAGTTTTCGCTGAAATAATGTAGTCACTGAAACTACGTTCACATCGTCCACTGCTTTTCAGTTAAAATACAAAGGACACTCGATGGACCCCATTATACTCAATGAGGTCTGTTGGGCTTTGTATGTAGATGCTATTTTAGTGGTCCACCTTTCCGTTATTCTGGTCCTCCGACAGACCAGATCAATGGACAGGCTGGTGCAGATGTGAACTTAGCCTTACATATTGTCATCATTGCATTCACATATATAAAATTCCATTTCATTCCTGCAACACCATCTTGGTGCATTATTTTTTTGTCAAGGCCCAGATTTAATATTGTGGTTCCGACTAGACACTGGTATAAACGTGGAGCATCTTGGTGCATCCAGTTTAGCTAAAAGTTTTCAACTTGCTAGACATGTGGGTATGGAGCTTAAATGTACCATCATGTACCAAAAATGCATCAACATTACTAGAGATTTACTAAGCTAAATGCACCAGAATTCTGTTATAATTTGCAACAAAGCTGTCTAACATGCTGTACCCCACATTTGTAAAGTGTTTTATGCTACATTCCATGTTTGACTATCTGTTTTTCTGGTCCGTTGGAGGAAAACGGATCTTTTCTATGATGGACATGAAGAGAGCCCAAGGGACCCAATGGCTATAATGGGGTCTGTCGGGTGCCTGTCAGATTTCCATTTTTTGTAACTGAAATCGCTGGATGAAAAAAGGTGGGTTACAGCAATTTTTCGTCAAGCAATTTCTGTCGGATTTATGCCAAGGAATCCAAATGAAGACTCTGATGCAGGTGTGTACATAACCAAAGACACTTTTACAACTTGTGGGGAAAGGGGTGTGGCTTATCTAAAAAGTGACAAGATTTTATGCCATGCCTCAAAAATGTGCCTAAATTACGAAGCCAACTAATAAGTGGTGCAATGTTAGACTAGACAGCCTAACAATATACCAAATTTATCAAACAGCATCAGACACCATGATAAAACTGGCACAGTTTAGATCTAAAGATACCCCAATATTATCATTAGGCATCAGCCAATGTGATAAACCTGGCATATTTTCAGACTGCCTAAGTGTGCACTATTAGTAAATCTGTGCCAATGGGGCAGATATATTAAGACTGGCGTTTCATACACCAGTCTTAATAAAGAGCCCAACAGGTCTTAATAAATCAGGTGCACGCCAGGACTGGCAATTAATTGAAAAATAATCGAAAGTCAGCTCAATTAATCGTTGTGAATTTGCTCACATGAATTATTTCAATTATTTTGCATTTACACCATACAGTCTCACATTAAAGGATATGTCACTAACTGTATGCTATCAGATCTGGGTCGGTTATATGCGAATAACGGAAACCAAAATACAGTGGCATGGTGTGGCATATAAATAGGTGGTGTGGTGTGTAAAAAAAGGGAGTGCCCTAAAATAATCGTAATCGAGGAAAAATGTTCAATTAATTGTGATTTTGATTTAGGTCATAATTGCTCAGCCCTAGTGCACGTCCATGAGTTATAATAAATATGTAAGCCAAGGCATCCCCAGCCAGCTCTCTGCCCCACTCCGTCCACATTAGCGGAAAGTTTCACGCAAGGTGCAGAACAGGGAATGTGTCATATCTTTGGCGCGAGAAAGGGCCTTGCATTAAAGCTGCATCACATTATCACACATCTAGGCTAGAAAACTGTTGTAGCTGTATTGATAAATTCCCTCCAATGAGTGTATGCAATGCACCCTAAGTTATTGTGTACCTAAACTTCTGCTCAAAGGTGGCCATTCCACAGACTTCTAAGCTAACCACCTTCTTACATGGATGATATTACTGTACAATCCTTCCTGGTTCTTCATGTGGGGGAATTCCGTTCTAGCTGAACATGAAAAGCAAGGCAATTAAGAAGCTGCCGAGTCTTAGAACACATTCCTCGTCTCGTCTTCGTACACAGCAATGGTAAGGTGACTGCCCGGTGACACAGTCTGGAGAGAAGCAGCACAGCCTCCGCATTGTGTGGACAGGCACCCCCTGCAGGGACCTTCGTAGCTACTCTGGGTCTCCTATCAGTCTGCGTGCTGATTGGCCGAGAGCTGCGCGCCTGAGCCAATGAGCAGGGAGGAGAGCTCTTGTCATGTTAGCAGTGAGGAGAGCTGGCAGCACTCTAGTAGTAGTCAGTGAGGAGAGAGCTCACCTACGGGAGCCGTGATAGCAGGCACGCTGACTGGACTAGAGGCTAACTGAAGGCTGACTGGACTGGAGGCTGCATTGCTTTTCTCAATGTGCTTGTGTGACAGGACTCTCCGTACACTGCACAGGGATACTCTGCCGTGTCTTTCGCTTCAGACAGTGACTGGTAGGTCGCTATTTATTTTTATGTCGTGTCCTTAGTAGTTATAATGCGCTTTTTACTTTCTAGTGAGTGCTCTCGGTGTTACTAGTGAGTGTCTGCTGTCTGGATTGAAGTGTCTGGGCGGCAGGAAGGCAGGGGGATGTGCAGAGGAATGTCCGCCACCCTGGGCTCCTTGTCACCTAGGAATTCTTCAGGGACTTCATTAGTTTAACGGGACCAACAGGCAGCCCCTGACTTACTTTAGCTTAGGCACCAGTTGCTACATTAACCCTTCACTCCGAGGAGTCCCACGGCTCATTACTCTGCAGCTCCCCCTGCCGGCAACATTTGGCACTGGCGCTTGTCTTGTCAGTTTTCCATGTTTGTCTGTATGGAGTTGTTAGGCGATCGCCGCAGTTTGCTGCCTTGTAACAATGAGTTAATTAGCCGCACTAAAATCGCACTGAGTAAATAAATGACGGCGCTGGAATGAATAGTTTATGGCCATCGGTGCAGAAAGGACTGCTCCCCTGAGTGTGGCAGCTTCATCTGGCGCCGGGTAGTGTTAACCATATAATAGAGCTGTTGATCTTATTGCAAATAAGTGGCATTTCCCTGAGGAAGGGAAGGGGGGCTGACTGCTAAATCACGTCTCCTAAGTGAGCATGGTAGGTTCAAGGCCAGAGATATTGTACTTAGCTGTAATTGTGTCTGTCATTGTTCTGTAGAGCTGAGGTTTGTGTGAGTATGTGAAAACACTCAGAAATCATGTAATCCCATGTATTGGAAATGTGTCAGGATGAATGAGCTGGAAAATCCTCCCTTTTGGAAACTCTTTTCCCTAAGGGTATATAAAAGCGGCTTAAGTCTCTATAATGCTGGGCTGGAGCCCATCTATCTGTATACTGCTGGATGAAAAAAGCAGATGCAGCAAAAGTGTGCTTAATGTGAACAGTCCAGAAAACCTGAGTCACTTCACATCAATTAGAGTCTACTGGAGACGTCACATGTCGTGTATCCCATGGGCGGACAGGCGTCCGCAACAGGACAGGCTGCAGAAGCTAAATGGCACTCTTCTGTGATTCGTCCATAAAAGTCAATGGAAACAAACACAGTACCACGGCCAGCTTGATGTTTGTGGGATAGAATGGAGCGACTAAAATCATATACAATTTGAGTGATGCCAGGAACTTGTACAAGGTGACCAAACACATTAGATAGAAGTGCTGTAGGTTGGCAATTGAGCAGTCATTGAATATACAATCCTTCCACAGATGCAGTCGTGAAAATTTTAGACCATATTTTCCGATGGCGGTTCAGACTGGACATTCCTCTTTAATGTCACCTGGTGAAGGATCAGTCCTCTTTCTGGGATTGTTATGGAGCACTCTTTTCCTGAAAGATCCTTTTATGAACTAGAGATCACAAAAACCTTCAAAACACAGCCGCTTTTTTTTCTAAACGATGACAGGCAGAGTTGGATGTGGGCTTCCAGCTGAGGGTTGGCATTAGGCTGAGTGTTGTCCAGGAGGCTGTATCTCTGTGCCATAAAACTAGCAGTATGGTGGAATAAGGCTATGTTGAGCAATTCCAGCCTCCTGCTATTGCAGATAACTATCTAAGCTTTCTATCATGTTTGTTCAGTTGAAGCGCTGGTATTTCTGTGTGTATTCTGACTTCTTGGTGGGGATAATTCGTTTTAATTCATGTATTGATTCTCACTTAGTGTTCGTGAAGTCTTGGAACAATACGATTGATTATAAGCCAGAGAAGTAAGGAGGGGTAGCAGGGTGGATGGGAGCCATTCTCTGGATATGATCTGCGTCTGTGTGCTCAACATCTGAAGCTATGGCAGACGTTTTTCCACTCCCTCTGTATGCCAGTAGATGGTACTCCTTTCTCTGGGACTGTTCATATGTGGGTATGAGGTACAAGCTGCTGACAGTGTTGTACAGTTTTTCATGTGTAATTGTGTTTCTATGTTCTAAGCAGACTTTATTTGCACTTCTGTATCTGCACACATGACCTGAGCGTGTGGTTTTAGTGCAGAGAGCTCCCATCTGTCTTTTTAGCAGGCCAACTTTATAAAAGGGTGTGAGTTTCAGAGTGTTTGCCCAAATGAGACTCCAGATGTGGGAATTCAGCTGCTCTGTCACTTTGGTGACAACTGGTCCTATCCCAATAAGCTTTTGCTTTCACCATTTTCTTTAACTAGGTGTCAATGTCTCAGGGCTTTACCACTGTAAAAGAAAATATATTGGCCCGCTGGGAGACCTCAGACATGTTTGGCCATCTTTATTGCCTATAGGCAGACACGTCTATTTTAAATTGCTGTATAGTTGGGAACTTGATTTTTAGCGTCCTCTTCCGTGGGATTATAGGATTTGTAGTGGATTTTAGTACTTGTCTCCTGACTGTATGAACAGGACTCTGGGAGAATGATGCAGCCTTTGAGGAATCTCTCTCTAAGCAATATGTACTCTTGCTGGAGGTATTAACCAATGACCATTCATCATCTTGTCAAACCAGGCTCAGTTTCATCTGACTTCAGTGTACTGTCAGTATTCTGGTGACTATCGTGGCCTGTGGACAGAGATCTATCATTATACCTCTGCTGGGGGTCTGTTGGAAGGAGAAGAGGAGGATGTGGGTGATGCTACAGTAATTCTCCTTGCAATCAGGCCCAGAGCCAGGAAATGCTGGAAGGGGTTCGTGTTTGTTTGGAGGGTGGCTGGGTAGGTAAAGCTGGGACATATAATGTCAAATAGGGCTGACGTATTTCAAGACGTAATGTCTATCTTCTTTAGAAAGTATGAGGCAGTCTTTTTATTTATTGGAGAACAGTGAAAGATTTGTAAAGTGCTACAGAATATATAATGTATGCGTGTGTGTGTCTGAGCTGAAAAGTGATGCTATCACTTTTTTTTTTTTTCTCTTTCCATTGTCTGTTAGTGGGTTTGAACCAAGTGGTGTTTGAGGCACAGCAATTTCTATATCTTCAGTGACAGATGCAATCTGATCTGCCACACGCAGACTAGACAAGGAAAACTTCATGTTTTCTAACTAAATGTGTAGGGAGCTGCTGTTTGTCCAGATCACAATAGGAATAAGCTAGGGGAGTATTTCTGAATATGCACCATCCATTCAAGAGGAAAGAAATGTTAAATGCTATATATGGTTTACTAGCTAAGGTATTAAGATTAGAGGCAGATGTGTGCTTAAAGTCTGTTCTCAGCAATATCCCATAGGGAACAGGGCAGAGAAGTAAACCTTCATTAGTCTGCGACTTCTGTGCTCTTTGGGCCTGTGTTTGTAGCAAAGGTAGTTATTTATGCCAATTCCATAGTAGCAGCCGGAGCACTCGTTCCAGTGGTGATGCCTTTTCCAGTGCTATAGGTTTTTTTACTAGTTTTGTTGACGTGGAGTTTAGTGAACTGTTCATGTGAATGGCTTTGTTTTCTTAGAGATGGAGTCTGTATGGTAAATTTCACTAAGGGTAGTTCATGTAATAGACAGAACAGATATCTAGCTTTCCCTATTGTTTGGATACAACTGGCTGCTATGCGTCAAGCATTCAATAGGTTAAAGGGGTTGTCCAGGTTTTTTTTTTTTTTTTTCTCTTGATGGCCTATTCTTGATGTCAATGGGAGCAGAGATGCAGTAATGATGCCTCTATGCAATGTATAATCCACAAACTAAATGTATCCTCCAAATATCTGATCCATGAAGGGGCCTTCTGTCAGCCTCCATTGATAAGATATTTATGGCCAGTCCTAAAGATAGGCTTTAAAAAAAATCTTGGCTAACACCTTTAATGCATAATCTGCTTGTTGACTGTTTCCTGTAGTAACCAACAATGAAAGCCCATTTACATGGCCTTAATATTGGTCTATTATTATCAGCAAGAAACAGTCCAAATAATTGGATGGTATAAAAGCTCTCATTGGATAGCTGACTGCCTCATTTGTGCTGCATGAAAGATGCTAATGTGGTCTTAACCCATTCATAGGTCTCCTGCGCACCTACCATAGGGGATTTACTGATCCGCAATGCATCAGTACGTATGTGTAATCATTGATCTTGTATGATTCCCTACACTGGTCTTTGCTGCACATGCGTCTTAAAATAGGAAATGCTTCATAATTTGCGGTCCTTTAATATGGTATGGACACAGGGCCACAAAAATTGCGGTAGTGTCTGGGCCCATAGAATTAATGGGACCATACTTTGATATGCAATTTTGGATCTGCAATTGTAGATAAACATTACGGTTGTGTGTGAGAGACCATACTGCATGAGATCTTCTCTACAGAGCCTGAACCCATCACACTCTAGCTCAACTTCCAGACCACCGGCAGTCCATTCTTGTGGCTGATTTGTGCCCACTTCTAAAACACCAGAGTTTTCACCAAATTCCTGTTCCCATATATATTTATATACAATCTAGCAAGTGTTGGTTTCTGTTTATACACAGGTATTTACAGCTATATGACTATTGAAAGATATATATGACTATGCACAACAAAGCTCCTTGTTAAATCTAGATATCTAGAAGATAAAGTGCTTGCTGAATTTTGACTGTTTTGCCATTGGGACATTGGACAATCTCTGCTACTTTATTTCTGTAAGAGTCTGTTGGTCTGGCCCTGTGGTGTAAAGGCAGATTTCTTTCCTGAATGTGTGGTGATCTATGATATGGTAAGTCAAATGATTAATATGATTACACATCTAAATACAGTTTGCATATTGTCAGCAGCACATAGGCTAAACCAGCAGGCAGGGATTGGGAATGGATTTGTACCCATTTGCTTCATTGTTGGGTAATCCTTAACAGACCAGTTATCTGGAACGAGCTTTCCTATGAATCCTTGTCCCCATGATTGACCCAATAAAAGGGCCATGTAAAGGGGTCTTATGGTCCTGCACAATTTAAGAAATGGTAGCATGGAGCTCTAGATTAGTCTAGACTTGTGCAATATTTACAGACCCCATTGTTCCACCCCAAAAGTCCTAACCTACAACAAACAAGTTTGTAATTATTGCTTTAGACCACGTAGTGTTGTCCATTATCACATACAAGGGTTTATCACCCTTTCATCATAGAGCTGGCTCCTATGTGATTACCAGCCCCACCATGTCAGCTGCAAGATTAAAGCTTCTGTGCACCAAAAGCAAATTATTGTTTCACCTAGAAGTGCTTAGTGTTTTTAGTAGTGTGTTTAAAATAGTTTGGTTGTCCGTTCTAAGTCTCTGCTGTAGTCTAAGTCTCTGCTGATATTGGTAATTTAGTATTGATTTTATGTGACTCTACTCAATTGACTATTATATAATTTGTAGGATTCTAAGTGCGCTTGGTCATTGATTCAACTATAATGTGAAATTGTACTTTATAGTGCAATGGCATTTATGACCCCAAATATGATTACACCAAACAATAAGGTATAATTGGAAGACCTCTGAGGGGGGGGGGGGGAGGGATTTTTGTACCTTTATACACATCATTCACACTTCATTGCTGTTAGATTCTAGTGACAAACTCCCTTTCACCGCCTCCACCAACTGCAACTCTTTGTGCTGCTCCACTGATTCTGGCACAGTTGGAAGTTTTCTTTAGCCACCATTGTTCCTGAGCAATAATTTCTGTTATCAGCATCTAATATGCTAATTAGATTATCAGGTGGTAAAGTCCTGGGCTGCCTGCTCCAATCCAGGACTGGCCTCCCCTCCAACAGAGAAGAGGCACCTATTGAAGAATGCAGAGAGTTGGAGTTGGTGAACATTATTTATTTTTTTCCTTCTCGGAGTGTCTTTTTGGCCACCATCAGGCCAGTATGCATCAGTGTTTTTGTGTATAAACAGCTTAGTCAGTTACACTATCTCTAGAACAAAAATTACTGTGTAGCGTGTTTGTTTTTTTTTATTCTTTAAAACATGAGTCAATGTTTAAATCCAGCATGTCTAATCCTCCTTCGCTTTAACATTTGCTGCTGGCGGAAAGTCGGGAGCCTCCATTTGCAGATTTCTATTCCCCCCCCCCCCCCCAAAAAAAAAAAAAAAAAAATAAGCTGTGAGGGTCCATTGGAGTTAACCTAGTGTATAAGCAGCTTCAAGGCTCTTCTAGTACTCTGTAAACAAAAAAAAAAATGTTTAGGTATTGTGTGATCATCCCTTGTTTTGATGGCCGTTCTCTAAAGTTTATTGTGCCAGATTCTGTCCTATATTATTGTTTGTTTATTTTGGAGTTTCTTTTCCTATCCTGTTTCACGTTCCGTATCACTTTCTGCCAGTTTTGCATTCTTTTCTATATTTTTACATTGGTGATGTTTTATATTTGAAGGTAACAAAGTGATCATGTTTCCTTAGCCAACCAAGCGTTTTCTCGAGTGTGCAGATAAGTGAGCAATTATCTGCTGGCCTTACTGGTGAGAAGGCAGCCTCTGGAATGACAGCCACTTTCAACAGATTGCAGATCAAAACCTTGCTGTGTTATTTCAGTTGTTTTGGTTTTAAAGTGTCACCATTTCCAAGATCTTGTCTGACTTCCATCACTTGAACAAAGTTTCTTTCTTTCACGGTCACTCACTATTGCAGATTCTATCCACTGTTGATGTTTTAGGAGCCTGTTGGCCTAAACAGGGAGTGTTACGTTTGCAGATATCTGCTACATAGTATTGGTAACATAACTGGATGACTCCCAGAAGTCCAGTAGACAATTTAGTGAGAAACTTGCTGCTTTTTGGATTGTGTCTATGACAAAAATGATTGCTGAGGCCCAGAAAAGGCAGACAGACACCTGGAATGGTCTGTCTCTTACTGTAGATCTCACAATATTTTGCCCATCCCTGACTGGTAGCAATTCTATGTATGAGTAGAAGATGTAGCTTAAAAATCCAGTTGATAAACCATGGAAAGCCAACCTAAAGATGTGTATGTATATGCTTGTATATTAAATATATATTAGTTTGTCTGGACTTTTCTTTTGTGCAGATGTTTTTCTTTCAGCTGCCTTTGTTATCTGAAGCAAATATCCTGTAGATCCCAATTATGTTCATTTGACTTTAGTAACAATTCTGTTTGAAATGCTTCCAGTTACATATTATTGGCAGCACAAGACAGCTGCAAGCCAAGAGCATTTTCAAGTGTTCCCCGCTAGACTGCTTGCTTTTAGAGTTTAATAAAGTCTGTTGCAAGGTTCCCTCTGATGTATTTTAACACTTTTTTTTTCTCTTTTAAGTAGATGACCTGTATAGAGTGTTTCTGTTACCTAATGTGGGCATGTTGCCCACTTTTGTAAAATGTTGGCACTCCCCACAAGGTGCAGTAGTGAGAAGGTAGTCATGGTAAAAACTGGCTGAAAAAGAAAATCTGCTGCATTACTGAACTTTGCCTTGAGTTTCGACAGACCCCATGGAGATGAAAGTATTGCTGGCCAAGATAGGGCATCTAGGGTGAGAATGAATTTAAGGAATTTAGATCTTGATGAGATTTTGGTTCTAGTACAGTTGATGTTATAGGATCTCAGAACCCACTAAACATCTTACAGTACTGAAATGTACAGGGTCGTGAGTCTCTATTTTGTTTGTTGCCACATTTACTTTGAGTAGTATTTATTCTGACTATATTTAGATATATAGCATTCTGACATGAAAAAGCTACATATTTAATGGGATTTTCAGGGCTCAATCTATTGATGCGTCATAAGAATAGGTCATGAATATAAGATTGGCGAGGGTCTGACATCCGACACCCTTAAGAAGTGGCTATTTACAGCAGCTTATACACAGAGAATGAAACAGAAAGCAGACAGTTCCATTCTCTGTATAGTGGCCAGACCAGGGTATTGCAGATCAGCTGCCATTCATCTGTTTGGGAATTCATGCTGCAGTGACTTAGTTCAGCCGCTACACAGAACAGTGCTGTCAGCACTCCATTGTGTGCATCAGGTGTTGAGAACAACTGATTCATGAGGATGCAAGATGTTGGACCCTCACCAATCTGATATTTATGACCTATCCCTTTAATACCGAGAAACTAAAGTTGTTATGAATGTGTAATTTCTAAATCCATCCTACTATTAGGCTGCTGGAGTTTTCTTTACCAAAGTGAAACATTTATTGGTTATTGGCTGGTACTTATTACTTGCTGCACATAAATTAACCTGCAAAAGCCTGCAGCAAGGGACAGGTAGCAGACAAAAAGCAATAAATGCTTCACTTTATGTGAACGCAGGTGGCTCAGCCCAGCCTGTTGCACAGCGCAGTTTTTGAGAACCAACATTTCTGTAAATGTATGTTTCTGATAATTGGCACAAATATTTGGATGGCTAATAGGCTCTTAGCCTAAGTCTGTTGTCAATATGACTGAAGTTAGACAACGAGTATGTTGACAAAAAGCTGATCTGGGACCACCAACAATCAGCTGTTAAATGTGCTGAAACCTGTCAGTAAATGTTTTTTCTCTGCAGTGCCCCCACAGGAAATATGGAGCATTTCATAGTGCCTATTCAGATCAATAGATTGTCTGTAGTGGCTGAGAGATGTGCATCTTGAATTGGAAACTCATGTCCTCTAACATAGGGCAAGGTTGGCAGTGCTGAATTCAGCGTACTTTGTTTTGCAGGTATCTGCCCTGGTTCTAATGACTTGAAAGGTCCACTAATGGGGTATATGAAAATGGATTTTGTAAACTTGAAAACCCCTTATCAATGGTTGTTGATGAGAATATTCATCTGATTGGGACAAAACCCATGGATTTCTGATAAATGATATATTGTAAAATTGGCAGGTTCAGGTCTTTACCTTTATGTGTATGGCCATCTTGGCTTTTGTTTACATGTTAAGAAAAACTGATAAAAACAGATCCCTTCTTTGATTTCAATGGGTGGTTTAACTGCTCAGGTGCTGTCTGGTGGCATCGGTTTCCTTGTGAATCAGTTTGACAGAGGTAAAAGCCATACATGTAGAACTTTCTTGCGCTAAAAAAAGAAAAAAATCCACAAACAAAAGTGGTGGGTTATAAAGGTGTGTGTTTTTTTTTTTTTTTGTTTTTTTTTGTTTTTTTTTTAAATTCAATGGTGGATGCCTAGAAATGGAAGGTAATCTGTTTGTATCCATCTGTCAACCGTTTTTGATCACATACGTTAAAAAAATGGAACCACAGAGCAGATGCGAATGAGGCCTAACTCTGTATGTATGAGCATATTTACAGTGCTTTGTCCAGTGATTTCTCCCCCAATTGGTAAAACACTATAAAAAGCACTATCTTCCCGTAGTGAAGAAATGATACAGGCTTGAAATGCCTGTGCGCAAACATTCTTCTTATCATTTTGAGGATGCATCCTCCCTACACTGCAAAGCTGACAAGTGAGCTGCAGAGTATAATATTGGCCTATTGTCTGCTTTAGTGATCATTGTGAAAACTAGAATATTTCTACATTTGTATGGATAAGCACACAAAACTGGAAAAAAAAAGGTTGTAAAGTGAATCTGCTGTAAATGATATGACATTTTCTGATATTGCACATTTAAGAAATAGAATTGGCCTAGTTTTGAGTTTGACAGTGTGGATGTACAGTCATGGCCAAAAGTTTTGAGAATGATACAAATATTAATTTTTACAAAGTCTACTGCTTCAGTTTTTCTAATGGCAATTTGCATATACTCCAGAATGTTATAAAGAGTGATCAGCTTAACAGCAATTACTTGCAAAGTCAATATTTGCCTAGAAAATGAACTTTATCCCCCAAAACACATTTCAACATCATTGCAGCCCTGCCTTAAAAGGACCACCTAACATCGTTTCAGTGATTGCTCCATTAACACAGGTGTGGATGTTGATGAGGACAGGGCTGGAGATCAATCTGTCATGATTAAGTAAGAATGACACCACTGGACACTTTAAAAGGAGGCTGGTGCTTGCCATCATTGTTTCTCTTTTGTTAACCATGGTTATCTCTAAAGAAACACGTGCAGTCATCATTGCACTGCACAAAAATGGCCTAACTGGGAAGAGTATTGCAGCTAGAAAGATTGCACCTCAGTCAACAATCTATCGCATCATCAAGAACTTCAAGGAGAGAGCTTCCATTGGTGCCAAAAAGGCTCCAGGGCGCCCAAGAAAGACCAGCAAGCGGCAGGACCATCTCTTAAAAGTGTTTCAGCTGCGGGATCGGGCTACCAGCAGTGCAGAGCTTGCTGAGGAATGGCAGCAGGCAGGTGTGAGTGCATCTGCACGCACTGTGAGGCGGAGACTCTTGGAGCAAGGCCTGGTCTCAAGGAGGGCAGCAAAGAAGCCACTTCTCTCCAGAAAAAACATCAGGGACAGACTGATATTCTGCAAAAGGTACAGGGAGTGGACTGCTGAGGACTGGGGTAAAGTCATTTTCTCTGATGAATCCCCTTTTCGATTGTTTGGAACATCTGGAAAACAGCTTATTCGGAGAAGAAGAGGTGAGCACTACCACCAGTCTTGTCTCATGCCAACTGTAAAGCATCCTGAAACCATTCATGTGTGGGGTTGCTTCTCAGCCAAGGGAATCGGCTCTCTCACAGTCTTGCCTAAAAACACAGCCATGAATAAAGAATGGTACCAGAATGTCCTCCAAGAGCAACTTCTCCCAACCGTCCAAGAGCAGTTTGGCGCTCAACAATGCCTTTTCCAGCATGATGGAGCACCTTGCCATAAAGCAAAGGTGATAACTAAATGGCTCAGGGAACAAAACATAGAGATTTTGGGTCCATGGCCTGGAAACTCCCCAGATCTTAATCCCATTGAGAACTTGTGGTCAATCATCAAGAGACGGGTGGACAAACAAAAACCAACAAATTCAGACAAAATTAAAGCATTGATTCTGCAAGAATGGACTGCTATCAGTCAGGATTTGGTCCAGAAGTTGATTGAGAGCATGCCAGGGAGAACTGCAGAGGTCCTGAAGAAGAAGGGTCAACACTGCAAATATTGACTTGCTGCATTAACTCATTCTAACTGTCAATATAAGCTTCTGTTACTCATAATATGAATGCAATTATATTTCTGTATGTGATAAAAACATCTGACAAACACACATAAAAACCAGAGGGCAGCAGATCATGTGAAAATATAATATTTGTGTCATTCTCAAAACTTTTGGCCATGACTGTAGGGTGGTCTTCAATTCTCGTGGTTGTGTTTTTTTTTTTTTTTTCAGTTGGCCAGACATATTTTGGTTATAGTGAATGTGTGATTCACTGTAACAGCTGCAGAGCCTTTAGCCATTCTATAAAGGCCTAAAATTACCATCCCTCTGCAAGAATGCTGGCTTTATACTTACAATAACATAAGGAAAGCAGGCCCGGATGAGGGAATGTTCTGCTTTGAAACATTAAACAAGTACTCAATGTGTATGTGTGCCCCTAGCAAGTTGGCTCTTCAGTTTATTATCTATATGGCATTAAAGGATACTAAATACAAATGTATACCAAGCTGTGTATATTTTGCATTTCAAAGCCTTATTGCTCTGCTAGATTTGTTAAATCACATTTGCATAAATAGGACCTGTTGCCTCTCCTGGCATGTCTGTCTTAGTATATACTCAGATTCACCATGAAATTATTCTGGAGCATCTTTTCTTAGAACTTTTTGTTGTTCCTTTCTCTTTATTCCTCCTGCATAGATGAATTGAAAACAGTGTGTTTATCATTGCCTGTGTTAGATGTCACATGTCCTCATACTGGTAGTACTGATGACAGTGGCAGACAGTGACTGGTAACACCCAGTTGTAAACAGCACAGTTGTTTTGGAGCATTGTTTCTTAGAAACAATTATTTCACAAAGCATACACGTATGTTACTAAAACAGCCATGTCCGAATAGCTGACTGGTCCTCTTTAAATAGCCTTACCAGTTATATTAAGGCCTCATTGCATTATACAGTTAAGAAACTTAACTGCACTGGATTCAGTGGCGCCCAGTCTTCAGGATCTGTGTTTGTTGTCAGTGAATAGAAAATCTCTTGTAGGCATTCAGTGCTTAAGGTTGGTTGTAACCAGTAGTTCTTCTTCACACAGCTGTGTCTAGACATTCCTTTTGTGGGCTAAACCCATCAGCAACATACATCTTTCTCCCCTCATGTTCTGGATTCCAGACTTAATGTTTTTTTTTCGCATGCCATATTAAAGGTCCAAATTCTCCTCTGGGGAAAAAAAATACACCTCTTCAAACAAAAAACATGCCTCCATGTGCTTGGAAATAGCTATCTTGTACATTTTGGGGTGTTTGCCTTTCTTCAGTGCAGAGTACTATCTGCCAATGAACCCTTCAAAGGCCCCTCCATCAGCCAACCAGTGCTTCACTCTGCACAGATGAGGAGCAAGAGCTCTGAAACAGCTGTCTGCAGACTATTGCAGGGTTTGGCTTACATCGTACATAGTCCTGTTGCAAGGCCTGTTTAAAGGTTTGGAAATGATCTTTTAGGATCTTTTAGATCCATCAAGTGGTGCTAGAGACACAGCTTTAATTTTTTTTTGAAAGAGTGGCATTTTGCATTCAGTTTGATGGCATTGAGTCTCTTCTGTCATTTTCAATATGAATCTGATTGAAGCAAATCAAGCCATGTGCCATTACATGCTACAGTGGGTACGGAAAGTATTCAGACCCCTTTAAATTTTTCACGCTTTGTTTCATTGCAGCCATTTGCTAAAAGCAAAAAAAAGTTCATTTTATTTCTCATTAATGTACACTCAGCACCCCATCTTGACAGAAAAAAACCAGAAATGTAGATATTTTTGCAAATTTATTAAAAAAGAAAAACTGAAATATCACATGGTCATAAGTATTTAGACCCTTTGCTCAGTATTGAGGAGAAGCACCCTTTTGAGCTAGTACAGCCATGAGTCTTCTTGGGAATGATGCAACAAGTTTTTCACATCTGGATTTGGGGATCCTCTGCCATTCTTCCTTGCAGATCCTCTCCAGTTCCGTCAGGTTGGATGGCGAACGTTGGTGGACAGCCATTTTCAGGTCTCTCCAGAGATGCTCAATTGGGTTGAGGTCAGGGCTCTGGCTGGGCCAGTTGAGAATAGTCACAGAGTTGTTCCGAAGCCACTCTTGTTGTTTTAGCTGTGTGCTTAGGGTCATTGTCTTGTTGGAAGGTGTTCCTTCGGCCCAGTCTGAGGTCTAGAGCACTCTGGAAGAGGTTTTCTTCCAGGATATCTCTGTACTTGGCCACATTCATCTTTCCTTCAATTGCAACCAGTTGTCCTGTCCCTGCAGCTGAAAAACACCCCATAACATGATGCTGCCACCACCATGTTTCACTGTTGGGATTGTATTGGGCAGGTGATGAGCAGTGCCTGGTTTTCTCCACATATACCGCTTAGAATTAACGCCAAAAAGTTCAATCTTTGTCTCATCAGACCAGAGAATATTATATCTCATAGTCTGGGAGTCCTTCATGTGTTTTTTTTGGCAAACTCTATGCGGGCTTTCATATGTCTTGCACTGAGGAGAGGCTTCCTTTGGTCCACTCTTCCATAAAGCCCTGACTGGTTGAGGGCTGCAGTGATAGTTGACTTTGTGGAACTTTCTCCCATCTCCCTACTGCATCTCTGGAGGTCAGTCACAGTGATCTTTGGGTTCTTCTTTACCTCTCTCACCAAGACTCTTCTCCCATGATTTCTCAGTTTCGCTGGACGGCCAGGTCTAGGAAGAGTTCTGGTCGTCCCAAACTTCTTCCATTTAAGGATTATGGAGGCCACTGTGCTCTTAGGGACCTTGAGTGCTGCAGAAATTCTTTGTAACCTTGGGCAGATCTATGCCTTGCCACAATTCTGTCTCTGAGCTCCTTGGGCAGTTCCTTTTGACCTCATGATACTCATTTGCTCTGACATGCACTGTAAGCTGTGAGGTCTTATATAGACAGGTGTGTGCCTTTCCTAATCAAGTCCAATCAGTATTAAACACAGCTGGACTCCAATGAAGGAATAGAAACATCTCAAGGAGGATCAGAAGGAAATGGACAGCAGGTGAGTTAAATATAAGTGTCACAGCAAAGGGTCTGAATACTTTTGACCATGTGATATTTCTGTTTTTCTTTTTTAATACATTTGCAAAAATATCTACATTTTGTTTTTTTCTGTCAAGATGGGGTGCTGTGTACATTAATGAGAAATAAAATGAACTTTTTTTTTGCTGTTAGCAAATGGCTGCAATGAAACAGAGTGAAAAATTTAAAGGGGTCTGAATACTTTCCGTACCCACTGTATATGTAAGGAGCAATCCTTGTAAGGGAGAACTTCCCTGTACATATGGGACTAAAGAACACAGTCACAACCCAGGGAGCATTATTGAAGGTTTTTTACTTAGATACAAAATCAGAAAAAAAAAAAAAATTTGCAAAATGTCTTGCTTAAAAATGTTTCACTGGTGTAAAGCTCCTAAGAGTATCTATGGATAGACTGCAAACACATGTTAAAACAGCCAGCACAAGTGGGGCAACCCTGTGATGTGAATGAGCCCTAATGTGTATGGGGTCCCTCTGACTCCAACAGTCAGAGGGTATGTAATCTGCCGTCTAAGGTGTCAAGACGTAGCTTTCTCCCCTCTCCTATTCAGTACACATGCATGTATTTGGAGGGGGGGTAATATTGTTAGGTTTCTGATAGCTGTTGGCCAATTATATGTGTATTGCCAGCATCACTTCCATCCATTTCCCCCTGTAGCCTCAAAGCCTCAGTTATATTTCCTTATTAATGTACAGTGCAGTCTGGTTTATATAACATACTTTGTAGTTTTTTTTTTCAGTTTTGGCTCTTTCTTTAAACCAGTGTTTACACAGACATCTCTTGTAGCAATTATAAAGCTGCAAGGGATTTATGTGACAGAAAAGCACTAAACCAGTTCATCACAAATGTTTTCCTTCTGGGCCTCACATGTTTTGCTTATACTTTTTGAGATATTGTTAGGAGAGTGAAGAAGAATATGTAGTACCTTGAAAAATGTTTGCCTGTGAAGTCCTAATTCTGATGTGGGACTTTGTCTGGACATTGTACAAGATGGAAATGTTTAAATGGGGAAAAAATGTTATCTTCATAAGCTAAGCACAGCACATTCATATGCCATGGAGGATATTTAAATGGATGTTTGTACATGTAGCTTCCTACAGAACCAGAACATGTGGCTCCTTGTGTTATACGGCCACCAGAGACTTGATTCATAAATCCACTAGATGAGCCCAAAAGGTGGCCTGTTCATTAAAGGGTTGGCTGAGATGGCGTTGACATTAACCCTCTACAATATGACTACCACTGACAGTCACAGACTTGTATTGTTGAGGCTAGTGACTGGTTGCAGCAGTCACCTCTCTAGAAGGATAGCCAATCTAGTAGAAAGCACAGGAGCAAAGAAACTGCAGGGATTTACCAGGTAAATAGCTCTATTGTACAATAGGTTTCTGTTTTTTATTTTTTTATTTGGCTGAATGGTGGCTGATCTTGGACAACCACTTTAATGAATAGGCCACCGTTATAATTTCTTTTGGGCTCATCTAGTGATTTCATAAATAGAATCTCTGACTGTATAATACAAGTAGCCACGTACTATTTATCATTCAGAATACTCTTATTGTGGTACTGTACTATACCCTGTCAGTAATGGTCTTATAATGCTTTAAAAGGTTATTTCCATCTCTGCAAATCAATGCCAAGAAGGGAATAACTACTCACAAGTCTCTATCACAAGTGTGGGTCTTGTAAAAACAGGCAAGCAGTTCTGCTGTACAATGTTTCTGTAGCTCCCATGGAGGTGAATGGGAATTGTAGTAACATCATAGCAGAGCCAAGCTAGATAGTTTCCTTCGCTTCACAAATCTGGGAACAGGATAGCTGAATGTGCAAGGCGGTCTCTGTGGTTCCCATTTAGCACTGCTCGACTGTTCCCATAAGTTACCTTAGTTCAATCTGTAAAGTTGAGAATCTCCTTTAAAGCCAAAACATTTGTTTCAACTATAGTATGACTTTCATGTAATAAGACTTTGCTGGCAAGTAGGTCTGATTTTACAGCGAATATCTACAATATTACTTATAGGAGTAGCTGTGACCTCTGTTCTATGAAACCATTAAAGGACAGACTCTTTGAATCCATCTATGGTGCCATGGGTGCTTCTCCCTCCTTTCCTAGAAGTGGCTTTCCCATTCCGGTGACCTACAGAAGCATGTTAATGACCAGGTTGAGTAAGATGGCTACTCAAGCACAGGTCAGTTGCGGGTCCAATACCTGGCACCCCACACTGATCAGATGTGAATGGAAGTTGAGCTGCAAAAGTGTGGCATAGCCGCGTCCTGTGTACAGAGCTCTCTGCTTCTGGCTCCTTACACTGTGCAGTACTGGCAGACATCAGCTGAATGGTGATGGACTTCCTCAGGTCTGCTGTTGGTGACAATGGCATATCCTAACAATAATCAATATCTTAATCCTGGAAAACCCTTTTAGGCTGAGGCCCCACGTTGTGGAAATGTGTTTTTTTGTTGCAGATTTTGCTACGGTTTTTTAGAGCCAAAGCCAGGAGTGGATTGAGCAGTAGGTAGAAGTATAAGAACTTCCTATATATTTCCCATTCCTTTTGTAGCCATTCTTGTATTTGGCTCAAAATAAACGCAGCAAAATCTGCAACAAAAAAAGCTGCATTTCCGCAATGTGGGGCCTCAGCCTTAAAGGAATTTTTCCATGAAAGCACGTTATGCCCCATTCTGAATGGAACAGTGGTTGGGCAGTGTGCACACTGCTCCATTTGTTTCAATGGACACCGGAGGTAGCAGAGTCCCCCATTCTTCTGATCAGTCAGACTTCCACTGGTCTGATCTAGTTTTAATGTAGTATACCTTGTTAGTAGTTGTAGCTGTGAAGAAAACCAGGTGAAAATCTTTAATGGATACCTTTTCTTTAAAAAAAACAAAAAAAAACTTTGACTTGTCATATGTAGGACGCTTAGATCACTGGGGTCCAGGTGCTGAAACAGCCACAAACTGCTGATCACCAGTACCCCTTCATTTAGCAGACTCTCTATGAGCCTGTACAACACTGTCTTCAGGTTTCTTCCTCTTTATTAGATTTCATTCCTCCTTAGATTATTTGCTATCTCTCCATCCTACCACTCATGTTATGCTGAGCCAGAAATGGGTGGGAATTGGTTATAATACTGGCAACAATGACATTCTGTTCTATTGATTTTGCTCAGCTTTGTAGTTTGTCTTTAGGAATTTTAGTTTTGTATAGCAAAATTTAATAACACCCCCCCCCCTCCTGAATAACAAGGTCTTGGTAAAACTTTTTAGTATCTGCTGTTAATGATGGACGTAAAAGTCTGCTTGGGAGCTGCTGTGTGTTAATGTGTTCCAGTTCTGCTGTTTATCTACATTCCTCAGCTATTGACTTCCAATGTTAGGCAATTAATCTCCGAGCCTTACTGTTAGAAGGAAAGAATCGCCTAATGTGTACTCTCTTCCTCTGTGTTTATCTATCCATCTAGACCTCAGTGAGGTCACAGCAAAGAAGTCAGCATGAGGTAGCCTTTGGGGGCAACATTTAATTATATTGTTCAACAGAGGATAATAAATTACAGCTTTCTGCATAAATGACCTTAAGCATATTGTTAGCCTTTGCTGGTGACTACTCCACCTTACAATCCATTTCCCTTCACTGTCGTGGCTGAGGGCACAAAAATGATGCATGCCCACATAGGGTCACTGCTTCTTTCACCCCTTCAGCAATTGTATAGATTTCTTTGTTTGTGATGAAGGAGATAAATTGACTTTACCTCACTTGACACTAGGTGGCGTATTTCAGCCTCACATGTAAAGTGAATAGAGAAATGGGGAGATCATTCTTGCTTGGCTGCTTGCTAATAGAGCGAGAGTTATCCAGGTCATCCTTTTTTTTAGTTTGGAACATATGGAATATGTAGTTTTAGCAGTCTAGCATACACCAGGAGAAAGTGGTGTACAATAAAATAGGCCTAAACTTCAAGTTGCTTTACATAAGTATACATATGCTATATAGTGAATAAGCATTCCCTACACATTGTTCATTGTTAGGAAGAGTCCGCCATCTGCAATTCTGTTTGAAAAAGAGAGCCCAATAATATTTGTGGTGTATCACTTGTATATGCTGGTATGTATTTGTCCCACTGTCCTTGGGACGTTCCTGGACATCTGTCAATTGTATCTGAATGTTTGGAAAGTAACAAAAGACTTTGATGTTCCAAAAGGTGACTGTTAGTGGTTTTAGATTGCTCTCTATAACCACTATAGATAATGGCAGCAGATTTCCTCTCTGCACATAGCCACTATTTACCTGGATTCAAGGGAGAATTGAATTCACTTGTTTGTAGTGCTCTCCATTAAAGTCTTCTCTGCTCTATACCTAGCTTCCTGGCCTTGCATAGTTAGCACCAGTTGAGTCCTACAGGATCCTAAGTTTCCCCTGAAAAGGAGTGGCTCCAGAGGTATGTCTCCTCCTTCCCCTCCAAACGCTTCTATATTTTATGTCCAAACAAAGCTCCTTTAACGAAGAAGGAACTAAAGAGAAGGTACTGTGGAAATGTCTTGTTCTGGTATGGTAACCCGAATGAGTTGCTATGATAATGTTACATGGCATTTGTACAGGCTTACAATTTAATTGGCAAGTAATACTTTAAGTAAGAAAATGCCAAAAGCCATATGTAGGCAATCTTAAAACTATTGTTTGCCTTCTAAAAGGTGAATTATGATCTTTTAAACAATGTAGCTCTTGTAAGAGAGCCTTAAGTAAAGTGGCTATGTACTGTTTATTATTGAGGAAACTGGGTATATCCCATTTATAAACTCCACTGCCAATGGTGTATATTTTCAGTCATTCTGCATCAAATAGTCCTTTACCCCACCTAGTTACTATTTAGTAAATTGAAGCCTCTCCCCATCTCAGACTTGAATGTTCAGCAGCCTGGCCTGTCTGCCTAGCAGGCCAGTCTGGTATTACTGATAGGCATGCGGATTTGATAAAATGTACACTTAACTCACTTCCCTTACATAATCTTTTCAGTGTCTTGAAATGTTTGGGCTGCTTATCATGTTTTTATCTTGTCAGTCAGCAGTATGACGTATATCAGCAGCAGTTCCTATAAGTGGTTTGCATATTAGCCTAGTCATTAGACATGATACCCACAATACTTGATTTATGCCATTCATTTATTGAAAAAGCTACACAAAAATCTAGCTGTGCATTAAAGGGATTGTCTGAAAAATGTTCACAAATCGTCCATTGGTAGGATGTTGTATAAAATAGACAGCTTTTAACTGTACCTGCATTCCAGCAATGTCCACCACTCTACTCTGACCTATCCATTTGGTTTTTGGACTAATCTCTTGGCGATGGTTCTTTTTAGACCACAATAAAAGCAATTGTATTACTAGAAGTGTAAAAATGTTAGTCTCTTATATCATTGCACAGGGATGGTGGCTTTTGTGTGTGAAAACACACTAAATATTAGGTTGTGTATTGGCAAAGACCTACTTTCAAGGCCAACTCTTAGAGACACATGGGATACACTTCTACCAAGGGAGCCAAGCATCTGTCATGCAGCTTTTCCTTTGCCCTGCAGCTGTAGATGATCTTTAACTGGGCACCTCTTTCCTGTTAAATCCTATGATACCATTATCCTTTTAATCTACCTCCCCATGAGAGGATCCAGACCTCTGGGAGAGATGGAAACAGGCAGCTTTCCAGGAAGAAGAGTTGGCAGCCACAGCACAGTCTTTCTAGACAAGGCAGCTACGTATACATAAAGAAGCTCACCATGTGACCTTACACGGCTGTACGCTTTGTCTGGTCAAGAATAAATTGCTCTGTGGTGATATCATACCTTGCCTTTGTTACATAGCTTTTGTAAGCATAAGACTTTACAGGAAAGTGTACAGATATTAGAGGTGCCTGGAGTACAATAGAAAGGAGAGATTTGAGACCTCATTACACAGGGGATAGATTAAGGCTGGCATAACAAATGCTAGTCTTTAATAAATTCCACTGAATGATATGAGGACTTTCTAGACTACAGTGTGTGACTTTCTAATCAACTATAAAACCTGGCAGTACACACTAGATAATATGGGCTGAAACTGCTCATTTCAGTTGGTCCTGCTGACCTTCTAATGTGTATGTGGGCATCTTGACTCTGCTGCTTTTTAACACGCCTGATCCTTTTGTTTCTATGGGAGATAAGCTGCTGTCATAGGTATCAGTCTGTGGTTTACTCCTCCACCAATTCAGAACATATGAATGCTAGACCTAACCAAGATTTCATGTGTATTGGGGGTTGGGAGGGATAGGGCTTGAGTGGCTGAACAAGCATTTGGTGACCACTATCTGAAGTGTGTAGCCAGTGTGCTTTGCGGAAGTCTACATGGGATATATTGCTCGTACGATGAGCACATGTGGTTAACCCCTTCCCTGGCGACTGCAATTATTCAAATTACTTGGATTAATTCACCATTTCAAACTCTTGATCCTGACTTTAGTTGGGATCATGGAATCGCTGTTAGCCCTGCCCTGGAGTCTGTTACATTCCATACAGGCTTTGCCCTCCATGCTGCAATCTATGATTAATCGTAGGACAAGGAAGTCGCATCAGATACATCAAGCTCCTTTTCTGTGTGCCAGCTCACTGAAATTTAAGTTCCTTTAAGCAAAAATATGAAAATCTAGATTAAAATTGTGAATTTTCCTTGTGTGAAAAAAAAAAAAAAAAAAAAAAATTGAGATTTTATTTTAAGGCAAAAATTGCCCAGCCATACCTACACCCAAATAAATACTAATGGTTCTTCAAAGCTGATTTCTTCACTCTTCCACATAAACCAACATACATAATGGGTATCTAGATACATATTAGATAGGTGACACTTGTGAGTGGCTGTCTACTTTTAGCGGGTCAATATTTATAGTGCAAGTTAGATGAGATTGCACCATGTACTTCCTCCTAAAGAGCCAATGAAATGCCTGTATTGAAACAAAAGCCCATTTATCTGGTGACCCCTGCCCTCTGCTAACAGTCCTGATAGTCCATATCGCTGAAAGTTTACTGATATGCTGAGTTCAAAGAAAGATATTTATTCTGTATACTCCCTACCTTTTCTGTTGGGGGGATGTCTGGGTTTAATAGCATGCAAGCCGGCCTGGATTCATTTAAAGTCTTTTACACACATTCTGCTTTGAAGATAGCCGATAAAACGCGCTATTATTCCTTGTGAGGGCAACACAGAAGAACAGAATACTAAGTCTCCAAGATGTAGAGATCAACCATGAAGCATGTGTTTAGAATGGAAGTATTGAACAGTTTGTGGTCTAACATGTTTCCTTCCTGTGTCTTTTATGCTGACTGTATCACATTTTCCCCACAAATAATTACAGCGTGGCTTTATCATTAAGCAGATGTTTTCTATTCTGTAGGAAAGTAAATGATTGCAATTACCCAGATGCTGAACTGTGGGGCTAGGCCATTCTTCCGCCACCCCTGGGTGCGTGACTCTGCAATTGTATGTGAAGGAATTGCCATTGGCTCTTACATTTGTTTGCAGCCATGTTCTTTGGTAAAGTTCCCGCACCTTTCTGATAAATGGACAGGGTGTTTTAATAGCTATTTAAAATAATTTTATATCTGGGGCTTTAACAAAATATATATTGTGCCAAGTAAAGGCAAGGTAATCTTTATTACAACATATCACTCCATATGTTGTGAACTGCACTTTCCACTTAAAAATTAAAATTGGCAAATTGCACTAAAGTCACTGTCGAGCCCTAGCTTTATTGAATGTGCCTGATATGACTTATGTTGGGTACCATTATTCTTTATGTTGCTCCAAACTGCTCTAATATGCTTTCCTTCTCCTCCTCCGGTCTTTGAGTGACAGGGCCAGGGAGCTATGCTGAAATCTCACCTGGCTCTGTTCTCATGTTCTTGCTGCCCAAATGGATAAAATACTTAAGTTAGAGCTGGGGGGGAGAATCCGTCTTCTTCTAAAGCTCGTACATCTTGATCTGCGAGAAGCCAAGGTGCCGTCAATTATGGGTGTATATGATCACTGGTGACTCTTACAGATGTTGCTTGACAGAGCTGTTTTCCAGTGAAACTGGAACAGCGACTACTGATGTGGCAACAGTAGTAGTAGTGGTAGTGGTAGTGGTAGTGGTGGTAGTAGTAGTAGTAGTAAAACCTGATACATTTCAGACTATATTACAATCCCATCATTCTGGTCCTCAGTTGTTGTTTTTGAAACAGGCTTTGGTCAACCTAAGTTTACATTTGGTTCTGTAGAAATTACTTATTGTGAATGCTAAAATTCGGCCAGATTACAGGTGTGCAAAACCAACCTTTGGTTTTAGGCCACTTTTACTTGGGTATATTTTGGTCGGGAATTTGTATCTGTGTGTTTGTATGCCAAAACAGGATTGGAACATAAGCAGTATAATGGAAAGATTTCACGTCTGACCAGTGTTAAGCTTACTTATTTTACCTGCTGTGTAAGTGTAACCAAAGACTGGCTTTACCACAGATTGCTTGTGTCCAGACAGTTCTAGGCCTGAGCCGGGCACAGCTGATGACACTGGTCTAGTGTCTATACTTGGATAGAAAAACTTTGCATGCAGTATTTTTCTGTCTAGCACAGGAAGAAATCCAGTGCAAGAACCAACACACTGGATATTGGGATTGATGAAATAGAAAACAGTGGAACCAGTCCTGGCCTCAGGTTCCATGCAGTCTTTCTGTACCACGGCGGAGGGAAAACGCCAGACATGTATAAACCCAGCCTTAGCTTAACCGATGAGTGGGCATGCAGTATGGTGTCTTAGTGATTCTGCCTTCCTATAGTCGGTACCAACGTGACCAGGCAAACTATATTTAATCCCCAGTGGCTGTCAGTGCAGTTCATTACTTCACAGATAAAACACGGTAAAATTAATGTTTCATTTGTGAAAACTACAATCACAAAAAAGTGCACCATTGACTTTATTTTATGTGGTTTTACCACGCTGTGTTTTAAGGTTGACCGTATTTGAGAGCCTATGATAAACCTATTGGATTGTGGGCCATGCAGTGTGTAATGGAATATGCAGTATCCTCACTGGAGCTCTTGTATGGATGTGCTATAAATGAGGACATTTGTGTAAACTGCACCAGTAGCAGGGGTGTAAGGTTCATTTATTTACTGAGGGAAATATTTGTCTGAACTAAAAATTGCAAAACCTAATACAATTCTTAAAGTCTAAATGTTGTAGAAAACAAAGAATACAGTGCAGATTCTACCTCCTACATGGATTGTAATGAAAGTTCAGCCTTTATATGTAATGCTTTGTCTCCAGCATGTGGGCAGCAGTCCTATACACAAAACTGTGTGCTTTGTTGTGAAATAAGGAGGCTGATTATACGGGGGAGACTTTAATTTTTATTTGTGGCTACCATACATGAAGGGACTCTCAGACCCCTAACAAGCCTCTTATTGATTTGGTCATGCTGGTGTGATATTACATAGTGAACCACCTTTTTGTGGAGAACTGGCAGACAATAGCTCTATAGACTCTCTAGCAGGCCAGAGCCAGCCTCTCATTTAATAAAAAGATTAATAGGTCTATTTCCATCTCTCAAAGTCCCACCTTTGGCCTCAACCATAATCTTAACATTTCTAAAGGTTAGAATTTTGACTTATGGAATTCGCCATGCTTTGCGTTTCATGACCTAATATTTGTTTAATCAACTGTAACAAGTTCCGCACTGAGCTCACCATGTATTAGATCAATTTCATCGTGTGGCATGTGCCTTTATTGGATGATGTATGTGTTTCAATTTGCTAAATCGTGTATTCACAGCTTGGATGAATTATGTGGCCATTCTCATGTTGGTTAATTAGATTTCAGAGCTGCAGCTTCCCTCCCTTAAGCAGCAGAGGGCGCTGTGCCACAGAAAGCAACTGGAGGTAGACATTACATTGCTTCCATTACATCAATGAAGTCAGATGAAATCTGAAGCTTTGTAACCAAAGTATCTATCCCAAGACTAGTACAAGTGACTGTATTAAGCGACTAACAATCAGGAGTCTCCTAAATTTAGGTTTTTATATTAGATTTACATTTGTAGTTTCTTAACAAACTCCATTTGTACTAAGGTAGTGCTTTCCAAAGTGTGTGCTCTTGGCAATGTGCATATGAATATTGAATATTCTGTTTACAAGCAAGGCAAGGCCTGGGCTGGCTTTATGGGAGTGTTTCATGAATAAAAATGGGAAAGTAATATCTGAGCAGGAATACCGCCCACACTGACATTTTCCTCTTGAACTGAAGTTCCAACTCATCAAAGTGGCTGGAAGGGGTTTGTACACCCTTCAGGAAGCATGTGCTTTTTATAAGGTTAGTGTAAACTGCTATTCTGAATATAGAGCTAAACCGCTTGATGATTCTGGTGACTTGCTATGCTGGATATCCTACCTGAACTTCTACTAAAGTTTAAGTCCCAACCTGAGTATTAATATAAAAAAAAAAAAAAAAAAACAAAAAACAACTTTGTAGTGCTAGTAACCTTTCCAAAAGAAATTTAGATGCAGAAATGGACTGACTTGCTTGGACTGATGTGTGGTATGGATTATAATGAATCGGCATGCTATTACATTTACGCTAGCTGCACGTTTGTCGCCTAACGTGTTCTGGGCTGTCGGAGGACCAGAGCAACAAACAGGCAGACTGCAAAAAAAAAAAAAGATTATAATGGGGTCCGTTGGGTGTCCATTATTTTAAAGCTGAAACTGGCAGAGAAACATGGCCTATTTGCATGCAAAATTCGTAAACATCCATAAGAGTAGATTTATTTTTACTGGCTAGTTAAAGTTGTTGTAAATATTTCCTGTGGAACATTTCATTGCCAGTAGAAGGAGCATTGAGCAGCCTCCCTTTGAAGAGTCAGATCTGTTAGCTTTTACTGGATAATTCTTGGAGATCTCATTGTAAATGGTTCCATATGAATTCTTCTTTAGTCTGATCTGCATTACTAGGTAGGTGTACTGTGAGGTTTTATATGGTACACTAAAAAGCTACCATAAGCATACTGGCAACTGATGGTATGGAATTCCTTCAAGTCTAACATCCCAAAGTTCATTTTTTTCTTTCCTCTCTCTAATGGCTAGATGGTTTAGTTCCAGGCACATTATTCTTTAGTGAAGAGATCCAGCAGCAGTAAAGCAAGAAGCACCAGGTACAGCAGTCAGCCTATTTAAAGCACTAAATCCCTGGTCCGTAAGGACTTGTAGGTGGTTTAGTGCCCCAAATGGCCCTGACATGTTGCCTTTAACTCTAAAATCTATTGTCTCTGTCTCAGGAGGTTTTGT
Organism: Leptodactylus fallax; assembly: GCA_947044405.1. NCBI lineage: Eukaryota > Metazoa > Chordata > Amphibia > Anura > Leptodactylidae > Leptodactylus > Leptodactylus fallax. Next base: position 7,553,646 of record CAMRHE010000036.1, read on the forward strand.
CCCCCTTCTCCTACTGACTGACTGTGATGCCAGTGGCTGCAACAGGAGACTGCCTGCTGAATGCAGTTGGGCAGAAAAGCTTGTTAACACTCTTCCCTGTGTCAGTGACTTGCCAAAGATGGAGCAGACTAGCAGGATATTAAAGGGATTGTCTAGTTTGTTCTTTAATTGATGACCTATCCTTAGGATAGGTCAGTAATGAAAGATCAGTGGTGAAACCCGGGACCCTCACTGATAAATTGAAGGGTCTGTGGCACTTGTGCAAGTGCCATGGAGGCACTGTTTACATTGCACGCCATCTGTTTCATAGGGAGCTACTTTCCAAAAGGTGGTGCTAGGCTCAAGTTTCTCTCTTCCACCTATGAGGTCTTAGTTGCATAGTTCTTACCCAGTCTCTCCCAATTGAGACACATTACCGCACACTTACTAATAACAGTCTAAAAGCTAGATAGTGCAAACTCACAGACAATCTTAAACTGCACCAGATTTATCAAAGTGCCTGATGCTGTTTGATAAATCTGGTGCATTCTTACTGTTTAGTCTAAGTTTACACTTTATTAGTTGTCTTAAGTTCTTGCTGCATTTGTGGCTTATTTTTGTCACTGCAGACTGAACAGCGTGGACACGCAAATGCCAAAACACTGTTTTACAGTCCCACCAAAGTGAATGAGATTCCATTAACTCTTATCCATACATTGCAGGAAAGAATCTGTGTTTTTTTTTTTTTTTTTTTTTTTTTTTTTTTTTCACCCCTAGGCTTATAAGTTGTGATGAGGAAATGCAACAAAAAAACACTGCTGATTTTCCACTGCAGAAAATTGCAAAGCACAATGAAAAAAGTTTGTGTTTTCCACTGCAATTTTTCTTAGTAATTTTCTGATGTGTTTCTATAAAGTCTGGCCTTGGCCTTTAAAAGGGTTTTCCAAGGCTAAAAATTAATGGCCAATCCTTAGGAGAGGTTATTAATTTGATATCGATGGGAGTCTGACTTCTGGTCCCTGCACCAGTCAGCTGTTGAGCATATTGTACAGAGTTGAAAGCAGGCGGCTCCATATACTGTAGTGGCTGAGCTGTACAGGGCTATCTGCTTCTGGGTCTGTACAGTCTTGGAGAACCCCTTTAAGTGTATCCTTTCCTTTTTTTGTCTCCCATTACATATTCTGCTTGACTATCTTTGTAAGTTGCAGAGAGTGGCAATATGCATGTGTAGTGTCCAGGGCTGTAGGCCAAAGTTCTGATACCTCTATTTTTTCACACAAAGAAGTCAGAGTATGAGTGAGTCTGAGTTGGGACTCTGATTCTCTCATATTTTGACTCTGACTCCTTCATGAATTGCTGACAGCAATGGTCAAACAAAAGCTGCAAAGCTCCTTTCATTCACGGAAAAAAGCCAGTGATTGAACTTCTATGAAAGTAAAGTAATCTAATTTTATATAATACCAATAAGTATATAATTTTTTTTTTTGACAACCAGTGGGATCCCTTGCGATTTTTCACCTATTTTATGGTGTTTCTGAGACCAATACCTTTTGAATACACTCTTCAGCACTGAAATTAAAATATCGTGAAGGAAAAGTCTTGGAATTATGGAAATCAATCACAGGATTAATAGATATGTTAATGATACATAAATGGTTAAAAATGGAAACAAAATATTCAAAATCTCAATTCTTGAGCGCCATGCAGAAAAATAAATGCTCAGTGTAAAAAATAAATAAATAATAAAAATTAATAATTAATAATAGACATGCAGGAGACTCATTCTGAGTAATTGAATCATTTATTGAATGGGCCTTGCTCAAAATAATAGCAGTAAGGAGTTATATTGGTGAAGCTGTTCATTCTGTAGATTAACAGGTCAATTTTGGCCCTTATTTAATGTAGGAGGGTGGGACATATCTCAGCCTAGGCGCCTTGTGATCTCAGTTGATAAACTAAGATCCCCCAGTTCAAGGCTTCTGTGCTGTGTTATCAAACAGGAGGCATCACACAATCTTTCCACACCACTTGATCCAATTTTTGAGGTGTCATGTGGCTACAAAACTTTGCTTTCAATCTGGTTTTTGTGCTTCTCCGACATACACATTTAGCTAGGGCATTTGTAGTGACACCAACTATTTCCTCAATTTTATATAATGTTATGGCTTGTCCTTCTTGGTGTTCAATGTTGAGAAGTGTATATGAATTGCTGTCCTTCCTGTTTTAAAGATTAGTTACATGATGTGTGAAATAATTGGTTAATAGACAGAGATGCCAATGCTCAGCAGCAGTATGTTTTATGTTTTTGTAGATCATAGGTCCATTATGTTTGGAGATGGTGTTCACATCAGTGAATTCTTCTTATATTGAGAAATCCTGGAATAATTCCAAAAGTGTCGACATCAGCCCAATTCAATATCTGTTGAAAGTAAAGCTAGGTTCACACTAGCACTTGCTATATGTTTGGTGTTTCTGTCCTCAAACCCGCTTAAAAAAAAAAAAAAAAAAATGCAGAGAGAAGTCCTGTAAGCAGGTCTCTTCTCTCCGCATTTTTCCAGCAGACCCCATTATAGTCTATGGGGTCCGCGAGTAACCGCTTTTTAAGCAGGTTAGCTTTCTGTTTTTTGGGTCCCCAAGCAGACCTGAAGAACAGAGTCGAACGCTAGTATGAACCTGGCGTAAGGCTGATTCTCAGTCACTGGATGTTACCAGGAATGTTTAACTTTCTGGCAAGCAAACATTTAAAAAAAATAAATAAATAAAAAATTGTGAACACTTGATACATAAGTAGGGCTAGATTCTACCGTGATGAAGTTGTATTTACATAGAAATTGTGACATGGAATTCCATGCTTAATGTTTTTTGTGGGAGAAAACTATACTGCCCCCGCTCTTTCCCCATTTCAAATTCTAAGGTTCAAGTTTACAGAGACCTGGTTAATGCAAACATATATAATTCACAATAACATACAAGAACTGACTTGGCTTAAAATAGATTTTAATGACTGTAGGAAAAGAAGTGCACCTTTGTGGAGTGTAGTCTGGTTTACTACATGGCAGGTTGCCACCTAGTTAATGTAGCCAGACAACATGTAGAGCAAACACAGCATTGACTGAATGCTTCAGACAAAGTGCCATAGAAGGCTGTACAAGGCATGAGAGCCCTTCTAGAAAGGGCCAACATTTCCACATGGCTTTACTAGTGCATGTTTACCAGTCTGTATATCAGTGGATAGGTTTTATCTGTGTTCCAACAAGATGGATAATGCTATACTTGGTATCACTGACATTTCAAGAAAAGGATTAAAGTCTACCTCCTATTAAAAAAAAAAAAAATAGTGCAGTCAGGTATAAGAAATCTTGTAATACATGTTATTAAAGAAATAGGTTTCCTTCTCCATTTATCAGGCGTTACTTTACATATCAGTCTGAGGGGAGGGGGAGAAGGAGGCAGATAGTTATGCAGCTGTTGCTACACTGTTATTCTGAGTGAGGAAGCCCTTCTAATAGTCTGTTATCTCTAGAACAGTAGTGTCATGACAGAGTGAGGCAATACATCAATTACCAGCCTCCTCATCCCCCTACTCTCTCCATAGAGTTCTCTGTGTGAGCTGGACATACTAAGGATTCTGTGTAAACGGGCTGATAAGGAGGAGGAGAGCAGTGTAAGAAGTGGAGCAGGAACCAGTATTCCTCAATAACATATTTCCATGTACTATTCATTTCTGAAAAGTTATTTCATAATTGGGGGTACACTTTAAGTATGAGGAATTAACATCATGCTTTGCGCCGAGGTTCCTTTTTATTAAGGAGCAGATGAATGGTTTCCATGAGAGCCATGTCATAGAAGAGCAAGGATGTGACTGAAGCCTAGTACAAGCTGTTCAGTATTTTATCATTATTTTCAGTTTGTATATAATGGATCCTGTGTGTTTTTTGTTTTTGTTTTTTTTCCCCCTCTCATAACTTTTTCAGTTGTTGGTGAAATATTAAAGGGGTTTTCAAGCTTTATGACATTGATGTCCCATCTTTGTGATAGGTTATCAATCTGAGATTTGTGGGGGTCCAACAGCAGTTTCATGAGACATCCGCATTCGGATGAGAACAGTAGCTTCTTCACTGAATACAAAGCATAGTGCCATTCTTGAATAGGGCTGAGCTGGCCACGTGACGAAAGAATGTGACATAGTAACTTTGAATAGCTGGGGTGTGGGGGTCCCATGTATTGGGTACTATCCAAAGGCTAGTACATTGATGTATAACTACTGGAAAGTCTCTTTAAGGTCTCTATAGACCTTAACTGAACAAAGAAAATATGAAATACTGGAATCAATTAATAAAATCTGCTAGGTGCAACTACCAGTGCCCATAGGGGTTAAATCCCAGCTCCCTTATAGTTATGTAATGCTGCCATTCACACCCACATAGTTTGGTTGGCTACTCTATAGACAAGGACAACTCTTTATCATTAGACAGATTCATAGAATAATAGGAGTCTAAAAGCAGGAAAGCTGAAATCTGTGGTTCTGTACTGCCTGGTACCAGCTTGTTTTGTACCTTTGAGATCTGTGAAGTAGACATGTTGAGACATGAGATGAAGGGAAGTGATGTAAATGAGGGGATCGTACTGTCTGCGCATATGTTTAAGTTCTCCTGACTGGCCTATTGTTATGCCAGACAAAGGTGATAGATTCTTTAACAAATGTAAAGGTCAGCAAAATAAGCTGATAAGCAGTGTTATCCTGGGCACACATCCACCTGCTTACAGTCTATATCACCTTCCCTACAAATTCCTGAAAAGAGCAGTGTGTCATTTATGTACCCACTTCACATCTTACTGCAGAGCCCATACAATGCAACCTACTCCATGGTCCTTTTGTATCAAGGCGACACTTCCAAGGAAGGAAGGAAATCTGCAAGACAGCAAGAATGGTAATGAGCAGCACTACCTTGTTACACCTGCATACCCTAAATAATGGAATTTTACAGTCATGACCACCATTACTAGAACCTCCTTTGCTGAGAAGAATGGGCAGGAAGTGTAACGTAAGATAATGTTTTGTCACAATTGCAACTTCTGTAGGTGTGGCCTGTGCTCTACATTAGATAATAACTGATGAGCGCTCCTACCAATAGCAATGGCATCTATGGTGACAAGTGATCTTTTCCAGCCACATCCTAGCCCATTGTAGCATGTTTTGGGTGCCCCCCCCCATTTATTAACAGAATCACTGACAGTACTAAGCTATGTGAACCAGAAATAAAGCTACACAAAGGCTAGAATATAGTCACAAACGGGGGTACAATTTATTTTTCCAGCTCTTTATTGGAGTGCCCTGCTACATAAGTGTGTATGTGTGTATATATGTTTATGTATGTATATGCATGTGTAGATATAATGTATATGATATTACAGTGAAGTGCAGTTTCTCAATTTCCTTTTAATTGTAGCAGACATTTACCAAGACTGTGTAATGACCCTTTAATGTTTTAATGCTGCTATGACACTGACAGCTGGCCATACTTTTAGTAAATCCTGAAGGTGTATAAATTTGTAGCTATTGACTATACATTTAGAACCAATTCAGGATCACATTTAGACAAATGATGGTTGTACAGTATATTTGTACTTGGCAAGTTGTGATAATCTTTACTGCTATCTGATAGATACTGATCAAGATCAGTGGTCCTTTGTCACAGTTGGTCATACACATAAAAGCGGTCATATACATTAGATGGTTGTCAGCGGGTACATTTGACTGTACGGGGGTGTTCCAAATCTCCCCTGATAGCTACTGCTTAGACAAAGGATTGGGAATGTAGAATTTATATATGCTGGTTCGTTGTTCTTATGGCTAATAAAACACTTTCTGGATGGCCATCAGTTTATTTCCCTCTATAAAAGAATAGCATAAATACCACCTTAGAATCGTTGTTGGTCTAATTCTCATTTATCTGAAATCTGTATCTCACAACACACCCTCCAAAATAACAGAAGAATCCACTGAAAATATTTGGTGTGTATGACTAAACTAACTTACTGGTGTAGACCTTGTCATAGTGCATTTGTATGTCCTATTGTAAAAATATTGTATGAGGATGGTCGTGTATTTGTGCAGTTTCATTCTGTAGATCAGATACTATTTTAGTTATGAACATTCCTCATTCCCTTGGATCTGAAAGGTGTTTTTTTTTTAAATATAAAGACTATGTAAAATAATAAAATGAGTCATACTCAGAAGTCAAGCAAATCTAAAGAAATGTGAACCAGAAAATGTCACACCACCTCAAGCTAAAATGTCAAACACTCGATCAATGCACTAAGTTTTTTTTTTTTTGTTTGTTTGTTTGTTTTCAGCCCACCTACCATTAAAGTAATGATAGGCTAGTAGTAGGCTTTCTTGATCTAGATTGATTTATATTGTTCTGAGGAGGACCCCTCCACCCCCCACCAAGTAACTCCCCCCCCCCCCCCTCCTCTTCATTCACTCCATTTTTAATGCCTGTATATAAATTATGTAGTGGCTGGTTTGTTTAGGGTATGGCACTGTAGCGGACTAACATGAGTCACCAGTCAGAAGGGCTCTATTTTGTGTTATTACCTTCTTTCTGTGCATTATTTTAGGGATGTGTTCTTAGTATTCTTTACAATGACTTGGACGGTGTCTGGTTTGTGGTTAAACCCCTGTCTGTTCACATCAAGAGCAGACCTCTATGGCATAGTTATTCCAGCAACAGGCAAATGAAAGGGGAGAACTGTGACATCATTTCCTTCTATGACCCACTCCTTAGATTTTTCATTAAGTAGATTCTTTGTAGTCTTCTCATCACACTTGGTCAGATTATGTTCAACATGAACTGATAAGACTGGTTTGATGACATCCTCATGAATAATTCTTATAAACACAAGCTGATATGTAATAATACAATTTTACTCAGATCTGACATCTTGGATTACAGTTTGATGTTTTTGATAAATCTCTGTGTGACTTTGTAGTAAGAGCTTCTCAGCTCCTTTTCCCATAATGCCTTGTGGCTTGTAGTAAGCCAGTCAGTAAAGATTTGATGGGTGAATTGTCTTCATAGTCATTGATATAGAATTCAATTTCATTGTAGTTAGGACATCGATCAAATACCTTCCAACAATGTAGTAAGGGCCATTGAAAGATTCTTGTGAGCTCTGTACCTTTTTGAAGCATTGGTCCTGGGCATTGTAAAATCTAAAATTGAGGCTTGCAGATTCAGGGCTTGTTGTAGATAAGCGCCAGGTGTGCGGCATTGTTGGATGACCTCGTCTTGGCTGTTTGGAGAGAAGGTCTTGTGTATATTTACCACACTAACTATAAATAATGGTGTAAACGAAACCCACATCTGTTTGCTTCCATTTCCCTATCATTTAACCCAGTGGGTCCATAAAAGTGTCTGGATAGTCGCACTGTAGAAGTTATTACACATCCTCTATAAACAATAGAACATGGGTGCATTCCACCCGTTAACCGTTACTGTAACAAAGACCTGTAAGACCCTAACCCTCATTCCCTACCTCCACATCTTCAGTTGAGGTGTTTTGCGGTATAACACGGTTTTCTAGGACCTGTGCAACAATGTAAGTTTGTTTCCTGCTCATCCAAGCCATATTATTCCCATTTGCAATGCTGCATTCACACCTACATTGCTGTTGTTTGTCGTTCTTTTTTCTGAGGCGCAGATCAATGAATATAACAAGTGCTGGATCTCTCATATGACAGACGCCAACACTGCCCAATAGACTGGGATATGATAATGGAATATGTTTGGTTTCTGCCATAGTGCTCATAATTTTTTTTATTCTATTACTGTTGTGTATTGTTTAACATGTTTCGATTCAATTGGTTAAAGGTGCTGAATATTGTTTTTTTTTCATACTAGTTGCTTTATTGGTGAGCTCCTTTAGCATCGGTAAACCTGGAAGCTTGTAACTCCTAAATAATTAGTATTCTAGAAACTATTTTAGAGTTCCGGTGTAGATACATAGACCTCCTTGAATAAGGTTATTATAGGAAATGCCTGAATAATCCCTGTTCCCATAAAACACCATACATATACATGTCCGTTAGTTAGCTTCAGTGGTACAAAGTGTTTTGTGATGTTTTTACCTGGATTATTGAAGCCACACTTGATTTTACAAGGCTGAGCCCTGTAAATTATTGGATGCTAGAAGCCACCAGCAGAGTCCTCCTGGGTTGTTGACTTATGTCCAGAAAAGCCAGTACAGGAAGTCTGCAGAAGGAATAGCACTCAATCATTCCCCTTCATGGCTGGCCGGGAAAGTAAACATTCTGTGTATCGCTAATCATAGATGATCCACCGCATAATATGGCCATTCATTGCAAATGTGAAAATTCTTATCGTAATTACAGGTGGAAAGCACTTTCAGTCTTGCTTTGCCATCCATTTGTTAGTGATGAAAACATTATGGAGTTTATGTAACAAATTTACTGTTTAAAAATCCTGGCTTTACAAATTGTTGCCACCACTGCTGCCAAAGGAAGAAGATGGTGATAGAAGAGAACCCATGTACTCTCATGGATACAGTTCTGTAATACTGGATATATAGCGCTGGTCTGCAGGTGCTCTGGAGCTGGCCATCCTCATAACACAACACAGAAGCCTGTTCCATGCTTTCTGAAGCACAGACATGCAAAAATGCCTCTCCTGATCTTTATATACTATTAAAGGATCAGTCCAGAAAAAAAAACACACACTGTTGTCTTATGTAGGCCTGAGTGGGTGATGCATAACACAAGGAATGAAATAACACCCAAGATAGAGGTCATGCACTGTGCAAACAGCAGAGTGTATCTGTGTATATATTCAGTGCAACAGGTTCACTCCTAAAAAAAAAAAGTCTGATCTGGGGGATTATGTTGTACAGCAGGAAAAACTGAACAAGTTCTATTGAATCCTTTCCCAAGCATCTGTTGAGCTTTTCATGCTCTTTTCTCTACTACCTGCAGATAGGATTGCTTTTTCATGTGGAAGGTCCCCTACCAGCTTACTAGTCTTGGTTGTAAAGTAACCTTCTGTTCAGAAACCATCTCTACTTGAAATGGTAAAATTGTCACTATTGGTTTCTTGGCATTCACAATATTGAAAACCAAAGCAAGCTGCTTAATACACTCAAGACACAGAGTCCAGATGAGAGACTAAGTCCATCTCTAAGCATTGACAATAATCGTGAGACAGAGGACAGTCTGATCAAATCACTGAACAGGCCAAAGTAATCCCTGGGATCATATCTGGTCTATAGGACTACAGACGGACTCTGCTCATTTAACCTTTACTAAACGAAACACCTCTGCGCCTGTTTCCAGTCACTGAAGCAAAATGATACCAGATATCAGTCAGCTGCTATGTTCAATGCAGTTTCTGCCATAATGGCACATCTGGTTGCCATAGACCAATCCAATGTACTTGTGGCAGACACTTGAGGCTAGCGTTATGTTTTCTATTGCAAATGTGCCAGGAGATCCAAATTGTCATTCTGTGGGACTCTTAGGGACAGAAATTAACAAATATTGAGCATGTTGTAGGTTTTTCCGTATGGACTTTGTTTCAACGCCCCCATTCAATTGCGTTGGCTGCAGAACGTCAGCAGACTAGAGGAGAATTTAGACGTGTAATCCATGCCTAAACTATCAAATCCTGAAGGTGTAAATTTAGCTTAAGACGGGGTATTTTTCAATTGAGACTACTTGTCTACTACTTTTTATCTAGAGTATTGTGGTTTGTTTATTTCACGTTTTCCAGTTTCCATCACTTCAAAGATGTGTAAAGTGAAGTGTTAAAGCTGCCACTGTCTGTTACCTTGTGTGGCGGCATTACAACACTTTACATTTATGGTGATAATGGTGCTAGTTGTTCCGTTTTTTGTTTCTGCCCAGACATGTGTAGATCTAGTGTGGGACCTCTGCGTATGCCCATTCTAATCTGGGCGTGCCCGTAGTCTGTGATGAACACTGACTTTGCATGTGCACTAAAAGCTGATGTGTGACTAAGGCCTTGAGGGGTTGCAGTGACATGACATGGTGGTACCTGTGTTTAAAGGGATTACATTGGTAAAATAAATCAACTGCCTGAGGTTGTCTCACAGTGGAAAACTATTGGCAGACAAATACTCTTAAGTGATTAGTTTTTGGTTGTGTTTTGTTTTTGTTTTTTTTAATATGTGGGCGGGGTGTATATTTGGATTTAGTTTAACAGGCTTAAAAAGTAAGATTACATATGTGGGGATGGTATTGTGTGCTAAAGTGGAGCCTGCAGGCAATGGCCCTAATTAGTTGTCCATACTGTCCAGCGGGAGACCTCTGCTCACATGGCTGGCTGTTTATATAGAGAGCCACATGGTGTGACTCCAAGAGCAGCCATTGGAGGGTTTTGATGCACTGAGGAGTGGGCAAAGTCCATATGCATAGGCTTTAGGTAAAGGAGGTGGCATTGCTGGTGGTCATCTGATGCTGTGTAATCAAAGGGATGAATGGGGGCTGGGCCAGTGACAGCATGAATAAGTAGAGGGGCTGACCCTTTTAAGTACAGGTAGGGTATGACTAGCAGTGCTCAGACAGAATGGAAACAAAGTGGAGTCACATCTAGTTATGTGAATAGCTGCCTGTTGAAACTTCTCCAAAGGATTTGTTGGGTCTCCTACTGGGAACACTTTGGTGTCTAACCACTGGAAAGGTAAGTATTGCTAAGTGTTTGCTTCCTTTTCCTGAGTGTTTCATTTATGCACATTGTCTTTTCTTTGACTTTGGTTTTGATACTTGTATTATAAAAAGTGGCATTTGATATTTCAGTAAATAATGGTATCCTCTACTTTCAGTATGTCTGTTATCCAGTGGCCTAAATCTTTCCTATGACTGTATATGATATGTTTCCATATTACCTGGAGCCCAGACACTTAATCTCAGGGCTTTATGTAAGTGAGGTTAATTGGATGTTGATGCCTGAACCATAAAGCTGTAGGCAGAGAGGGCTCAGGTCTGCTCAGTTTCCTCAGTGTGCCTCTGTTCTAGATGACATACAAGATGGCCCTACATTTGATCCCTTTTATGGAACAAACATTGCATTTGTATGGAGCATGTGCACGTTTGTTGTCAGCTGCCCTGTCTGATCTGCAGGTGGTCTGGGTACGCTTTAAATTTCAGCAGCGTATTCATGGGAATGCTGTGTTTCCTGATACATGGGCGCACACAAGGATATTTCTAAAGGCTTCATACAGCTGCTGTTTCTCCATAGATAGTATAGTTGTGTATTTTCTCTTGATACTTTGTGGATATTTTTAATTCTGATAATGTAGAAAGAATCCCGATACTGGTTTCTACCATAAGTTATATGTAACATTTGACTTGTGGATGTCCCTTTTCCCTGGGATCCTGCTTCAGTGGGACTTGTAATATAAAAGACAAAAGAGTGTTGTTCAGTCCAGCAGGTGACGGTGTGAGATGTAAATATCTGTGTACATTGCAATAGTCCGCTTGCTGTTTCCTAGAGGTCATGACAGGACAGATCCCAGAAAGCAGGCAATGATGGCTACTAAAAGTTTTATTGTTGCTGGCTTTAACCAACTTCTTGTGGTTTCAAATCAATCTCTCTCTTGCTCCACCTCTGCCCTGGCGGCCGCTCCTCTACAACACTACTTGCTCTTTTGAAGTGGAAATGCGGATGATTTACTACGAGTTATTAAAGAAACAGGCCCGGACTATACAGCTTCATTGTAACAGACCTCCATGGAAATCAAATTTTTTCGAACATCTGTCTATTATGAACAGTAAAATTCTATTTGTAGTGACTAGAAAGTTCCCAAACTAAAGGATCAATGTAAAATATAAGAAGGGCCTGCATCACAAGTTCCCATATGCAGTGAAATACTTGCCCTTGGCTAATAGTAATCTTTCCATGAAGTCCTTCTGAGTCATAGTATTCTGATAAAAGCCTCATATGAGGGAAGCGATAGAAGTTCCTTCATCCTGTAGCTGGTTATGTATTTGATATACAGAATCTGACAATCTGGTCCCAAGTTCAATAAGAATTGTTTGTAGATGGACACCAACATATCCTGCAAGTAACAATTAATCCATTGTGGTGGTCCTGGTATTCAGAAAATGCAAGCAAACCCTTCACAAAGCAGAATCTTATTTGTTGCAGTTTTTGCCTTTAAATAGCCTCATACAAGGATTAGTTTTTACAGCTGCTGTGCTGGTTTGTGCATGCTGTCTGTCACTGACATGGACAGCAGTTTAGCACTTCCTTTGAAGAACACTTACAACTGTAAAAGCATTCACTTGTATGGATGCTTCAGCACCCACAATCCTGTTCAACAGATTACTCAGTGTATTTGGGTTCCTGTGAAATTTTTCATTTGTTGGCAGTCCATCAGGGCTGTTTTTATTCATCCTTTTCCTTTATTGGATTCTTTGTGTGTGGTTATGGAACTTCATTCAGCCGGTAGCTATCTCGTCTGAATTCCCCCTACACTTGCACACTTGGCTATAATGAGTTTGGGAAGCTTTATGGGGTCGTAGAATGGCATGAGAGGTGCCATAGATAGGGCTTTCGAGTCGGGTTTTTTATTTATTTTTTGCGTGTCCATACATTTTTTTGTGGGGTGGAGTATGTAAGGCTGGCCATACACTTTAGATGACGGTCAACCCTCTCAGTCTACCTTACATGTGCACACTGGGCTCAGCTGAGCTCGCATGTGTTCTGAATTGAAGAATAGTGAGTCTAAAGCAAAAGGGTAGAGCACGTTGGAATTTAACTTCCTGATCCTTCTCTGCCCTAGCGTCTGCTGTTTGAGGAGACTTAGCAGGCCCCCCATACTCATTAGATAGTAGGTGGGATTGACCAGCTTAAAGGTAAGATAATAACATTTTTGGTAACTGTGGTAATAATCATAGTTGATGTAATATTTTACAATGGTATTTTAGAAATTCCCCAGGACCTTTTCTGACAGAATATCTATATATCTCCTCATCCGTTACAAGAATCAGTAGAGGAAATATACCACGCTTCATAATGAATAGTAATTGTCCAGCGCTGTCCTTTACAGCCCTATCCAGTAATTCTTGTATATTTCTGATCTTTTCAGCATCTGCCTTTTTCAGTATAAACTGACTAAACCCCTTTACTGTGTGTTAACAGCTTGCCCACTAAATTGAATTATTATTTCTTGTATAATTTACATCCCATGGCTGTAATAAAAACGCAGAATAAAAATATTCTGTTGAACTACCAAACTTCCAAATGTTTTTCCAAAGTAGTGCTGTTTCAGCTCCTCTGTATAATAATCTGAATATTCCTATTGCATCATGAATGTGCGTTGGAGTCTTTAAGATGTCTGTTTGAAAGCTTAAGCCTTGACCTGTAAGTGAGCAGCTGCGGAGACAACTCTGCCATTATATGTGTATCACAGTGTCTGTACTGTATGCAGATGCTAATATTTCAGTCTGGTTAAACCATCAGGTTTCATATGGATAAGACCTTCTTTATAACTACTTCTGAATGTTACACAGTTGAGCTTTACTACCTTTGCCAAGGTGATGTCTCCACCATTGGATCCCCCAGAAATCTGAATTGGCTCAGTAAAAAAGAACATATTTTCATATAAAAAAGTTTTTATACTCTTTGCCTTGGTTCCCATCCCACCCATACAGTGACTCCCTATTCTTTATAATTTTAATCATGTATAGACTTTTTTCCAGATGTAATTTATACCATATGAGTCATTGCTTTTTGGAAATCCATAAATAAGGACATTTTATGTATTTTTTTTTTTAGTTTGAATCTGTTCAGGTTTGCCAATATTTCAGGTTTTCTTCATTCTGTAGCCAAATTTATTAGTCCCAAACTCTAATGGTTCTAAAAAACAAACTCCGTTGTCTTTCTGAGATATGAGTACAGTAGTTAGAAACCATATATGTGGCTGCGGCACAGCCATGTGCGTGGTGCTATTCTGTATGCCATCTGTACCATGTACTGCAGCAATCTGTTGGATGTGATTGACAGGAGTTGTAATAATTTTGAAGACATGGCCACCATATACTTTGGTTTACCAAGACTTTTAGGGCCCTTTTATCTGGGCTGATGACCACCTGATGAAATGTTTGTTTGTGCCCCACCGTTGCCCCATGTAAATTATAACCAGCAGTCAGCAAACAAGGTGAATGCTTGTCAGCTGATCGCATCTTTTAGGCGAGCTTAAAAAATCGTTCTTTGGCAGCACATCCCATCGCGTAAATGCAAAGTGTATGTGGCTAGAGAATGACATTAGCCACATACAAGGATTGCCACTTGTGAATGGCAGGTAATAAGTGCCAGGTTACTTGCTATATTGTTTAGTGCTGGTTACAGGCAGGGAATCTGCCTATGTACAAGGGCCCTAATCTCTAATGTCAGACCCCACTGCATGGACATTGCTCAGGGTACGTGGAGATTACAAGTGGCTTGCAGAAGTGACTTGTGAACAGTTGGTTGGTGTGAATAGTTGAGCTGCACCTGTTGGGAGAGACGTTTGTTTAACTGTTAGCGGTGGAAAGAGCAGCACGGTATTCCGGTATTACCCAGGGTCAAAAGGTTATAATCCCTGTAGGGAGAAACTGTAGCATCCTTTGTTGGTGTGCTCTCGTCTGTTCTTGTTCTAATCTCCTAGTTTCTGCTCTTTCCTCTTTCTATATAGTTGAGGTCATTTAGTGCTGCAAATAAACCATGTAGTATTGCTTTTATACACTATAATCTAACTGAGAACATTTATAGTAAAGCTTCAATAAATGGATTTTATTGCAGCTTTACATCCTGCCAGATCCCCCCCCCCCCAGCCTTGTTCTTTTGACCTGCAGAATTTCCCACCCATGAACCTGTGAGAAAATGATTCGCTGATGTTGCAAATGAACTTTCCAGACCACTGAGGTCCCCTCTTCAGAGGTGACATCTGAGGAACTGGCTTTTGGTACTGTGAATGGCATGTATTCATTTCAAAGTTGGCCTCTGACATTGGTGCATGGATATAGATTTTCTTCTAAACCAAATACACTGTAAAACATTATCTCAGCATGACAGTCTTCAGACTGAAGTGTTGTCTTTGTTTTTGTCTCATTTTCTTCCTTAGAGCAATTAATGACTGAAACATCCTGAACTAGAACATTCCATTATCTGCCTATGGCGATGGAGCAGAAAGTTAGTAAGCTCACTTACGGGTGTCAGCGAAGCTCCACATCTGATGACGATTCTGGATGTGCTATGGAGGAGTACACTTGGGTTCCACCGGGCCTTCGTCCTGAACAGGTAGGTGTAAATGGATATCCCTTTTCTATGTTCACTACGATTTATTAGACATTTTTATATGTGTAATATAATGGTTTTTATTCTTCAGTCACAGTATTACGATTATTATATAGTCTGTAACTTGGTGCACACATTTCACAGTTGTAAGCCATTTCTAGTAATTCCACACAGTAGCAAAACTGTTATAAAGTAAAATCCACTGCCCTGTAATGACATGACCTGGCTTAAAGCACGTAAGGACATAAGGCTTATCTGGCATAGCATTTGGGAAAGGATGTAGTTAAACTATGCCTCTTTAGAGTAGAACCTGGCATCTGGCTAAAACATGTTTGGATTTGACCCCTCCCGTGGAGTTGACTTCAGGTCCTCTGGAAAAAGCTCAGATGGAAGCAATGAAAGT
The DNA here is from genome assembly GCA_947044405.1 of Leptodactylus fallax. Classification (NCBI taxonomy): domain Eukaryota; kingdom Metazoa; phylum Chordata; class Amphibia; order Anura; family Leptodactylidae; genus Leptodactylus; species Leptodactylus fallax. The sequence continues at coordinate 7,569,345 of CAMRHE010000036.1, forward strand.
TGTGGCTTGGGATGAACCTACCAGCAGGAGTTGACAAAGCAGCTTTTGTCTCACCAATGTGTAAAATGCAAGAAGCAAATTAAACCTGTTTATTGGGGCTGTTCTCTAGATGGCTTCTCACGTTATGCAAAGTAATTGTAGGTAGAAATGTTGGAATTTCTATAGACTTGTTTACTAGTGGTAGAGGAGGTGGGTATAATGGCCACATTAAATGTACATAATTTATGGTGCCCCCTAATAGTCCCTACAACTTGCATTCCAGAAAGGCAATTCAGCAGCTGGGTGAAAACTGCCCCTCTACTGGTGCTGAGTTGGCTCATCTGGTGCTCATTATCACATAAGCCTAAAGCTGCCCCCATCCTAATGTCGCATTGTTTGCTTTTCTTGGCCACTTCACCTCCATTTTACCTTCTCGAATGCTTCTGAAATACAAAAGTCCACTGTCTGCAGCAAACGTTAATGTCTTATAAAGAATATACCTTTGACTTACTGTATATAAATAGTTTTGAATTATTCTGCAGGTACAGTTATATTTTGCCTGTTTGCCAGAAGAAAAAGTCCCCTATGTAAACAGCGTAGGTGAAAAGTTTCGCATCAAGCAGCTCCTCTACCAGCTTCCCCCACATGATAATGAGGTAAGATGAAAAGCATTTGACAGCATTTCCTTCCCATCAGTACAGGAAGAATTTAAGGATGTAGGCTGCCTATACTTTGCAGCTTCCTTCTACTTTTACAGGGTTGTTGTGTATTGTGGGAATTTTATAGTGTTTTTATTTAGGCCTTTTCTCCCTCCCATATTTAGTTCTGTTTTGTACAATTTTATAATGGCATATCACATTCTTTATTGGGAATCATTGTATCCCTAGAAAAGCCCATATAGCTTGTTTACTCATCTGTAGAATGTATCAGTCAAGTGTGAAATAATTCCTGATTCTGTGAATACCTGGCATTGACAAAATGGTTTGTTCCTTTAGGTCCGATATTGCCAGTCATTAAGTGAAGAAGAGAAGAAGGAATTGATATTGTTCAGTACCCAACGTAAAAAAGAGGCCCTTGGGAGAGGCAATATAAAAATATTGTCAAGGGCTGTGATGCATGCTGTCTGTGAGCAGGTAATAGGCATGTCTTGTATTATAAATGCAATTTTATGTAATTTCTGCAGTAATGAAAATATGAGAAAAATTGGTGCAACATTGCCCCACATGAGATCAGTCTTGTTCTGGCTGTATTGCCAAGACTTCTCCCATGAATCCCCCATACTCTGGAACTCCTTACCAAGACACATAAGACTGACCCCCACAGTCACAAGCTTCAAGAAGGCCCTGAAGACTCACCTATTCAGGAAGGCCTACAACCTCCAATAACACTACTGTCACCACACCACCACCTGAACAGCCTCTTCCCTCATAGATTGTAAGCCCTTGCGGACAGGACCCTCTATCCCACTGTGCCAGTTGGTCACTGTTAGTATTGTATTTGTCTTGTATATTTTGTGTACCGTATGTTAACCCTCAAATGTCAAGCACCATGGAATTAATGGTACTGTATAAATAATTAATAATAAAGACAGCATATCTTTCAGAGCCTTTTAGAGTTGTCACCAATACAGTATTATTATCACTCCACTTCACCATGGCTCACATAGGGATTCCCTCAAACTAGTCTGCCTGTGTACGTGCACATACCTTGTGCCTGTGCAGACTTGTGAGTGTTTTCTCCATGGGAGAAGTGTCAAATTGTAGCCAGATGGCTAACTTTATTAAAACCACACTGAAATAATGAAAACCAGCCTAAGTGGTTCTTTAAATATCTACTTTACATCAGCAATATTTTTCTTGGTTTAGAATCAGTTTATGGTTGGGGATTATTAGACTTTTCTCCCTTTTGGATTTTAAATGGGTGTTTAAATTCCTGTGTAAGTTTTATGTCAGAAACAGTATTTTTCCTTTTAATGTGAACAGCATCAAATGTGCCAACTTTAAATCAGCATGGTATAGTCTAGACAACTTAAATGTATTTTTACACAATTATTTTCTTTTTCTGTAGTGCGGTGAGAAGATTAATGGAGGTGAAATAGCCATTTTTGTTTCGAGGGCTGGTCCTGGGGTATGCTGGCACCCATCATGTTTCGCATGTTCCACATGTAATGAGCTACTGGTCGATCTAATATACTTTTACCAAGATGGAAAAATACACTGTGGCCGGCACCATGCTGAACTACTTAAACCAAGATGCTCAGCATGTGATGAGGTATATAACCCATGCAAGACTTCTAACATAAAATGTCTTTTTCCTAATACAATTTCCTCTCATTCTGTACTTATATATGTGCAAAGTTAAAGGGGTATTCCCCATGTACATAACCATTTTAAAATTTGTAGATAATTAAGTTAAACATTTTTGCAAATATAAGTAATAAAACTTTTAAAGCTTTTCTCTAAATATCTTGTGGCCACAAGTTGTTGTCTTGATCGGTTGCCAGTGGATACGACCATGAATGCAGGACCTTTCTAAGGTCAGAAAATCAGCCATAATTTCCTTATTGTGGCCGGGATATCTTCTAATACATGAAGTGTCCCCTGCCTGATAACCCAGCTACAATAAGATAATCATGGCTGAGTTCCTGACAAGTCCCAGACCATATAAAGTTTCTGCATTTGTGGTCGTATCCATTGGCAACCAATCAAGACAACAGATGTCACCACTAAGATGATTAGAGAAAATCTTTAAAACGCCGCAGAATTTTTAACTACTTATATTTGAAAACATGTTTAACTTTTAATTCTCTACAAATATAGATATGATTATGTTCATGGGAATACCCCTTTAATTTTTATCTTGGTATGGAACTTTTTATATATTACTTTACTGTTCCTGTGGTCCTAACTGTTGTGTTTTTGCAGATTATATTTGCTGATGAGTGCACCGAAGCTGAGGGACGGCACTGGCATATGAAACATTTTTGTTGCTATGAGTGTGAAACAGTGCTTGGAGGACAGAGGTACATCATGAAAGATGGGCGTCCATTCTGCTGTAGCTGCTTTGAATCCCATTATGCAGAATACTGTGAATCCTGTGGAGAGCATATAGGTATTGTGGAACTTGTCTTGTAATCTGACTAGAATACATTGCAATAATGTGATGAGGGATTTGGAAGGGATAATAAATTAATTTGGAGCCCTTTAAATTTGCTGATGAGTAATAGTGAAGCAAAAGCCAAACATTGTAATAGAAATATACAGAAGTGTGCAAATGACTGTAAGCTGTTTGTACTATTTAGTATCGACAGTATAATTGTATATATTGTATGTAGCAGCATTTTAACCCACTTCCAATACTAGTCAGGAAAAGAACAGAATATGATATTCATTTTTTATATTTGTTCACCTTCTAGGTGTTGACCATGCCCAGATGACCTATGACGGCCAGCACTGGCATGCAACAGAAAGCTGTTTCTCTTGTGCACATTGCAAAGTTTCCCTACTTGGATGCCCTTTTCTTCCCAAAAAGGGCCGAATCTATTGCTCAAAGACCTGCAGTTTGGGAGAAGATGTCCATGCTTCTGACTCTTCTGACTCAGCATTTCAGTCTGCCAGGTCTAGAGAGTCCAGAAGAAGTGTAAGAATGGGAAAGAGCAGCAGATCTGCAGATCAGTGTAGACAGTCACTCTTGCTGTCTCCAGCATTAAATTACAAGTTTCCAGGGCTGTCTAGCAATTCAGATGATACACTGTCTCGGAAGATGGATGACCTCAGCTTATCAAGGCAAGGTGCCAGTTTTGATAATGACTTTTGGAAAGGAAGAGATGAGCAGGAGACTCCAGATGATCATGAAGAATGGGCTGAGCACGATGACTATATGACTCAATTGCTTATAAAGTTTGGCGAGAAAGGACTCTTCCAGCAGCCTGCTGAAGATAATCGATCTAGTGAACAATGGATGTCAGAAAATGTCAAAATCTGTAGCGACTTAAAAAGAAGTGGTCGCAATCAGAGTTTGGCAAGTAAGAAGTATCAGACTGATATGTACTGGGCACAGTCACAAGACGGTCTCGGAGACTCTGCTTACGGCAGTCATCCAGGGCCAGCAAGCAGCAGAAAGATGCAAGAGCTGGACTTGGAACATGCAACATCTGGTTACAAACAGGACAAGATCCCATGGTATAAAGACTCATTGGAATGTTTGTCTAATATAAAACCACAGCTTGAGAACATATGCAACTCTACGGATTCTTTAGCGTTGTCCAATATAACAGGTACGTCCTTTTATTTTGCATATTCAGATGTTTCACTTACAATTTTTTTTTAGAAAATCCAGGATGACATATTACTTGTACTGGCTTATAAAAGGTGATCCATAAACTAAAACACACAGTTTCTTGAAGAGAACATAACTAGGTTGTCTTGTGTAGTTTTTATATTGACTGTTCAGGAAGTTTCTCTCTGTGGTGTATTTGCTTCTTTAGGCTTACTTATAATTACATATATAATTATTTAGTTATTTTTTTTTTTTCTCTTTTCTCCATAGGAGCTTCAATTGATGGAGAGACTAAACCACATCCTTCACACTTCTCTTATCCGAGTTTTCAAGACTTGGACACAAGGGATTGTGAGAAAATGAGCAATATGGGAACTCTTAATTCTTCTATGCTGAACCGGAGTTCTGAATCTTTGAAAAGCCTAGGCTTGGAAATTTGCCAGGAAAAGCCACTTCCAGAAGAAAAACCTGTTCACATGTCTGCTCTTCGAAGATCAAAATCGCAGACAAGACCACAAGTCAAATTTTCTGATGATGTCATTGATAATGGAGATTATGGCAGCATTGAAATCCGACAGCCACCAATGAGTGAGAGAAGTCGTAGAAGGGTTTATCAATTTGAGGAACGTAGTGAGAGATCTCGCCATCATCATCGACGAAGAAAAAGTAGGAAATCTCGCTCTGAAAATGCACTACATCTTGCAGCAGATCAAAAAGTACCTCGGCGGGAGAAACCTAGATGTTACACTTCAGAGGACTATGACAGAGTCTTTCAGAACAAATCCCCTCAAGAACTGCAGGCATACATTCAGAACAGTGACTTTTTTTGGACAGTATGCAAATGCTTCTTCAGACTATGGATTGCAAAGCCAAATTATGGACAAGTTTTTTGGTCTTTATGGTGAAGATGATGACTCTTGGTGTTCAACATGTTCATCATCCTCCTCTGACTCAGAAGAGGAAGGATATTTTCTTGGACAGCCCATTCCACAGCCACGACCACAGAGATATCAGTATTTTACAGATGACTTGCCTAGTCCCACGTCTGCACTATCCAATAGTCATTTTGGCCAAAGGACCACTAAATCCAAAAAGAAGAAGGGACACAAAGGCAAAAACTGTATTATTTCCTAACAAATGTAGGCAGCTTTGTGTATTCATTCCTGTGAAGACAATGTATTGACATTCTCAATCCACAGACGGTTTCCTTTTATAGTTCTTTTATTTGTGTTTTTTTTTTTTTTTCAAAATAAATGCTTTGCCATTTGTACCAAAACAGGCCGGCTGGTGTTTGCAATGTGTAATTGCTATTGAAGATTTTGTGTGTAGCAGATTTAGACGATCACAGGTTTACAGTTCAGGTTTGCTTTGTTTTATTGCTTTGCACACGATACTGAAGTTAGAATTTAGACTGCGCACCATATGCTTAGCAACATCCACTGGTATAGATACATCAGACTTGCTAACCCTGAGCTCTGAAGTCAGTCATTTCTGATGCCTCCATTCATAGCTGTAGGGGATTTTCATCTGAATGAGGCTTGTTTGCTTCTATTTCCACTCCTCATCTGAGGGTGTATGTACCATTATGTAGGAGGTCTTATTCCAGGTGAATCACACTGATCCAAACAGGCAGAAGTAGATTCTCATTTACAAGCATTATCTGAAGCCATGTAAGCCATGCTAAGTGTAGAATATTTAGCTGCAAGTTATTTATAAACTTATCCCTAATTTAACTGTGCATATAATAAGTGTATATATTGTATATGTCAAATGTAGAACGTGTTATTTTTTATATAGATTCTCTGCAAGGTTTCATTGAATTGGGGTCCCACAGAAGAGTTTTTTTGGTTTGAATTTTTTTTTTTTATCTGTTCTTATAATTCCAAAAAGTTTAGAAAGCAAACCCCAACAGTATTTAGTGACTGTTTCTTTATTACTACCCTTATACGTGGCACTGCAGTGGTGTAAATTCTTTTACGCCTATGTAACCTATAGTAATTATTTATAGATCAGACCAGCAGAAAAAAAAAAAATCTTGAACAGCAATAGTTTGTGTCTGGAATGTATGTTTTAGATAATATAAATCACTTGTTTGATATTTCTAAAAGACACATTTTGTGAATAAAAATATAGAATACTCTGTGTTTTTCTTTTTACTTTTATTAACTTGTTGCTGATAAGCATGACACAAGGGGACTTCACGATTGCTATGAATGGATCCTATCCCAGTAAACCCTTTCACACAAGGTTCTTCTGTATATTTGTTTAAAAATGCACATTTAGGCTAAGGCCCCAAGTGGCAAAACACAGCAGAAATGCAGCGTTTTTCATTGGGTTTTCTTCTGTGGACTTTCTACAACTATTATACCTATACGAAAAATGCCAGCGTTTCCGCAGGTATAATTATGCTGTGATTTTCAAAAGGCAGGCATTTCTGAAAACACAGCATTTACACTGCAGATTTTTTTCTGCAATGTGTGGATGGGATTAGCCAGAATTCCATCCAGTTTGCAGGTAATGTAAAACACATTTTTTCAATATGGGGCTTCAGCCATAATCTGCAAAACTGGTATCCTTTGTCACCAGCACAACTATGGTTTGAAAAGAAGGAATTTATTAAACTGATGTAACAACGGCACTTTTTTTTTTTTTTTTTTTTTGTAGTGCATGGCCGTTTTATGCCAAAAAATGCACCACTTTGTCCTTTTTCATCCGTGCCTAGAGCAGGGCTAGTATTTGCAAGTATACCCCCTACAGCAGTATAAATGCACTGTATTTTAAATATCTTACATCAAGTAATATCCCTTGCAATGTCGTGCTGTTATGATCTCTCAAGGTAAAAGGTCTTCAGTGCATGTTGCAGCCACACACCCAAAAAATGTGATCACATAGGCAAGATTATTTGCCTGAGAGCATACAGGTGGGATAAACTGAGGTTTAACGCTGCCAGAGATTTCTGACTAGGTGATTTATTGATCTTTATAAGTCTGGGGACCTTAAAACCTAGAATTTATTCCAAGCTATTACTAAAGTAATGTAAATATAACATTTCTTTCAGTCATAGCATACAACCAGAGCAACTGCCTATAGCAAACTATTTGTAGGCAGAATAAGATGACCCTCTATCAAAGAGATTTTTCACAAATTAAAATATTGCACAAATATGGATATACATGTGAGAGAACTGAAGATAGAAAATGTGTGAACATGTGTATTGTACATAAAGCTGTACTACACTTCTGTATGAAAAGTTCAGAAAACAAAAATCCTAATCTGTAAATGCAGTCTGATCTGCAGGCAGCATGTTGGAGTAGGAGAAGCTGAGCAAATTAATATGTTTTGTGGGTCAGCATAACCTATCAGTGCTTAGGAGCGATTGTCACTGATCTAAAATGATAGAGCCATCAATGTATGTCATACACTGAGGGCTGTCAAGTCACTGACTAGATGACGGTTTCTAAACCTATAAAGCCAGATACAGTGCCTTGTGAATGTATTCGGCCCCCTTGAACTCTTCAACCTTTTGCCACATTTCAGGCTTCAAACATAAAGATATAAAATTTAAATTTTTTGGTGAAGAATCAACAAGTGGGGGACAATTGTGAAGTGAACAAAATTTATTGGTTATTTTAAACTTTTGTAAAAAATAAAAAACTGAAAAGTGGGGTGTGCAATATTATTCGGCCCCTTTACTTTCAGTGCAGCAAACTCACTCCAGAAGTTCAGTGAGGATCTCTGAATGATCCAATGTTGTCCTAAATGAATGATGATGATAAATATAATCCACCTGTGTGTAATCAAGTCTTCGTATAAATGCACCTGCTCTGTGATAGTCTCAGGGTTCTGTTTAAAGCGCAGCGAGCATCATGAAGACCAAGGAACACACCAGGCAGGTCCGTGATACTGTTGTGGAGAAGTTTAAAGCCGGATTTGGATACAAAAAGATTTCCCAAACTTTAAACATCCCAAGGAGCACTGTGCAAGCGACCATATTGAAATGGAAGGAGTATCAGACCACTGCAAATCTACCAAGACCCGGCCGCCCCTCTAAACTTTCATCTCAAACAAAGAGAAGACTGATCAGAGATGCAGCCAAGAGGCCCATGATCACTCTGGATGAACTGCAGAGATCTACAGCTGAGGAGGGAGAGTCTGTCCATAGGATAACAATCAGTCATACACTGCACAAATCTGGCCTTTATGGAAGAGTGGCAAGAAGAAAGCCATTTCTCAAAGATATTAATAAAAAGTCTCATTTAAAGTTTGCCACAAGCCACCTGGGAGACGCACCAAACATGTGGAAGAAGGTGCTCTGGTCAGATGAAACCAAAATCAAACTTTTTGGCCACAATGCAAAACGATATGTTTGGCGTAAAAGCAACACAGCTCATCACCCTGAACACACCATCCCCACTGTCAAACATGGTGGTGGCAGCATCATGGTTTGGGCCTGCTTTTCTTCAGCAGGGACAGGGAAGACGGTTAAAATTGATGGGAAGATGGATGGAGCCAAATACAGGACCATTCTGGAAGAAAACCTGTTGGAGTCTGCAAAAGACCTGAGACTGGGACGGAGATTTATCTTCCAACAAGACAATGATCCCAAACATAAAGCAAAATCTACAATGGAATGGTTCACAAATAAACGTATCCAGGTGTTAGAATGGCCAAGTCAAAGTCCAGACCTGAATCCAATCAAGAATCTGTGGAAAGAGCTGAAAACTGCTGTTCACAAACGCCCTCCATCCAACCTCACTGAGCTCGAGCTGTTGTCCAAGGAAGAATGGGCAAGAATTTCAGTCTCTCAATGTGCAAAACTGATAGAGACATACCCCAAGCGACTTGAAGCTGTAATCGCAGCAAAAGATGGCGCTACAAAGTATTAACTTAAGGGGGCCAAATAATTTGGCACGCCCCACTTTTCAGTTTTTTATTTTTTACAAAAGTTTAAAATATCCAATAAATTTCGTTCCACTTAACGATTGTGTCCCACTTGTTGTTTCTTCACCAAAAAATTTAAATTTTATATCCTTATGTTTGAAGCCTGAAATGTGGCAAAAGGTTGAAAAGTTCAAGGGGGCCGAATACTTTCGCAAGGCACTGTATGTATAAATGGCAGATTACATTGAATTACATTTTTCTTACAAAACTATCTCTTCAGCTCCTCCTGCTTGCAGACTACACTGCATTTTCATGGTGAACAGGTCCCCTTTCAGATATTCTGTCACATATTCCTTACCCAAGTCTGACATTATAATAGAACACCAGTAAAGCTATATTATAACACATATAAAAAAAAAAAAAAAAAAAAAAAGTGATCAGGTCTATGAGACTGTTGCAGTAAGGCTAGGTTCACATTTGCACCCTGTTTGAAAAATGCAGAGAGAAGTCCTGCAAGCAACTACTTTTTAAATGGATTGGGTTTCAGTTTTTTGCGTCCCCAAGCAGACCCGAAGAACAGAAACCCAAGCACAGGTGTGAATCTAGCGTAACTAAAACTGCCGCTACCCTTTATACAGTCATGGCCAAAAGTTTTGAGAATGATACAAATATTAATTTTTACAAAGTCTACTGCTTCAGTTTTTCTAATGGCAATTTGCATATACTCCAGAATGTTATAAAGGGTGATCAGCTTAACAGCAATTACTTGCAAAGTCAATATTTGCCTGGAAAATGAACTTTATCCCCCAAAACACATTTCAACATCATTGCAGCCCTGCCTTAAAAGGACCACCTAACATCGTTTCAGTGATTGCTCCATTAACACAGGTGTGGGTGTTGATGAGGACAGGGCTGGAGATCAATCTGTCATGATTAAGTAAGAATGACACCACTGGACACTTTAAAAGGAGGCTGGTGCTTTCCATCATTGTTTCTCTTCTGTTAACCATGGTTATCTCTAAAGAAACACGTGCAGTCATCATTGCACTGCACAAAAATGGCCTAACTGGGAAGAGTATTGCAGCTAGAAAGATTGCACCTCAGTCAACAATCTATCGCATCATCAAGAACTTCAAGGAGAGAGGTTCCATTGGTGCCAAAAAGGCTCCAGGGCGCCCAAGAAAGACCAGCAAGCAGCAGGACCATCTCTTAAAAGTGTTTCAGCTGCGGGATCGGGCTACCAGCAGTGCAGAGCTTGCTGAGGAATGGCAGCAGGCAGGTGTGAGTGCATCTGCACGCACTGTGAGGCGGAGACTCTTGGAGCAAGGCCTGGTCTCAAGGAGGGCAGCAAAGAAGCCACTTCTCTCCAGAAAAAACATCAGGGACAGACTGATATTCTGCAAAAGGTACAGGGAGTGGACTGCTGAGGACTGGGGTAAAGTCATTTTCTCTGATGAATCCCCTTTTCGATTGTTTGGAACATCTGGAAAACAGCTTATTCGGAGAAGAAGAGGTGAGCGCTACCACCAGTCTTGTCTCATGCCAACTGTAAAGCACCCTGAAACCATTCATGTGTGGGGTTGCTTCTCAGCCAAGGGAATCGGCTCTCTCACAGTCTTGCCTAAAAACACAGCCATGAATAAAGAATGGTACCAGAATGTCCTCCAAGAGCAACTTCTCCCAACCGTCCAAGAGCAGTTTGGCGCTCAACAATGCCTTTTCCAGCATGATGGAGCACCTTGCCATAAAGCAAAGGTGATAACTAAATGGCTCAGGGAACAAAACATAGAGATTTTGGGTCCATGGCCTGGAAACTCCCCAGATCTTAATCCCATTGAGAACTTGTGGTCAATCATCAAGAGACGGGTGGACAAACAAAAACCAACAAATTCAGACAAAATTAAAGCATTGATTCTGCAAGAATGGACTGCTATCAGTCAGGATTTGGTCCAGAAGTTGATTGAGAGCATGCCAGGGAGAATTGCAGAGGTCCTGAAGAAGAAGGGTCAACACTGCAAATATTGACTTGCTGCATTAACTCATTCTAACTGTCAATATAAGCTTCTGTTACTCATAATATGAATGCAATTATATTTCTGTATGTGATAAAAACATCTGACAAACACACATAAAAACCAGAGGGCAGCAGATCATGTGAAAATATAATATTTGTGTCATTCTCAAAACTTTTGGCCATGACTGTACAGTGGGTGAGCAGTGCAGCGCTCATGTGTGAACATTGCTGGGAGCCATTCTGTCCCAGCTGTGTGACCCCCGCAGATGTAATATTGATGGCCTATCGGTAACATACGGCATTTCTGTATTCGTACTGAGAATACACAGAATAAAGGTAGCAAGTCAGTTGTATCAAAAAATGAATGTGTATATACTAAACCCATTTACATATTACAAAATATGAATGCCCTGCTTAAAAAAAAAAAAACCAAAAAAATAAAAAATAAAAAAAAAAACCCTCACATGTTAATGGAAAAATAAGTACAAGTGTAAAAAAACAAAATTGTGTCTTATCTTGAAAAGATTTAATTCTATCAACTGTGGTGCAGCCCTAAGATCTAGTTCCTGCAGACAAGTAAATGTGGCTGTTATCAGTCTCTGCACAGCAGGTTACTTGGGAGTTTTGCTATGGCAGCCCTTCAAACGTTTCTGTGTCCCCTCAGAGGATCAGTAGGGGGGAGGGGGCGCTAACAGTCCTACTCGCGCTGAACAAGAGATGGCATATCCTTATAATATACCATTACTTGTAATAATGGAAACCTTTTGTAATGTGTATGGTTCCTCATAATCTACACTAGCACAGACCTAAAATACATTTATACACAAAAGTGATTTAAAATGAAAAAATAAAATTAGAGGACCAAAACCTTTAAGAAATACCCTAAACTATGCTGCTGCTACTGCTGTTATTTGGGGTCTTATTAAAAAAAAAAAAAAAAAAAACCTATTTGACAACACGCTCTTCCCTATAGTACCAGCACCTACCATCAAGATCCTGGGAAATGCAGTTATCATTCTGCCTTATCTTTCTGACATGCTGCATCTATTTTATTCTCCCCTGATGAATCTGTGAGAAACACGTTGAGGGAGAGAAACTATTTTCTAACTTCCCGCCTCTTCCTCTTGTGGGGGTTCAGCAATTGGTACTGAGAGAGAGTGAATATCTGCTGCCCCCCCCCCCCTTCTCCTTGTGGGGTTCAGTAATTGGTACTATTTTTTGGCGAGTGTTCTGAATTCCATCCTGCCTAGATCTGCAGTGCATGCCACTTGATCCTATGGACGCTCCCCAAAATGGGCCTTTAAGGGACAGCATTTTCCCCTTAGTTTGTTGCAGCAACACTCCACATACTGGGCTACAGGGCCAATTTGAGTCATAATGACCACTGAACCCAGCATTTATACATCATAGGAGGCTGCACTCTCTAAGGGGTTATTTTCTCTAATGTGGTTCTGAGATATTGTTTGACTGGATAGATTTTGCTGTTCCCTCTTCCTGTGTTGGTGTTTATACCCACCATAGGTGGAATCTTTTATCATTTGTGGATGCAATTTTTAATCAAACAATAAAAGTTACATTCTATTTATTTTCTATAGGGCTATGAAGGTTCTTTCCGTGACTTTTCCCTTCTGTGGAACCCCTTTAATTTTTGGGAAAGTAAATGGCACTTCTTAGTGACTCTTATTTGACAACATAGGTACATTTCTCACATAGGTTAGTATTGTAATATCCTGCTTAAAATTAAAAACTCTAATCTGGAAATACAGATGAATGCCTTTTTAGAGAATGGCAAAAAGGGTGACTTTAATATTAAACTTTTCATGAATGGCTGAACAATCCCTGAAGCAGACACACATTATACAACATTGAAATCTGGAACTTTTCACAAAGCTAAAGCCATCTCCTCCCCTCTGAGAGATTGCAGCCACTAAAGTGAGAAGGTGGCCAGTGGTAATCTTATGACAACATTGGCAATCCATCGAATCTGGTGTATTGTTTAGAAAGGGCGATTTGACAAATGAGAGTAGGTTCACACTTGCGTCGACACACCGTCTGCCGCGAATCCGACCTAAATGTTGGAGAACTGGATAGGGAAAGGTTTGCGACGCTTTGCTTAAAAACCCATTCACTTGAATGCGCTTACAGCTTCTGCGCTGCAAAGTCGTTTTTTTTTGTCATGCACAAAGTCCGGCATATCAGACTTTATTTCTGAAGAAAAAAAAAACGGCTTTGCGGCGCAGAAGGTATAAGCGCACACCTGCGCATTGCTTTAAAAACCCATTCAAGAGAATGGGTTTTTAAGCAAAGTGTCGCAAACCTTTCCCCATCCAGTTTTCCGACATTTAGGGTGGATTCACGGCAGAGGGAGTGCCGCTGCAAGTGTGAACCCACCCTGACACATTTTTGTGCTGTATACGCTGCATTAAAGTAGTTCATGCTCCTAAACATGTTCAAGCTAGCATCTGCTTTTCTTAGTCTGTGGACAGTCAGCTTGCCTCTAACACTGTACAGTGCTCCATTCTGGACTACAAGGCTTGAGAGAGAAAGTCAAATACTCTAACTGGTAATTTGATTTCCTTGATCCCATGATAGTCTGCCTCTATTTACATAGGTGCTATTTTAGGAGGGGGGAATATTTAACTAATGACTAGCTGCTGGGACGAAGAAACCTGAATGTCATGTAACAGGCATCTTGTCACTCCAATTGGCTAGTGCTACATGAAGGAAGAGGAGGCGCACCTTCACGTTATAGCTCTCTATTAGGAAGGGCTACCAATATGGAATGAAAATGGTTCAGCTGACACCTAACATTCTCATTATTAGAATAATAATATTGGGAGATTTCAGCAGTAAATTCAGCATATCTATGAATGCAACATTAGAGTGTACTACTATAAGAGAGAAACAGGGACCAAACAAAATGCACCATGATGTACTGTACCATTGTGTCATGGCACCCACTCAGGAGCTGAGCAGGTGTCAGTTGTAAGAAACGGCTGACACCCCGCCGCAACACCTTGTTTCCAAGTCAGCCTTGAATTCCCAGTTTGCTGTTGGTGATCCTGCCTCTGGACTTTCAGTCCCAATACACTGCAGAACATGACTACTGCAATATATTACAGTGAACCAACGATCAGATGAAACAAAGGCTTAAACTTCCCAAATGCTTTTTTGAATTTTGAGGTGTGCAGTTTTGGCGGTAGGGTGATTTATGGGGGGTTTCTAATATATTGGCCTTTAAAAATCCTCTTCAGATCTCAAAAAAAAAAGGTAAATTTGTTAAATTGTCCAAAATGAATTCAAGGACAATTAAAAGATAATACCAAGATAAAGCAGAGATATAGTAAATAACTAACTTTTTTGGGTGGTATGGGGGGGGGGAAAGTGTCACATTTTGAAAATTACAAATTTTTAAAGTTTTCACCAAATTTTCTATTTTGTTTCATAAATAAATGCAAAAAAAAATATTGACTAAAGTTCACCATTAACAATGTGTCATGAAAATATTCTCAAAATCACCTGGGTAAATGAAAGCATCCTAAAGTTTATGTGGTATTAAGTGACATCAGTTTTGAAAAGTGGGGCCGTGTTCTTAAGGGGTTAAAGACAAACAGGAATGTTGTCACAGATTATCTATCTTCTTCATGTGTGTATGTGTGTGTGTATACACACACACACGGACAAAATTGTTGGTACCCCTCATTTAATGAAAGAAAAACTCACAATGGTCACAGAAATAACTTGAATCTGACTAAAGTAATTTGTCAAACTACATGTTGGCAACCCACAAAGCTTCTGGGAGAATGTCCTATGGACAGATGTGCCTTGTCAAAAATTTCGATTTTTGGCTCATCAGCTCTATGTTCACAAATGGAAAAATGAAGCATAGCTTGAAAAGAACACTGTCCCTACTGTGAAACATGGAGGAGGCTCTGTTATGTTCTGGGGCTGCTTTGCTGCATCTGGCACAGGGTGTCTTGAATCTGTGCAGGGTACAATGAAATCTCAAGACTATCAAGGGATTCTAGAGAGAAATGTGCTACCCAGTGTCAGAAAGCTTGGTCTCGGTCGCAGGTCATGGGTCTTGCAACATGATGATGACCCAAAACACACAGCTAAAAACACCCAAGAATGGCTAAGAGGAAAACATTGATCTATTCTGAAGTGGCCTTCTATGAGCCCTGACCTAAATCCTATTGAGCATCTTTAGAAGGAGCTGAAATATGCCGTCTGGAAAAGGCTCCCTTCACACTCAAGACAACTGGAGCAGTTTGCTCATGAGGAGTGGCCAAAATATCTGTTGAGAGGTGCAGAAGTCTCATTGACAGTTACAGGAATCGTTTGATTGCAGTGATTGCCTCAAAAGGTTGTGCAACAAAATATTAAGTTAAGGGTACCATCATTTCTGTCCAGGCCTGTTTCATGAGTTTTTTTTTTTTTTAAATTCTGTTGAAGCACGGTTGGAAAGCAATGTCTGACTTTCATTTGTTCATTTTCATAGAATTTTTATATATTATTACTTTTGTCAGATTCAAGTTATTTCTGTGACCATTGTGGGTTTTTCTTTCATTAAACGAGGGGTACCAACAATTTTGTCCACGTGTGTATATAAGGATTTGTACCACAGCTATTTGAAGCTTCTTTCCTATAAAATCTTTAGGTATATCTATTTTACCGTAATGTACTACACATTAAATGATCACAAAGTCCGACAACACGAAGCTATAACATGAAGACCATATATTTATTTCTCTTGTATTTTGGACATGGTTTTAAAAATCACAAAACTACTTTTGGCATGTAAAGTAACAAAATAACTTATCTATACATATATATTCAGAAATGGGAGATCCCATAACCATTTGTTAAATAGAAGTCAAATTCTTGAAATATGCTACAGTTTTTATGTGTTTTAAAAATGTTCTAGTCAGATGCTGGAATTAAACTCAATTTACTAGAAACAAAACATATAATGCAGGAAAAAAACGATGAGCTATTCAGACAATGTAACAGTGAAAACTAGAAACCGTAATCGTAAATAAAACCTTTATACTCATAACCAGTTACAATAGAATTTATTACCAATTGTCATATTGTTACACAGAAAAATTCCTAAAGATACAGCCCAAAGAAAACGTGTCCAGGTCAAATGCTATGCCAGATCTTGATGTGCAGCATCATATTCTGAAATGTACAATTTCAACTCTTCAATACATCTCTCTCCAATTTCGCTTAAATTCTGCCGTAAAGCAAACTGGATCTGCTTCTCAAGAGAGGGATCTTTGTCGATGAGCATCTTTACAACCATACCAAAAGTCTCACAGTCCTGCCTGTAGACCTGTGCAAAAGGGAAAAACAAGACAAGTTATTAGAGTACAAGGGTTTAATATAGATCAGTCACAAGAAGCCAGTGACAGGCTGTTCTGTGTCTGTCCATGTGTCAATGCTGGATCGGGAGGAAGACACTATCTAGGCACAAGACCTGGAGTGGCAGAGGATCCATGAGGTGAGTATGAATGCATTTGTTATTTTAAGCATTCTTATGCTAGGTTCACACAAGTGCCAATATCTCCATCATTTGCAACGCAGAGCCAGAACACTAGAAACAGCAGTTACATACGGAGACCGGCGGATCCCAATGACAATAATGGGGTCCACCCTTTCTAAACTGAAAACGGAGGAGAAAAAAAGTCCTCTGTGCAGGACTTTTTTCTCTGCTGACTTTTGGCGGTTTCTGCACAGATGTGAACCAGCCTAAACTGGTTTCTGGGCTGGCTGGCAAACCCTTTTATCATAAAGCACCTACACCTATGGTTATCCACCAATGGCAGCACGCCCTGGCTACAAGTTTGTATTGCCATGCACACTTTTAATCTCCACTGTCAAGGGATTAGCAATCCTCAGAACATCCAAAAACAAACGGCACTACAGATTATGCATATACTTTAATCACTGCACCTTTACTTCAGGAGTGCAGGAGAAGTAAGTAACAGTGTTTTTTATGTTCCCTCAACTCCTCTGGGTCCTCCGATCATTATACTCTGGGGTCTGAAAAGACCCCAGAGTATAATGATAGCAGTGTTTGTGGGGTTCACGGCCCGCAGGCCTTACTTACTGATCCCCGCTCCTGCTCACAGGCGCCTCCGCAGAAGGTGAAGCGCAGGCGGCCATGAGCAGGAGCGGGGATCGTAAGTAAATAGGGCCTGTTACCTGCTGGTGTTACACCAGCAGGTAATGGCCTATTAAAAAAAAAATAAATAAATAAAAAAAAATAAAACCATCAGGGGTCTTCCGGGAACCCTAATGTTCCCAGCCCTGTGGCAGCCACTACCGCTGCTACCCTGGTATTTACGCCACTGACTGGACTGCCATACTGGATGTCAGCATTCTTATAAATTGAAACGTTTTTAAACTACTCATGCCCCCTGCAGCAAAACACATGGCTGCTGCTTGAGCTAATGAAAACTCTCAGCAGACCCAAGCCCGTCTCCAATCTGACAAGGCATTGTCAGCCACATGCACACAGCTGCACTCCAGGTTTCCATAACAACCCAGCCATTTTTCTTCACTGCTGTAGGTCAGCTTTAAAGGGGAAGGGGG
Organism: Leptodactylus fallax; assembly: GCA_947044405.1. Classification (NCBI taxonomy): domain Eukaryota; kingdom Metazoa; phylum Chordata; class Amphibia; order Anura; family Leptodactylidae; genus Leptodactylus; species Leptodactylus fallax. Next base: position 7,587,097 of record CAMRHE010000036.1, read on the forward strand.
TTGTGGATGACACTGTTACACAAGGTCACATACACACAGCTCTACTCCAGGTTTTCCATAACAACCGATCGCAGGTTTTTCAATGACATCCAAATTGAGATACACATGATCACATGACGCTTATGGACCAATGGAAAATCACAGGTTCTTCAGTCTTGACATACACACAGCTTTACACCAGGTTTCCATAGCAACCACGCTATTTATGACCTGTATGAGTCAATAGTATTTCGCAGGTCCTTAAATATTCATTCATATGACATGCATCAGCCAATATAAGTTCACATTTCATTTACCAGGTTTCCATAACACCACAGCCATAAATAGACTGTACCTATACTGGACCAAAGGTGCCATACTGGATGTCAAGTGCAAAACTGGCCAATTCTTATGGGGCCACTACACAAACAAAAAATGAAATATACCCGTGCGAAGCCGAGTCCTTCTGCTAGTATATATATATATATATGGCACTTATAAATTCTATACATAAAAAAGATGTATATATATATACAGTACAGACCAAAAGTTTGGACACACCTTCTCATTCCAAGAGTTTTCTGTATTTTCATGACTATAAAAATTGTAGATTCACACTGAAGGCATCAAAACTATGAATTAACACATGTGGAATTATATACTTAACAAAAAAGTGTGAAACAACTGAAAATGTTTTAAATTCTAGGTTCTTCAAAGTAGCCACCTTTTGCTTTGATTACTGCTTTGCACACTCTTGGCATTCTCTTGATGAGCTTCAAGAGGTAGTCACCTGAAATGGTCTTCCAACAGTCTTGAAGGAGTTCCCAGAGATGCTTAGCACTTGTTGGCCCTTTTGCCTTCACTCTGCGGTCCAGCTCACCCCAAACCATCTCGATTGGGTTCAGGTCTGGTGATTGTGGAGGCCAGGTCATCTGGCGTAGCACCCCATCACTCTCCTTCTTGGTCAAATAGCCCTTACACAGTCTTGAGGTGTGTTTGGGGTCATTGTCCTGTTGAAAAATAAATGATGGTCCAACTAAACGCAAACCGGATGGAATAGCATGCCGCTGCAAGATGCTGTGGTAACCATGCTGGTTCAGTATTCCTTCAATTTTGAATAAATCCCCAACAGTGTCACCAGCAAAGCACCCCCACACCATCACACCTCCTCCTCCATGCTTCACGGTGGGAACCAGGCATGTAGAGTCCATTTGTTCACCTTTTCTGCGTCGCACAAAGACACGGTGGTTGGAACCAAAGATCTCAAATTTGGACTCATCAGACCAAAGCACAGATTTCCACAGGTCTAATGTCCATTCCTTGTGTTCTTCAGCCCAAACAAGTCTCTGCTGCTTGTTGCCTGTCCTTAGCAGTGGTTTCCTAGCAGCTATTTTACCATGAAGGCCTGCTGCACACAGTCTCCTCTTAACAGTTGTTGTAGAGATGTGTCTGCTGCTAGAACTCTGTGTGGCATTGACCTAGTCTCTAATCAGAGCTGCTGTTAACCTGCGATTTCTGAGGCTGGTGACTCGGATGAACCTATCCTCCGCAGCAGAGGTGACTCTTGATCTTCCTTTCCTGGGGCGGTCCTCATGTGAGCCAGTTTCTTTGTAGCGCTTAATGGTTTTGGCCACTGCACTTGGGGACGCTTTCAAAGTTTTCCCAATTTTTCAGACTGACTGACCTTCATTTCTTAAAGTAATGATGGCCACTCGTTTTTCTTTACTTAGCTGCTTTTTCTTGCCATAATACAAATTCTAACACTCCATTCAGTAGGACTATCAGCTGTGTATCCACCTGACTTCTGAACAACACAACTGATGGTCCCAACCCCATTTATAAGGCAAGAAATCCCACTTATTAAACCTGACAGGGCACACCTGTGAAGTGAAAACCATTTCAGGTGACTACCTCTTGAAGCTTATCAAGAGAATGCCAAGAGTGTGCAAAGCAGTAATCAAAGCAAAAGGTGGCTACTTTGAAGAACCTAGAATATAAGACATATTTTCAGTTGTTTCACACTTTTTTGTTAAGTATATAATTCCACATGTGTTAATTCATAGTTTTGATGCCTTCAGTGTGAATCTACAATTTTTATAGTCATGAAAATACAGAAAACTCTTGGAATGAGAAGGTGAGTCCAAACTTTTGGTCTGTACTGTATGTAGATATGTCCTTGCAGCCGATACTAGGAGTCTAAAGATGTCTGCTGAGGGTGTAGTGGGCAGGCTAGCTAAGGAAACAGGGAGGGGGGGAGTGTGTGAGAAAGGGAGGGGGTCAGTCAATGGAGAGGGAGGAGAAGTGAGGCATCATGGAACTTGTAGTAAACCCAGAAAGGAAGTTAGGTGTAATGTCTCTGCCTGTTCAGGTATCTGTGCCACCCTCTGCCCAGGAGGCGTGTTCAGTTTGATTCCTTGCATAAGATTCTTGTTGCTCAGTCTGAACACTGTCCTAGACTATCTAATTGAATTTCAGCCACACCCATCTCCGACACCTTGTTTCTTTCTGCTCCTCAAATAGTTAACCTTAGCCTTGCCTGTGTGATTGACGGCCTGTCTACCAATCAAGTCTGGGGCAGGTCTTAGATTTGCTATAAACAGGTCATCAGCCCTTACTTGTTTGCTGGCTATTGCGATTCTGTTTTGTGACTTTGTCCCTGCTAGCTCTTTTTCTGCTATTACTTGTATTCTTATTCCTGACCTCTGACTTTGACTATTCTCTTGGATTGTGATTCTGTACTGCATTGCTCGACTGTTACCAACCCCTTGGCTTGCTGACCTCCCTTTTGTTGTAGTTTGTCCTGTCTGCGTTCTTTGTTGTCACTTATTCAGAGTATGGACCGGCTCCGAGTTGTCGGCTCTCACCTAGGACAGTCAGGCAAGAGGCAGGGCCAGTGGGGGGGTTCAGCTTTAGGGCTCACTGTCTTGCTGTGCCCCTCCCCCCAGGTTTCCGTAGCAGCACTGGGGAATTGCTCAACTCGCAATTCCCTTACAGAACAGCCAGCACAAAAATTACCTTCTGCCATTGCTTCCCTCCGAATCAGCATGGATCCTATTCAGGGACTTGCAGCCAAGATGGAGGGTTTGGCAGGCCTGGCAGCTGAGCTAGCTAAACAGGATCAGACCCTTACTGATGCTGCTGCAGCATCCCCTGCTGTTTCTTTCCTTCCTAGGGTGAAGATGTTACTCCCGGATCGTTTCTCAGGTGACTGAGAAAAATTTCAGACTTTCCGGAAGACTTGTGTATAGATATATATACAGTACAGACCAAAAGTTTGGACACACCTTCTCATTCCAAGAATTGTCTGTATTTTCATGACTATAAAAATTGTAGATTCACACTGAAGGCATCAAAACTATGAATTAACACATGTGGAATTATATACTTAAAAAAGTGTGAAACAACTGAAAATATGTCTTATATTCTAGGTTCTTCAAAGTAGCCACCTTTTGCTTTGATTACTGCTTTGCACAGTCTTGGCATTCTCTTGATGAGCTTCAAGAGGTAGTCACCTGAAATGGTTTTCACTTCACAGGTGTGCCCTGTCAGGTTTAATAAGTGGGATTTCTTGCCTTATAAATGGGGTTGGGACCATCAGTTGTGTTGTTCAGAAGTCAGGTGGATACACAGCTGATAGTCCTACTGAATGGAGTGTTAGAATTTGTATTATGGCAAGAAAAAAGCAGCTAAGTAAAGAAAAACGAGTGGCCATCATTACTTTAAGAAATGAAAGTCAGTCAGTCCGAAAAATTGGGAAAACTTTGAAAGTGTCCCCAAGTGCAGTGGCCAAAACCATCAAGCGCTACAAAGAAACTGGCTCACATGAGGACCGCCCCAGGAAAGGAAGACCAAGAGTCACCTCTGCTGCGGAGGATAAGTTCATCCGAGTCACCAGCCTCAGAAATCGCAGGTTAACAGCAGCTCAGATTAGAGACCAGGTCAATGTCACACAGAGTTCTAGCAGCAGACACATCTCTACAACAACTGTTAAGAGGAGACTGTGTGCAGCAGGCCTTCATGGTAAAATAGCTGCTAGGAAACCACTGCTAAGGACAGGCAACAAGCAGAAGAGACTTGTTTGGGCTGAAGAACACAAGGAATGGACATTAGACCTGTGGAAATCTGTGCTTTGGTCTGATGGAACCAAAGATCTCAAATTTGGACTCAACCACCGTGTCTTTGTGCGACAAACAAAAGGTGAACGAATGGACTCTACATGCCTGGTTCCCACCGTGAAGCATGGAGGAGGAGGTGTGATGGTGCTTTGCTGGTGACACTGTTGGAGATTTATTCAAAATTGAAGGAATACTGAACCAGCATGGTTACCACAGCATCTTGCAGCGGCATGCTATTCCATCCGGTTTGCGTTTAGTTGGACCATCATTTATTTTTCAACAGGACAATGACCCCAAACACACCTCCAGACTGTGTAAGGGCTATTTAACCAAGAAGGAGAGTGATGGGGTGCTACGCCAGATGACCTGGCCTCCACAGTCACCAGACCTGAACCCAATTGAGATGGTTTGGGGTGAGCTGGACCGCAGAGTGAAGGCAAAAGGGCCAACAAGTGCTAAGCATCTCTGGGAACTCCTTCAAGACTGTTGGAAGACCATTTCAGGTGACTACCTCTTGAAGCTCATCAAGAGAATGCCAAGAGTGTGCAAAGCAGTAATCAAAGCAAAAGGTGGCTACTTTGAAGAACCTAGAATATAAGACATATTTTCAGTTGTTTCACACTTTTTTGTTAAGTATATAATTCCACATGTGTTAATTCATAGTTTTGATGCCTTCAATGTGAATCTACAATTTTTATAGTCATGAAAATACAGAAAACTCTTGGAATGAGAAGGTGTGTCCAAACTTTTGGTCTGTACTGTGTATATACAGTGGGGAAAAAAAGTAGTCAGCCACCAATTGTGTAAGTTCTCCCACCGAAAAAGATGAGAGAGGCCTGTAATTGACATCATAGGCAGACCTCAACTATGAGACACAAAATGAGAAAACAAATCCAGAAAATCACTGTCTGATTTTTAAAGAATTTATTTGCAAATTATGGTGGAAAATAAGTATTTGGTCAATAACAAAAGTTCATCTCAATACTTTGTTATATATCCTTTGTTGGCGATGACAGAGGTCAAACGTTTTCTGTAAGTCTTCACAAGGTTGGCACACACTGTTGCTGCTATGTTGGCCCATTCCTCCATGCAGATCTCCTCTACAGCAGTGATGTTTTGGGGCTGTCGCTGGGCAACATGGACTTTCAACTCCCTCCAAAGCTTTTCTATGGGGTTGAGATCTGTAGACTGGCTAGGCCACTGCAGGACCTTGAAATGCTTCTTACGAAGCCACTCCTTTGTTGCCCTGGCGGTGTGCTTGGGATCATTGTCATGCTGAAAGACCAAGCCATGTTTCATCTTCAATGCCCTTGCTGATGGAAGGAGGTTTGCACTCAAAATTTCACAATACATGGCCCCATTCATTCTTTCATGTAAACGGATCAGTCGTCTTGGTCCCTTTGCAGAGAAAAGCCCCAAAGCATGATGTTGCCACCCCCATGCTTCACAGTAGGTATGGTGTTCTTTGGATGCAACTCAGCATTCACTCTTCTCCAAACACGATGAGTTGTGTTTCTACCAAACAGTTCTGACCATATGATATTCTCTCAATACTCTTCTGGAACATCCAAGTGCTCTCTAGCAAACTTCAGACGGGCCCGGATATGTACTGGCTTAAGCAGGGGGACACGTCTGGCACTGCAGGATCAGAGTCCCTGGCGGCGTAGTGTGTTACTGATGGTAGCCTTTATTATGTTAGTCCCAGCTTTCTGCAGGTCATTCACTAGGTTCCCCCGTGTGGTTCTGGGATTTTTTGCTCACCGTTCATGTGATCATTTTGACCCCACGTGGTGAGATCTTGCGTGGAGCCCCTGATCGAGGGAGATTATCAGTGGTCTTGTATGTCTTCCATTTTCTAATTATTGCTCCAACAGTTGATTTCTTCACACCAAGCTGCTTGCCTATTGCAGATTCAGTCTTCCCAGCCTGGTGCAGGTCTACAGTTTTGTTTCTGGTGTCCTTCCACAGCTCTTTGGTCTTCACCATAGTGGAGTTTTGAGTGTGACTGTTTGAGGTTGTGGACAGGTGTCTTTTATACTGATAACAATGTCAAACAGGTGCCATTACTACAGGTAATGAGTGGTGGACAGAGGAGCCTCTTAAAGAAGAAGTTACAGGTCTGTGAGAGCCAGAAACCTTGCTTGTTTGTAGGTGACCAAATACTTATTTTCCACCATAATTTGCAAATAAATTCTTTAAAAATCAGACAAATGTGATTTTCTGGATTTGTTTTCTCATTTTGTCTCTCAAAGTTGAGGTCTACCTGAGCAACAAGTCAAGTACATTAGAGTCTCTAGTTTGAGAAATCGACGCCTCACAGGTCCTCAACTGGCAGCTTCATTAAATAGTACCCACAAAACGCCAGTGTCAACGTCTACAGTGAAGAGGCGACTCAGGGATGCTGGCCTTCAGGGCAGAGTGGCCAAGAAAAAGCCATATCTGAGACTGGCTAATAAAAGGAAAAATGTAATATGGGCAAAAGAACACAGACATTGGACAGAGGAAGATTGGAAAAAAAGTGTTATGGACAGACAAATCGAAGTTTGAAGTGTTTGGATCACACAGAAGAACACTTGTGAGACGCAGAACAACTGAAAAGATGCTGGAAGAGTGCCTGACGCCATCTGTCAAGCATGGTAGAGGTAATGTGATGGTCTGGGGTTGCTTTGGTGGGAGATTTGTACAAGGTAGATTTTGAATAAGGTAGGCTATCACTCCATTTTGCCATACCCTGTGGACAGCGCTTGATTGGAGCCAATTTCATCGTACAACAGGACAATGACCCAAAGCACACCTCCAAATTATGCAAGAACTATTTAGGGAAGAAGCAGGCAGCTGGTATTCTATCTGTAATGCAGTGGCCAGCGCAGTCACCAGATCACAACCCCATGGAGCTGTTGTGGGAGCAACTTGACTGTATGGTACGAAAAAAGTGCCCATCAAGCCAATTCAACTTGTGGGAGGGGCTTCTGGAAGCATGAGGTGAAATTTCTCCAGATTACCTAGCAAATTAACAGCTAGAATGCCAAAGGTCTGCAATGCTGTAATTGCTGCAAATGGAGCATTCTTTGACGAAAGCAAAGTTTGAAGGAGAAAATTATTTCAAATAAAAATCATTATGTCTAACCTTGTCAATGTCTTGACTATATTTTCTATTCATTTTACAACTTATTTGATAAATAAAAGTGTGAGTTTTCATGGGAAACACAAAATTGTCTAGGTGACCCCAAACTTTTGAATGGTAGTATATATCGATAGATAGATATAGATATACTGTATATTACATCCAGAATCTATATAATGCTATTCATAATTTACAATAGGTAGAGGGCTCCTGTTATGTTCTTAGCTCAACCATCCCAAGACTTTCTAACAATCTCTTTGCAACATATAATACACTATGAATTACTACTATGTTCTTTTTATTTTTGAGCTTCTGCATTTTGTGACTTACCAATTTCCCATTCCCTAACCATTAATGACAGAATATTTTGGGAGGACACTGGAGAAATATATGTAGAATTGCATTTGCTGATGTTTCAGAATAGCACTAAAATAGAACATCTTGTCCTGTGCATAGTTCCAGGAAGCAGGAGCCCGCTACCTATTGTACAGCATGAGACACTCACATAGTATGTGACAAAATACTGTAATGTACACAAAGCTGATTGCATTTAACACAATACCAAGTCAACAAAGCTCTGTGGGACACCAAGGATCACAGGTCTCTGGCTAAACAATGAAACCACATTTCCATGAGGTCAGCAGATTTCATTCAAAAGCTAAAGAGGGCAGCCTTTGTAACATTAGGAAACAAACAAACAAACAAAAAATAATGAATTGTTGATAAGGATATAAAGACTCATCTCTTCAATAGATTTGCATCCCATACATGATAAATGTGTGCCCTACAAAGGAAAGCTTGTAGAATTTTCCATAATGACAGCTGTGCACATTAAATGTCTAGAGAATATTATGGCGTGTAGCAGACATCACACAGTTGGGAGAGCGCCTACAAGACTCTCATCTGCTGAATATAGCTGGGGGCAAAGGAAATGAACAAGTGAGAAAGTATCACTTTATGAGTCCAGAGGCATTTTCCTCTTATCAGCTCCATCTCTAACCACTTAAAAGTGTCTGTTGGCAACTTGTCTGGAGCAGGTGAAACCACCTGATCATTAACATTTCAGCACTCCATTACATTTTTGTGGGCCTGACACTAGATTTAGAGCACTTGTTACCCTCATTAACTACAAAAGGAACAAGTGACATGTCTGTGCATAAAGGAAATTGTCCCCGGCACACTTAATTTCATCTCAGTGACACCGACCTTCAATGGGAAAGGTCTAGATTGGAGTAGGGTGCAGCTGGGGCCCAAGTCATGACGGCATGGTTGTTCTGCCCCATTTCTCTGCAATTAAACTTCCTATATTTGTAAAGCAATATGAGTCATGTTATTTTCATGCTTGCTTGAGTCAGGGGACACTAATTTTTCATTTCGGTAAAATCTGCTCTTTACCAGCAAATAACAGATTGCGGCCCTCGCCCACAAACTCCTTTCATATTTTAAACCTTTCAAACTAAAACATTTTTGTCCTCAGAAGGAACCCACAAAGATCAACATCAGCGCCAAAGGAATGCTTAATAATTATTAACAGATGGCAGCAAGGCATAGACGCTGAACAGAAATCTGTGGTTGAAATGGTGTAAATGTGTCTTCATTTTCTCCTGCAAAGGATCAGAACACTACAGCACTCAGTGTAACACAACAAAGAGTGTATGAGAATTGGAGTATATAAAATGATATAGGGTGTCATTAGACTTTACCTAGCGCTGTGTGTCCAGAGATCCTGAGTTTACATTCACAATTAAAGACAAAAAGCAAAGGCTTTCCTCCATTATACCACAGTTAATGTGGGCAACTCAGCTTGACACAGCACAGCAGAAGCCACTTTTATAAGCTGCTGCACCAATACCCATGAAATTGGGTTGTTTTCAGTCCATTTGACTTAGAAAGTTGATTAAATCCTGGCACTAGCAGAAATGACAGGGTTGTGCCTACATGCAATGTTTTAAAGAGGACCTTTCACCATGCCCACCAACTCCCATTTTTTGCATGCTTCAATAGGCGCTGCTCTACTGATTCCAACACACTTAGAATATTCCTTAGAAAATGGTGCTGTTATTTTCAGCATCAAATATGCTCCAGCCTAGGACCACCTACCTGACAATAGAGCATCTAATTAGCATATTGGTTGCTGAAAATAACAGCACCAATTGCTCAGGAACAGTATGGGCTAGACAAAGAAACAGGGTCTAGTTGAGGTTGCAAACAGTTGGAGTTGGTGGAGGTGGTGAAAAGTCCTCATTAACATCTTGGAGAAAAATTTTGTGTCAGGACTGATTTTTTTTTTTTTTTTTAACACATAAAAGACCAAATCTATTGTGATGGAATTTGCATTATAAAGAGTAACTGTAGTTTCAGAACATTTCTGATATGTCATAGCTTTTGACCAGCTGACCTCTAGATCTGACTCCCAATGACCTCTAAAATGAGGGTGCAGAAGTGCTTAGTCAAGTGCTGCTTTCCTACAGCTGATCATGGGCTCAAGAAATGCTGATCAGAGCCAAAGGCCAGGACTTGTGTATTAGGCTGTATTATAACTTAAGTGTTGCATGGAGGGGGAATAGGTCTCCAGTAGAGGAGTATGGGGCCAATACTGTGCCATTATATGCGTCCAATTCTATATGTAGCCAGCTCCATTGGACTTCATATGTAAGGTAGTATTCTGTAGAATGTCTGTGGAGTTTGTATGGCAGTACATTGAGGATGCGCAGCTTCATACTAAAGAGATGTATAGCCTCCATGCCTTGCTATACAGGCTTTGTGCTGTGTGTCTATTACCATATATTATGAAAACTGCCACGCAATGGTTCATACTTCACCCCTTCAAGAAAGTATAAGGTTTGTGTTCTCTACTAAATGCAGCTTATTACAAGAAATTATTTAGTGAAAGCCAGAAAATATTGTATACAGCAAAGGCTTCAATTATAGCAACTATGGGAACAAAGACACTGTAAAATGACCATTACAAAGCTATCAGACTTGAAACCATTTCACCTATTCTTCAATTTCTTCTAAATGTATAGATGTCTGCAAATAGATAAAGTGATCTTTTGCCACAAGCCATACCAAAGGAGAACATCCAAAAATACAAACTCTGATAATGATACCTTGGTCTTAATGGTGCAAATGCAACATCTTAAAGGATTTCCTATGAACATTTTCAGGAATGAGGTATTACAAATACTAGGATTAGTGAAAATAGATCGTTCTGTAGAAGTAACTCTAGCCTCATCCTTCACATCTGCTGGAAAGAAGCTTTGGGCCACACACAAACTATCATCCAACGTTCCATGGACTTCATTAGAATGTGTTATTCTTATCATGATCAGATGTGTGGATGAGCTCTCTCTATAAGTAACTAGAACGTAACAGCAGGCTGTGGAAAGTCCAGAAAAATCTCCGGAGGAAGAATTCCAATAATAACTACACATTAAGAAGTGGCAATAATGGTTATCTAGAGTAGCAGAAAACTACAAAGCTACATACCATTAAAATATCCTGTTAATTCACACCATGTCTGCATTTTATCTGACAACTGAGGATGGCAGACGCTCAACTAAAATTTAGCAACTGCAGGAAATGTACCATTCTACCCTTACCACCTCTCCCCAGTGAAAATCAGTTTCTATACCCTTATCACCCAAATCTAAAAAGGTATTCAGAAGCCAAAGCCTTTTTCCTTATGGACAACCCTTTTAAAATTTAAATATGCTAGGGCCGTGATGGCGAACCTATGGCACGCATGCCAGAGAGGGTACGCAGAGCCCTCTCAGCTGGCACGCACACCGTCGCCATGATCACTCACTAATGGGGAATCCGGTACAGGTTTCCCGGTTAGTAAGCGATCGCTTCTCTCAGCTGTATGTGCATATGTACATACAGATGAAAGCTGTCACTGTAGGCCGCAGTCCGCGGAACCGCAGCTTACACTGACTACAGTGTGTGACCTCTGCCCTGACGCAGGCGCGATGACGTCATTCATCAGCGCCTGCGAACAGAAGAAGAAGGAGGACGCTCTTCGTGGGACTGCAGCTCTTCGTGGGACTGGGTAAGTAACATAAACTACTGTGTGGGGGCCTTCTGTGGAGAATCTAATACTGTATGGGGGACACTGAAGCACCTAATACTGTATGGGGGACACTGAAGCATCTAATACTGTGTGGGGGCCTACTGAGAAGCATCTAATACTGTGTGGGGGACACTGAAGCATCTAATACTGTGTGGGGGACACTGAAGCATCTTATACTGTAGGGGGGGGGGGGCCAGGGTGGGGGACACTGAAGCATCTAATACTGTATGGGGGACACTGAAGCATCTAATACTGTGTGGGGGACACTGAAGCATCTAATACTGTGTGGGGGACACAAACATCTAATACTGTGTGGGGGACACTGAAGCATCTAATACTGTGTGGGGGACACTGAAACATCTAATACTGTGTGGGGGACACTGAAGCATCTAATACTGTGTGGGGGGACACTGAAGCATCTAATACTGTGTGGGGGGACACTGAAGCATCTAATACTGTGTGGGGGACACTGAAGCATCTAATACTGTATGGGGGGACACTGAAGCATCTAATATTGTGTGGGGGACACTGAAACATCTAACACTGTATGGGGGACACTGAAGCTTCTAATACTGTGTGGGGGACACTGAAACATATACTACTGTGTGGGGGACACTGTGAAGCATCTAATACTGTGTGGGGGACACTGAAGCACATACTACTGTATGGGGGACACTATGAAGCATATAATGTGGGGGTGCCCAAAGTGGATCATATTATATTGTGCGGGGTCCACTGTGAAGCATATAATACTGAGTGGGGGCCACTGTGGAGCATATAATACTGTGTGGGGGCCACTGTGGAGCATATAAAACTGTGTGGGGGCAATTCTGGAGCATATAATACTGTCTGGGGGCCACGATGGAGCGCATTGTACTGTCTGGGGGCCACTGTGGAGCGCATTGTACTGTGTGGGGGCCCTTCACTATTTATATCACACAGTATCTGTTTTATAGCAGACATGTGATATTATTACAGGCTGTAATAACATTTAAGGTTAAATTGCCGTGTTGGCACTTTTCGATAATTTAGTGGGTTTTGGGTTGCAGTTTGGGCACTCGGTCTCTAAAAGGTTCGCCATCACTGAGCTAGAGGCAGTGAGAAAAAAAAAAATGCATACTCACATGTCCCCAATGCTCCGGTGTCCTCCCGCGCCTCCCGGTTCATCTGCTCCAGCAGCGTTTTTCGGCATTGTACTGAAGCCGCTGATTCGCCTCAGCGGTCACGTGAATAATTTCTTGTAATAAGTTGCATTTAGTAGAGAATACAGACCTTATACTTTCCTGAAGGGGTGAATTGTGAACCATTGTGTGGCAGTTTTCATAATATATGGTAATAGATACACAGCGAAGGGCCCGAATGTAACTACCTGTGACATCACGGGTCCTCTTCCTGAGGCTTCAGCACAACGCCGGAAGAGACCTGGGAGAGCAGATGAATCGGGAGTAACGGGAAAACACCTGAGCAACGGGTACAGGTGAGTATGCTTTTTTTCTTTTTTTTTTTTACTGCCCCCAACAGATTTAAACTTTAAAAGGTTTGCCTGGACAACCCCTTTAACTCTAGGAATGAGTGCAAAAAAAATCTCTTCTGTACACTATTACAGTATATTAGATTATGCAGATTCAAAGAATACCAATGAGTCACTAATTGAATAATCCACCAAAAATATCCAAAAGAAATACAAAAGGGTGAATATCGAAAGCATAACTTTTAATAATATACGTATGTATAAAAAGAGGTACAATATATGGTAACCTTAAATAGGCTCAAACACCAAAATGAGTAAAGACCCAATCATACTCCAACTCTACATCATCAAATAGGGCACAGTTACATATCCAAATCACAGGCAGTGAAAATAAAACCACAGTGTCTGTGGCAGATGTTTCCATCAGATGGTCTCCTGGAAAGAATGGTGGTTCAGATTGAAGGGAAGCTCCAGTTGGTCACATTACAGGGATGAGATCCCTGTGACAATGACTAAGAAAAACTTTCTTTACAAGTTGGTTTACTGATGTCAGGCTGTTATCATAGTTTCTGATGGGACACACACTCATGTCATGTTATAGACTCAACTAAATAGAGATGACATTGCCATCTCCTGTCCTTTAGTCATTTACATAATATGATGACCCTACCGTGTATGGTAGGGGCGAAAGGATTAGTAGAAGTAAGGGCGATAAAAATATGGCATGCTGGAATTCAGACACCATAACAAATAAAGAAAGGTTTATTCAGAGATCAAATACTGATGTAGAAAATGGTTAAAACTCAGAAAAGTTATAATAAAAAAAAAAAAAAAAAAAAGGGTTACGCTACCATCACTAGAAATATAAACGTGGAATTTTTTTTCACTCTTTCCCTTTTTTCTGTATTGAGACCTATTCCTACCGCACACTAAATGTTACAGTAACATCCAGTGAGAGGCAGGAAAAGTTCTCAATACAGAAATAAGAAGAAGAGTGAAAAAATGCAGGATTTCACAGAAATGATTCAAAATTTGTTAAAGTATATTACAAAATTTATTAATGACACAAATACTGTTAGAAAATCAAAAGTTGTCTGAAAATGTAGTTACGCTTTAGCAGTCGTTTCACCATTGGTGAATTTCCACTTGAATGAAAAGTAGGCACAGAAGTATTACATTTATGAGGCATTTTAATGGGGTTCAATGGTCCTGTTAAAGCTAGACTGAAATAACATGAGTATTAACATGTGGCCCCAAGAGAGGATTTTGGAAACTGCTACCTGCAGAGAGCATTTATTTACCAGTCATCCAGCAGCCCATCTTTACATTGCCTTTGTGTATGAATGAGATACGTACATCACAATCTATGGGCAGAGGAGTGAAGATTTGTGCATAAGTTGCATATATAAATAAACACTCTTAACATTCTGCATTCCTTCCAGATTCCCTACCAGGAGTGTCACTTATCCCCCTCTGTATCACAAATGACTAACAACCTGTTTACACTGATTGTTCTTAGAATAAGAAATCCTACACAAAACATTCAATCTCCCTTAAATTCGCAGTGACGACCTAGGGCATGAACAAATAGTACCATAACATCTACCATAACTTCATCACTCGAACTTTTCCACTTTAGGCTAACTTCATATCCTGCATAGAGGACTTTTCTCTCCGCCGATTTCAGTATAAAAACGGTGGCAACCCAACAGATACCCAATAGACTCCATTATAGTCTATGGGGTCTGTGGGTAACCACTGTTTTTAGAAGACAGGCTCTCCGTCATTTGGGTCTTCCCGGCGGACACGAACGACAAAGAGCCTCTGATGGCATTAAGCAGCGTTAATTGTGCCAAGCGTGCAGACCTTAAAAGGGAACCAGTCGGGTGCTTTTTTCCATCATAACCTGGCCCAATCATGTGAAGAAAAAGTAATTTCCTTTTCAATAGTACCCCTCTGCAATATTTCTGTTGCAGCAAAGAGAAGTTATAAATGTCTGAAAGCATAAAACGCCATATGCCAATTATCCTAAGTAGTCACGGGGGGCGGGGAGTAGCTTCATCCTAGTCACACTATCCGCTTGCTAATTGGACCTCTCCTTCACAGTCCCCAGGAAAGAGCTGTCAATCAAAAGGATGGTGGGATGACGTGGGAAGCAGTTAGGGGAGGTACTTTGTGGAGCAAAGTACGGGGAAGATAAGAAACACCAAAAAGCCCTTTTTACCAAATATGCATATGAATAAAACAGCATTTTTACTCGATAATGGAGCTGCAATGCTGAACAACAAAGACATATTTGGAAAGCAAGGAAAGAGCGCTACAAGGTAATGTCATTACTTTGGTAATGATTTTTCTGCTGACAGACTCCCTTTAAAGAGGACCTTTCACCACCTCCACCAAATTAAGTTCTTAGTATCTATTAATAGGCACTGCTCCACTAAGTCCAGCACAGTTGTATTATCTCTCTAGCCTCCACCATACCTGAGCAGTAAGCGCACTTGATATGCTATATAAAATCTGTACTGTCAGAACAGCAATGTCAAGCAGGGTTCAGTACATACAGTTGCATCTCAATAAATTAGAATATCTTTGAAACATTTATTTCTTTTAGTAATTAGATTAAAAAAGTGACCTCCTATATTTTCTAGATTCTTTACACACAAAGTGTTCTATTTCAAGTGTTTATTTCTGTAAATATTGATTATGCATTACAGGTAATGAAAACCCAAATCTAAGAAAATTAGAATATTGTAAAAAAGTTCAGTATTGTAAATTCAGTGTGTCACCTGCCAAGGTTTCCTAAGCCTTTAAGTGGTCCCTCAGTCTGGTTCAGTAGGACACACAATCATGGAAGACGCTGATTATGAATTGTATTACTGAATTTCTGGACTGAATGAACGTTTCAAAAATATTCAAAATTTATTGAGATGCACCTGTATATATCAATAGAAATGAATCAGAACATAGTCCACACTTCAACATAGTTTTTCAGATATTGCTTTTCAGGGCTGCTTTTACCCAAAATGATGGAGGTTCATGTAAACATGGTCTGAAGACCTCCATCTCCAAATGGATCTACACATATCCTTCCTATCAGCAGGCCCCTTTTTTTTATGACCAAGCAGCCTCATTGTTTGTCTTTACTATTCATGGCCAGGGTTTGGAAATCGCAGCACGTCAATTATACCTACAGAAACAATGGCATTCCCCCATAGGTATATTTGAAGCAGGAAGTCCACAGAAGAAACCTCTGCAGACTTTCTGAGAAGAGCGCTGCAGGAAAAACCGCAAAGTGTTGACGCCGTGGTTTTTCCTTTCCATCGCTTTTATTGCTGCGGGACACTACGTGGGGCCTTAGCCTACCAGATTTTTTTTTTTCCTTTAAGCTGTCATAAAACTGATAAGGGTGGTTACACACTTGTGCCCAGATTCCGTCCGTCGCAAATCCAACCTAAATGTCGGAAAAAAGGATAGGGAATGGATTGGGAAAGGTTTGAGACGCATTGCTTAAAAACCCATTCATTTCTATGGGTTTTTAAAATAATGCGCGGGTATCTGATTGCACCTGCTATGCCGTGAAGCCAATTTTTTTCGTCGGAAACAAAGTCGGACATGCAGGACTTTGTGTCTGCCGATAAAAACCAGCTTCGCGGTGCAGAGGCTGCAATTGGACACCCGCGCATTGCTTTAAAAATCCATAGAAGTGAATGGGTTTTTAAGCAATGCGTCTCAAACCTTTCCCAATCCTTTCCCTATCCTTTTTTCCGACATTTAGGTCGGATTCGCTGCGGATGGACTCCGGACAGAAGTGTGAACCCACCCTAAGCAATGAAGGTGGTGTGCTGGAATAAGCAAAAGTAGAATTATTGTGGAAGTACACTGCTCCAACTCTTCATTAGGATGGAATCATTGGACTACAAATGTAAAGCTGCTCATACAACTGATAAAAGTCATTCTTAATGGCCAATTTCAGTGACTGTGGCGAAGCACTGTATGTGGAATTAATGTCAATGACTGTCTGCTGAAAAGGTGATTACACTGGAAAATCGTGGACATGGTCAGCTGATACTACATGTATAGTATCATTATCTTATACATTCTTCAAAGAGATTTTATGGCCTGTGGGTTTTTAGGAGAAGTCATCAGCATCAGATCAGTGGGGATCCAATAGAAGGACCCCACATGGATTAGGTGTTCCAAGCAGCAGAACCTATACAGGGGACAGAGCTGGAAGCAGAAGTTCCTTGTCCACTGTATAGAAGCCGTGCCAGAGTACTGCAGCTCTGCTCCCCATTCAAGTGAACAAAAGCAATACTATGGCCTGGCCGCTATACAGTGGACAGAGTCTTCTGCTTCCAGTTCCATCCTTTGCATAGGTTTCAGTGCCAGAATCTTCTTGAAACAGCTGATGAGTGTAGGGTCCAGGTGTTGGACCCTCACTGATGACCAATCCTGTATCAAAACACCTCATACAGTGGGGAAAAAAGTATTTAGTCAGCCACCAATTCTGCAAGTTCTCCCACTTAAAAAGATGAGGCCGGCATCATAGGTAGACCTCAACTATGAGAGATAAAATGAGAAAACATATCTAGAAAATCACATTGTCGGATTTTTTAAGAATTTATTTGCAAATTTGGTGGAAAATAAGTATTTGGTCACCTACAAACAAGCAAGATTTCTGGCTTGTAACTTCTTCTTTAAGAGGCTCCTCTGTCCTCCACTCATTACCTGTAGTAATGGCACCTGTTTGACATTGTTATCAGTATAAAAGACACCTGTCCACAATCTCAAACAGTCACACTCCAAACTCCACTATGGTGAAGACCAAAGAGCTGAGGAAGGACACCAGAAACAAAATTGTAGACCTGCACCAGGCTGGGAAGACTGAATCTGCAATAGGCAAGCAGCTTGGTGTGAAGAAATCAACTGTGGGAGCAATAATTAGAAAATGGAAGGCATACAAGACCACTGATAATCTCCCTCGATCAGGGGCTCCACGCAAGATCTCACCCCGTGGGGTCAAAATGATCACAAGAACGGTGAGCAAAAATCCCAGAACCACACGGGGGGACCTAGTGAATGACCGGCAGAAAGCTGGGACTAACGTAACAAAGGCTACCGTCAGTACTCAGGACTCAGATCCTGCAGTACCAAATGTGTCCCCCTGCTTAAGCCAGTACATATCTGAGCCATCTGAAGTTTGCTAGAGAGCATTTGGATGTTCCAGAAGAGTATTGGGAGAATGTCATATGGTCAGATGAAACCAAAGTAGAACTGTTTGGTAGAAACACAACTTGTGTTTGGAGGAGAGTAAATGCTGAGTTGCATCCAAAGAACACCATGCCTACTGTGAAGCATGGCGGTGGCAACATCATGTTTCTCTGCAAAGGGACCAGGACGACTGATCCCTGTACATGAAAGAATGAATGGGGCCCTGTATCGTGAGATTTTGAGTGCAAAACTCCTTCCATCAGCAAGGGAATTGAAAATGAAACGTGGCTGGGTCTTTCAGCATGACAATGATCCCAAACACACCGCCAGGGCAACGAAGGAGTGGCTTCGTAAGAAGCATTTCAAGGTCCTGGAGTAGCCTAGCCAGTCTCCAGATCTCAACCCCATAGAAAACTTTTGGAGGAAGTTGAAATTCCATGCTGCCCAGCGACAGCCCCAAAACATTACTGCTCTAGAGGAAATCTGCATGGAGGAATGGGCCAACATACCAGCAACAGTGTGTGCCAACCTTGTGAAGACTTACAGAAAACGTTTGACCTCTGTCATTGCCAACAAAGGATATATAACAAATATTGAGATGAACTTTTGTTATTGACCAAATACTTATTTTCCACCATAATTTGCAAATAAATTCTTAAAAAAAAATCAGACAATGTGATTTTCTGGATTTGTTTTATCATTTTGTCTCTCATAGTTGAGGTCTACCTATGATGACAATTACAGGCCTCTCTCATCTTTTTAAGTGGGAGAACTTGCGCAATTGGTGGCTGACTAAATACTTTTTTTCCCCCACTGTAGATCAGAATATCCTTTTAAGTATAATATTACACGTCTAAGAGCTAAACTGCTTCATAGCTCTTGTAGCCTGACTCCACATTTCTTCAGTCCACATACAGCAGCGTTCCAAGTATGAAGTTTTTTATATAGGCTTTGGTACATATCTGAAGTTGTGTGAAAGAGGCCTTCCTTGCTCCATAAAAATGACAATATGTGTATCATAGTTACATTTCAGCAGGAATAGTTTTCCAATTTTAGCATTATTGAAGCCAAAGGCAATAGAATTAGTCACACACATCATATGCTGCTTTTCTCACTGATATTTTGCACTTTGCCAGAAAAATGTTTGACTCATTAATCAATAATAAAGTTGCTGTAATATTAGGCAGGAGGGATGTGTAATATTATCTGTGTGTTATTCAAATCATATGGCATATCTGCCTCATTTATCAAATTATACAATACAGATTAGATGGTTGGCCGGTCCCATTAAAACTGGTGAATTCGGCAGACCATCATTTAATGAACAGTAAACAGCATTTACGTTGGCTTCCCTGTCGATCGATACTTGTTTAGTAGATTTAAATGGAGCAATCATTGTGAGTATGGGGACAACACATACATAATATGATCGTTCATTCCCATACAATGTTCATATTGTTGGAAGCACATCGTTTGTGGGCTGATCACTGTCATGTGTGAATGGAGCAGTAAGCGGGAACGTTCATAAGAGTGGCCATGTAAAAAGTCATTAGAGGAGATTCTGTATGACTGGAGGGTAATTTCTGAACTGTAAGTAACTTGAAAATAGCCCTACCACAATAAATGACAATATATCAGCACTTCCCATTATAGTATCCTGATAAAGGGCCACGTAGCAAAAAGGCTATTGTATGTATCTATTGCCGTTTATGTGCATTTGTTCACATGACAAAAGTGCCTTGGGCAGCCCCTACCAGACATGGAATCATTTTTAGTTCCTAAATATTTGGGTGTTTGCAACAGCCATTTCAATTTGATATATCTAATAACTGATGGACACAGTAATATTTCAGGATTGAAATGAGGTTTATTGTACTAACAGAAAATGTGCAATATGCATAAACCAAAATTTGACCAGTGCAAAAATTTGGGTACCCTTATCATTTTATTGATTTGAATACTCCTAACTACTTTTTACTGACTTACTGAAGCACAAAATTGGTTTTGTAACCTCACTGAGCTTTGAACTTCATAGCCAGGTGTATCCAATCATGAGAAAAGGTATTTAAGGTGGCCAATTGCAAGTTGTTCTCCTATTTGAATCTCCTCTGAAGAGTGGCATCATGGGCTCCTCAAAACAACTCTCAAATGATCTGAAAACAAAGATTGTTCAACATAGTTGTTCAGGGGAAGGATACAAAAAGTTGTCTCAGAGATTTAACCTGTCAGTTTCCACTGTGAGGAACATAGTAAGGAAATGGAAGACCACAGGGACAGTTCTTGTTAAGCCCAGAAGTGGCAGGCCAAGAAAAATATCAGAAAGGCAGAGAAGAAGAATGGTGAGAACAGTCAAGGACAATCCACAGACCACCTCCAAAGAGCTGCAGCATCATCTTGCTGCAGATGGTGTCACTGTGCATCGGTCAACAATACAGCACACTTTGCACAAGGAGAAGCTGTATGGGAGAGTGATGCGAAAGAAGCCGTTTCTGAAAGCACGCCACAAACAGAGTCACCTGAGGTATGCAAAAGCACATTTGGACAAGCCAGCTTCATTTTGGAAGAAGGTCCTGTGGACTGATGAAACAAAAATTGAGTTGTTTGGTTATACAAAAAAGGGTTTGTTGGGCCCCCCAAAAAAAAAAATTTTCAAAAAAAAAATTTTCCCCCCCCTCTAAAATTTTTGGGGGGCCCCCCCCTTTTTGGGGGTGGGGTGTCCGCCCCCCCCCCCGGGCGTGTTTTAGGTGAGGGGGGTGGGGTGGGTTTAGTGTAGAATGAGAGAATAGTGGAGAGAAAAAAAAAAGAAGAAGAGGGGGTGAGGTGGGGGGGGGGGGGGGGGGTGGAGTAAAAAAAGACAATGATCCAAAACACAGCTCCAAATCTACTCAGGCATTCATGCAGCGGAACAATTACAATGTTCTGGAATGGCCATCCCAGTCCCCAGACCTGAATATCATTGAACATCTGTGGGATCATTTGAAGCGGGCTGTCCATGCTCGGCAACCATCAAACTTAACTGAACTGGAATTGTTTTGTAAAGAGGAATGGTCAAAAATACCTTCATCCAGGATCCAGGAACTGATTAAAAGCTACAGGAAGCGACTAGAGGCTGTTATTTTTGCAAAAGGAGGATCTACTAAATATTAATGTCACTTTTCTGTTGAGGTGCCCATACTTTTGCACCGGTCAAATTTTGGTTTAATGCATATTGCACATTTTCTGTTAGTACAATAAACCTCATTTCAATCCTGAAATATTACTGTGTCCATCAGTTATTAGATATATCAAATTGAAATGGCTGTTGCAAACACCCAAATATTTAGAACTAAAAATGATTAAGATTAATAGGGGTGCCCAAACTGTTCACATAGACTTAAGTGCCATGCAGTCTCTACCAGAGATGGCACATTATTTCCCAGATATAAGGGGGGGGGGGGGCCCCCCCCCCGGGGAGGATAAAGTTTTCCTGTTATTTGAACTAAACTTTTCCCTAGGCTAAAGGGGGGGTGGGGGGGGGAAATTATTATTTTATAAAAAAAAAAAAACTGTTGAATGTTAACCAGCTTATTATTTTTCCTATAACACTACAACTATGCATAGGAACAGATAGACTTTAATTTTTGTTTCTACACAACATAAACAGAAAATACACAATAAATATATAAAATAGGTTTATCTATAGTTGGAGATTCACTTGTACATAGCATACCTACTATTCTGTGATCGATTCTGGGCACTGAACTGTTCCTAGTTACTATATACAAAGTCAGGCATGAAATCTGTTCCTTAACATGCCACCTATTCTCATCTATTTTGGCACCACTATCACGCTGTGCTGGTGCTTTATGTGGGTAAAAGAGATAACATAGCCAATGACCTGACTCCTAAACTGTACCAGGTTTTTTTATATTCCTAGTCTTCTACAGAATTGTGCACAGGACTGCTCTATCACCAGGTTAGTCTAGAAATGTGGACTTGGCAACAATCTTGTCTAAACCTTGTTTTAATCATGGCAGTTAGACAGCTGGGGGAAGTGTTCTGTAACGGTAACTGAAGCAGCCTCAATAAGGTTTTCTGTGCACGAAGAGGGCCATACTGTATGTGTAGATGGATGTCTAACGAAATTCTTAACTGGAGCCCTTTCTTGAAGTGTATTTTTCAAAAATCAGCAGAAACCTGTACGGAACAAATGACCTGCTCAGATTTCCCCAGGAAATACAAACAAGAGATTCCCTGCAAATGAGATTCAATGAATTACTGAGGGAAATAAGATCATGAAAAGAAAGTGAAAATGTAAAACAGTGACGACTAAATAAACAGACGTTGCAGTGGATTCCTTGCAGTCTAGTTAACAAACTCTGCATTGGTATGAAATGTTATTCGGTGTCTGTGTCACAAGGAGAAGCCACTACATGTCACAACTTTACCTCCTGGCACAGAAGCAGTCGCTGGCAAGGATTCTAGGTGCATCTACAGTTAGAGGAAAACACCACTTATGTACAATATCTTTGCCAACATCTATGTACAGATATTAAATAAAAGCCCTATTGACATGTCTACTTCAGTAGATACTTGCATTTCCCATGAAATAATGTAAAAGCATCTTTTCTTAGAACGCTACCTTGCACAATCCCTCTTTTATACCACCCTGGAAATGTATAGTGGTCCCTAAAATTACAATGGGCTCAAGTTACAATGCCCCACACAGCCATTATGTTGCTGAGTTCTGCCACTCAAGTCAGAAAGGAATAGTATTTGCTAACAACGCAGTTTCTCTGGAGAGGGGAGTCTTGCTCATGTTCTCACCAGCTAGTGGTAAAGGAGACAAAATAAAGGATAGCCTCTAAGGGCCCTAACAGGAGGTACATGATCAGTCTCTATAGTGGGCATGTCCTTCACAGTACAACCTATTCTAATTTCAGATTTACAAATATATTATATGTATATCTCACGTATGAAGTAAATCATTATTGTTTCAGGAGTAAGAACACAGACCGTATAGTCCGAGAAAGTCCCTGTATAAAACAGACATGCTCATATCCCTAATAAATCTAATTAGTAAAGCATTTCCTCTACAAGTATTTACCGAAATATAATTATCAAAATATCAATAGTATGCCGCAGAGATTCCGCATTTTAGTTGTGAGGTAGAACAAGGATTATTCTGTTGAATGGATATCATTTATTCTGCAATGACAAAGCTATGCTTTTAGTTGGATGGTGAACTCAGTGGAGCAGAAATGTGCAGTGTGGAGCTCAACCAAAATAAACAGTTCACAGGCCTCTTAGCCAAGAGGTTGAAAGCTTACCTTCCAACATTTATTTAATGCCTGTGTTTATGTAGACATTTATATCGTACTCTTAACAGGAAAAAGAACCAAATATTTCAAAACGCCACTTCAAAATACAGGCGATAAAATGTAAATAAAATCCTGTATATGGGCACGTCAGGAAAACACAGAAGGAGGCAGCGGTTCTGTGTACAGAAAAGGAGAATCCTCAGTCTTCATTAAAACGTTTATTTCCTTTAGAAGTAGCTATATATGTTATCAAAATACAGCTCAAAGAGTCTTGTCTCTGGCCAGCTGTCAGGTCCTCTTTAGTAGAAGTACAGTCAACAAAAAAAAATATCACTGGTTAAAGAAAATCTTAAACTTAAGCTTCATACTATGGCATCTGTAACATGTTAGAGAATTGCTTTAATAGCAATTCCTTAAAAGGGTAATCCGATTTAAAGAGGTGAATGTTATTCTTTGTGTGATAAAAAGTTGTAACATTTTTCAATATACTTCCTTTGTCAATTTCTAAAAAAAAAATTCAAGATCTTTGCTTGCTGCCCGTCAATCACGTACTTCCTGGTCATGTGATGGTCAGTTTGTTACAACTCCGTAATGTAACAGTCCTGCACCTATGTGTCCATCACATGACGAGGACAGATATGTATCCCGTGGGAGTTGATAAAGACTTACCGGAGGCTACTGCTCCCTCTAAGTCTTTGTAGCTAGTGAGTAAGGAAGTTAGGGACCTGACTACTTTATTGTAAGAGCCAAAACAGTAACAAATAAATACTGATGTATAGTGCCAAATAATTATTTAGGGTAGCTAATGGTTTCATGGTAACATTCCAAGGTCTAGGGCAGAGGAGAGCTAACGGGTTCTCCAGCAAAAAAACATATCAGGGTCTTGCCCTTATACATGCCTGAATACACATTTTGCCTATAGGGGTATGATGGAGGCAGAGCTCCTAAGAGGTTGTGTTGCTCCATACATAGGCATAACAACATGTTACCTAGGATATTCAGGCATGTATCAGGGCCAGTACCATGACATCACATATTTTTTTACATTTTTGCCTAATCCCCAGGGAACCTCCTTAAGACCAGGGCCCCATGTGGCGTAAAAGCAGCGACAAAAACCACAGCATTTTACAGTTCCTGCAAAGTGGCTGGGATTCTAGCAAATCCCATCCACACATTGTAGAAAAATTCCCACAGCGAAAATGCTGTTATTTCCAAAACTGTTGCATTTTTGGAAATCGCGCATTTCAATTATACCTATGGAAACGCTGTTGGTTTCCTTATAGGTATAAGTGAAGCAGTAAGCCCACAGAGGAAAACTCTGCAGACTTTCTGTGACAAGCGCTGTGGCCCACTATGTGGGGCCTTAGCCTAAAGTGGTTTTCCAGACCCCACACAGATCAGCTGTTCCAGCAGGCTCTGAATGCTGGAAGCTGCTGCAGTGGACTGGGACCATATGTAGTCTGCACCTAATCAAGGAGAGAAGCTGCAGTTCCCCAAAAATATAAATGTAAATATATACAATACTTTATACAATATTTAGCAACATAAATAGCAAACAAAAATAATTAAAATACACAAAAATATATACAGCATTAAAATATGAAAATGCGATTATCACCAGTAAAATCCTGGAATGGATGGTATGTTCAACTTTCCCTTTAATACCATCAGGGACTGAAGTTTGTAATTTATAGATTCAAAAGGATTCCCTGTTCACCAGAATTTGATATCAAATCCTAATATCCTGTCCGATTTGCTCCAGAATAGATACTTTTATTTCTATTGGTGTTTGACCATGAGGTAAAACTACATGTCTTGAGAAACTGTATTTAAGGGTCTTTTGATTTATATTATATCTGTGCCATTGGAGATCATAGTGGCACTGCAACATTTATACAACAAAAGAGGATGTATAGTCAAGATAACTTTTAATCATAAAGATTCACCCAATGTATGTGACTGAAAACTGTCAGTTACTACAATAGCCTCGCGCAGCACATACACCTGTTTTTTCCAAAACAGAAAATCCCTGTAGATGAGAATTTCTTATTGTCACACATATATCCTGGTAGTCTGGGACAGAGAAGGTCTTAGTGAATGCAACCCTGATGATCTAGGGCAGTAAAGTCGTACTGTCTGTCTCCTTTGTAGTGTATAGCAGAGGAGGGGTAACAGTTAGAATCCCTGGAGTTTTAAGCCAGAAAAAGGTTTAATGACACCATCCACCATAGTCTAGAGCAGAAAACGGGTTAATGGTAATGGGGATTGCAGTTCCCCTGTCTGTTTTGGGTTAAGTGCTGTGTGTGTCCTCACATCACTGACTAAGTGGGGATTCCTGGTAATTTGCATTACAAAATTAACCTCTGACCAACAAGTGTTTGCATCCAGGTTAATTTTCAAACTACTTGGTAGTCTACAGAAAATCAGACTAATGGTATCCTTAGTGGTCTAGGTCAGATAAAAGATTAATGGCAAAATCCATGGTGGTCTAGGACAGTATGAGTGTTAATATCAGGTGCCCAGTGGCTTACTACCTTTTCCAAGCTCCAGCGATGTCTTGGCTGTGACAGGAGGATGAACATCGATTGTACAGCTTCCTGTTTTCACCCCTGCACTGATCTCTATATCAGAGATCTGTGTGGAGAAGGAATATAAACTAAAACACAACTATAACTGAAAAGACAAATAATTCTCTATGATCAGGCAGAGTATTTCATGAATGCTCTGCACCATCTCTGAGAGTTAGAATTTTAGTAAAGAGAAAGAATTAAGAAATTTAATAGACTATTTAATGCAAGTACTGTATTATACAAGAGAAAATAACAGCGTATCCTAGTCCTAAATTGTGGTTCCCGACTCCGCTAATGCTGTGTGAAGAAGTGTATAAAGTAAGCTAAAGAGAAAGGTTACAGTGTTTAGTTTGAATGTAAACTTCATTCAACACATTTGCTGGCTTCCAAACCTGTAACTTGATTCATAAGGCCATTCCATGGAAAATGTTAGACAGGAAACACTTCACCCAAAAGAACAGGGCTATCAGAAGGAAGAAAGGGAATGGCTGGATGCACAAGCTCTGAAGTCACTACTGACATAAATGCTGTAAAGTCCATTTATGCGTACAGCCTTTATGGAAGGTTAAAACATGAGATCCTCTATATCAGCGCACATTCTTGAAGTCATTTTAAAGCATAAACTATAATCTTTCTAATATAATTTGCGTTTCTACAGCTGACCATCTTCTACCTCTGCTTGTCTTCAGTGAACTGACATTCCACTTTCAATCCAGAATCAGAAAATCTGTAGAGATGTAATACTTCTCATACCTTGGTACATTTGTATCTATTCAAGACAATTTCCCATGGGCTAAATACATCACCACAAATTTCTTTCTTGTCCACATAGTTTGCATTCTAGCAAACAAGTATGTTTGCGCTGACTTATAGCAGAGATCTTAAAACTTGCACCATGACCAAAAGCATCCCGAAGACGTTTCCTTCATGTACAGTATCTCAGGATCACCACAATGAAGGATCCCCGACCCCTTCGAGTGACAGCTCTAGCATCCAGCGAGGAGACTGCTAGAGCTGTCACCCAGTGCAGAAGTGAGGGGTTGAGGATACTTGAGTGCAGAGAGCCCATGAAACTGAACATACAGTCATGGCCAAAAGTTTTGAGAATGATACAAATATTAATTTTTACAAAGTCTACTGTTTCAGTTTTTCTAACGGCAATTTGCATATACTCCAGAATGTTATAAAGAGTGATCAGCTTAACAGCAATTACTTGCAAAGTCAATATTTGCCTAGAAAATGAACTTTATCCCCCAAAACACATTTCAACATCATTGCAGCCCTGCCTTAAAAGGACCACCTAACATCGTTTCAGTGATTGCTCCATTAACACAGGTGTGGGTGTTGATGAGGACAGGGCTGGAGATCAATCTGTCATGATTAAGTAAGAATGACACCACTGGACACTTTAAAAGGAGGCTGGTGCTTGCCATCATTGTTTCTCTTCTGTTAACCATGGTTATCTCTAAAGAAACACGTGCAGTCATCATTGCACTGCAGAAAAATGGCCTAACTGGGAAGAGTATTGCAGATAGAAAGATTGCACCTCAGTCAACAATCTATCGCATCATCAAGAACTTCAAGGAGAGAGGTTCCATTGGTGCCAAAAAGGCTCCAGGGCGCCCAAGAAAGACCAGCAAGCGGCAGGACCATCTCTTAAAAGTGTTTCAGCTGCGGGATCGGGCTACCAGCAGTGCAGAGCTTGCTGAGGAATGGCAGCAGGCAGGTGTGAGTGCATCTGCACGCACTGTGAGGCGGAGACTCTTGGAGCAAGGCATGGTCTCAAGGAGGGCAGCAAAGAAGCCACTTCTCTCCAGAAAAAACATCAGGGACAGACTGATATTCTGCAAAAGGTACAGGGAGTGGACTGCTGAGGACTGGGGTAAAGTCATTTTCTCTGATGAATCCCCTTTTCGATTGCTTGGAACATCTGGAAAACAGCTTATTCGGAGAAGAAGGGGTGAGCGCTACCACCAGTCTTGTCTCATGCCAACTGTAAAGCATCCTGAAACCATTCATGTGTGGGGTTGCTTCTCAGCCAAGGGAATCGGCTCTCTCACAGTCTTGCCTAAAAACACAGCCATGAATAAAGAATGGTACCAGAATGTCCTCCAAGAGCAACTTCTCCCAACCGTCCAAGAGCAGTTTGGCGCTCAACAATGCCTTTTCCAGCATGATGGAGCACCTTGCCATAAAGCAAAGGTGATAACTAAATGGCTCAGGGAACAAAACATAGAGATTTTGGGTCCATGGCCTGGAAACTCCCCAGATCTTAATCCCATTGAGAACTTGTGGTCAATCATCAAGAGACGGGTGGACAAACAAAAACCAACAAATTCAGACAAAATTAAAGCATTGATTCTGCAAGAATGGACTGCTATCAGTCAGGATTTGGTCCAGAAGTTGATTGAGAGCATGCCAGGGAGAACTGCAGAGGTCCTGAAGAAGAAGGGTCAACACTGCAAATATTGACTTGCTGCATTAACTCATTCCTGTCAATATAAGCTTCTGTTACTCATAATATGAATGCAATTATATTTCTGTATGTGATAAAAACATCTGACAAACACACATAAAAACCAGAGGGCAGCAGATCATGTGAAAATATAATATTTGTGTCATTCTCAAAACTTTTGGCCATGACTGTACAGTAAGGGGAACATCTACTGCACCCTTGTGATTGTGACATTAAGAAGACTCAAATTCTCCTTGATCATACAAGCATGTGCACTCTCTTAGGTATGTTTAAACTGCTTTAACCCTCACCTATCAACTCTGTCAGCAATTCTAAGGGGCCAAGATTGTTGACACAATTCCTTACATACTAGCAATCTACATAGCTTTTGATCAAGAAATAACACAGGTAGGGTATCAGTGATGTCACTACTGATATGATCAAAAGCAGCGTTCTGGCTCTCGTGCCACTCCGCCCCCCTCTATTCCCAATCTCACAGGTAATTAAATACCTGTGCTATGTGGGCTGGCTTTACTATTGTTAGCCAGCCCCCGTACTACTGTAATTAATAAACTGTGATATATGGGAAAGAGGGAGGAAGCGGAGCGCTGCTCTTTATCTCGTGACCTGGGGTCGCGACTTGTCATGACTCTAGGTCCACCATCATCTGCCTGATCATGTAAGTGAATATGAATTCCCTGGATAACCCCTTTAACCCCGATCTTGGCCTAACAAAGGCTTCAGATATAGCATGTACAAATCCAACAGGACTATAAAAAAAAAAAAAATTGCAAAAACATTTAAAGGGTTCAGAAAAAAAGTAAAACTAAAATATAAGGTTTTCCTTCACAAAATACTTTACAATGTTAGAAAGTTTTAAAAATAATTACAAAAACCTATACATAATTTTATGAAAGATGAGCACAAAAAAATGACAATAGCAGAAATGCAGTTTTTTTTTTTTTCTTTATCAACCCAAAGGAAGGAGCAAAAATATATCAATACATCAGATGTACCCCAAATTTTTACCAATGGCAACCACACCTCATCTCACAAAAAAATAAACCTCCATAATGCTACATTAACTCCGAAATAAGAAAAAATTATGGCTCCATAATCATTCCGATTTAAAAATGTTTTATTGTGCAAAATATATATTTAAACAAAACTTTAGAAATTTGACATCTCAAAAAATCACAACAACCAACAACATTAAGTTAATTTGGCAATTATACTGCACAGCTAATGCCATAAAATGAAAACTCAACTTGGCTGTGAAGTTAAAAAAAAAACAAAAAACAAAAAACTTTTTTTTCATTAAGCAAAAACAAGGAAAGAGGATTAAAGTCGAGATTCTTTCATAAACTGGAAAGAAATCTAGATTTTACTTTTAGACAAAATCGCCCAGCCCTAGTTTCAGTTTATAATATTGCCACAAGTAAAAATACAAAATTAAAGAAATTGTCTCGACCCATATCCATATGACTTATTAGAGAAGGAGCCACCATTTGGGAACTCTGTGTATGTATCAGAGTGACAGATGCTCTTACAGAACAGATGTACTTTTTATCAGCTCTGATGCATCCATGCATTACATGTACAGTGGGGAAAAAAAGTATTTAGTCAGCCACCGATTGTGCAATTTCTCCCACTTAAAAAGATGAGAGAGGCCTGTAATTGACATCATAGGTAGATCTCAACTATGAGAGACAAAGTGAGAAAACATATCTAGAAAATCACATTGTCTGATTTTTTAAGAATTTATTTGCAAATTATGGTGGAAAATAAGTGTTTAGTCACCTACAAACAAGCAAAATTTCTGGCTCTTACAGACCTGTAACTTCTTCTTTAGGAGGATCCTCTGTCCTCCACTCATTACCTGTAGTAATGGCACCTGTTTGACATTGTTATCAGTATAAAAGACACCTGTCCACAACCTCAAACAGTCACACTCAAAACTCCACTATGGTGAAGACCAAAGAGCTGTTGAAGGACACCAGAAACAAAATTGTAGACCTGCACCAGGCTGGGAAGACTGAATCTGCAATAGGCAAGCAGCTTGGTGGGAAGAAATCAACTGTGGGAGCAATAATTACAAAATGGAAGACATACAAGACCACTGATAATGTCCCTCGATCAGGGGCTCCACGCAAGACCTCACCCGTGGGGTCAAAATGATCACAAGAACGGTGAGCAAAAATCCCAGAACCACACAGGGGGACCTAGTGAATGACCTGCAGAAAGCTGGGACTAACGTAACAAAGGCTACCGTCAGTAACACACTACACCGCCAGGGACTCAGATCCTGCAGTGCCAGACGTGTCCCCCTGCTTAAGCCAGTACATATCCGGGCCCTTCTGAAGTTTGCTAGAGAGCATTTGGATGTTCCAGAAGAGTATTGGGAGAATGTCATATGGTCAGATGAAACCAAAGTAGAACTGTTTGGTAGAAACCCAACTCGTCATGTTTGGAGGAAAGTGAATGCTGAGTTGCATCCAAAGAGCACCATACCTACTGTGAAGCATGGGGGTGGCAACATCATGCTTTGGGGCTGTTTCTCTGCAAAGGGATCAGGACGAAGATCCGTGACAGAAAGAATGAATGGGGCCAGTATCGTGAGATTTTGAGTGCAAACATCCATCCTCAACGAGGGCATTGAAGATGAAACGTGGCTGGGTCTTTCAGCATGACAATGATCCCAAGCACACCGCCAGGGCAATGAAGGAGTGACTTCGTAAGAAGCATTTCAAGATCCTGGAGTGGCCTAGCCAGTCTCCAGATCTCAACCCCATAGAAAACCTTTGGAGGGAGTTGAAAGTCCGTGTTGCCCAGCGACAGCCCCAAAACATCACTGCTCTAGAGGAGATCTGCATGGAGGAATGGGCCAGTATACCAGCAACAGTGTGTGCCAACGTTTGACCTCTGTCATTGCCAACAAAGAATATATAACCAAGTATATTGACCAAATACTTATTTTCCACCATAATTTGCATATAAAGTCTTTAAAAATCAGACAATGTGATTATCTGGATTTGTTTTCTCATTTTGTCTCTCATAGTTGAGGTCTACCTATGATGACAATTACAGGCCTCTCTCATCTTTTTAAGTGGGAGAACTTGCACAATTGGTGGCTGACTAAATACTTTTTTCCCCACTGTATAACCATTTATTTAATTATAATGGTTCATTTTGGCGACAACAGCTGACTAGGAGGGGTGAATGAAGATGGGTCCGGCTTCAATTTAAAAATGGCTTGTCTCTGTGAATCAAACCCCCTTTGACTGGTGAAAATATAAAAATGTACAAAAGACAGTGGGCAGATTTATTAATCATTTATTTATTAATAAAGGCCCCTACTGGCACAGGGAATGAGAGATTTAAGAAGCAGTTCTGGGGATAAATTTTCCCCACTATCTTTAAACACGGACATTGCTTGGCATATGCATAGTATTTGAATCTTACCTCTTCAATTTCCTTTGTCTTTGCTGCAATTGCCTTTGAGCGACTGCCAAGTGGAGAAGTTTCATACAGTTCTGGATTCCCAGAAATGCTCGCTTCAGTGTCTACATATGATGAACCAGCCTTGGAAACAAGAGTACAAAACTATAATACATTTTAATAAAGATTACCATAGTGAGGAAAGCAATATTGTACAATGGGGTCATTATAATTTATTTAAAGTTAGCTATCTGCTAAGCACTGAAACAGGATTCCAGTGTCAGAAGACATTTTAAAGAGGACCTTTCATGTCCTCATGTATATGACGTTTTACATACCACTAGAAAGCCGACAGTACGCTGAATTCAGCGCAATGTCGGTTTTCCCGTTATGTGCCCCGGGGCTAGAGATATCGGTGGTCTTAGTTTCACCGTCCACAGTCAGAAGGGCGTTCCTGACAGTCTAGCTGGGCTGTGAGGAACGCCCTCCCTCGTACATAGCCCTGTACGGGGGGGGGGGTTATGTACGATAAAGAACACCCCCCTCTGACAGTAAAGGGCTGTGGACGAGTACGTCAGGGAGGGCGTTCCTTACCGCCCAGTGATGATGCTGAGCTGTGAGGAACATCCCCCCCAAGTACAGTGCTATGGAGGAATACTGTCAGGGAGGGCGCTGACAGTATTCAGCGCGCTGTCGGCTTTCTAGTGGTATATAAAACCGCATGTGCCTGAGGACATGAAAGGTCCTCTTTAACAACCCACTATGGTTACACAATGTTGTTATTTTCCTACTGCCTACTTAGATAAGGAGTTACATGCCCAAAGCGTGAGGCTGAACTTCTGAAGACAACATATTCCTGTCATATTCTGTCAAGTGTAACGTTCCCAAAGAGGCCTTGCAAGGTACAGTCAAACTTAATAATCACATCTTAACTAACTAAAAAAATTCAATATGTGTGGACATGGATATATTTTATAAGGTCTCCTTCAAGTATTTTAAGATCATCATACAGTCAGAATACCCCTGAAGCTCTCTAGACTCAGAGGATATACAAAATTGAGAGTTAGCTATATGTCATTTGATATTTAAGCCCAATGCAACAAACTGACCATGTATTACCAAGCAGGGATGTGGAGTTGGTCAGCTAAACCACTGACTCCAACTCTTCTATTTTTCCACAGCCCGAACCCAACAGCTTCTTAAATGGCTGCCATGGTCAGACAGAAGCATTACAGATCCTCTAATTCAGGAAAAGACTAGTGATGGAATTCCTAAGAAAGTAATTATATAACAATCTTTGCATTTAATTATATAATATTGCCAATTGCATAATATAGCATAAAATAATTAAGCATTGTATTCTGAAGTTGGACTTGGAGTCTGTAATTTTTGTCCAACTCCACAGCCCTGCTACTGAGTGCTGTTGATGATCATCATTGCTCAGAGGGAAATATTGTGGCTGTACAAGCCTTCCCTCCACTGAAAAAAAACAAAAGGGTAGGTCCCTCAATATGCAAGTGGTGCCACTAGCACAGCAAGGATCTGCACACCAGGAGAGATCTTACTAAAGGTGCTGATAAAATATATCAGACAAGACGGCCAATTTAAAAGGTTCCAACAAAATAAATTTTTATTGCATATGACCTACATAGGTCATAAAAATGTAAATCGGTATAGGTCACACTGCTGGGGCCCCAGAATTCTGAGGAAAGGGAAATTCCATTCCTGGGGGAGAAGTGGCTCTGCATGTGCATTTCTGCTCCACTAAAGCAAATAAGAACTCAAAAGACTTAATTATTTATTAAAGCTAGTTAAAGGAACACTAAACACCAAAAATGCGCAAGTAGCAGCCTCGCCCTTCTGCTTTGTGTGCAGTACAACAAAGACATTTTTATGTCCTGCCCCTTGGCTAGGCCCTCCCTCTGATTTGGTCTCCAGCCAAAGTTGAAGCAGATCAGCAGAGGATCAACCCTATTGTTCTCTGAAGCATTTCTACAAAACTGTTTGTGTCAGGATCATGCAGTAAATGCTGCACACTGACAAGCAGCAAGCACAATTACATTCCATGTATACTTTATTTCTAGCACTCATTTTCAGGTTTGGCGTTCCTTTAAAATGATGAGACCCACGTCACACAACAAATGTGACACATGCTTGTAACATTCACAACCTCAGTGAGAAAATAATTTCATTAAAAATAAGTACTTTTACAAATTCTTCTGCTGCATCTGGTACGTTGCTTTCAGACACTTTTTCTATTTTCTCAGAAACCCATTTGGAAGCAGCTTCCATGAACCCAGTCTCTGCCAGACGACTCCCTTTATCTATTTCCACACTCTGTAAAAAAGAAAATCAAATACTTTATTATGTGACTGATAAATGAGTTCCTATTTGTAAGCAACCAACCATTAACATCTGTCGAACATATGCTGAGAGATGGAATGTTTGCATGCATTACCTAGGTCCTGGAGAGCTAGAGGCGACATATCCCAGCTACCTTATGGTACAGGCAGTTGTAGCTGAGACAGACTAACATTCTACCTCAATCAGGCTAGATTACTTTTAGTTCCAATGTTATATGGGCAGTTTGTATATCATGACCTATAACAACTATATAAAATACCATATTAACAAAATTGTACAGAAAAACGTACCTTTGCTGAATGAATGCCCCCTGAGCTTGATGGAGATGCATCTTTAGATGACCTTAGAGCATGTGTGGCAGGTCTCTCTTTACCTGAGATGCAAACATGCAAAAAACAATCACAGTACAGCTCAGCAGTACATTTTATTAGCAGTAGGAGCTACTGCGGTCTTCCTAAAACACAGAAAATGTAGTAATTTTTGCTTCAAGCAACTTAAACTAAGACGTTACTTCAAAACCATTGTCTACTACAGTGTAGGAAGAAATAACACCAGAGACTGGCATTTCATTTACTTCCTAATATAGATTGTCCAGTTTTTTGTTTATTTTTAAAGAGGGCCTTTCACTATACCCACCATCTGTAACTCTGTGTTCTCGTGAATAGGTATTCCACTGATTGTGGTAAAGTTGGAATTTTTCTATAGTGCCCACCATTCCAGAGCAATCTTAGCGGTTAGTTTCAGCACAATTATGTTCTCTACTGTCAGGTTGGCGGTCCCTGCCTTTCTGCTTTCAGCCACAGGCTGAAAAACAATATATATAGACCTAAGGTAGTCATAACATGTTAGATGAATGTCAGCTGAACCCATAGATTTTGTTGGGACTGGAAATCATCTAAAGTGTATGAGGGTGTACCGATTCTTCCCTGGGGCAGTTCTTCTGAGAAAGAAGGGCTAGGCATGTTGGATTTTAATATGCCCACCCTTCATTTTTTGCAAAACATAAGCTACAACTACAGGAGTCTGTCAACAGCTTCTTCCTCTCTTTATTTTAAAAATAATCGAATGCAGCCACCAGGAATGGCTGTCAGCAGAAAAGAGAGTACAGAACTATATGATTCAAGTACTCACTACTGAGTACATGTGCCTCCTGCCCATAACATTGCAATGTACAGGCAGTGACAGTAGCAAGAGCACTGACATAATATAGGTGCAGTTACTACCGTAGCAGTGGGGAAATAATGGCAGAATGTTTAAAGTACAGTCATGAGAAAAACAAAGTACACCCTCTTAGAATTTTATGGCATTACGAAATAATAAAGTGCATCTGGTCCTTAAATTAGGTAGCTACAACATCAGACTAACAACAATACATGAGAAATTTTACTGTGTCATTATTTATTATAACAAAAGCCAAGCCAAAATTCAGAATCAGTGTGGGAAAAGTTAAAGCATAACTAAACTTTCAAACAACTCTGACAGCATTTGTGACATTAATAAATATTGTAACATATTTTATTAACAAATCTTGGCTCCTTTCTGTGAAATCTTGAGCTGAAATCCACTTTGTCACCTGGTTTATCACTAGCTGAAATGTGTTCATTGCTTGAACATAAAGTATGGGTGGGAGGGGTCATGTGTGGTATATTAAAACTGGGGTGGGGGGGGAAATTCAAACGGATACATCTCAAGCATCTGAACAGTCCACAAGACTTGTGTCCTGACACAATGTCCTTTGGACAGATGAGACCAAAGTGAAAATGTTTGACCCTAATGCACAGTGCCACATTTGGTAAAAGCCAAACAAAGCATATCAGTACAAACACATCATAGCAACTGTCAAATATGGTGGTGGAGTAGTGATGATTTTAGCTTGTTTTGCAGCCACATGACCTAAATTTGAGGTCATCAATTCTACAGCTAAAGCTTGTCTGAAACTGGGCCAAGCAGCAAGATAATGGCTGTATACCTAGTATATGGCTTTCTG
Organism: Leptodactylus fallax; assembly: GCA_947044405.1. Classification (NCBI taxonomy): domain Eukaryota; kingdom Metazoa; phylum Chordata; class Amphibia; order Anura; family Leptodactylidae; genus Leptodactylus; species Leptodactylus fallax. Next base: position 7,623,183 of record CAMRHE010000036.1, read on the forward strand.
TGGCTGACACACCTGATCGGGACTGGGATTGGTTGTCTTCCCCGACCAATCGGAAACTGATGATATATCTTGTAGATATGTCATTAGTATCAATTACCTTCAGGTCCTGGACAACCCCTTAAGGTGTTGCAAAGGTCCAGCAAAGTCCAGACCATAACCCAACTGAAATGCTGTGACAGGACCTTAAGAGACCCGTGCATAAACTAATGCCCACAAACCTGAACTGAAAGAACGTTATAAACAGTGGGCCAAAATTCCTCCAGAACTATGTGAGAAACTGGTAAAGTCATGCAGAAAACCATTTCTTCCAGTTATTGCTACTATAGGTAGTCCTACAAGCTATTGATTCAGGAGGATTACTTTTCACATGACTTTCATTTTGGCTTAATTTTTGTTACATAAATAATAAAACATTGGAATCTGTTGTGCGCCATTGTCATCATATAATGTAAGCTATTGTGAGCAGGGTCCTCACTCCTATTGTTTAATATGTTTATTTCTTTGTCACAATGTAATGTCTCATATTGTCTGTTCATGTGTCCTCTGATTTGTAAAGTGCTACGGAATATGTTGGCGCTATATAAATAAAGTTATTATTATTATTATTTATCTGAGGTTGTATTTACCTTCCTTTAAGACCTTCTACGGAGAAGATATTTTATTATGTCCTAATACGTAAAATCATAGAACTCAAAGAGCGTGTACTTTGTTTTTCTCTTGACTGCATAGTGGTAAATACAGTTGAAACCAGAAGTTTACATACACTATATAAAAAGACACATATGCATGTTTTTCTCACTATCTGACATGAAATCAGAATAAATCTTTCCTGTTTTAGGTCAATTAGGATTACCAAAATTATTTATATTTGCCAAATGCCAGAATAATGAGAGAGCGCGAGAGACAGATTTGTTTAAGGCATTTTTATTACTTCTGCAAAGTCAAAAGTTTACATACACTAAGATTACTATGCCTCTAAACAATTTGGGACAGCCCATATGATGATGTCATATCTTTGGAAGCTTCTGATAGGTTTATTGGCAACATCTCAGTTATTTAGAGACACAGCTGTGGATGTATTTTAAGGCACACCTGAAACACACTGCTTTTTTGTGTAACATCATGGGAAAGTCTAAAGAAATCAGCCAAGATATCAGAAAGAGAATTGTGGACTTGCACAAATCTGGTTCATCCTTGGGTGCAATTCCAGATACCTGAAGGTGCCTTGTTCATCTGTACATTATACGCAAGTACAAACAAGATGGGAATGTCCAGCCATCATACCTCTCAGAAAGGAGACGGGCTCTGTCCCCCAGAAATGAACGTGCTTTGGTACGAAATGTGCATATCAACCCAACAACAAACGCAAAAGACCTTGTGAAAATACTGGCTGAAGCTGGTAAGAGTGTGTCATTATCCACAGTGAAACGAGTACTGTATCGACACGGGCTGAAAGGCCACTATGCCAGGAAGAAGCTATTACTCCAAAAGAAACATAAAGAAGCCAGATTAATGTTTGCAAATGCACACAGAAACAAAGACCTTATTTTTGGAGACATGTCCTGTGGTCTGACCAAACAAAAATTGAACTGTTTGTCCATAATGACCATCGTTACGTTTGGAGGAAAAAGGGAGAAGCTGCAAGCCTAAGAACACCATCCCAACTGGGGGTGGCAGCATCATGTTGTGGGGTTGTTTTGCTGCATGAGGGTCTGGTGCACTTCACAAAATAGATGGCATCATGAGGAAAGAACATTATGTGGCAATATTGAAGCAACATCTCAAGACATCAGCCAGGAAGTTAAAGCCGGGGCGCAAAAGGGTCTTCAAAATGGACAATGACCCGAAGCATACTACCAAACTGGTTACAAAGTGGCTTAAGGATAACAAAGTCAATGTTTTGGAGTGGTCATCACAAAGCCCTGATCTCAATCCTATTCAAAATTTATGGGCAAAGCTGAAAATGCAGGTACGATCACGGCGGCCTACAAATATGGCTCAGTTACACCAGTTCTGTCAGGAGGAATTGTGAGAAGCTTGTGGAAGGATATCCAAAACGTTTGACCCAAGTCATACAGTTAAAGGGCAATGGTACCAAATACAGTGAGGAAAAAAGTATTTAGTCAGCCACCAATTGTGCAAGTTCTCCCGCTTAAAAAGATGAGCGAGGCCTGTAATTGTCATCGTAGGTAGACCTCAACTATGAGAGACAAATTGAGAAAACATATCTAGAAAATCACATTGTCGGATTTTTTAAGAATTAATTTGCAAATTATGGTGGAAAATAAGTATTTAGTCACCTACAAACAAGCAAGATTTCTGGCTCTCACAGACCTGTAACTTCTTCTTTAAGAGGCTCCCTGTCCTCCACCATACCTGTAGTAATGGCACCTGTTTGACATTATTATCAGTATAAAAGACACCTGTCCACAACCTCAAACAGTCACACTCCAAACTCCACTATGGTGAAGATCAAAGAGCTGTGGAAGGACACCAGAAACAAAATTGTAGACCTGCACCAGGCTGGGAAGGCTGAATCTGCAATAGGCAAGCAGCTTGGTGTGAAGAAATCACTGTGGGAGCAATAATTAGAAAATGGAAGACATACAAAACCACTGATAATCTCCCTCCACAGGGGCTCCACGCAAGATCTCACCCCGTGTGGTCAAAGTGATCACAAGAACGGTGAGCAAAAATCCAGAACCACACGGGGGGACCTAGTGAATGACCTGCAGAAAGCTGGGACTAACGTAACAAAGGCTACCGCAGAACACACTACACCGCCAGGGACTCAGATCCTGCAGTGCCATACGTGTCCCCCTGCTTAAGCCAGTACATATCCGGGTCCTTCTGAAGTTTGCTAGAGAGCATTTGGAAGTTCCAGAGGAGTATTGGGAGAATGTCATATGGTCAGATGAAACCAAAGTAGAACTGTTTGGTAGAAACACAACTCATCGTGTTTGGAGGAGAGTGAATGCTGTGTTACATCCTAAGAACACCATACCTACTATGAAGCATGAGGGTGGCAACATCATGCTTTGGGGCTGTTTCTCTGCAAAGGCACCAGGACGACTGATCCGTGTACATGAAAGAATGAATGGGGCCGTGTATCGTGAGATTTTGAGTGCAAACTTCCTTCCATCAACAAGGGCATTGAAGATGAAACATGGCTGAGTCTTTCAGCATGACAATGATCCCAAGCACACCGCCAGGGCAACGAAGGAGTGGCTTCGTAAGAAGCATTCAAGGTCCTGGAGTGGCCTAGCCAGTCTCCAGATCTCAACCCCATAGAAAACCTTTGGAGGAAGTTGAAAGTTCGTGTTGCCCAGCGACAACTCCAAAACATCACTGCTCTAGAGGAGATCTGCATGGAGGAATGGGCCAACATAGCAGCAACAGTGTGTGCCAACCTTGTGAAGACTTACAGAAAACGTTTGACCTCTGTCATTGCCAACAAAGGATTTATAACAAAGTATTGAGTTGAACTTTTGTTATTGACCAAATACTTATTTTCCACCATAATTTGCAAATAAATTCTTTACAAATCAGACATTGTGATTTTCTAGATTTGTTTTCTCATTTTGTCTCTCATAGTTGAGGTCTACCTATGATGTCAATTACAGGCCTCTCTCATCTTTTTAAGTGGGAGAACTTGCACAATTGGTGGCTAACTAAATACTTTTTTTCCCCCCACTGTACTAATGAAATGTATGTAAACTTTTGACTTTGCAGAAAGTAATAAAAATGCCTTAAAAAATATAAATAATTTTGGTCATCCTAATTGACCTAAAACAAGAAACGTTTATTCTGATTTCATGTCATATAGTGTCTTTTTATATAGTGTATGTAAACTTCTGGTTTCAACTGTATGTTCTTTCTTTAAAGAGGACCTTTTACGTCCTCATGTATATGCGGTTTTACATACCGCTAGAAAGCCGACAGCGCACTGACTTCAGCGCACTGCGGCTTTCCCGTTATGTGCCCCGGGGCTGGAGACAGCTCAGCGTCATCACAGCCCAGAACCCGGGGCACATAACGGGAAAGCCAACAGCGTGCTGAAATCAGCGCGGTATAGTGTGCTGAATTTCTAGCGCTATAGAATCAGAATTTGCTATGCAATGTATTTACAAACACTATTACTGTGCGCTCGTCTATCGTATAATTTTTCTAAGCAATTGGGGGTACAATTTAAGATCAAGTCTGCGTTTTGCAAAAGAAACATTGTAATACTGCACCAAAGTTGTACTGCCAGTGCATATAATAGTATATTCTGAACTTACAGTATTAGTAAACTTATTTATTTTTTTACACAAAGTGCAGGTGAAGGAAACAAACTTTGAAATATACTTCACCAAAGAAAAGAGATTGTGTCTTTAAGAATTTCTCCTGTATATACTTCTATCTGATTTATTCTGTCAATCTCAGTTTACAATGGGCTCTATGGAGGGGAAAGAGGAAAAAGACAGAGATACAGGACAGTATTTTGTGAGGAAGCAGAGATAACTATAATGCTACAAGTTTCCCTGCATAATGTTCAGGTCGGTAAATCCAGCTCACACATGGTCCAAGTTTCACTTGGTTGTGTGAAACCAGTCTTAGGCCCATTGCAGACGGCCGTGCTGTGGGTCAGTGTGCTCTCCATGTATTTCATGGAGAGCACACTGACCCATTCTTTTGTATGGGCCCGTACACACAACCGTGATTTTCACGGTCCCGTGTGCGGGCCGACAGTCCGCATCAAATAGGACGTCCTATTCACGTCCTATTTTGCGGCCCGCGCTTCCGTGGCTCCTATTCATTTAATGAAAGGAGCCACGGAAGCAGGTGGCCGGGGACGGGCGTCACACAGGAATATCCCCGTGTGCCGCCCGTGCTTTTAAATCACGGCAGGCTGGTGGCAGACGACTGTGCACAGCTTTTGTAATCATTGTGTAAACAGGAATGTTTTCATTCACTGACAGCAGCAGTGATCTCACAAAGAATAAAAACTGAAAGTACAGTTGCAAAATTTTTCATATACAATTAAAATGTACTTGTAACCTTTCCTGACTGTTTTAGTAAAAACTCATATTCTAGCTAGAATAAAAAATACTGGAGCATTTTTTCTTATAACTCTGTTTTGTGCTGTTTCTTAGTTATTCCTCCTGAATATTGAAAAATAAATTGTCAACTGAGGATTACCATTATCGACACCAATTGGACAATGACGGGGATGTTCACACAGAGTTCTTTGCAGGCGGATTTTGAGGTGGAACTTGCCTCCAAACTCTCCCATTAATTTTAATCTGAGTCACTCAGATTTTTTTTTCCTCTTGTTGATTCATTCGCCTAGAGGGGGAAAAAAGTGTTGCAAATACTGGTGGAAAAACAAAAGCAAAAAAAACGCTAACTTTTTTTCTGCCTCCTATTCATTTCAATGTGCTTTGCAAGGCAGAATCCGCCTGAAGATTTTTTTCTCTTTAGATGAAAAAAATCAGCCAAAAAAAAAAAATCTGAAGTGAATGGGAAATTGGGAGGTGGATTTTGCCTCAAAAATAAGCTTGCAAAAAACTCAGGTGTGAACATACCCCTTAAACTCTGTAGGGACATATGACAAACTGGCAACATATAGTTGTCAATTTATTTAACGTTCTAGAAAGAATGACAGAGGAACAGCAGAACACAGAGTTATAAGAAAAGATGTTTCAGAATTAGTAGGCATTCAATACAATAAATCGGTCAGGTGAGCAGACAGAGACAGATCCTTTTCACAAGCAGTAGAATAACAAAACAAAAAGTCATACTTCTAGGTTGATGTGGAGGAAATGTTTTACTCCTTTCTGGAGAATAACTTCTGCTACTGACACTGGAGCCAGATCTACTGTGTGGAGAATCTTTTCGAGTAACTGGAGACTCGCGGAAAAATGGAGAATCTCTTCTGTGTGGTGAGCGATCCCGTATATAGGCTTGATGATAGAGGGGTTTTCTTCTAAAGCCTTCCCTGCTTTCTCTATGGCAAGATAAAAAAAAATTATAAATATGTATTGTAATAACATTTTTCAATATTACGGCTTTAATTTACTACTTTAATACTACTACTATACTACTAATACTACTTTAATACCTGAATTTACTACTTTAATTAAGCATTCATATTTACTTTACATTGCAGTGCTAAATATAATGCATGAACGGAAATGTCTCTAATCTTTCCTATGCAAAGGCAAGTGACCTGGCTGAATTCCCAGGTGCTACAGATCACTGCAAGGAAATCGACTGTAATAGGTAAACAAAAACATCCTACCCAGCAGCTACAAATCAAAAATGGACCCAAATGGCAGATGCAGGAAAATGACCCTGCTTGCACAAGGACATGTATACATGTTACCAACCAAACAAGTAAATTTGGTAAATTTTGGTACATGGAATTCATAGAAATGACGACAGTTTTCTGTTGGATATCTGTACAAGTTCAAGCAACTTCAAGGAAAACACAAATTAGTTGGAGACGCCGCTGCAGAAGCCACCAGAAATTTGGAGGAGATAAAAGTCCAGCACCGAAGACTTTTTTTTCTCTGCCGCTTTCAGTGTAAAAATGACGGACCCCATTATAGTCAATGGAGTCCACCAGTAACCCCTGTTTTAGCGGCCCGACTCCATCGTTCAGGTCCCCTGGTGGACCTGAACAACGTAGAGAGCCCGACACAGATGTGAACCTAGCCTTAGCAAGAACATTTTATCTGCTGAAAGTCTGGAAAAGATGTCAATTTAAAGGAATTTTATTGAAAAAAACTAAGCATCAATGCAACACTCATTATATAATCAGTAAATGGAAAAGCCTACTACAACACATACAACACAAGATATTGCATCGTCCGATCAGGCAGGAGATGCACTTCTGCTAAATTTGTGGGTTATCTATCAATGTCACAACTGATACAGTCAGTGGCAACTGTTAAATGGACGTGCAGTGTCTTATCATCTGAGACAAAAAAGAATTTGGGTATTTTCTAACCCAATGTGTGACCTTTATGGTGTTTAACAATTGCCAGGCTAATAATGAACAATATCTAAAAATAAACACACCTGTCAAGGGCTCTATTAAACATTCACAGTACAAAAGAGAAAGAAAACATTGTGACTTGAGCATAGGACAGGTGGCTCTCTCAGTGTGGCCACTGGTTTCTGTATATACAATGGCCCACATTTACTAATAGTTAAACAGGCAGTCTGAAAACACACCAGATTTATCAGCACACTGTCAGCTTTTTAGCGGTATAAAACACTGCTAATGTCAGAAGACATGAAAGGTCCACTTTAAGTTCCACCCACACCCATATGTCTAGCATGTCGAAAAATTTTAGCCTAAACTAGATGTGCCAAGATATGCCATGTTTACACCAATGTCCAGTTGTAAACACAATAAGAAATCTGGGCAAATAAGTATACTTTTATTGAGGATTTGGAAAAAATAAATAAAACAACAGCAGTAAGGCCTGAGCCATATTCCTAAAGAGGTTGGTTGATGATGATCATCTGATCAATGCAGGTCTGGGTTTTCTAAGCCCTTGATCATAGTAGCTGGTAAGTCTGGCCATACATTCTCCCTGCTGTGAGTGTTACAAGAAAAATGTAGTATTACATAGTCAACTACATAATATAGGCCAGACAGGTCTGTCAGAACAAGATCTGCTATTTGTGAGTGGCTCTACCCTCTGGCTCAGAGACAGGGAATCCTAATAGGACGTATGGAAATGGGTGTCTTTGTAAAACAACCCATTTTAACAATGTCCAAAATGCAATGAAGCCATGGAATGTTAATACATAGCACCTTTTAAATTCTTCCAGTTTTTTTTTTTTTTATAATGCAAAATTAATATTTTTAAATAAAATAATTGATTTTTAATCAATTATCAAAGGTTTCCGTATGCAACTGTGGTTTCACATGTGTTTGATCAGTAAAGGTTGATGAAAGGGGAACCGAAAGTATGTGACTATACCAGAGTATTAAAGACACCATTTTATCCACTAGCATCCCGAGTAGTAGATTAGATATAGATATGTATATAGTTTCATACCAATAAAGTGTGTAAAATAAGGTAGAGTTTCTAGTTGTGTTCAGAGATAAAGTAGTGAAAATAAGTGAAATAAGACAAAAATAAAAATGTGCTTTCACAAGTAGGTGTCTTTTTCTTACTCTCACTTAAAGTGGTGTGAAGCCATTAGCACAGTTGTGTCACTTCCACAAGACTAACACAACCAAACATTAATAACTGGCGCAGTGTTGGTGGTAAGGTATGTGCCCAGCAGCTGTGGGTTCTCGTAACGTTTCCAAACAATAAACAAGTGCATCCATGTTACACAGGCAGGAAACAGAAAATTAAAACACAGAAGGATAAAGAACCTGTTTTTGAGGAAGCATATAGTTTGCTCTGGGTGATAAGGCTGACCACAGGGAGTAGTCAATGTTCTACACTAGAACAGAACCTTACTGATAACTACTACTCTGTCATTCTATCATCAGATTCCCATGGGAAAGGTGACACTGCATCAAATGTCAGGCTCAGAATAGATACATTTTACTAGGATAATAATCCTACTATAAATTTATAGCTTCATTATAAACTTTATTGTATTTATTACTGTTTTAACAAATGAAAAATGTACCTTCACAGCTACCAGAAAGAAAAAGTCCTATGGATAACCATCATACTATATTCTGTCTATAGGGCACAAGCTACATGATAATTTTCTTAAAGGGATTCTCCACTATACTTCCTCCCTATTAGTGAGAAGGGTCACTTGACAATAGGCAGATTACAAAGTGCACCCTGCTGAGGCCCAAGCCATCCACTGTTATCTATGGGGAAGTTTCAGTGTTCAATTTCCCTTCAGTGCCATCACAAGGGAAATGAAACATTACCCAGTGCCCATTCAGATAAATAAGTTGTTTGCACAATGCAGGGTTGGACTGGTCCTCTAGAGCGAGAGACACTACTTCACAATTCCATAATAGTATTGGACTTTCTTGACTGGACAAGCCATGAATGAACGTGAGGGAACTGCATATAATACAATTCAGTCATATTTTATGCCTGGAAACTGCAGAGGGTAAACTTCCAAGATGACCTTAAACCCAATGAATTTTACTATGTGCTGGACTATGAAATGACAGATTACAGATCTTTAACTACACTAGCACTACATACAACATTCATTTCTAATGGGGTCGGATTGTGTTTGAATGATATACAGAATCTTCCAGTAGGCATACACAGCGCTATGCTACTGTGCTCTGATCCCAAACACACACATGTATTTTCTGGATACCGCATAGTTTCTCAGTACTAAGTGCAATAAACATAATAGGAAATTATTATAGAATAATTCAGTTAAGCATTAAATAAAATGCACCTGGTAAGGGGTGACCTTAAGGCGAACTCTAAGTGCACTGCAAACAAAGCTCACTTCATGTCAATTGCCCCAACAAAGTTTTATTACCAAGAGAATGCTTATAGTATGTAAACTGGGGACACTGGAGTCAGCCCTATTCGCTTGTGTGCTAAGGGGATGGTGTCTCATCAATTGTGCTGCCTTTATGGTAGCTAGCAAACACTAGTCAATGTTTGAGCAAAGTCTACAGTGTCATATAGGAAGAGAGATGACATCGTTCACTGTTATATACAGTTAATTATGGGTCAGGAGTCTCCAGTCATATGGGTTATTAAAGTGTTCCCATAGCCTGCACACAATAAAAGGCGCCAAAATGAAGCTCAGTCAAGGAAACCGACAATTGAATGCTCTTGAGAGCAGATCAGACAGGCTAGGATTATATCAATTTCGACAAGATACACAATAGTACAGCTAATAGGTAGAAGCGCATCTCCTTCATCTCCACACTGGCCCACAGTGGTACAGATGAAACTCCCGGTGGGCCCCAAACCCCCAACCCCTACGTGAGCACTGCACAGAACAGTACACTCACACACAGAGGGGAAGTCAACAAGTCTGGCGTTACATTTGCCAGTCTTATATTGTGCTCTGGAGTAACAGGTGTCTAATAATTAAGATGCATACACCTCTTAATGAATTAGATGAATCTTTGATAATGAACATGTAGGGCTGCAAGAAGACACACCCCCTCTAATAAGACCCACCTACTTAGCAGAAAACTGGTTAGGGTTATGCAAAAATGTTAAGCAAGCATTGTCAGGTAAGTTAAAGAGGACCTTTCAACACATCCGCCAAATCCAGATCTCTGCATAATTTAATAGGCGCATGAAATTCTCTCTATCTCCCACCATTCCTGAAGAATAAGTGCTATTAGTTTTGATGCCACATGTGCTATTTAGGCTCTGTACTGTCAGTTTTGTACGGTGTTTTTCTGAGTTTTGACAATGGCTGTCTCTGATTGGAGCTCTGAATTATTTTTTTTTTTTTTTTTTGTGTCGAATTATGTCGAATCCCCACTGATCTCATACTGGTAATCTATCCTAAGGATAGGCCATCAATATTAAGTCTTGGACAAGTCTTCCACTGTTCATAGATGTAACAATTGCTCAATTACTAACAACTAGACAGTTATAGCTACTTTATTCCAAACAAATTATTGTGACAAATGGAAATCATTAGAACTGTTATTGCATGCCAAATATGAGAACATTCAGCCCAACAAGAATATGACCAGTTTTCATATAAACTGCATGTTTATCAAAAAAAAAAAAAAGGTGCAAAGAGAGAAGGATTTTCTTGGCAACTTTAGGTTAGCAAAATAAAAGCTCTAAATCCATTGTATGCTTAGTTCCCCACATTGATACATGTGATGAAAGTGGGAGAAGTGAGGTTACAAGGATGAGTGGTTTTACATTACTTATCTACTACTATGTGCTGATGACAATTACACTTTTAAATTGCTATTTCTTATCTATAGAGCATCTTACAGAGTTGAATCCTTGCTTAAGTAATCAGCAGGAACATGGCTTTGCTAGATGCTTATACAGATAAGAAAGGTGACTGTTAGCTTTGATAATTTCCTTAGCATAGTGCTGACTCATTATAAGCAGGTTCTTATCTTTTGTCTTCAATGTTGCATAAGACACACAGACCATTAAAACAACAGTTTTGTAAGTAGGTTCACACAAGTGTATGGGGCCGTGTTTCTTGTAATTATTAGAAGAAAAGTTAAACGCATGAAAATTGTCCTGCCAGCAAAAGGGATAAAGGCTTTGTCCACCTTCAGGCTAAGGCCCCATGTAGTGAAAAGCAGCCAAAAAAAAAAAAAAAAAAAAATGGTGGAAACGCATTGTGTTTTTTTTCCGCAGAGTTTTCATTTCATCTTCACAGAGTTTTACTCTGCGGACTTTCTGCCCCTATTATACCTATACGGAAAATGCCAGTGTTTCCGCAGGTATAATTGACATCCTGCGATTTTCAAAAATGCGGGCGTATTTTGAAAACACAGCTTTTTCGTTGTGGAATTTTTTTCTGCAATGTGTGCATGGGATTAACCAGAATTCCATCCACTTTACAGGTACTGTAAAAACGCTGCATTTTCGCAACATGGGGCTTCAGCCTGAAAGTCATTTTTGAAAACTGCCTTAAATCTAAATTTGAAGCAACTATGCATATAAGTTTATTTTTTTTTTTATTTGTCTTTACTAAAGGGGCTCCCCAGCTTCAGACCAATATTTTGAGACAAATGTTATTGTTTGTATAATAAAAAGTTATACAATTTAACAATACTAAGAATTCCTCACGTTTTTCTAGATCTCTGCTTGCTGTCATTCATTCTGCTTATTCCTAGTGGATAAAAATCAGTCCATGGTCATGTGTCATTATTATTACATGTGAATGAAAAATAAATAAATAAAAGTTTTAATGTTTCTATACAGAATAGTCTGCATGTAGAGGTGTTTTTTTCTGCTATGTAAAGATATAAACAAAATTCTTACTATATTTCCATGTCAAAAGTTTTGCTGGGTTAGCATTTTTGAAAAGCTGTTGAAAAACTGGAGAAATAAGTTATTTGGAACTCAAATAACATCTGGAATTAAGATCTGCCTGCTTCTGGCTCTATGCACTGTGTTAGTGGGGGTGAAGTATGTCAGATTATTATTATTAATTATTATTGTTTATTTATATAAACGACATTGGATGTACTATTACGTCCTGCGCGCTTGGTACTTCGCGCAACAGGACGTAATACTATGCCCTAGGGTGGCCACCCCCCGCTCACTATTTGAGCTGACAGCTAACACCCTACTCCATAACCCCCGGTCGGAACTGAGTTCCAATCGGAAGTTTTAACCCCTTGGATGCCGCGATCAAACATGACCACGGCATCCTAGGGGTTCCGCCATGTTGCCGCTCCCCACGGAAACCCTGCGGTGAGATTGGGGGGTGCCGATATTTATAATCTGCAGCCCAGGGTCCGCCCAGTGACCCCAGGCTGCCTGGAGCCCCCATTACCTGGTTGATCCTGCCGATACCTCCGGAAGTTAGGCTATGTTTCTGCATAACGCTAACTTCCGGTATAGACTGCAAGACACTTGTATGCTTGTGTCTTGTAGTCTATAGTACAGAGCCAGCAATCAAAGCATTGCTGGCTCAGATGTCCTAATGGGACACATGAAAAAATAAAAAAAAAGTGAAAAAAAAAATAAAATAGTGTTTGAAAAAAATTAATAAAAGAATAAAGCCCCAAAAATTCCCTTTTCCTATATAAAATGAATTATATGAAAAAAAAAACTAAAAATTAATAAAAACAATGCATATTTGGTATCGCCGCGTCCGTAACAACCTGTACAATAAAACTGAAACAATATTTAACATACATGGTGAACGTCGGGAAAAAAAAAACGGAAAAAACCCGCCAAAAGTAATGACTTTTTACCATCTCACCTTACAAAATATGCCATAAAAAGTGATCAAAAAGTCATATGTACCCCAAAACAGTAGCAATAAAAAGCACATGTCCTCCTGCAAAAAATAAGCCCTCAACCAACTCTGTAAACTGCAAAATAAAAATGTTACGCATCTCAGAAGATGGCGATGCAAAAACAATTAATTTATGTCCTCAAATAGGGTTTTGTTCTCCAAAATTAGTATCGCATAAAAAAACAATATAAATTAGGTATCGCCGTAATCGTACCGACCCGTAGAATAAGGGTAACATGTTACTTATGCTTTATGCTGCATGGTGAAAAATTTAAAAGGTACAATGCAGTGCCAGAATTGATTTTTTTTTTTTTTTTTTAATCCACCAAGAAAGAGTTAATAAAATTTATTCTATACGTTATAGGCGTCCAAAGATGATGTCATTACAAAATACATCTCACCCCACAAACAACAAGCCCTCATATGGCTACATCACCAGAGAAATAAAGAAAATATAGCTTGTACAATGTGGAGACAAAATCCCCAAAAATCGCCAAATCAATAGAACACAACTGGCTGCGGCAGGAAGGGAATGTATAAGCTGTGCGAGCCTATATCAGGGGACAAACCAGATTTAGAGCTTATGAGTGAAAATAAACCAGAAGTGACCCCCAGAGTGACCTCCCTAATAATAGGAACTACAGGGGAAATAGTAGGGAATTTGGTGTTCCCAATGCACTCCACACAGCTTACCTATTCACTTTTCCCCATCCGCTGTGCAGTCACGTCTGGAATACTAATGCTCATTACACCCCTTGATAAATTCTTTGAGGGGTGCAGTTTTCAAAATGGGGTCCACTCCTTTGGGGAATTAACTGTTATGGTACCTTACAGGCTCTGCAAACATGACATGGCACCCAGATCCCAAACATCTAAATCTGCGCTCCAAAAGCCACATAGCGCTCCTTCCCTTCTGTGCCCTACTGTGTTCCCAAACTGCAGTTTATGCCCACATGTATGACACTGGTGTACCCAGGGTAACGTACTTAATGTCATATGTGGGTATAAACTGCTGTATGGACACAGCTGGGCACAGAAGGGAAGGAGCGCTATTTGGTTTTTGGAGCACAGACTTGGACGGTTTGGTTTTTGGATGCCATTGCACTTTTGCAGAGCTGAAACGCCAGTAAAGTGGAATCCCCTGACATGTGACCCCATTTTGGAAACTACACTCCTGAAGGATTTTATCCAGTGGTACAGTGAGCATTTTTAACCCCCAAGTGTTGCTATTATTTATTATCCATAAATGAATATGCAGCTGATTGTGAAAGGTGAAAATGACAATTTTTCCAGGAATACGTCATTTCAGTGTGTAATATGTTGTTCCCGGCTTGTATCAGAGATGAACGCTCCAAAAGCTGTTGTGCCCGGGATCCCCGCTTAACAGTTTTTGGAGTGTGTGTCTGTACAGACATAAGATGTGCACAACATATCGGGCACTGAAATGGCGAATGTCTGGAAAAATGTTATTTTTAACTTTTCATTATCATCTGCGCATTCATTTCTGGAAATTAAAAGAATTCAACACTTAAGGATTAATAATGCTCGCTACACCACTTGATAAATCCCTTGAAGGGTGTAGTTTCCAAAATGGGGTCATATGTCTACGGATTCCACTTTACTGGCAATTCTTGGGCTCTGCAAAAGTGACATGGTGTCCAAAAACCAAACTGTGCTCTAAAACCAAAATAGCGCTCCTTCCCTTCTGCGCCCGGCTGTTCCCAAACAGTTTATATCCACATATGGTGTTGCTAAGTACATTATCCTGGGTACAACACTATCATACATGTGGGCATAAACTGCCATTTGGGCACACAGCGGGGCGCAGATGTGAAGGAGCGCTATGTACTTTTGGAGTGCAGATTTAGATTGTTGGTTTTTGGACGCCATGTCACATTTGCAGAGACCCTAAAATTGCCCCTACAAAATGGAGTCACTTCTTGGGGAATTCCAGTTTACTGGCACCTCCAAGGCTTTGCAAAAACAACATGGCGTCCAGAAAGTCCCTCTAAATCTGTATTCCAAAAGCTAAAAAAACACAGACCTCCTTCCCTTCTGAGCCCTGCTGTGTGCCAAAGCAGAAGTTTACACCCACATATATCATTTTTTCCCCCGGGATAGCCCACTTAATAGTTTTAGGAGTTCATGTCTCTGATGCCACAAAGTGGCTGCAACGTATTCTGAAATTGGATATTTCTTCAAAAACTTCAATTTTCACTTTGTACATTAATTTTTGGGAAGCATTTTTAGGCTCAAAATGATAATACCCCTTGATATATTCCTTGAGGGGTGTAGTTTCCAAAATGGGGTTACTTTTGGGCGTTTCCATTGTATTGGTACTTTAGGGGCTCTGCAAATGCAGCATGGTACCCGAAAACTATTCCAGCAAAATCTGCCCTCCAAAAGCTAAATAGCGCTCTTTCCATTCTGAGCCCCACCATGTACCCAAACAGCAGATTACAACCACATATGGGGCATTTCTGTGTTCAGGAGAAATTGTGTAACGAACTTTGGGGAGCTTTTTCTCCTTTGTCCTCTTGTGAAAATGAAAAATTTGGTCTAAATTGACGGTTTATTGGAAAAAAAAGTAATTTTTCATTTTCATGTCCCAATGTTAATAAAATCTGTGAAACAGCTGTAGGGTTAAAATGCTCACTATACCCCTTAACATGTTCTGTGAAGGGTGTGGTTTCCAAAATGGGGTCACTTTTAGGGGGTTTCCACTGTATTGGTACTTTGGGGGCTCTGCAAATGCAACATGGCACTTGAAAACTATTCCAGCAAAATCTGCCCTACAAAAGCAAAATAGAGCTCTTTCCATTCCGAGCCTCACCATGTACCCATTCAGCAGTTTACGACCACATATGGGGTATTGCTGTGTTCAGGAGAAATTGTTTAACAAACTATGGGGTCCTTTTTCTCCTTTAACCTCTTGTGAAAATGAAAACTTTGGGGATAAAGTGACGTTTTAGTAATTTTTTCATTTATACATCCCAATGTTAGTAAAATCTGTGAAACAGCTGTGGGGTCAAAATGCTCTACATATGGGTATTGCTGTATTCAGGAGAAATTGTGTAACAAATGTGGGGTTCATTTACTCCTTTTACCCCTTGTGAAAAAGAAAAAATTGGGGATAAAAAGACAGTTTATTAGAAAAAAGTAATTCATAATAATAAGACAGCTGTGGGAGCAAAATGCTCACTATACCCCTTGATGAATTCTGTGAGGGGTGTAGTTTCCAAAATGGGGTCACTTTTAGGGAGTTTCCATTTTTTTAGTACTCTAGGGGCTTTGCAAATGAGTAATGGCACCTGAAAACTACTCCAGCAAAATCTGCTTTTCAAACGTCCAGTGTCGCTACTTCCCTTCTGTTTACTGCCGAATGCCCAAACATCAGTTTACACCCACATGGGAGGTATTTCTGTACTCTAGAGAAATTGTATAATAAACTGGGAGATGCATTTTCTCCTTTAACCCTTTGTGAATGTGTTAAATTTAGGGCTAAATGAATGGATTAGTGGAAAAAAATGAAATGTCTAAATTTCATCTCGATATCGTTTTAATTCTTGTGAAATGCTTAAAGGGTTATCAAACTTCCCAAATGCTGTTTTGAATTATTTCAGGGGTGCAGTTTTGAAAATGGGGTGATTTATGGGGGGTTTCTAATATATAGGCCTTTATAATCCCCTTCAGAACTGAAGTGGTCCCTAAAAAATTAGTTTGGGAAATTTTCTTGTAAATCTGGAAAATCGCTGTTACACTTGTAAGCCTTCTAATGTCCAAAATAAATTAAAGGACGATTAAAAGATTATGCCAATATAAAGCAGAGATAAGGTAGATAATATTTATTAATGTATTTGGGTGGAATGACTGTCTGAAAAGCAGAGAATTTCACATTTTGAAAATTGCGATTTTTTTTCCAAATTTCCATCAAATATCCTATTTTTTTTTATAAATACATACAAAAATATTGATTAGTGTTTACCACTAACATGAAGTACAATGTGTCACGAGAAAATCTCAAAATCACTTGTGTAAGTTAAAGCGTCTCAAAGTTCTTGCCACATAAAGTGACACGTCAGTTTTGAAAAACAAGGCCTGGTCCTTAACGCACTTTTGGACTGTGTCCTTAAGGGGTTAATTCTACGGTGCTTTACATTTGAGGGTTTACATACCGTTCACAAAATATACAAGACAAAATATAATACTAACAGTGACCAACTGGCACAGTGAGACAGAGGGCCCTGTCCGCAAGAGCTTACAATCTATGAGGGAAGAGGGAGAGAGACAGAAGGTGGGGGTAGAGGCTGTTCAGGTGGTGGTGTGGTGACAGTAGCGTTATTGGAGGTTGTAGGCCTTCCTGAATAGGTGAGTCTTCAGGGCCTTTTTGAAGCTTGCGATTGTGGGGGTCAGTCTTATGTGTCTTGGTAATGAGTTCCAGAGTATGGGGGATGCATGGGAGAAGTCTTGGAGACGGTTGTGTGAACAGCGGATAAGAGCAGAGCGGAGTAGGAGTTTGGAGGATCGGAGGTTGCGTGTGGGCAGGTAGCGGGAGATTAGGTCAGAGATATATGGAGGGGACCAGTTGTGGATAACTTTGTATGTCAGCGTTAGTAATTTGAACTCTATTCGCTGGGCAACGGGTAGCCAGTGGGGAGTGGTTGATTAAGAACAGAGGGAGAGGTGTATTAAGCGAGCAGCACAGTTTAATGTGGACTGGAGGGGGGGCGAGAGTATTTGCTGGGAGGCCATGGAGAAAGGTGTTACAGTAATCTAAGCGGGAGATTATGAGGGCATGGACTAGTAGTTTCATGGGTGAAGAATGAGCGGATTCGATGAATGTTCTTGAGTTGGAGGTGGCAGGAGGTGCTGAGGGTTTGAATATGCGGCTTGAAAGATAGGTCAGAGTCTAAGGTAATGAGTTCCAGAGTATGGGGGATGCACGGGAGAAGTCTTGGAGACGGTTGTGTGAACAGCGGATAAGAGCAGAGCGGAGTAGGAGTTTGGAGTTCTTTGGAGGATCGGAGGTTTCGTGTGGGCAGGTAGCGGGAGATTAGGTCAGAGATATATGGAGGGGACCAAGGCAGTGGAGCCATGGGACTGGGGTAAGTATGGTTCCTGTGAAAGATCCTCAGTGCGCCAACACCGCTGTGGCCACCCCTGAGTCTTTTTTCATATAAAAACCACACTCACCGCCAGTGAATGTTGGGTTCACAAGATAAATACAAGACAAGCTTTCTAAATTTTATATATTTATTAACCCCTAAATGGGTCGGTATTAACATCTATCATATACAGTTCAGAACAGATATGCAGATATATGCAAGCATTAACAGTTACTAGTTACAAGATACAGTACAAATAAAATAAAAGGGATAAAGGTGAAATAGTTACTTTACCACACATCTCCTTGATGTGGTTCTGTAGTCCAACACTCACACATGGCATGTGTGAGTCACCAGTGGAGGCTTCTTGGCATGTGGCATTAACTCCTAGCATGTGGCATCGCAGTATATTCCAGCCTGCATGCTCTCATCACAGTCTCTCAGCATTAGTCCAGTAGTCTCATCATAAAAATTTCCTCATGGTGTTCTCTTGTAGTCCCAACACAAATCTCCATAGCATAATCTCCTCATGGTCTGTCTGTAACAACTCTGTAGTCTGTGATGGTCTCAGCCCAATCTCCATAGCATAATCTCCTCCCATTGCCTCTTACCTCATCTTTTATACCCTTTATGCCACCTCCCAGAATGAGGTCATCGGCGGCAGCAAGTCTGATTGAATAATGCACTCAAGTCCAGATTCTTTGCAAAGAGCTGAGACCGAGTGGAATGATACAATGTTATCAGCCATATCTGATCAACCAGTGCAGACTGATCAATACATGTTTCTTTGAACAAGCAGAGCTGGGTATGAATTCAATTGAGCCATTCTGGGTTGGATACAAAGCCCTATTGTTACAAGGTTACCCTACTGATAACATACAACTAGGCTTATAGCTGCGCACATTATGAACAAATGCAGGTAGGAAGGGAGATACTATACCCAGAGATCAAAATACATCCCTGAGCCACAGCCACACTTAAGCAGAATCATCACACCTCCCCCTTTAGATGGGGCTTGTAGGAAGTAGGGGCCTGTGCCCCTCTTCTGAGAGCACCTCTGCCGCTCCCGCTTCTCAGGCTCTGGCCCCAAGGCTTCGCCACCTCCCCCGGGGTCCCAGCAGACTCGGGCCTTGTCAGACTCCGAGGGTGGTTGAGCGCCACGCGCCTTCAATATGTCCAGACTAGGGTCAGCTTGGACAGCATCTCTCAACTCTTGGCTGGAGTGAGACAAAAGAGAGGTGCATGTTACATAGCTGCCGGACCCTTCTAGCTCTCTAGTCTGACTAGGGACACTTCTAAGGCTCAGGCCCTGATCCACGTACACTTGGCTACCTCCTGCCTGTTCTGGGTCCGCTTTCTGAGTGCTGGCACCCTGTGGAGCCACACTCATAACCCCAAGTCTTTGGGATACCAATTCAGAGGCCCCATCCCGGCGGTCTCTCAGGGTCTCTCTCACACTAGCCGCTAGTTGGAAGAGTTCTAGGGGATTCTGCACCTCCCCCTTTGCTTCCAAACCTACATCCTGTTCCTCCTGTACTTGGGTGGGTGATGGTGACACCTTGGGCAAATGACTGAGATCATGCTTCCCCAAACCATCCCCCCACAATACATTGACAGGTAATACATTGGACATACCCCCTTCTTGGACCACACCTCCAGTACCCCATGTCATCTGCACTTGGGCCATGGGCACTCCTGGAATAGAACTGGACAGAAGAGACGTGTATGTCTCATATCGGCCGGACTCCTCCGGCTCCAAGGGAGTGAGGCTAGTCATGGCTGTCTCAGTACCGACTCCAGGTGGTGTAGGCAACGGTTCAAGGGTCGGAACGCCCTCCACCCTTGTAGCACTCTGGCTGCGGGCTAACACCGCACTACCAGCAGTGCGTCCCTCACCTGGATCGGCCATAAGATCCCCATAGCCTACCTGACCACCTGGCACATGGTCAGCAGTTGGGTGCTTATCGGATGCACTGGGCGAAATAGTAGAAGTCGCTTCCAGTGACTCAGAAGAGCTACCCTGTACACTTTCACAACAAGCATTGGCAATTACATTGACAGTACCTTCATTAGCAATTGTTAATTCACACCGGGCCTCAATGAGATCTGCAGTAGACATGTTAACAAGCTGCGAGGGAGACGCCCCCGCAGATGTGGGTGTGTCTACAGACAAAGTCTCATTGGCTCCTAGCACGGGGGTGAGCAAAGCATCAATAACATTTTTGCTGAGCTGGGTTGCAGGAAGCTCATTGGCATCTTCCCTGCGCTCAGCTGAAGGCAACTCATTAGCATTTACACTTACTGCCATGGGAAGTACCTCAGAGGGGGGGTTACAGGCCCTCTCTGCAGATATGACAGACACATTATCAACATTAGTCATTGACAGTTTATCACAGTAAATTGGGGTACTCCCCACCCCATATTGGGACATCATAGGTCCTAAATCAGTTCCCAACAGTACATTAGCAGGCAAATCAGTCAATAGTCCCAAAGTCCGCATTCCTTTTCCTGAACCCCCATCCAGATACACAGATGGGCCACCTGCTGTGGCTTGGGAAGCAGGGAAGTTCTCAGGGCAGTTGGGGCACTCCTCCTTGAAATGTCCTGTCTGGTTACAGGCATGGCCCCGCCGCACCTCCCCTTGGGGTTTGGGAAAGGTCACCCGGGCGCCCAGAGTTCTTAGGACAGGGGAGGGACCACCCGGGTCATAGTTTGTCTCACCCGACCTGACGACAGACGGCTGTGGTGAACTCCGGCCTGGCTTCTCCTTCCAACTTGAGGGTCTCTGCAGGGTTGTTGGAGTTTGCGCTTGCTGGGAGATTTCCCCGCCTCTTCAGCTCAAGCTGATACTCCCTCTCGGCCTGTCGCTCAGCAGCCTTCCTCTCTCTCTCTCTGCCTGTCGCTCAGCAGCCTGCCGTTCTTGTTCTACAGCTTCCAGAAAACGGTCCAACACCTGCAGGTATGTGTTAAGGTCACTGGTGCCTACTTGATGCAGGGCCATTTGCCAGTATGAAACCATTCCCCCTACAAGGCTGGGGTTACTGGTCTCTCCTGGTGAAGTAATCCTTGGGACCGGGCTGCTTGCTGCACTTCCTGGCCTAGCCCCAAAATCAGGACTCTGCTCGATTCTCTGCATGGCTATAGCTGCCTCCATTTCAGCCATACACTCAGGATCTCCAAAAGCCTGGTTCAGCAATTCTGGAGATCTGCTTCTGAGCCCACTAGCCATCCACTGGTATTTGCCAAATAAAAGATAGGATAGAATACAAAGAGTAAGGGAGGGGAACAGCACTGTATCAAAATTTCACTGTATCTTAATGCTTGCTTTAATACCGAGCTTGTCTTATAGGATTACTACAATCCCCAGCATGTGAGTGATAAAGGTCACCAACACACGCTGTTTATCCTAAGATCCCACTATGCTGCCACCAATGTGAAAGATCCTCAGTGCGCCAACACCGCTGTGGCCACCTCTGAGTCTTCTTTCATATAAAAACCACACTCACTGCCAGTGAATGTTGGGTTCACAAGATAAATACAAGACAAGCTTTCTAAATTTTATATATTTATTAACCCCTAAATGGGTTGGTATTAACATCTAACATATACAGTTCAGAACAGATATGCAGATATATGCAAGCATTAACAGTTACTAGTTACAAGATACAGTACAAATAAAATAAAAGGGATAAAGGTGAAATAGTTACTTTACCACACATCTCCTTGATGTGGTTCTGTAGTCCAACACTCACACATGGCATGTGTGAGTCACCAGCGGAGGCTTCTTGGCATGTGGCATTAACTCCTAGCATGTGGCATCGCAGTATATTCCAGCCTGCATGCTCTCATCACAGTCTCTCAGCATTAGTCCAGTAGTCTCATCATAAAAATCTCCTCATGGTGATCTCTTGTAGTCCCAACACAATCTCCATAGCATAATCTCCTCATGGTCTGTCTGTAACAACTCTGTAGTCTGTGATGGTCTCAGTCCAATCTCCATAGCATAATCTCCTCCCATTGCCTCTTACCTCATCTTTTATACCCTTTATGCCACCTCCCAGAATGAGGTCATCGGCGGCAGCAAGTCTGATTGAATAATGCACTCAAGTCCAGATTCTTTGCAAAGAGCTGAGACCGAGTGGAATGATACAATGTTATCAGCTATATCTGATCAACCAGTGCAGACTAATCAATGCATGTTTCTTTGAACAAGCAGAGCTGGGTATGAATTCAATTGAGCCATTCTGGGTTGGATACAAAGCCCTATTGTTACAAGGTTACCCTACTGATAACATACAACTAGGCTTATAGCTGCGCACATTATGAACAAATGCAGGTAGGAAGGGAGATACTATACCCAGAGATCAAAATACATCCCTGAGCCACAGCCACACTTAAGCAGAATCATCACAGTTCCATTAACTTTGAAAGATGGGTCAGGTAGAGGGGCTGTGCAAGGTGGGGCGAAGATGATGAACTCCGTTTTTTCCATGTTGAGTTTGAGAAAGCGGGAGGAGAGAAAGGAGGCTGCGGCTGCTAGACACTCTAGCACCCTAGAACTCTGGACAACAGAGAGGTAATATCTGGTCCAGAGAGATATATTTGAGTGTCATCAGCATAGCAACGGTATTGAAAACCATGAGATTCTATGAGTTGGCCAAGGCCGAGGGTGTAGATGGAGAACAGGAAGGGTCCTAGGACAGAGCTTTGGGGGACACCTACAGAAAGAGGGGGCGTGGCGTGGAGGTGGTGTGCAAGTGGCAGACACTGAATATGTGGTTGGTGAGGTATGAGGAGTTCCAGGAAAGGGCCAGGTCTGAGATGCCAAGGGATGAGAGCGATTCTAACAAGAGGGAGTGGTCGACTGTTTCAAAGGCGGAGGAGAGGTCAAGGAGGAGGAGGATAGAGTAGTGAAGCTTGACTTTGGCAGTTAGAAGGTCATTAGTGACTTTGGTTAAGGCAGTTTCTGTGGAGTGATGGGGTCTGAAGCCTGATTGTAGTCTGTCAAAGAGCACACTGGATGAGAGATAGGAGGATAGTTCGGAGTGGACGTGTTGTTCAAGCAATTTAGAGGCATACGGGAGCAGTGAGATGGGGCGATAGTTGGCTGGAGAGGACAGGCCGAGGGAGAGTTTCTTAAGTATAGGTGTGACGGTAATATGTTTGAAGGCGGAAGGGAAGGATCCATTGTTTAGGGATAGGTTGAAGAGATGGGTTAGGCCCAGGGTAATAACTTCAGTGAGTTTGGGGATGAGATGTGACTGGATGGGGTCAAGCGCGCAGGAGGTGAGGTGGGATTTAGAGATTAGGGTGGAGAGCTTTTCATCAGTGATGGTGGAGAAACAGGTTAAAGATGATGAGCACCGAGCAGTTGGATAGAGTGGTTGTCGGGGGTGTAGGGTGAGACTGTCTCTGATGGTGTCAATTTTGCTTTTGAAATAAGAGGCAAAGTCATTAGCTGTGATAAGTGATGTTGGAGGGGGCGCAGGAGGTAGTGAATAGTTTTTTGGGGTTGTGGGATAGGGCAGATATGAGTGTGGTGAAGTATTCCTGCTTTGCAGAGGTGAGTGCATTCTTGAATGTAAGAACTGCCTCTTTATACCTGAAGTCCTCCTGGGAGTGGCCTTTCTTCCAGAGGCGCACTGCAATCAGTGAGGCATGTCTTAGTTTTTTTAGTCTGGTCAGTGTGCCAGGGTTGCCTATTGATCGGTCGGGCTTTGGTGTTTGTGAAGGGGGCCACAGAGTGAAGGGCTGAAGTAATGGTGGCATTCGCACTGATCTAAAGGGAGTCTATTCCCTCCCCCAAGCATATTCACCTGTCGCCACTATGTTACAAAGCACATTACAGTGATAAACTACATACTTTTGCTATGTATGTCACTTTTGTAGATTTGGAGAAAACCAAATTTGAAGTCTCATGCAGATGAGGAAGTTGGTGCACTGTGGCTGGGCCTTCAGCTCTGGGAGCACTGTTCTTGTTGATTAGGTAGGATGAATGATATCATAGCATTGGGAAAACCAACTCCCACTGCAAAGTGTAACGCAAGCAAGAGGTGGTAGGCGTTTGAGCGGCATAAGCAGTGCTCCAGGAAGCTAAAGGCCTGTCCCCAGTGCACCAGCTGATTGATTTACATAAGACCTCAAAGTTGTTTACTCCAAAATCTAAAAAAAAAAAATGACATACATAACAAAGGTATGCTTGTTTATCACTGTAATGTGCTCTACAATAGTGTTGACAGTTCAGTATGCTTGGGAGGGAAGTGGTAACTACCTTTAATGACCTATCCTAATGACAGATCATCGATATCAAAAGAGCAAAAACACCTTTACAGCTTTCTTAGATAAGAGAAAAGTAGCCAAACTCACCAACTATCAGATATATGGGGCTTTGGCATATATATGACAAAGGCAGGAAGGATCGGGCATGCTGAATTTCTATACCCAATAAATCTATTCGCAAGGGAAATAGGCTACCACCAAAGACAGCTGGCAGCTAAGGCTATGGATTCGTAAGGACAAAGTACTGATTCTGACTCCTCTTTTTCCATAGCCTCCTGCAGGAAAGTGCAGTTTTATTGGCCCAAAATCACACCTGAGCAATGCATGCAACTAGTTTCTCCACATAGGAGGCATCTTGAAGCGGTCATCACCAACAAAGGATTTTCTACAAAGTATTAAATAAATTTCAGTAAGCTATTCAATACTTTTTCCCTGTGTCATTTCTCATTATTACACATAAACTTAATTTATGGACATCTATGGATCCATTTATTTGCCTGTGTGGATTGGATGGGTTGCTACCGACATCTGTTGAGAATTTCATGTCAATAGCACCTTTAGAAATATATTTACTTAGAAAATTGGTGACGTGTTCAATACTTATTTCACCAACTGTATAAGCGGAACACCCCAGATTTAGAAAAGACAGCAGAAGTGACCTCCAGAGTGACCGTCCCAATTAGAGGAGCTACTGGGAAACTTATAGGGAATTTGGTGTACCCTATGTACTCCACACACCTTACATATTCACTTTCCACTATTTGCTGTGTATTCACATTTGGGAACACTAATGCTCACTAGGCCCCTTGATAAATTCTTTGAGGGATGCAGTTTTAATAATGGGGTCACTCTAGGGGATTCCACTTTACTGGTACCTTAGAATCTCTGCAATTGTGACATGGCATCCAGATACCAAACCTCTAAATCTGCACTCTCAGAGCCACATAGCGCTCCTTCACACCTGTGACCTGCTATGTACCCAAAGTGCAGTTCATGCCCACGTGTACTCTGTACACTGTTGTACCCAGAATAACATACTTAACAATGGCTTACAGTACAGACCAAAAGTTTGGACACACCTTCTCATTCCAAGAGTTTTCTGTATTTTCATGACTATAAAAATTGTAGATTCACACTGAAGGCATCAAAACTATGAATTAACACATGTGGAATTCTATACTTAACAAAAAAGTGTGAAACAACTGAAAATATATGTCTTATATTCTAGGTTCTTCAAAGTATCCACCTTTTGCTTTGATTACTGCTTTGCACACTCTTGGCATTCTCTTGATGAGCTTCAAGAGGTAGTCGCCTGAAATGGTTTTCACTTCACAGGTGTGCCCTGTCAGGTTTAATAAGTGGGATTTCTTGCCTTATAAATGGGGTTGGGACCATCAGTTGTGTTGTTCAGAAGTCAGGTGGATACACAGCTGATAGTCCTACTGAATGGAGTGTTAGAATTTTTATTATGGCAAGAAAAAAGCAGCTAAGTAAAGAAAAACGAGTGGCC
Organism: Leptodactylus fallax; assembly: GCA_947044405.1. Lineage (NCBI taxonomy): Eukaryota > Metazoa > Chordata > Amphibia > Anura > Leptodactylidae > Leptodactylus > Leptodactylus fallax. The sequence continues at coordinate 7,648,992 of CAMRHE010000036.1, forward strand.
ATCATTACTTTAAGAAATGAAGGTCAGTCAGTCTGAAAAATTGGGAAAACTTTGAAAGTGTCCCCAAGTGCAGTGGCCAAAACCATCAAGCGCTACAAAAAAACTGGCTCACATGAGGACCGCCCCAGGAAAGGAAGACCAAGAGTCACCTCTGCTGCGGAGGATAAGTTCATCCAAGTCACCAGCCTCAGAAATCGCAGGTTAACAGCAGCTCAGATTAGAGACCAGGTCAATGCCACACAGAGTTCTAGCAGCAGACACATCTCTACAACAACTGTTAAGAGGAGACTGTGTGCAGCAGGCCTTCATGGTAAAATAGCTGCTAGGAAACCACTGCTAAGGACAGGCAACAAGCAGAAGAGACTTGTTTGGGCTAAAGAACACAAGGAATGGACATTAGACCTGTGGAAATCTGTGCTTTGGTCTGATGAGTCCAAATTTGAGATCTTTGGTTCCAACCACCGTGTCTTTGTGCGACGCAGAAAAGGTGAACAAATGGACTCTACATGCCTGGTTCCCACCGTGAAGCATGGAGGAGGAGGTGTGATGGTGTGGGGGTGCTTTGCTGGTGACACTGTTGGGGATTTATTCAAAATTGAAGGAATACTGAACCAGCATGGTTACCACAGCATCTTGCAGCGGCATGCTATTCTATCCGGTTTGCGTTTAGTTGGACCATTATTTATTTTTCAACAGGACAATGACCCCAAACACACCTCCAGACTGTGTAAGGGCTATTTGACCAAGAAGGAGAGTGATGGGGTGCTACGCCAGATGACCTGGCCTCCACAGTCACCAGACCTGAACCCAATCGAGATGGTTTGGGGTGAGCTGGACCGCAGAGTGAAGGCAAAAGGGCCAACAAGTGCTAAGCATCTCTGGAAACTCCTTCAAGACTGTTGGAAGACCATTTCAGGTGACTACCTCTTGAAGCTCATCAAGAGAATGCCAAGAGTGTGCAAAGCAGTAATCAAAGCAAAAGGTGGCTACTTTGAAGAACCTAGAATATAAGACATATTTTCAATTGTTTCACACTTTTTTGTTAAGTATATAATTCCACATGTGTTAATTCAATTTTTATAGTCATGAAAATACAGAAAACTCTTGGAATGAGAAGGTGTGTCCAAACTTTTGGTCTGTACTGTATGTGGGTAAAAACTGCAGTTTGAGCACACAACTGGGCACAGAAAGAAAGGAACACTATTAGGTTTTTGGAGCACACATTTAGATGATTTGGGTTTTAGATGTCATGCCACTTTTGCAGAGCCCATGAAATGCCAATAAAGTGGAATCCACTGACACATGACCCCATTTTGGAAACTACACCCTTGAAGGTACTTATCCAGGAGAACAGTGAACATTTTTAACACTCAAGTGTTGCATTAATTTATTTTCCAAAAATGAATGCGCAGCTGATGGTGAAGAGAAAATGGCAATTTTTGCAGAAATACATTAATTCAGTGCGCAATATGTTGTGCCTAGCTTATGTCCGAGACAAATGCTCCAAAAGCTGTTGTGCACGGGATATCCGCTTAAAGGGATTGTCCGGGATAAAATACAAATTAACCCCTAAACGAAACCCCCTCCCCTGCCTAACTTCTAATTTAGGGTGGGTTCACACCTGCGCTTCAGTCCGTCCGTTGCCAATCCGAGTGAAAATCTCAGCGAACGGGATTGGCATCGGATACAGACAGGTCAGCGACGCATTGGTTAAAAACCCATTCATTTGAATGGGTTTTTAAAGCAATGTGAGGGTGTCCGATTGCACCCTCTGCGCTGCGAATCCTTTTTTTTTCGTCGGAAACAAAGTCGGACATGCAGGACTTCGTGTCCAACGAAAAAAAAAGGCTTCGCAGCGCAGAGGGTGCAATCGGACACCCTCGCATTGCTTTAAAAACCCATTCAAATTAATGGGTTTTTAACCAATGCGTCGCTGACCTGTCTGTATCCGATGCCAATCCCGTTCGCCGAGATTTTCACACGGATTGGCAACGGACGGACTGAAGCGCAGGTGTGAACCCACCCTAACTAGTATTAAAAAAAAAAAAAAAAGTATAATTACCCATATCCCCTGGACGCTAGTAGGGAGAAAGGGTGGGGGGTGTAACGGAGTGAGAGAGTGGGGAGGGAGCAGTGACAGGGAGGTAGTGTGGAAGGTACACAGGAAGTTACATAGCAGGAAGCTAACACCATGTAAACAAATGCAGAAGATGCCAGGAGTTCCCACTGAAACCCAGAAACCACTCAAAACACTGCTAAAAGTATATAGGTGTACTTTTAACCCATTAATAGCACTAACAGACCATTATAAAACAAAAAAACAAAATTTTGCCTGGAAAACCCCTTTAACAGTTTTGGAGTGTGTGTCTCTACTAACACACGCTGGACGCAATATATCTGGCAATGAAATGGTGTAATGGTGTATCTTTGGAAAAATTGCCATTTTTCCTGCACATTCATTTCTGGAAACTAAATTAATACAACACTCAAGGGTTAAAAATGCTCACTACACCACCATTTGAAACATCCCTTGAGAGGTGAAGTTTCCAAAATTGGGTCACATGTTTGCAAACTCCACTTTATTTGCAATTCAGGGGCTGTGCAAAAGTAGCATGATGTCCAAAAACCAAATAGTACAGTTTATACCCACATATGGCATTGTACAGTACTTTATGCCCACATGTATAACACTGTTGTACCCAGGATAAACTGCTGTATCTGTACACAGCAGGGTGCAGATGTGTGGCTTTTGGAGTGCAGATTTAGATTTGATTTTTGGAGGCCATGTCAAGTATGCAGAGATCCTAAAATGACCCTACAAAATGAGGTCACTTCTTGGGGAATTCCAATTTACTGGCACCTCTGGGGCTCTGCAAAAACAATATGGCAGCCAAAAAACGAGTCCCTCTAAATCTGTACTCCAAAAACTAAAATGCGCAGTGCTTCTTCCTATCCGAGCCCTGCTGTGTGCCAAACAGCAGTTTACACCCACATATTCAACTTTTATTGTACCCGGATAACCGACTTAAATAGTTCAAATTTTCACATTGCACATTTATTTTTGAGAAGCACTCTTGGGCTGAAAATGACAATAATACCCTTTGCGAAAGTTATTGAGGGGTGTAGTTTCTAAAATGAGATTATATTATTTTAACTCAGGGCCTCTGCAAATGCCCTTCAATGCAGTACAGTATAAATGTCCAAATTAGGCCTCAAATACACATGGTGCTCTGAGCCCTGTCACAGTTACAGGCAAAAGATTAGAGCCACATGTAGGGTGTTTACAAAATCCAGAAACCGAGCATAATAACTGAAGAGATGACCATTCACAGTGTCACAAGCTGGGCATGACATATTGGGCGCTGAAATAACAAATATCTGCGAACATTTCAATTTTCATTTTGCATCATCCACTGCACATTTCTTTTCGCAAACTATCTCTTGGGTCAAAATGCTCACTATATCACTGGATATAGGGGTGTAGTTTCCAAATAGGGGTCACTTTTTTGGTGTTCCCTTTGTACTGGTACTTTTGGGGCTCTGCAAATGCAACATAGCACCCGAAAACTACACCAACATCATCTGCCCTCCAAAAGTCAGATAGCGCTTTTTTTTTTTTTTGTTCTGAGCCCACCATATACCCATACAGCAGTTTACGACTACATATGTGGTATTGCTGTATTCAGGAGAAATTGTGTAACAAATGTGGGGTTCATTTACTCCTTTTACCCCTTGTGAAAAGGAAAAAATTGGGGATAAAAAGATAGTTTATTAGAAAAAAGTAATTCATAATAATAAGACAGCTGTGGGAGCAAAATGCTCACTATACTCCTTGATAAATTCTGCGAGGGGTGTAGTTTCCAAAATGTGGTCACTTTTTGGAGGTTTTCATTGCATTGGTACACAAGGTGCACTGAAAATGCAACAAGGCACCTGAAAACTACTCCAGCAAAATCTGCCCTCCAACAACCAAATACCAATCTTTCCGTTCTGAGCCCTGTCATGTAGCTATACAGCTGTTCATGAACACATATGGGACGTGTTCAGAGAAATTGTGTCACAAACTGTGTGTTGATTTTTTTCCCCCTTTTCCCCAAATTTTTCAATTTCACAAGGGATTGAAGTGACCTTTTAGTAATTAAAGGTCGGCCGTGTCTTCAAGGAGTCAAAGATAAGGTGAAGTAAGTTTGGCAGCGGGCACCAGCTATCAAAATTCGGGGGTGCATCTTAGCCATGATAGTAATAAAGTGAGAAACAGCCAGAAGAAAAAAAGGTACATGGCTTAAAAGAAGACGCTCAACACTTAATAATCTAAATATAACATAGCAAATAAAACATTTAAAACAAAAACATATTCCTGTGGAAACACAGAAACAAGGTAGGTATATATAAATATCAATAATATAATGGTCCTAATGCATGACTAAATGTTATGATGTATGGAGTGCTATAATCAAAATGTGCTGTCCCTATCATAAACCCTCACATCTCTTTTATAAAGCATCTGAAAAATAAAGTGAGAAAAACAAAATATATTCAATTTATCAGACTCAATACAGTGATAAAGTTAAACCAACAATATATCAATCCCAGAGTAGCCAAAAACGGATTTGCGGCGGACGGACTCCAGCGCAAGTGTGAACCCACCCTTACAATATTGAAAGACGACACATTTATCCAGTCCAATCTATACTCCAACTATGTTGATCTAGAAGGCGGCAAATGTGCTCATGAGATGGATGGCAATTGCCAAAATTAGACTCCAGATATAGCAATCAGAATAAATCCCTGGCTCAATTTGTTTAACCACTTTCATGACTGGGCTTGGGTTTTTGATATATGCAGTTTTGAAGGCCATTTTTTATGCCATTTTCCTTTTTTAATATTCACAAGATCTGAAGTCCCATTCCCCCATCAGAGAGGTGGACAAGGCTGAGCATGTGACCTTATGCTCCTTCACACTCTATAGGACTACAGGAGATAGCTGAGCACTGTACCTTTGTATCTCCTGCTGTGTCATAGAAAATAAATGGAGTGGCAGTGCATATGCTCAGCCTGCCTCTCCATTCAGAAAGAGAAACAGGACCCTGTTTTTTCAGAACGGTGGGGGGTCCCAACAATCGGAGACCCACCGATTAGAATTTTATCCACTAAATTAATTTTTTTTTTAATGCTCACAGAAAAAATACCATCAGCCGACAAAACACACACAAAAAAAAACCACTATACATTTATCAACATTTAATTTCATGTACGACTTCTCCATCCAAGTCTCTAGCTAACCCATATCCCTGTGGTATATTACATTATCCTCCTCTGTGTTTCTTACTTTACAGAGCTTAGGATCATCTGCAAATATTAAAAATCTACTGTGCAACCTTTCTACAAGGTCATTAATAAACAGCCCCATATGTTGCAACCAGCAAAGCACAGTGGGGCGTATTTATCACGGCTTGTGTGCCAGAAACTGATGTTCAAGCTACGAGTCAGAATTTTTGCACAAAAATTGTCACTTTTTAAGTTTAGCTCCTTGCAAGCCATTTTCTAACTTATGTAGAGCTGCTGGAGCTGTGACAAGCTGCAGACTCCTCTCTGTGCAGTGTACAGGCGGCACAGAGAAGCTCCGTTTGTAGACAGTCTGTGAAGAGAGACCTGCCCTTCCCTCCTCCACTCACTGTGTTCCATCTTGAGCCTCTTGGTTTCAAAAGACAGACTGTCCATAGTAACAAGCAGTGAACAGCAAGTTAGCAAAGAGGGAGACACCTAGTGGTGTAAATTTTGACCTGTTCCTGCCAGAGCCATTTTTTTTATTTTTGTTTTTTACTCATTCAGGATTTATTTATTTATTTTATTATGCTTACTTGTATAGCTCCATCATATTTCGCAGCGCTTTACAGATATTGTCAGTCACTGTCCCATATAGGGCTCACAATCTACATTCCCTCTCGGTATGTCTTTGGTGTTTGGGAGGAATCCGGAGTACCCGGAGGAAACCCACGCAAATACGGAGAACATACAAACTTCTTGCAGATGTTGTCCTTGGCAGGATTTGAACCCAGGACTCCAGCGCTGCAAGGCTGCAGTGCTAACCACTGAGCCACTGTTCTGTCCAGGATGGGGTTGAATTAGAGAAAAACTGCATCTGTGCAACAGAGTTCACTGTGCAGCCTAAATGGCAAGTTACCTGTATTCTGTGGGTCGGTACAATTACTGTGATACCAAATTTTTATATTTTTTGTTACACTTTAACACCTCTAAAAATCCAGTCACCATATTCTAACACCCATAACCTTTTTATACTTCCATGCTGCCTGAGATGTACCAGATGTACTTTTTATTTATACCATTTTGGGGAATGTCTGATGTTTGGATCGCTTTTTATTCAAATTTTTATGGGGAGATAAAAATGGCAGTTTGGATCTTTTGATTCTTTTCAGAATGTTATTTATTTTATTTTTTTTTTAAACCCTCTTAGGGGTCTTGCACTCCAGGGGGTCTGATCACTAATACAATAAGCTGCAATTCTAATGCATTGCAATGTATTGTAAAATCCTATACTTATATTACAGCCCGCTAGCCTTCAAAAGGCTCCCAGTTGTCATGGTAATGAATTGCTGCCCTCAGATCTCATCCCAGCGATGATCCTTCCCCAAATCGTGGAGCCGCCAAGTTTGACAGAGGCATCAGCATCAGATGAGTTAATGCCCACGATCAGTGCCTGCATAATATAGTGAACACACAGCAGCACCCACCATATTTAACGACTTTAAAGAGGACCTTTCACGTCCTCTGGCACCGACGGTATTATATACTGCTCGATAGCTTAGAGTGAGCTGAATTCAATTTTGTCGGTATGTGCCCCAGTGCCGGAGATTTCAGTACCGTATCTCTCCACTGTCAGAAGGTCTGGCCTTACAGCCTAGTATCATTTCTGGGCTGTGAGGAACGTACCCCCTGACAGATCTCTTCAATAGCCTTCTACTGTTGGGGGGGGGGGGCTTTCCTCACAGCACAGCAATGATGATAGGTTGCAAGGTCCGCCCTCCTGAAAGTGGAGGGTTAGTTTCAACACTGATTATCTTCAGCACCTGGGCGCACACCATCAAACATTTCTAGCAATATATAATATCGCCAATGCCAGAGGACGTGAAAGGTCCTCTTTAAAGAACTATAACAGAGGATGTCAGAAAAGGGTTAAAAAGGTTATTCACACAGAAAGCATCCATATTTTTAAATAAAGTGTATTACATTTTGATTCAGAATCACATGTGCTATTCAGTGACATTCAAGGAAAAGTTAGTTATTCTCCAGTGGCAAGCTTTCCTCTTTTTGTGGGAAAAAAACAATTATAGAACTTGCTACAGATAAAAGCCAATTTATTTACTTTTTGTACACATCATTAGAAATATGGATCTACATCTGTGAAAAACATATGATAAATGTGGACATTTGGATGTATCAGTAATACAATCCAATAGTATGAAGTTCGGTCATAGATATAATACTGAGAATATAATGTGCAATCAAGGGTAAGGTCTTATTCTGTAATACACAAGCATTTAAATGAGTTTTCCAGGACTTTTTAATTGATGACCTATCCTTAGGACAGATCATCAATTGAATATCCGTCTGGGTACAATACCTGAGACGCCGCAGATAAGCAGTGTGAAGCTCCAGCAGCACTTCCTGACAGTTGGCCATGTGACATCACCTCAGTCACATGGCCTGATCACAGCTCAGTCAAAGTTTTAAAAAATGGGCTGAGCATTGATATCAAGTATAGCCTCTGTTCAAATGTACGGCACTGTGCTGGCCAAGTAATGAAGAGGCTGTAGTTCACCTGAATGCTGCAGCTTTTTCAAACAGATGATCGAGGGCGGAGAGCTGTTGTATCACTGTCTATGTTCAGCCTTTAAAACCCTTTTAGGCTAAGGCCCCAAGTAGCGGGCAGCAGCAAAAAGCGCTGCAGGAAAAACCACAGTGGCAACGCATCGCGGTTTTTCCCACAGCGCTTTTAACAGAAAGAAAGACTTTCCGCTTCAATTACACCTAGGGAAACCTCCAGCATTTCCATAGGTATAACTGACATGCTGCGATTTCCAAAACCGCAACGTATTTTTCTGCAATGTGTGGGTGGGATTCGCTATAATCCCATCCACTTTGCAGTTACTGTAAAACATTGCGTTTTTTGCAAAGGCGTTTCTGCCGCAACTAAACCTTGGTGCTTCCTCCACATGGGGACATGGCCTTAAGCTTCTATCATACAGTTGTAAGTCCTGGCCTCACAGGTCTAATGATCCAAATGAACTACATGATAGGGATATATCATGTCAAGTTTGGACCTTAACTTTAACCTTCATTACAACCATCTGAATGAAACTTTATTAAATCGTTGGCTGTACTGTAGGATTTGTTTGTTTTTATTTTGTGAAGATTTACAAAAAGTGTAAAACCCTTGTAAAAAATTAAGGTTATCAGAACTGGAGATCAACATAAAGAATAAATAATGAGGGCATCCATTTAAATATTCCCACAACAGCTGGCGCCAGTACGATAAAAATTGTACTTTTCAGGGACAGATTGCTTTATGAACCCGCTCAGAGCTATTGGATCCTAAATCTCTGTTTATTCCAGTCTTGACTTGTGTCAACAGAATAATATCCATCATACTTTGATCCTCTAATTATCTCTATGCTTACCATACAATAACAGTATAGCTGAATATACTTCACTAAAAGGAAACAAACTAATTTCCTGTTTTACAAAGCTTGGGAGTAACTTATCTCAAAGCCAACTTTAGCTGGCCAGTGCTTTAAAGCATAACTAAGCTTTCAAACAACTTTTCTAATATACTTTATTAACAAATTTTGGTTTTAAACTGTGAAATCCTGAATTTCTTTACTCTTTTCCTTGCTTCTCTCTTGATAGCTGTTCCCTGCTTTTCACTGTGTATGGGTGAAAGGGCTTATGGGTAATGCAGGAAAAATGAGGGTTGGGAGGGTCACTTCAAACAGTTATATCTTGGTCACTATAAAATGTAGAAATGCGCTTCTGGAGTCATATGAAAGAAGAAATTCTCAAGTTTCCTGGGGCACATGTGTTATTATTTCACAGATAGGAGCAAAAAATTAATTATTAAAGATACAAATATTGCCAGAAGATCAAAAATTGTTGTTGACAGTTTACACTAGGTTCACACCTGCGTTCAGGTTTCCATTCGGGTGATCCGCTGACCCTCCCCGAACGAAAACCTAATCCGCTTAGAAAAGCGGTTACCCACGGAAACCCATGAACGCCATGGACCAGGGGTCGGCAACCCCCAGCACGCGTGCCAAGAGTGGCACGTGAGGCTTACTTACCTGGCACAGGCAGCGGAGTCCTCACTCAGCAGTTTCGATCGGACCAAACACTGCCGAAACGAAAGTGCTATTATTATACTGTAGGGTCTCTTCAGACCCCAGAGTATAATAAGCGGAGCCCCCGGGTAGGTGATCAAACCTAAAAAAACAATGTTATTCACCTTTCCTGCTCTCCTCGGCAGCTCTGTGCTCTGCAGTCACTTCTGCCTGAAGTAAGAGACCGCTGACAGGGCCTCAGGGGTCACGTCCGGCGTCATTACGCATAATGACACGACGTGACCCCTGAGACCCAATCAGTGGCCGCTGACTACAGGCAGGAGCGCCTGAAGAGAACAGAGCGGCTATGGAGCGCAGGGAAAGTGAGTAACATTGTTTTTTATGTTTGTCACCTCTCTTGGCCCTCCGCTTATAATACTCTGGGGTCTGAAGAGACCCCACAGTATAATAATAGCTAGTGACTGGTGAAAATTGGAATATTATAAAAGTAAGAATATTATACCGTGTGCAGGGGCCGCTATGGGATATAATACCGAATGCAGGGGCCACTATGGGGCATAATACCATGTGCAGGGGCCACAATGGGATATAATACAGTGTGCAGGGGCCGCTATGGAGCATAATACCGTGTGCAGGGGCCATTATGGGACATAATACCATGTGCAGGGACCACTGTGGGATCTAATACCATGTGCAGAGGCCTCTATAGGGCATAATACTGTGTGCAAGGGCCGCTACGGGATATAATACCATGTGCAGGGACCACTATGGGACATTATTCTGTATAACGGTTTGTTTTCTGTATTAAGGCTGTGTTTTTGCACAGAAAACTAATGCACTTTTTTTTTTTTTTGTGCAAAAATGCACCATGTGAACGCAGCTTTACATCGAAGTAAAAGTTCCAGTTGCCTAAGAATATAGCTGCATACAGATATACAGTATAGTGTGTTTTCACCATAAGGCTGTGCCACACGGTGCTCCTGGACACATACATTTACCACTAATTGGGGGCTGCACATGTACTTTCATTACTTCTAATCAGAAAGTACAGGTGCATCCCAGGAAATAGCGCTAAACGTATGCGTCCTAAAGCATCTTGTGGCAGCACTTCTGTGTTATGGTTTGTGGTATATGACTTTAGTTTAGGGGTTGTCAAACTTACAATTATTGACTGGCACTCAGAGTACATCTTTGATTTTTTAATTAAAATCGACATGCCGAACAAAAAAGGTTGCCTACCCCTGCCATAGACTATAATGGGGTCTGCCGGGTTTCCACCCAGTTTGCACCCAAAAGGGTGAAAAATGTTGAGAGAAAAGCACTGCTTACAGGACTTTTCTCTCCGCATTTTTTAAGCGAGTTTGGGAACGGAAACCCCGAACGGATTTCAAGCACTAGTGTGAACCCAGCCTTAGTTACACTTTACAGGATATAACAAATCTTAAGTCATAACAAGAAGAGGAGGAGGAGGAGGAGGAGGAGGAGGAGGAGGACTAGCTCTAAAATGTATATTATTATTATTATTACCATTAAAAATAAATTGTGGTGGTGTGGAAATAATGCAGAATTTCAAAGATAATAATATTAGATAGCCAATATGGGCAGCTGTGTCTGAAGTTGTTGCATATGCTAGTCTGGCACCTACAAGCATTTCTGCAACAGGGAAAAAAACACTGCACTACAGTAATAATATAGTACAGAAAACAGCAGTGTCCTAAACCTTCCACAGTTTACAAGTCTTATCAGTCCCGTGTTTGGATTTTTACTATGCCTTGTCAAATAACTACTCCCCTCCTCCAGACTACTTTTCTGTGGTATAAAACTAAAATAGAAGAGCATCAAGATGAAAATCACTACTGATAATAGAAGTTACCAGGGACAACAGCTTTAGTATTATCTAAACTAAAAGCCTATTTACACGGGCTAGGAAACGGGCCAAATACCTGGAACAACCGTTCCTAAGATAGCTTGTTCCTGATAACTGGCCATGGTAAAGGAGACACAGATCAAATGCTTGTTTGTCATGTGATCACTTCACCTCTCAACAGGTGCCTCTTACATTGCTCTGTGTAAAAAGGACAATGTACTGCTGACAAATGCAAACTCTATGGGGGATGAATGATTTGTAGCGATTATCTGCAGCGATCAGGAGTGAATGCTCCAAGGAATGTTCAGTTCCTGATTATCATTCCCTCAGTGTAAAAGGTTCTTTAGTCACTATTTGTTTCACAATACTTTACTATAATATTCCATAAAGAAACAAAAAGCACTATGGCAAATATGCTAGTAAAATTACCGGCCCAAACTAACTCATATTCAATCAATTTCATTTTCAGTCTGTGAGGTTTATTATTATTATTTCTTTTTGCCCAAGTCAAGTGCTTTGGTACATATAGTAGCCAGTCTTTTATTGACATTTTCCTAAAGAAGCACCCCAGGAAATATTTTTATTGTTTAGTCTATCTGTAATGAACATCTTAGCAAAATTTCCTTTATTCGTGAATTATCAGTCCTGTTCCTTTGGTTATAACACCCACACTCTGACACTCAAAATCACACAGGGTCTATAGCAGGGGTCAGCAAGTTCCAGGGCTCCTGTACTGAGGTCAGTATTTGAGGCATATTTACTCGGCAAAGGGTTCTCTCTAATGTTTAAAATGCTGCTGCTCCAGGTAACCCATAATGAACCATGTAAACAGTTGGAGGGGAGGAGGCATTAAGAGGTAAAGCATGAGGCAAGACGTCCTAGTGTCCAGGCTGTGATCTGGCCTAGTCAGAGGGAGCAATTGCCTGCACTATTCAGTTCTCTACTTTGATGAAAGTGCAAAAGTAAAATATGATATAGCAGGGTTTGATCACGTCATCCAGGCTGGACAGATTTGTATGGGTTTATGCAACAAAAAAGTCTGGGGTGTATGAAGGACATCATCTACCTTCACAAAGCTGGCTTACTACAGATCACAGAGTACTGTGTTCAGCCAGAAGCCGTATCCATCAGAGAAGACTCATCTTTGCACAAAAAAAAAAAAAAAAAAAAAGTCAAGGATCACACTGAAATGGATGTTTAATCAACCAGTTAAATGGTTACTGTTATGGTGTGTGTTATGTAACGTTCATGTAAGGGTCAACACCCTTTATTTAGTCATTGTGACATGCAACAGTTATTGTGGCACAATGACTACCTCATCTTTGACTTTTTTTAACCCTCGTCCGGCTGAGTAGGTACAATTGTACCTATTCCTATGGAGCCTGTAATGTTGTAAAATTATGCAGCCTGACGAGGGTTAAAAAAGCGGCGCGTGATACAAAAAAAGTTTGCTGACCCCTGATCTATAGTATAGGCAGGAAGTCAGTCTCTTTATGGATTCTTACGCTTTGAGAATAAGATACCCTCAGCCCATACATTGTAATGTACAAAATGCTGTTTAAAGAAGCTTTATGACTTGGTGCCATATTCAGATTACTGCCCGTTGGTCTGACAATCCACTTCTCAGCTACAACATCCAACAACCATTAACCACCTTAGATATTGCATTGCGTTCAACTGTTTGTCCTATAGCTCAATTCCTGAAAACTACAGCTGCTGATCTTCAATAATTCACATGTGCAGTGGCGTTGTTTATGCTCAAACCAATTCTACGAAAGGCTCAGTTTGGCCAAAAAATGGGATCTTTGTACTCACCATAAAATCCTTTTCTTGTTTCATTCACTGGGGGACACAGGCCCATGGGTATAGACCTGGTCACTAGGAGACAGACACTAGGGAAATGAAAGCTGTTCGCTCCAACTCCAGGCTATACCCTGCCACAGCCACTGTGCATGAATCAGTTTGCACCGTAGCAGTAGGAGAGAGAGACACAAAGGAACATGGAACCAACAACCACCAACAATGCCTGAACCCGAAAAGGAACCAAACACAGCTCGGGCAGGAACAACACTGAAAAACAAGGGTGGGATCTGTGTGCCCCAGTGAATACAACGAGAAAAGGATTTTACGACGAGTGCAAAAATCCCACTTTCTCTCTTATTTCACTGGGGGACACACCACCATGGGATGTCCTAGAGGGTGGCAATAACACGGCCATGCAAACCCTTAACGCTCAGCCGCTTCCAGAAACTTACAACCCAAACTGGCAGAGGCCACAGAATGGATCTGGTGAAACTTAGAGAAAGAGAATGGAGGCCCAGTGGGATACTTACAGACCTGGGAAGCAGAAGCCTGATGCCGGAGGCCCAGGGAGCTCCAACAGCTCTAGAAGAGAGAGCCATCACACGGAAAAGCAGAGCCCTACCCTTAAACCGATAGGTCTCCCTAATCTCAGACCAAAGCCATCGGAAAATGGGAGCTCTGGAAGCAGGCAAGCCCTTGCAAGGGCACTCAGGGAGAACGAGCAAAGCGTCCGAACAACAGAAAGGATCCGTGAGTGACAATATAGACGCAAATCGCCCAGGCAACAACCCGGGCAGGGAAGAGCAAGCACTCACATGGATGCCAGGGGACCGAGCAGAAAGAGGGCAAGACCAAGTCCTCGATGGGGAAGGAGGAAAAACCACCCTAATAAAAAAAGACTGTGGCAGACAGAGGAAAACCTTATTCTTGTGGAGGACCAGAAAGGGAGGCTGCCTAAAAAGGGCAGCCAATTTGGGACCCATGTGGATGGAGGTAATGGCCACCAGGAACTCGATCTACCAGGACAGAAGACAAAAAAGGATATCTAAGGCTCGAGGGGGGAACCTGAAGCACCTTAAAGACGAGGTTAAGATCCCTCAGATCCAAGGATTCCAAAGAGCACAGAGTGGCACTCTAGTAGGAAAGTCTTTAAAGGGGAAAAAAAACTAAGCACTTGATCCAGACCCGACTGGGGAAGATCCGATGAGAATCGTTACTCTCCCAACGGTGGACGTAAGCCTTCCATGTTAGATGGCAGATCTAAGCTATCTGGAATTTCTGGGCCTTGAGTATGGTAGGATAACAAAGTCCGAAAAAAACCCACAATGCCTCAAACCTCAGATTTAACAGCCAAGCCGTGAACATAGCTGAGTCAAGGTGGGGTGGAACAGCGGTCCTTGAGACAGAAGGTCGACCAGCAGAGGAAGAGGCCAAGGAGCATCCGCCAACAGGATCATGAGATCCACGTACCAGGCCCAGCAAGGCCAATCTGGTGCCACCAGGATAGCTTGAACCCCCTTGGTCTTGAGATTCTGGAGGACCCGAGGGAGAAGAGGAAGCGAAAAACCGAACTCGCAAGAGCGTCAGCGGTGATAGCTCAAGGATACAGAGACCTGCCAATTTAGCTGGGGACCTTGTGATTTCGGTGGAGGCGAAAAGGGTCGACGTCATCATGCCACATCGGGAGCACAGTTGAAGGAAGATCTGCTGATAAAGCGACCCTCGCCCGGAGCAATATTTTCTCGACTCAAGTAGTATGCCATCCTGTGGTCCACGCCAGAAAAAGGTTGACCACCAAAAGAGCTGGAACGTGGCGCTCCACCCAAGGAAGAGATTGTGAGACTTCTACTAAGGCTGCATGGCTCCTGGTGCCCCGCTGAGGGTTCAAGTAGGTGACCATGGAGGAGAGGTCAGTCTGGGCTGTGACCAGATGTACTTGGAGAAGAGACGTCCAAGGAGACAGGGTTCCAGCAGTTTGAACCGGAGGGAGGAATCAGCCTTGGACCACAGGCCCTGAACAGTCAAAGCATTGAGGACCACTCCCCAGAGGGGGAGACTGGCGTCAGTGGGAATCACCTACCAACAGAGGGAAAGAAGGACTTCCCTAGAGAAATTTCTGGGGAGGAGATACACTAAAGAATCTCTCGGCGAACCAAAGAGGAAAGAAAACCAGGCAGATGAAGCTGTCCGGAGATTTGTCCCAGCATGCCGGAATCGTCAAGTGGAGAGGACGACAGAGTAAGTGAATGAAAGGTACAGCCTAGAAGGTCGAGGCCATCGTATACAAGAACCACATGCCAAAACGAAGAGAGCAAGGAGAGTACCTCCGAAGGTGGGACACATCAGGCCTCAGGATCTTGGCCTCCGGGAGGAGAATCACGCCCTGGAGCGTGTAGAGGATCATGTCCCAGATTCCATGTCCTTACAGGGGACAAGATATCCTCATTGATGAGCCAGCAGAACCGGCAAAGAAGGACCAAGGTGAGCCACAAGCTGGTCAGATTGTCTGTGTCTGACTTGGAGGGGCTTCACCAGGAGGCCGTCCAAGTCTGGAAAACACGGCAACACCTCTGGCACGGAGAATGGCCATGAGAGACGCCATCACTGAGGTAAAAAAAAAAAAAAAAACAAGAGGGAAGAGGCGAGCCCGAAGGGGAGAGCGAAAACTGGAAAGACCAAGGATCCACCACAAAACGAAGAAACCACTGACGGCACAGCGCGATGATGTAGATGGACGAAGAATTCTCCCATCTCCAGGGATACCACCACAGACTGTATAGACTACAGCGGAACTTGCAGACATGGACAAACCTGTTGAGCCCTTTCAAGTCCATGATGGGACGAAGGAAGCCGTCCTTCTTGGGAATGGAGACCAGGTAGGAATAGTAACCCAGGATACGTTCGGAAGTGGGAACGGGGACACTGACTCCCTGCCGCTGGAGATTGGAGACAGCCTGGATTGTCCGACGTAGGGAAGGCAAAGAGACCCCAGCGAAAGCTGGAGTAGCCTGACGACACCACCTCTCAGGCCCAAGACCCAGACATCCCGCCACTTGAGAGGCCCAGAGAGGGGAAAAAACTTCATGCCAAGGAGGGCTAGAAAGAGGAAGGCCTGGACGACTTGTTGCAGAACCGCCAGGGAGGCCTGGACTTGAAAGAAGCTTTCTGGAACAGGAGAACGGCTGACACATACGACGCCTCTGAAGGAGGAAGAATCTATTCCCCCGTGGCCTCAGGGATAAGCTTCTCGACGCCTTTAACAAAAATTCGGCCCAGGTCGATCTGGAAAGGGAGAAGGGCTGCATTCGCCTTCTTGGAGGTGGACTCAGTATTCCACAACGAATCCAAACGGTATGGTAGATAGCCACTGCATTGGCGGCCGCCTTGGCAGATTTGAGAGGCATCGCCAGTTATTTGAAAGCGTTCAGGATCTCAGAGATGAGCAGCTGGAGGTTCTGGAGGGAAGCTGCATCAGGAAAGTTTGACTGAAGCTGTTTGGCCCAGGAAAAGCAGGCCTTGCTGACCCAAGAGGCAGCGAAGGAAGGCCGCAGGGAGAAGCCAGCCACTACGAAGGCTACCCTGGCGAGGGAAGACACCTTCTTGCAGCAAACAACAGCCAGCATTTAGGATAATGCAATGTATCAGTTCTGCATTGCAAACAATACAACAGAAGTGATCCGATCTCACTCTGAGGGATCACTGAGATAGGAAGAGTCTGCTGAAGGCAGAATAGAAGCCTTGGAGAGCCTAGCTATCACGGGAACCACCACTGGAGGCTCTTAATGATAGGAAGGGACACTTGGGGCGGCTCGCTGACAAGATATCAAGACAGGCCGGCTTGCGCTCACTAGTTACTGATATATAAGTACCACACGCTAACCAATTTCACCACTGGAGCAACTTGCTTCCTTTACCTCGGATGTTCATCATTGCCAGCCAGGGAGAGCTAGAGACATGTGTCACAGCATAGCCTAACAGAACTGCCCGAGCTCACCTTCCACTTGGAGAAACACAGGTCAAGGGAAGGGATGTCCGACTTCCTAGTAGAAGACAGAGGATGGTCCAGGGAGAAGCCACTGTGCCCTCAAGATGTGATCAAACACCCAGTGGCAGAAGGAGATATCCACTTGAGAGGACGGGTCCGGGTCCTCGTCCTCAGAGATATGTAGGGTATCTCTACTGCATGGATGAGCTCCCGCATAGCAGCAGATATAGATGAGCCTAGCTGATGCTCTGTGCCGAAGTCAGAGGCATCCCCAGGTAAGTAGATCGAGCAGGGGGAGGCAGGGATCCGCCTGTTGGAGTGGAGCTGCGAGCTGAGTCCCTATCTGGGGAGTGCCCAGAGGAAGGGGTGGAGGACTGTGAACTGTAGGAAGACTTCCTGGTCCTTTTGAAGGGATGGCTCCTGGAGCTGTGACGGAAACTATGAGAATGTCCAGGGAGATCCCTAGAAACCGCCGACTGAGCGGCGATCTGGGAAAGCAACCATTCCAAGTTTCCAGCACTGACTAGTTATGTCTGGTAAGGACACCATGGCCAAGGTGAGGGAGGCTGCCCAATCCGGGAATGGATGAACCGGAGAGGGGCCAGGAGGTACCTGACTGGCTGAGGCGGAAGGCAGAGAGAGCACATGGGCTCAGGCTGTCCGCACGGCAACTGTTTTTGATACTGCAGGTGCACGTACAGTGCTGGCCAAAAGTATTGGCACCCCTGCAATTCTGTCAGATAATACTCAATTTCTTCCAGAAAATGATTGCAATCACAAATGCTTTGGTAATAATATCTTCATTTAATTTGTCTTCAATGGAAAACCACAAAAAGAATTGTCAAAAAGCCAAATTAGATATAATTCCACACCAAACATAAAAAGGGGGTGGACAAAAGTATTGGCACCCTTTGAAAAATCATGTGACACTTCTCTAATTTGTGTAATTAACAGCACCTGTTACTTACCTGTGGCACATAACAGGTGGTGGCAATAACTAAATCACACTTGCAGCCAGTTGAAATGGATTAAAGTTGACTCAACCTCTGTCCTGTGTCCTTGTGTGTACCACATTGAGCATGGAGAAAAGAAAGAAGACCAAAGAACTGTCTGAGGACTTGAGAAGCAAAATTGTGAGGAAGCATGAGCAATCTCAAGGCTACAAGTCCATCTCCAAAGAGCTGAATATTCCTGTGTCTACCGTGCGCAGTGTCATCAAGAAGTTTAAAGCCCATGGCACTGTGGCTAACCTCCCTAGATGTGGACGGAAAAGAAAAATTGACGAGAGATTTCAACGAAAGATTGTGCGGATGGTGGCTAAAGAACCTCGACTAACATCCAAACAAGATCTAGCTGCCCTGCAGTCCGAGGGTACAACAATGTCAACCCGTACTATCCGTCGGCGTCTGAATGAAAAGGGACTCTATGGTAGGATACCCAGGAAGACCCCACTTCTGACCCAGAGACATAAAAAAGCCAGGCTGGAGTTTGCCAAAACTTACCTGAGAAAGCCAAAAACTTTTTGGAAGAATGTTCTCTGGTCAGATGAGACAAAAGTAGAGCTTTTTGGGAAAAAGCATCAACATAGAGTTTACAGGAAAAAAAAAAAAGAGGCCTTCAAAGAAAAGAACACGGTCCCTACAGTCAAACATGGCGGAGGTTCCCTGATGTTTTGGGGTTGCTTTGCTGCCTTTGGCACTGGACTGCTTGACCGTGTGCATGGCATTATGAAGTCTGAAGACTACCAACAAATTTTGCAGCATAATGTAGGGCCCAGTGTGAGAAAGCTGGGTCTCCCTCAGAGGTCATGGGTCTTCCAGCAGGACAATGACCCAAAACACACTTCAAAAAGCACTAGAAAATGGTTTGAGAGAAAGCACTGGAGACTTCTAAAGTGGCCAGCAATGAGTCCAGACCTGAATCCCATAGAACACCTGTGGAGAGATCTCAAAATGGCAGTTTGGAGAAGGCACCCTTCAAATCTCAGGGACCTGGAGAAATTTGCCAAAGAAGAATCGTCTAAAATTCCAGCAGAGCATTGTAAGAAACTCATTGATGGTTACCGGAAGCGGTTGTTCGCAGTTATTTTGTCTAAAGGTTGTGCTACCAAGTATTAGGCTGAGGGTGCCAATACTTTTGTCCGGCCCATTTTTGGAGTTTTGTGTAAAATAATCAATGATTTGACTTTTTTTTTCATTCTCTTTTGTGTTTTTTCATTGCAAGCAAAATAAATGAAGATATTATTACCAAAGCATTTGTGATTGCAATCATTTTCTGGAAGAAATTGAGTATTATCTGACAGAATTGCAGGGGTGTCAATACTTTTGGCCAGCACTGTATAAAAACGTGACGGAACCAGAGGAGCCGGAGGGTGAGCGACAAAGCAGAGGGGACCCATAGAAATTATGGGTAACCCAGGGGGTTAGCCTACCAGATCGCAAAAGATGGCCGCTCAGCAACTGCAGAGAGGGCGACACAAAGAGGGCTCCGCAGGTGCAATGTCTCCCAGGGAGCTGTGAGGAGAATAAGAGGAATCCCCGCTATCCCAGCAAGCCAAAAAGACAAGAAGCAAATAAAAAGTGATTCTGAGGAGAGCAAAGCCCTTCCCCTGGTAATACAGGCTCAGTAGCTACTGAGCAGGCTGAATGGCTTGCCAGGACAGCCCCCTGGCCAATGGAAGGCCCCAAGCGGGGTCTGGATGCCAGAAAGCCCGGGAAAGGGGCGGGCCTAGTTGCAGCCTAGTTCCCGGCCAGGCCTCAGACTCGCGTAGAAACGCGGCTGGCCGCGAGGCACCATCGGCGGCGGGCGCGGCCGCAAACCCTGGAAGGCCCGACGGAGGCCTGGGAAAGGTACCGGATGGCCAGGAAGGGGGGTCCCCACACGAAGGGGAGGGGGAAACCGGGTGCCCCCCTGATGGGGGCCGCTCGGTAGGAGCAACCAGAAGGCCCAAAAACGCCCCAGAAAAAAAAGGAGCTTATTTGCAAAATTTAAGGCCCAGCTCTGGGGGTCCCTGTGATGCCCCCCTAAACAGGACCCATGCTATTTTCCCCCTGGGAGATGCACTGAGAGGCTGAGTGGGGCCTGAGGTGGAGGAGGAGAGGGGCTGAGGTAACTTGCATACTCACCTGTCTTCTACTCTTTTCATACTCACCTGTCTGGCGTCTTCAGGCGCCGCAGGGTCACCCCCTCGGTAGGACCTCGCATGTGGGAGTGGCGCCACCGGTACTCCGGCCGCCGCTGCGGTGAGTGGGGACTGGGTGACCGGCGAGCCGCTCTTTTGCAGAGCGCTGCGCCCGCAGGAGGGTATGAATAGTATGTTGTACACGCTGACAACCCCCTGCACCAGAAAGAAAAGTAAAAATAAAAACAATGTAAGACAGAAGACCTGAGTCAGGTTGTGTCTGCCTCCTATGGACACTAGGTTCAAACGTAATTCATGCACAGTGCTGTGGCAGGGTATAGCCTGGAGGTGAAGCCAACAGCTGTCATTTCCCTAGTGTCTGTCTCCTAGTGACCAGGTCTATATTCATGGTGCTGTGTCCCCCAGTGAAATAAGAGATAAATGTTGGGGTGGAAACAATGGGTTAATAAAGTCTGAATCATGCATTACTGAAGAATGCTGTCACTAATATGAGTCCTGAGACACCAGACACTTCAACACTTTGCATAAGGTACAGATATTGACACCATGCTCCACATTCAAAGTTGATGAGATCACATAATTTACCCATCATGACTGCCACTAAAAACTCTGGTAGCTGCTGAAAGTGGTCACATTTACTTTCTTACATCTCCCAGTGATCTGACTACAGCAATATCAGCCAACAGATCTTTTTGCATAAAGCACTACAGTAGTTTTACTAGATTCTGCAGACGATGCTAGAAAGAGCAGGCTTAGCAAATTTAATTTCCACTCAACTGTCTCTGACCTATTGCTCCACCTTAAGGAACAATGTTGGTAATACTCTTATACCACAGGACTGCTTTCACAATTGGTTTTGCAATTCCCTAATGTGTGGGATAGGTTTCACCAAAAGTGAGCCTTGGTATTACGAAAAGAAAGAATTTTACAGTACAGTACTTCTTCGAAGGATACACATCATCCACACGCACACTTCAGGTTATTTCACAATAGTTTGGCAGAGAGGAGAGATAATTAAAACCACATTTTACAGAACCTATAATACATCCAGTACTGCTATTCCCCAGGAGCTAGATTAATGCAATGGTGAGAGTCTGAGGTCAGTCATCAGGACCCTGAACCTAATTGCCAAGGGTATTAATATGTCAAATGTGGAATTTAGTATACATGTATCTTACTTCCTCAGGAAGACATTTCTCATACAATTCTCAATACTCCCTTATTAGGAAAGTAAAAATAAATTTGCAATATAATTCCCATCTTAAAATGTATGTATCCTCCCAATACTGATCATACATACTATTTTACACAATTATAGCTGTCAATGATTTGTACTTCAGCGATAAATATGTTAAATGTTCACGTAAACAAAACAAACTACTGTAAGAGAAGGGTTACTGTGATATATGCAGTGGTCCAACATAACAGAATTTCTTTTAAGGAGCGCACTGTATAAATAAAACTTTTACAACTTTCTACTATATTTTTTGTAGAACGTTTCGCCATTTTCAAGATATTAGTTTGAGAACACTCTTGTTTACATTCAGAAGGAGTAACCCCACCTAGAGCTAGCTCTTATTTCAGCTGAGACGTGGCTACAACTGTATCTAGTTTATGACCAGCTGCACAAATCTCACTAACAGATTGCAATGTATTAAAGGGATTGTCTGGGATAAAATAAAAAATTAACCCTAAACTAAACCCCCTCCCCTGCCTAACTTCTAATTTACTCACTATAAAAGAAATCTATAATTCTATAATTATCGATATCG
Organism: Leptodactylus fallax; assembly: GCA_947044405.1. Lineage (NCBI taxonomy): Eukaryota > Metazoa > Chordata > Amphibia > Anura > Leptodactylidae > Leptodactylus > Leptodactylus fallax. The sequence goes on from CAMRHE010000036.1 coordinate 7,670,917, forward strand.
CCAGGGCACACTTTCTGATATTCCGGTGAAGTTCCATTTCCCTGTTTGCGGAAACAGAACGTCACCAATACTCCCTCCCCCTCTTCGTCATAGTTACCTGCCTTCATTCTTCTCTGCTGGCGCTTGTGCATTACTGGTAGACGAAGAGAAGAAACCTGGTTCCCACACATGCGCAATAAAGCTCTGTTGGCTGTATTGCACAGCCCTGAAGAACCCCTTTAAGTCTAGGGTTACTACTGTATCCACTTCTCAGTTGAGGGCAGGGCTAGGTATAAATCAGTTTGTTATCCTTGATAGTAAACACAAATGTTCTAATTCATCCAAAATAATATCTGGGAAATCTTGGAGAGGATTTAAAAATAGTTGGCGCTAATATAATGTCTTTATTTTGCAAAGGATGGCTGGTGTTTAGGACAAGAATCTATGCCCTTGTGTACAACTTTTAAATATGTTTTCAGGGAAAAAGAAAAAAAAAAAATATAAGAAATTTGCAAATGTGGTGTGTCTAAGGGGTCTAATACAAGGCAATCATTTTAAAACTTCTACTTGCATCTAACAAGTAATGGGGGCAATAAGTAATGACGTTAGTCAGTGACTAAAAAATTTTAAGTTCAATAACATCGTGCTTCTCACTATTTTGTTCTCTGCTGTAACCAACTTGGGTTTTACTGAGTACAAGAATCACTTGACACAGTTCTGATTAGCAAAAAGTGGCAAGTTTAGTGTTAGAAAATACTCCAAATTTATAGATGCTGAATATGCACCAAAAGTCCTTCGGTGCCAATTTTGAAACATATGATGTAATTTATACAATTTTTACTGACTTGTAATACAATGAAACACTGTCATTTTAAGCAATAAGATCTCAGAAAAGTGTTACACATAATGTCCACTAGATGTCACTAGAACACCATGGAAACATAGGCAATGACTCATTTGTGCACATGCTGTACCAATCCGAATTTACTGCTTTCTTCTCTCTTCCTTTTAAATTAGACTTTTGCTGTATTGCATTATTTACATGTCTGCACCAAAGAACAAGTTGGGCAGGACAACGACAATGACAGTACTTGGGACAGGTTGAGTTACCTGTACTCTGGGTGTCGACTCACGGGTGGCTCTCCTCTTGCCCACCTATATCCTGGATCGTCCTGTCGTAAAGTAGTAAAATAGATAAAACAGCATAAATGGTTGCACTAATCGATACTCGCAGCCATTATCAAATATCTACACTCAATTACAATAAAAATACATACCCCTCTATATGGCACACTTCGTCTTTCATATGGATGGGCATCTTCATACTCTCTGTATTCTGGATCACTGTAATCGTCATAACGGTGATAGACCTCATCATCTGGCCTTCTGACTACATTTACGACTCTGTGATAATCTCCCTTCATGTAGGTAAGAAAGGGTATATAAATTATTGCGACTTCGCCCAGGTTCACATCTGCGTTCGGCTTTCCGTTCGGGGGAGTCCACATGGGTACCCCCCGAACGGAAACCTATATGCATAAAAAGCGGTTTTCACCTGGGAAACCCGTGGACCCCATAGACTATAATGGGGTCCGTGTGGTTTCTGCACGAAACATGCGGAGACAAAAGTGCTGCTTGCAGCACTTTCCTCTCAGCTTGCTTCGTGCGGAACCACACGGACCCCATTATAGTCTATGGGGTCCGCGGGTTTCCTTATGTAACTGCTTTTCTATGCGTATACTGTACGTTTCTGTTCGGGGGGTCCCCAAGCGGTTTTCCCAAATGCACATGTGAACCGGCCCTAATACAGTTATATTTGCATGATAAATACAAAGTGAAATAAGTTTGTCTGACCAGAGTAAATGGCTATTCCCTTACAGTTTTCCCCAGAATGTATGTGCTCCCTCAGGAATCGGGAGTCAAGTTGCTGTGTTCTCAAGTTAAATAATTGTGATGTAGGAAACAAGCTTACCCAAGCACCTCTTTACATGGTACTGGGGCAGGTTGAATAACTCACACCATACACCCATACACCTCATCCTAAGGCAATCATACATATAATGCTTAGTACTGGATTACATGTGATATTTCATAAAGTTAACAAATGCAAATGTATTTTTTTTAAACTTATGATTTTCTATTTTATTGCTTTTGTTAAAAATTAAAAAACAAGTTCAGTAAACTGATGTAGGGAGAAGGATTCAGATCTATTTGATGCAGGCTTCCTCATCCTACCATCCAGCTACTGACCACAGTGACAAAACTGCCGAACATAGCTAGGGGCAGGAGGAAAAAGCCTGCATGAAATATAGAGGACTTGGGATACTGGGTTACTGAACCATGTATGCTACATTTATGTAAAAGGTTGATGCTGAATAAAGCAATATTTACTATTCAGTATGATACACGTGCCTTCCACTCCACACCTGCTGTCATTCCTTCTGTTTACTCCCAGTAGGTAAAAATCAGTCCATGGTCATGTGATTAACACCTATGTGTATAACTCCTTACCAGGCAGATGTCTAATTACTGTGCTGTGACTATAATGCACTGTGCACCTCGGTGTTAATCACAAGACCATAGACTGATTTTTATCCACTGGTAGTAAGCAGAATGAATGAAAGCAAGCAGAGATATAGAAAACAGTGAGGAATTGATACAGAAAGTATATTGGAAAATTGTATAACTTTTTATTATACAAACAATAACATTTGTCTCTCAAGGATTGGTCTGAAAGTGACCAACCCCTTTAACTTATAAAACTTAGCAAATATATACATGGTTATGTTCATTATGTTAATTGATTATAGTTTCTGACTGTTAACCAGTTTCTAACCAGTTAGAACTTTAGAGAACAGGTTAACAGAATCTTTACTAAATTAATGTCATAGATATCTGCATATACAGACAATAACATTGGTCTCTCAAATTTGGTCTGAAAGTGGCCAACTCCTATAGGGAAACCGCTGGTGGTTCCGTAGGTATAATTGACATGCTGCGATTTCCAAAAGCGCGATGTGTGGAAGGGATTCGCCAGAATCCCATCCACTTTGCAGGGACTGTAAAATGCCATTTTTATTTCTGCTGTGTTTACACCGCGGACAAACCGCGATGTTTATGCCACGTGAGGCTCCGGCCTTAAAGATTTTCTCTAATCTTAGGATTGCCAATGGATACACCATAAATGCAGGAACTTTCTATGGTTTGCGACGTGTCAGAAACTCAGTTATGATTTTCGTATTGTGGCCAGAATATCTTCTCATACATGTAATGTCCCTGTCTGATCACCTGTCCACAATAAGGGGATCATGGCTGGGTTTCTGACAAGTGCCAGATCAAGGAAGACAGTGCCTGCATTCATGGTCGTATCCATTGGCAATCCTATCAAGAAAACACACTGTCATCACCAAGATGGTTAGAAAAAAAAATCTTTAAAATGCTTGCAAAAATGTTTAACTTTTAAATGTCTACAAATTTAAGTATGGTTAAGTTTGTGAGAAAACCGCTTTAATGTCACTGAAAACATCAGCCTGAGCTTTTCAATAACATTAAATGGTTAGTTTCTGATAGCCTGTTCTCAGCCACTGGTATACTACTGCTTCAATAAGCATTAACAGGATCCCATCCAGGAAGTAAAAATAAACCAAAGGGCAATAATAAACCAAAGACAATTAAAAACATTGATTTTAAGATTCTGTTAAAAAAAATAATTCTCATGATCCACAAAGGGTGAAATAACTATTCAGCCTCAATGTCAAATGTTGGGAATGGGTTAAACAAAGTATCTCAAAAACAGTACTTACATCAGGAGGACCATCACGAGGTGGGAGCCTATGTCTTGGTAACCGTTCATATTCATATCTGCCATCGCTCCACATTTCCTCTTTCCTGAAATCCACTTAATTATAAAAAAAAAAACAAAAAAAAAAAAAACAGTGTGTTAAATGGCCAATTACATAGTTAAAAAGATCTTCAAAAACATGCATTACATGCATGCACTTTATGTAAAAATGTTGCTGATTCTTGCCTGAAAAACCTAAAGTTCCCATCACTAGGTGTCTCCCTTCTAGCTAATTTGCTGTTCACTCTCTGTTACTAGGGAAGATCTGTCTATAGATATAATCAAAAAAGCAAAACAGGTTCATAGAGAGAGCAGGAGGGAGGGGCTGGGCTTTATTCACACAGTGAATGGAGAGGGGAGGATTCAATACAGCTTTCCCAGGTTCTACACTGTACAGAAGATTCTCACAGGTCAAAGTGAGCATATTTATTTCTGAACAGCTGCTTGTGTTATTACTGATGATAAATATGCTTACAGAGAGTAAGCAGATTTCATTATTGTGCTCAGATTTCTCTTTTCCTATGTTAGGGATCTTTTCAGCTACATCATAACCTGGATTTGCAGTCCAGTGATACTGGATCTCCTATACTAGGGTCACTTGGGCTTTTCTCAGCTATTTATTAGATATTTTACAGTTACGGCTTACAGAATTACATGTAAAGAAACCAGTTACTACCAGTAGTAGTTATAATGGATAGGGGAGGGGGAAGACTTCTCCGGATTGTACACACCCCTGTCTTAGCCAGAAATACAAAATGTGCTGCACCATATTAGCAGCAAAAAAACACGTATGAAGGCTTATACAGCCAAAAACAGACTGCCCAGCAAGACCCTACACATATTTCAACTTCTGATGAAACTCACGTACTCTTTAACTCCTTCTCGCTCTGCACTATTACGTTGCATTGAGTGTGTAGTTTATGTAATAGTACAGCACTGTAATGCCGCGGGCACAGGAACTGTGCCTGCGGCATTGCCTCCAGCAGTCAGCTGTGTTACACAGCTGAGGTCCAGGACTAGCCACCAGAGTTGGAATAGCGATCACAGCATCCGGGGTCCGGAGGCAAGGTCGGATGCCACCCATCAGATTCCGCGCAATAAGATAGCGGGTTCCGAAGGGTTTCCATGGTAGTCAGGAGGCCGAGCAACAGCCTCTTGACTTCCTATGCACATTACACATAGCGAAGCTATGTGCGATGTGCTACAATACTATGTATTGCAGTACATTGCACTGGGGATCAGAGATTCCAGGTTCAAGTCCCCTTGTGGGACAGGGAAACATTTAAAAAAAAAAAAAAAAGTTATAAATAAAGAGTAAAAAATAAACTAATAATTTTAAATTAAAAAAACCTACATTTAAAAAACACAATGTAAAAAAAAAAAATAAACAAACATGTTAGGTATACCCATGTGCGTATAAGTCCCCCCCTATCCAAAAATAGCATTATTTATCCCTTACATGCATGTGTCTGCTGTAGCCAATAACAGGAATCACTGATCTTGTGCCATACATGCTAGAATCACCAGTGAGATCAGTGACTGGCCAGAGTGATCACATACGATGCATGGCACATCATCTCTACAGAAGACCAGCAGGGCTGGTGGGGATATTAAACAAACAAGTACCATATTTAACAACTTTTTAAATTCCGAATCCCAACCAGTGCTTATCACGTGTAGACGCATATAACCACCAATAGCTGCAGAAGGAGATGTATCAGATAATACAAACTCTCCCCTCTACAATCTATTCCGAATGCGGCAGCCAGGTCTATCAGTCTAGACGCTACAGCGATGCTTCTGGTCTGTGCCAGTCACTATATTGACTGCCTATTCAATACAGAATACAATAAAAATTTATCACCCTCATCCACAAGGCTCTCAATAATGCTGCACCTCCCTACATTTCCTCCCTCATCTCTGTCTATCGCCCAACCGGTGCTCTCCATTCACTCAGTGACCTAAGACTAACATCCTCTATTATCAGAACCTTCCACGCTCATACACAAGACTTCTCCCGAGTTGCATCTCTTCTCTGGAATGCCCAACCCCGAACAATCAGATTAACACTCAATTTCTACAGCTTCAAGCGCAAACTAAAGACATCTTTTCAAACAAGCCTATCACAATTCCTAATGTAAACCCTTGTGCAGTTAGAATCTCTAAAATGAACCCTCTTCTGTTCACGCTCCCGCGTTACCCCATGGGATATGATGCCGTTTCAGACTAACTTTATATGTCCAAGAACCATCTGCACGTTAAAGGACACTCACTGGTGACGGCTCACACAGCTTTATGTGCAATGAAAGTAACCTCTATCACAAAAATGTCTGGACCACTCTATAAGCAATGCTAGCTCCGATGCCGCCCCTGATACCTCTTGTGTCACCCCCTCTACCTCATAGATTGTAAGCTCTTGCGAGCAGGGCCCTCAGTCCCATTGTGTGAATTGACTATTTCTTTGTAATGTATCTTTTTTTGTCTGTACTTGAACCCTACAATTTGTAAAGTGCTGCGGATATGTTGGCGCTATATAAATAAAATGTATTATTATTATTAAGGTAGGATTAGAGCTTAAAGGGGTATTCCCATGAACATAACCATTTTTATATTTGTAGATAATTAAAAGTTAAACGTTTTTGCAAATATAAGTAATTTAACATTTTGCAGAGTTTTACAGATTTTCTCTTAATATCTTGTGGCCCCAAATTGTTGTCTTGATCAGTTGCCAATGGATACAACTATCAATGCAGGATCTTTCTAAGGTCAGAAAATCAGCTATGATTTCCTTTTTGTGGCAGGGATATCTTCTGATACATGTAGTGTCCCTGCCTGATATCCCAGCTACAATAAGAAAATCATAGCTGGGTTCCTGACAAGTCCCAGACCATAGAAAGTTTCTGCATTTGTGGTCGTATCCATTGGCAAACGATAAAGACAACAGACTGTCACCACTAAGATGGTTAGAGAAAATCTTTAAAACGCTGCAGAATTTTTATATACTTATATTAAACATGTTTAACTTTTAATTATCTACAAATATAGATATAATTATGTTCATGGGAATACCCCTTTAAATGTCAGGGTTCACAATTAGCTCTGCAAGAAAAATTCAGCTTTACAGGAAATAGAATTATATGTTCTTAAACTTACTGTTATTCCTATGATCTTATTCACTACTCATTCAATTTCTGTTGAAGAAAAAAATAAAGAAACAAGTGTTAAAATAAAACATGAATTACCTATGCAGTAACATAAGAAAATATTCCATTAAAGAGTGTGCTCAGTTAGATGCTGACAATCTGGATCTTAAGATTTCTATAATATGGTCATATCCCACCAACAATGCAATATCTTTCATGTGGTCAGCAAATCTGGATCATCAAGAGATAAGCACTGCCTGATGTATCTGGAATTGTCTTCTCCCTCTACTCAAGGAAGTAAATATTCATAGAAGAGTGTGGAAAGCTGACGGACTTGAAGAGGTTGTCCAGGCAAATTGATAATTTTATACTCATACTCACCTGTCCCCGGTGCTCCGGTGTCCTCCCAGCGTGGTCCGGTCCTGCTGCTCCGGCGTATTCTCAAAGTGAAGCTGCTCGGCACCTGTGATTTCATGGATCCCTTCCGCTGAAGCTCCTGATTGGCCTCAGTGGTCACGTGTGGCTGAGACTTCTGCCACACATCAATGGTATTCCAAGAAGTCTGGACCGTGCTGGGAGACACCGGAGCATCAGGGAAAGATGAGTATAATTTTTCACTGCCCCCAGCCTATTTAAAGATTAAATTTAATTTCCAGTTTTGCCTAGACAAACCCTTTAAGCAACATTCACATCTGCGCTGTCTTATCGTTCTTCTGGTCCATCGCAGTACCAGAAGAACAGAAAAACTGATAGCAAAGGATCAAGGAAATGACAGACATGAATGGATCCTGAGGGACCATTGACTATAATGGGGTCTGACAAGTGTCAGTTTTTTTAAATGAAATCACCGAACGAAAAAGTCTGGCTTGCTGGACTTTATCATCTGGTGATTTCTGATAGAAACTGCGATGGAGACTCTGATGGAGATATGAACATAGCCTTATCTGGATATCCAGCTGTACAGGAACTTAGGTAAGTTGCTGTGGCAAATCTATATTGTAATACAGGCTGTGACCAAGACCAGTTAAAGGCTTAGTTACCAAAAACATTCCCAAATGTTGAAAAAAAAATATTGTAACCACTGATGTAAATTGGTCATGTATACATCACAAATATGGTTATTATAGAGGAAACTTGTTTCATGGATTCAGCTTTTGCATCACTCTTGGTGGATATGAAGGACTCATATTGTAACAGATCCCGTGATATGTCTAGTCAGGTCTCCTTTTTTTTTACTGGGCAGAATAGTGCATCAGACTACACTATTCTGTCTGTCAGGTGCTACAATAATGGGAAAAAAAGAACTTAGATGCCAATGTGGACAGAGCCTAAACACTATGGGGAAGAATATATTAAACTAGGGTAAAAAACAAAACAAGACAAAAGCATTGTGTTTAGCACACATTGTTTCTGCACCAAAAGCTGTACCATTCTCTATTCTTACATTACTCATGGCACGTTGTTTAAAAAAAAAAAAAAGAGATAGGAGAGGAGTGTTTGAGACTGGACAGATATACTGCAGACCAAGAAAGTCTGGAGCTGGAGTAGATTTCATATGTGAAATCTACATGCAAACATACAGAGATGTGACAAAATTACATATGCCTCCTAACTTTGGCGCATCTGGCACCAGCATATCCAATGATGAAGATTGGCGTACAACAAGCCAGACTGAAGATATCGGCCCCATTGTTAGTACCATCTAATTTGTAGTTACAACGTGTTCCTGTGCATACCATAGATCAAAAAATGCAAACCAGCCTTTATACAATAGGACATATTTTACAATACAGACATACAGTGTAATATTTTAAAGGGAATCTGCCACAATATTTTATCCCTCCAAACTGCAGAAATGGCTGAATAGGTGAAAAGACACTTGAGTGTTTTTACGCACACTCACCACTTTTCTGAAAGTGGGTGAGGCCCTTGGCCACACTACTTTACTTTTGTGGTGCAAACTATGAGCTTGCGTACATTACCGTCAAGGCGCTCAGCCTGGCCAAGGAAGAATCTGATTCATAACCAGGAGCAGGCCACGTCATGCATCAGGTGAGTCCTCCGCCATTGCAGGGATCATCAAGACCAACATATAGTAAGGCAGTCTTAATGAATCCCCACAATATCATTTGTATATCATTTGCATCTCAGATCTCACAGGCATTACCCTAGTAACAGTATGTGTACTGAAATACTTGAGAGTCCTCTCCATAAGAGCTGGGAAATCCAGTGTATGAATTCTTGCAACATACTCATAAAGGCCCAATACCACTGTAAACATCAAACATGGTATTTCTTCTTTGTGTGAGTAAAATTGAGTCCAGCTTTCCTCGCAAACCATGAAGAATTGCTTTATTTGAGAGATTTTCCACTATCTCCAGTGACTGGCTGCACAAGTCACATGTACCAAGATGTCATCACTGCACCAAGAAGTAGAAACTGGTGGGAGACTTTTCATCATCAGAAGAGTAGCAGGTGAGAGATGAGGAAAGTATACTTTCCTTCATGCTTTATTTTTATACATTATTTTGAGTTATTTTAAAAAAATAAATACATTTTTTCACTGGACAACTCCTTTTAAATTTGGCCAAACCCAGCAATTTTGATAGGGCCTCCTGTCTCTCTGTGGATGGAGATGTTGGGCAAAAGTTGAATTAGACAGTTGCAACTGCCATTTTTTTGTTCTCCCTGGACATATGTTATTTCCATATATGTCTGGCAGCAGTTTACTCCTCTCCCCATTGAAAACACATGTATGCTCAGATAAAACTTGCATGTGCATGAGGAAATTGGTAGGGACAACTGTCAAATGAACAAACGTTGGGATAACAGCTATAAGGCTGAGGCCCCACATTGCGGAAACACAGCTTTTTTTTGTTGCAGATTTAGCTGCATATTTTGGAGCCAAAGCCAGGAGTGGATTGAGCAGAAGATATAAGAGTTTCCTATATATTTTCCATTCCTTTTGTAGCTATTCTTGGCTTTGGCTCAAAAAAAAAAAAAAACACAGCAAAATCTGCAACAAAAAAAGCTGTGAGGCCTCAGCCTTAAAGTTTTCCAGACTAAAAGTGTTAACCATCAAAAGCAGATGGTGGGGGGCAGAAACCCAACACTCCCAGCGATCAGCTGTCCTCAGCCAATGAAGCAGACAACACTATACAGAGGTATAGTGGTCAGACCAGGTTACTGCAGATCAGCTCCTTTTCATGTGAATGGCGGATAAAGCTAGGTTCATGTCTCTGTGCAGATACTCAGTGTCTGCCTAAAACTGCCAGACAAAAGTCCTGCCAGCCTGACATTTTCATCTGGCGATTTCAGTTAAAAAGAACAAACATCTGACACATGGGGTCCCTCAGGCAATGTCGGTGTCTGCTATTTTAGCAGTCCGTTGCTATGTTGGTGCAGACACTACACAGAGCGGTCAGCTTTGTGCTCCATTCTCTGAGAACAGCTGATCAGTAGGCGTGCTGGCTGTCTGACATCCGCCAGTGTGATACTGATGACCTATCCTTTGGATAGACTGTCAACATTTTTAGCCCTTTAAAGGTATATGGCCACTTAAAGGGGTATTCCCACGAACATAACCATTTTTAAATTTGTAGATAATTACAGTTAAACATTTTTGCAAATATAAGTAATTAAACATTTTGCAGAGTTTTAAAGATTTTCTCTAAATATCTTGTGGTCACCGTCTTGTTTTCTTGATCGGTTGCCAATGGATACAACTATCAATGCAGGATCTTTCTAAGGTCAGAAAATCAGCCATGATTTCCTTATTGAGGCTGGGATATCTTCTGATACATGTAGTGCCCCTGCCTGATAACCCAGCTACAGTAAGAAAATCATGGCTGGGTTTTTGTGAAGTCCTGGACCATACAAAATTTCTGCATTTGTGGTCGTATCCATTGGCAACTGATCAAGACAGCAGGCTGTTATCACTAAGATTGTTAAAGATTTTCTCTAAAACTCTGCAGAATTTTTAACTACTTATATTTGCAAAAATGTTTAACTTTTAATTATCTACAAATATAGATATGGTTATAGTCATGGGAATACCCCTTTAAGACATGTATAGCATCCATGTGTGCAGTCACCTCTGCGTTCAGCCTGTACCTGGACGTTCGTCATCTATCATGCCCAGTTTCTGGGCAACTGTTATTACAACGGGCCTGAGTGAATGAAGAGATAAAAGAGTTGTCTCTCTCCACTCATCATGCCTCTACTGGTGGTATATAAACCAGTGTTTATGGACACCTGCAAAGGATAGATGAGTGCCTTATCATCATGAAGTCAGGCCCTCATGTACTATGGTAATGAACATGACTGCTGGGACTTGGCACAGCTCCTGGTTTACTCTACCAGGCTTCCTCACATACTAGACCCAGCTATGGGATTGTGGTAATGGGGTTTGTTATCTCACAGACGCCTCTATCCACAACCAGCAGTATACATAACACAAAGACGAGAATCCTATGCCTGGACAGGTGGAGAGGCACGGGGGGGCACACACCGGGCCACACGGTATTACAGGGCAAATGATGTTTCCCTCACAATACAAGCAGGTGCACCCACCTCTTCACAGTGTATGTTTCCTCCGCTCTTATCTCAACTTCCTGCGCGCTCCACTTCTGGTCACGTGACTGGGTAACGTTGCCGAGGTACAGGGTGCGGTTTGGGACATAATTGTATGATGCACATTCGTCCTATGACGATACTAGCTGTCCAGCCTATAGTCTGCAGTGTAAAGGCTATATAGTTCCATTGCTCAGGCAGACATACAGCATTGTAACGTCCCTCTTTTACCTTCTATCGTGATAAATACACGGAGAATAGTTTAAACGGACTGTATACAAGTCACTGACCGAGTCTCCTCACACTATAGTAGGCGGGGGCTGCACCTCCTAGATTGTAGCACTGCACAGCTGCAGGCCAAAGCAATACATTAGGGAGAAATCACTTTTCATCTATGCCAGTGATGGTTAACCTTTTAAGCTCAGTGTGTCAAAATTCGTAAAAAAAAAAAAAAACTTAGCTTAAAGGGAGTCTATCATTTGTAAAACCACTTTTAAGCTAATGGCACGTTGGAATGGCCTTTAAAAAGGCCATTCTTCTACCTTTCCTTGTTTCCTTCTCCCGGCGCTTTTCCAAGATAATTCGTTTCTTCATGTATGTAAATGAGCACCCGGGGCGTTCCTCCTCTTCTGCAAGCACTCACCAAGTCATTGCTTATCACCGCCCCTTCGACCGTTGCGGTGACTCCCCTCTCGGTCTTCTTTCTTCTCAGTTCTCGCCGGCAGCGCTGTACGGCAGCAAATTCTCGCGCATGCGTAATCAGCTCTGCCACTTCGAGTTCGGGCAGAGCCGACTGCACATGACGGGCCTCCATTTTCCGGTGGTCTGTCACAAGAGCGTACTGTGGCAGAGCCGATTGTACATGCGCGATCAGCACTGTGTACGAGGACTTAGAAGAAAGAAGATACAGAGAAGACCAAGAGGGGAGTCACCGCAACGGACGAAGGGGTGATGATAAGCAATGACGAGGTGGGTGCTCACAGAAGAGGAGTGTGATGATCGGGAACTCCTGTATATGTATTTCTGTACAAATATGTATCTAGCCGAACCATCCCCTCCCCCTTGTGGACCATTTGTTCAAACTCCCCCTCAGCTCAGTTATAGGGTACTGGATCACTGTTGCTAGTTAATCACCATCCCTCTGTTGTATTGCCCTGAGTAATTAACACACCTTTGCAAACCTTCAACCTTTCCCCAGGAGGTTTCCTGTTGAACCACATTACAGCCAGCCAGCCTGGCACCGCTTATAGATCAGAGAGATCATAGTTTTAAGACCCCACAGTTACCCCGATAAATTCTGTAGGTACCCCAGAGAAAGACGCACGCGGACAGTCCAATCATGGCACCGTTGTGAGCCCGAGACAGGTCCAGACATTCAACTTCCTACCCAAAGGGAATTGGGGTGCCATCCTTGGTATCTATATGAAGGGGATCTCACCCCGAGTCCCCCCCCACCACTTGCCGTACAATCCGGTCACCTGATAAGGAATCAGGACCATTTTCTAGTCCAGAGGCTCCAAGCCGGTAGGTGTAACTTCCCTCTCGACATCACTCTGGGCGGGGGCAGGGAAAACACAAAAGCCTGCCATGTGAGGGCCACATGGTCTTTTGTTTTTTGTTCTGCTGAAAGCCAACCGGATAGCACTGCCCAGATCTAGGGGGTGTTACCACTGGAATAGCATGCCTGGACGCATGCTTTTGGACTGCTTGAAGTACATGCCCTGAGCTCACCATCAGGAGCCCAGAGAACCAATCACAGGCTTGTGTTGGTAATATTTCCTTTTTCTTCTGTTTATTCCCATTTTTATTTTGTGCACCGTGTCATGTTGCTTTCAACTTGTATTTGCTCGCTACATGTATTCTCGGTATGTGTTAAGTGTCTAGTACTGACCTGTTTAGGGGTTACTAAATATATAAAATTTAGAAAGTTCATGTTGTATTATCCTACCAGCTCAGAACAGTCACTGGAGGTGGGTGTGAGGTAATTGAAGCAATCTCAGGTGTGCTGAATGCGGGTTCGGCAGGATGAGATCCTTCACAAGGAGGAACGCCCCAGGTGCACTATGGTGCTTATTTACATACATGAAGAAATGAATTATCTTGGAATCGGCTGGGAGAAGAAAACAAGGAAAGGTAGGAGAAGAATGGCCTTTTTAAAGGCCATTCCAACGTGCCATTTGCGTAAAAGTGGTTTTGCGAATGATAGATTCCCTTTAACTCGGGTGGCATTTCACATCCAGAAATATCCATAATTTTTTGATATTTGTAGCTCTAGTAAAAAAAGAGTTATATTTTTGATATATGTATTTATATTATATGTATTTCTGGTCCATCACACAGTATATGACCCCCTTTTTCTGGCCCATCACAAAGTATACTACCCCCTTTTCCTGGCCCATCACAGTATATGACCCCCTTTTTCTGGCCAATCACACAGCATATAACCCCCCCTTATTTTAGCCCCCACATGGTTACCCCCATTTTTTGCCCCCACAGTATATGAACCCCTTTTTTTTACCCCCCCCCCCACACAGCATATGATCCCCCCCACACAGTATAAAACCCCATGTTATCTCCCCCACCCCCACAGAGTAGTGGCCGATAATTTTTACTCCCCTGTCCATGCTCCAGACCTGGACTCCCTCAGCTGTCACCTCCAGGGTGCACTGTTGCCGACGCTGAAAAAGGCCGGGACGTTGTACGTAGCGTCCCGGCCTTCTTCAGCGTCATGACGGCACTGTAGCGCCGCCTAGAGGAGGAAGCAGAGGGCGTCCAGGACAGGAGCGTGGACAGGTGAGTAAAAGTATTTACAGCTGCAAATTGTAATAACACAATATGTAGCTGCCGATGCGTGTCACCCAAAATGTCTTGGCGTGTCACATGTGACATGCGTGTCATAGGTTCACCATCACTGATCTATGCCATAAAACTAACATAGGTGTGGCACAAGTTTGGTGCAAGTCCCATACTTGTGATAAAGATTTGCCATTTTGTCAAAGAGAGTGGAGAGGGGTTGGGGATGACTGTATGTATTTACTATACCTCACATCAGAAAACTGGCATAAGAGAAACCAGAAATCTATACCATTTCATGACTGGCATAGTGATTTCTGCCACAGAGGACCTCCGATGGTGTGGCAGAATTATTAAGAGTTTCTGACAGTGGGCAGAGATTGATGCCAAAACTAACGGCACCGATATATCTCCAGCCTGGGGCACATAATGGGAAAGCCAACAGTCCGCTCAATTCATTGCACTGTCGGCTTTCTAGCAGCATATAAAACCGCATGTGCATGAGGACATGAAAGGTCCTCTTTAAGGATTGGTGAATAACACTGTTATAACTATAGGGGTCGCAGTGGTCACATGTGCAACTGGGCCCAGGAGCCAAGGATGCCCATGGTTCACCTTCGACACACTAGGGCTGGGTAAACTATTTTGATCTCCTTTCTGATTTCCTTTTGATGGCTGGAAGTCTGTGGATTGTAAATTTGTAGCCCCTGTCCTCTGGTGAGATGAAGTGAGAAGATTTATGATACACAATCTTTCACTGTAAAGATATGGCCCCACGTAGCGAGCCTCAGCCAAAAAGCGCTATGGAAAAGATCACGTTTTTTCACAGAAAGTCCACAAAAGTTTTTCTCTGCGGACTTTCTGCTTCTATTATACCTATACGGAAAACGCCAGCATTTCCGTATGTATAATTGACATGCTGCGATTTGAATTTCCGCTGCAGATTTTTTTTTATGCAATGTGTGAATGGGATTAGCTAGAAATCCATCCAATTTGCAGGTACTGTAAAACGTGGTATTTTGGCCGTGACGGAAACACTGTGGCAAAAACGCAGCGTTTTCGCAATGTTGGGCCCCATCCCTAAAAAGGAAGAAATTAACTATTTAATTGCAAACAAAAAAAATAGATGTTGAACAGCAGCATATAGTCAAGAAGAGGTTCTGTGGTGGAGGCTGTGGCACAAAAGAGAGGCATGAACCAACGGGATGGTAATGATAAATAGCTTGTGTGTACAGACATCTTGAGTGTCTGGGCCCAGATAGATTGTGTGTCTGGCCCAGATAGAAAAGGAATGTAAATGTTGTTAAAATGTATGGATGAAACATGGCTCATGGTTACGAGGATAAGTTGCTCAGGAGGGTCCAATCTGAGCTTTTGCACAAGAGCCCATGAGCCTTTAGCACACTCCTGATCAATAATATGTAAGTTCCAGAAAAACAATTTAAAGTGTAACTAAACTTTTTTTTTGTCATAAATCCATAGTTTAGCTGAAGATAACAGACTTTGTCATATTCTTCATATAAGAAAAGTGCCCGTTTGATCTCTTATTTGTCTCCTTCTGTCACCGATCAGATCTGTACAATAGAACTCTATGGAGAAGGGAGGGGGAGAAAAAGGAGCGCTCCTCAAACAGAGAGATACCAGCAATATCTATAAAGACAGTTCTTTTTCACAACACAATTGGGTTATCAGGAATTAGTATCCAGCCTTCTTATGACAGAAATGACTCATTAATGCTGTATTCAGTGATGGGGGGATAAATCCCAAAAAAACACGAGGGAACCAGCGCTGGCACAGTGAAGTGACTTTATTTGAACATAACACACTATGCATTTCGAGCGGAACAGAGCCCTTTTTCAAGTGTTTAAAATTGATATCTAGCACATGTACAAACCATGCAGGTATTTAAAGGCAGAAAACAAACAAAAAAATGGGAAGTAACCCCGCCCCTAAGGTCACGGTGGGGACAAAGGTCAAATGAACAAAATCGCATTAAATAATAACATTATAAATTACATAGCAAAACAGATTGTCTAAGGTTTATAAGATGAAGATACTCCATATAGCTGCTGAAAAATGCTTAAAATGGTGGCTTACCCCGTACGTAATCCAGTAGTGAATGTAGTGACACATGTACTGTAGCTGACACGCATCACGGATCCATGTGTAATGTTAATGTTGTGGCACGCACCACGTGCCGCTATGATGCAAAAGCCCGCATTCTCTGTCTTGGGTTATAATGTGAAAGCGGACGTCTGCGCTCTCCGCAGCTTCAGCTCCATGGTCTGAAGTCTGTAGCTAGCTGGAGAGTTTGTGCGTACATGGTAGGTACAGTGGGGGAAAAAAGTATTTAGTCAGCCACCAATTGTGCAAGTTCTCCCACTTAAAAAGATGAGAGAGGCCTGTAATTGACATCATAGGTAGACCTCAACTATGAGAGACAAAATGAGAAAACAAATCCAGAAAATCACATTGTCTGATTTTTAAAGAAGTTATTGGCAAATTATGGTAGAAAATAAGTATTTGGTCATCTACAAACAAGCAAGATTTCTGGCTCTCACAGACCTGTAACTTCTTCTTTAAGAGGCTCCTCTGTCCTCCCCTCATTACCTGTAGTAATGGCACCTGCTTGACATTGTTATCAGTATAAAAGAGACCTGTCCACAACCTCAAACAGTCACACTCCAAACTCCACTATGGTGAAGACCAAAGAGCTGTGGAAGGACACCAGAAACATAATTGTAGACCTGCACCAGGCTGGGAAGACTGAATCTGCAATAGGCAAGCAGCTTGGTGTGAAGAAATCACTGTGGGAGCAATAATTAGAAAATGGAAGACATACAAGACCACTGATAATCTCCCTCGATCAGGGGCTCCACACAAGATCTCACCCCGTGGGGTCAAAATGATCACAAGAACGGTGAGCAAAAATCCCAGAACCACACGGGGAACCTAGTGAATGATCTGCAGAAAACTGGGACTAACGTAACAAAGGCTACCATCAGTAACACACTACACCACCAGGGACTCAGATCCTGCAATGCCAGACGTGTCCCCCTGCTTAAGCCAGTACGTATCCGGGCCCGTCTGAAGTTTGCTAGAGAGCATTTGGATGTTCCAGAAGAATATTGGGAGAATGTCATATGGTCAGATGAATCCAAAGTATAAAACTGTTTGGTAGAAACACAACTCGTCATGTTTGGAGAAGAGTGAAAGCTGAGTTGCATCCAAAGAACACCATACCTACTGTGAATCATGGGGGTGGCAACATCATGCTTTGGGGCTGTTTCTCTGCAAAGGGACCAGGACGACAGATCCGTGTACATGAAAGAATGAATGGGGCCATGTATCGTGATTTTTTGAGTGCAAACCTCCTTCCATCAGCAAGGGCATTGAAGATGAAACGTGGCTGGGTCTTTCAGCATGACAATGATCCCAAGCACACCGCCAGAGCAACGAAGGAGTGGTTTCATAAAAAAGCATTTCAAGGTCCTGGAGTGGCCTAGCCAGGCTCCAGATCTCAACCCCATAGAAAACCTTTGGAGGGAGTTGAAAGTCCGTGTTGCCCAGCGACAGCCTCAAAACATCACTTCTCTAGAGGAGATCTGCATGGAGGAATGGGCCAACATACCAGCAACAGTGCGTGCCAACCTTGTGAAGACTTACAGAAATCGTTTGACCTCTGTCATTGCCAACAAAGGATATATAACAAAGTATTGAGATGAACTTTTGTTATTGACCAAATACTTATTTTCCACTATAATTTGCAAATAAAGTCTTTAAAAATCAGACAATGTGATTTTCTGGATTTGTTTTCTCATTTTGTCTCTCATAGTTGAGGTCTACCTACGATGACAATTACAGGCCTCTCTCATCTTTTTAAGTGGGAGAACTTGCACAATTGGTGGCTGACTAAATACTTTTTTTCCCTACTGTATATGGAAACCACTGGCATTTCCGCAACGGTTTTGGAAATCACAGCATGTCTGCTGCACGTATTTTTCCACAAGGTGTGGATGGGATTTGTCTCCAATTGCACCTGAATTCTGGTGCATTTTCTATAGTAAATCAGGCCCCTTTGTAACCCTGACCTAACCCTGACCCGAAATGCTGCATAAATTTAGCATAAGGGTAAGACTGAAACACTGTAGATTTTATGCAGAAGGAAAATCATCAGCTTTTCTGCTGGAAATCTGTAAAAAAAAAATGCACAAAATGGTGTTTTTTGTTTTTTTTTTCTTTTTACAGCTATCACTCAGGAAGATTTCAAGGTGAAATCTGCAATGGAAGCCGGCGGCATACATTGACATTATGCAGATTTTAAATTCAAACCACAGTGTGTGGATAAAATTTGGAAAAATCTCATCCATTTTGTAGGGACTTTAAAATGCTGCATTTTTTTTTTCTGTAAGAATTTCCAAAGTGTCAAAAAGAGCAGCAAAAAAAAAAAAAGCAGCATTTTCGCTCCGTGTGTCCCCAGCCTAAAACTCAGGATAAGAGTTAAAGGGGTTGTCCGGGATAAAATCATATTTCTAAACTAAGCTAAACACCCTCCCTCCGCCTAACTTCTAACTTACTCACTTTGCCAAAAATGTATATTTACCCATATTGCTGGGTCAGTCATGCAATGTAGATAGCAAGAGGAAGAGGAGCTGGCCCCGCAGAAGGATGTGATCTCCCATGCCCAGAAAATCCGGACAGGAAGACAGTTAAGTATGATAGGGTAGGGGGGTGGGCTGAGTTAGTTAGTTAGGAAGGGCTAGTAGAGGGAAACAGGGAGGGGGACAGAGTGAGAGAGGGAGGTAGTGTGAGTCAGCTGTGAGTGAAGAGCAATGCATCATGGTAGTTGTAGGAAAAAAGAACAGGAAGCTGCACCATGTAAACAAATGCAGAAGATGCCAGAGAAACCCAGAAATCACTCAAAACACTGCTAAAAGGTATTTGGGTTCACTTATTAACCCATTAGTAGCATTAACAGACCTTTTTTTAAAAAAAAAAAATTACCCAGAAAACCCCTTTAAACAAAACTTGTTTGTTGTGTTTTGCTTTGTTTCTGACTAAAATCACACAAGTTAGGTCCGGTGCCAAAAATGGAGGCAACTTGTATGGATCATCATGCACCATCAGGCAATGTGATAAACTGTTGCATTTTAAATCTAAAACGCTACACACACACAAACATTGGAAAACGGCACGGATGGTACATGGTTAATATCAGTGTGCTGTCTGTACCCTCCATGGACCAATTTATTTCATGTAGTGAGCCCAGGCTGCACAATGGACAAGAATAGTTGCTGTCCTTAGTGTTGCCATAGGCTCGCAGACCCATACAAAGACCCAAGAATACACAACACTCCGGCAAAGCACATGTTTCTGTGCATGGAGCTTTGGTATTAGTAAACTAACCCCAGAGTATTTGTATAACTACAGAGTATGTATAGTTTTTCATAAGCAAACAGCAGATATGTAGGTGGTGCTGAGGGGCTGCTCACTTCACCCTGAGAAAAGAGACACAGTCCTGGAGGACTGTAGCACAACCACAAGGGAAAAGAAGCATTACACATTGAAGTCAATGGCTGAGCTTTACTAATTGTTAGTGTAAATTTAGGCAGTCTGAAAATGCACCAGATTTATCACAGACACATTAGGTATCCCTGTGAACACATACACATTAGGTATCACTGTGTCCGAAAACGCCCATCTACAAAATTATAAAAATATTTTTCCCGAACGGTGAATGCTGTAGCGGGATGTGATGAACAGACCCTCAGTTACATATCTGCCTTTGAAATGTATCATTCCTGATTCATAGTAGTCGTACCTACTTGTAGGAATGTCGTGTTTAAGTTGTGTGGGGGATTGTCACTCTAGCCAGCTAGTTTTTATTACCTCTTGGTCAGCAGATGCCATGGGGGAGGAAGGGCGAGCAACCCCCCCCCCAGCTCAACCCCCAGACACACATCTTTCTCTAGCGAGTGAGGGTGTGGGGAGGAAGGGGGGCTGCCTGAGGAAAGTGTCGGTGGACACTCGGTTTATACTCCAAGGAGAGGCGAGGCTCCTTTGTCTTCGGAGTCTGGCTAGCATGTAGGAGAGACATGCTTTTGTAACTTGCTGAAGAAAGGACTCTGAGGCCTACCACATGGGCTCAGAGAACCTGACTACAAACTTGTGCCGGTATTTGTTCTATCTGTTATTTCCCTTTTTATATGATGTGCTGTATTTTACTTTTATCCGTATTTTGCTTGGTAATTGATATATATTCCTGTATATGTTAATGCTTAGTACCAACCCACTTGGATTAATAAATATATAAAATTTAAAAATCTTGGTTCGTATTATCCTATGACCCAGTCCTCTCACGGTGTATGAGTGGGAGGTAAAGAAAGTTGGTCGCAGGTGTGCCAAGCGGCTTGACAAGGTGAGATCCTTCACACGAGATAAAAATCAAAAGTGCTGAACCGCTGTTTTGTCGCTGTTTTGCCTCTGATAAAAATTTTAATAAAAAGTGGTCAAAGCAATAGACATTCCCCAAAATGGTATTACTAAAAAAGATGCCCTATGTATCCCCCGTACACAGTAATGTAAAAAGTTACGGCTGTCAAATTATGGTGACTTTTAGAAAAAAATTTTTTGCAAAGTTTTAGATTTTTGTTAAGGGGTTAAAATGGAAATAAAACTATATAAATTTGGTATCCCTGGAATTGTACTGGAACATAGAATACAGGTGACATGTCATTTTCGCTGCAGAGTGAACGCCGTAAAAATGAATCCATTAAGAAAGTAGCACAAATGCACTTTTTCTCCAATTCTGATTTTTTTCCAGATTCCCTGTACATTGTACAGTATAATAAATGGTACCATTATGAAGAATAATTTGTCCCCCAAACATTAAGCCTTCATAATGCCTCTGTGAATGGAAAAATAAAAAAGTTATGGGGTTTGCAAGGTAGGGAGTCAAAAACGAAAATCGAAAACTGTCACCGGTGGGAAGGGGTTAATATTGCTAAATTGTGGAGGCACATAAACTCATCCTGCTTTGCCCTTATACACAGTACAGCAAGCTTCTTCCTTAAAAAAGTGACGGGGATGCATACAAATTCTTACCTATGTGTATATTGTTACTATTCTACTATATGTAGGCCTCTAGCAATACAACAAAAGTGCAGATCAGCTGCCCACCATCTAATGATTGTGAGATGATCCTGCTCAACAGAAAGGTTGTAAAAACAGAGGTGTAACTTGAAGCTTGAAGCTCCTGGGCCCCAATGCAAATTATGTAATTGGGCTCCCACTTACTATATGTCATCTATAAAATAAATAAAAATAAACAATAATAAATCTATAATACTGGTGTCTTCTTATGTTTTAGAGGGGCCTTTGGGTCCACTGAGACTTCAGGGTCCAGTAGCAATTGCTACCTCTTCACCCCCTATATCAAAGCCCCTGTGTAGAAAACAGGAAATGACAGCCTATTGTATCTGTTCTAGTGGTCATCTTCCAAAAACAATTTTAACCCCTTCCCACTGGTGTCATTTTTCAATTTTCATTTTTGACTCCCTTTCCAAACCCCATAACTTTTTTATTATTTTGTTCACAGTGCCATATTAGGGCTTAATGTTGGAGGGACAAATTGTTCTTCATAATGGTACTTTTTATTGAAAAAAAAAGTTTATCCAGGACAATCTTTTTAATGTCTGTTGCTCTCATCCATTACAGGATTTGAGCAACAGACATTATAGGACAGATGCAGTCTGGTGTCCATCTCCCCAATGTAAAAAATGTGGTGGAAACTTTCTTCCATAATGTTTTTTAATTCTCTGACAGAAGAAAAAGTCCTGCATTTGAAAGGCCCCACATGAAAGGAATGTTGGTCTGCATGTTCGACCATTCCTTCATTTACTTCTATGGCACTTCTGGTACAGAAATCTCTGCCAGTCCCATAAAAGTGAATGGAGCTGAGGCCAATCGTAAGCACCATTTCTCCAATCATATGGGGCTGTTGAGGAACATGGGCCTCATGATCACTAGGGATCCCAATGGTTGAACCATCATCCCTGTGATTAGACAATTTCTTTATGTTATCTATGGTACTGTGAGTCACTTGCCTAGCCATAGAACTATTATTCTGTAATCATGATTTCAGTACAGGACAGTAGCCCTCTGGTAAGGGATTGAGTCACAGCATCATAGATGACTATGATCATGTGAGAACAGGTCCCTGGATAGTGTTCCGTCCAGGAAATACAGCCGACATATGGTCTGTATTTAACAGACTAAATATGCCAGTCTACTATGGGCCTGGGGACTTCCTTCCCACACATACTTGTTGCATTGTTTTGTGTTATTTGTAAAAAACAAAATATGATTATGTTTTTTTAGAAGCATTTTGGATGGTGTATTTTAGTTTCAAAAAGTGTTTCTTGAATTAAGTTACAGATATAGCATACAAGCAAGATAGCAGTGTGTAAGACATTCTAGGTAAAATAACACACAGCAGTGGTGGTAAAATCAGCATTTAGGATAGGTATAGAAAAACCAAACACATGCAAGAGCACAACGATTAATTTAAGACAGTAAATCCTGTAAAATAATATGGATAAAAAGGTAAACAACCAAAAACAAATACAGGGTAAGGAAAAAAAGAAGGGAATAGGCAGCACTATAGTGCAATGGTCAGAAGGTGGGAGAAAGGAGGGGGTGAAGGGAACCCCTGTCTGGTCCCAACAATAAGAAAATCAAAGTTGAAGACAATATGACAGACCTGGGATGTTAGACCTATTAACCCATGGAGACCATACTTTGTCAAAGTGTGTACGAGTATCTGAAATAGTAGCATTGATCTTTTCATAGAGCACGATCATGTCCACATGGCTAATACCGAAATTGAAAGGTTCGGTTTTTTCCAGCTTAGAGCAGTGATGATGCACCTATGACACGCGTGTCAAAGGTGATACGCCAAGACATTTTGGGTGATGCACATTGTCCGAACTAAGTGGCAGCAGCAGTGGCGCCCCTTCCATGAGGCAACCTGAGGCTGATCGACTCAGGAGGTGACTCACAGAATAAACTGAGGGGTGGCATTTTTTTTAATCGGCAGCTACTTATTGTGCTTTTGCAATAAGCAGCTGCCGATAATTTTTACTGACCTGTCCATGGTCCTGTCCTGGCCGCCCTCTGCTGCCTCCTCTAGCCAGTGCTCCACTTACGTCACGATACTGAGCTTTGTCTACAGTGCACCATGGAGGCGGCAGAGGAGGGCAGCCAGGCAGTTACTCTGTGTGGGGATGGGGGGATAAAGGGGGTCATATACTGTGGATGCGTTTTAAAAAAGGGGTCATATACTGTGTGGGGGTATAAAAGGGGGGTCATAAACTGTGTGGGGGCCATAAATAGATGGCTCATATACTGTGTGGGGGCAATAAAAAGGGGTCAGATACTATGTGGGGGCCTTAAAAAGATGTGACACAGCACCCAAGTTAAGCTAGTTTTTTTTTTTTTGTTTTTTACAAATTTTGACATGCCGAGTTCAAAAGGATAGCCATCACTGAGCTAGAGGCTATTAGGATTCTGGCAGCAATCAGGATATACTGTATAGCTAATCTTAGTTAGTTTAAGGCCAAGAAGGGAAATTGGGATTGACTGGCCTATGAGTCGTTGAACCAGCCGATGGATCGATAACCAGAAACAGCAGACCAGGGGGCAAGTCAACCAAATGTGAAGAGTATCACCTACTGCATTGCACCCCCAAAAACAAAGGGGAGAAACCATAGGAAAGGAGCTATGCAATCTAGAGGGGACCATATAGGTTCTGTGGAGAATTTTTAGGGAGAGTTCCATAAGGGTGACTTTCCAGCTGCCCTTGTTAAAGGGGTTGACCGGGATAAAATGGAATTCCTACACTAATCTACACACCCTTCCCCCGTCTACTTTCTCAATTACATACTTTAGCAAAAATGTATATTTACCCAGATTTTCTGATTATCTGGTGATGTTCTGTTTCCGGAAACAGAACGTCAGCAATACTGCCCCCTACTCCACCCCATCATACTTACCTGTCATCCTGTCCAGACTTCCTTCTGCAGGGACAGCTCCTCTTCTTCTTTGACATCTGCCGACGCGTGTGCAGGCCAGAGGAGCCTCCCATGCCTGTGCAGTAGAGATGGATTGCCAGCTGCAGCACAGTGCCGAGACTATTGCGCATGCACCGGAAAAGTCAGAGAAGAGGAGGAGCCGTCCCCACAGAAGGAAGACAGGTAAGTATGATGGGTTGGGGAGCTGAGTTAGTTGGGAAGGGCTAGTAGTGGACAGGATAGCTAGGGAGACAGGAAGGGTGGGTGAGCGAGGGAGTGAGAGGGAGATAGTGTGAGTCAGCCTACAACTACCATGATGCATCGCATGAACTGAGACAGCAGGAACCTGGTCTCCAGGTTTAATTCCCAGGCCGTCATAAAGTCCTATTTGAGCGCGGGAGGAGGGGTGCTCAGTTTATTATATTTATACACTAAAGGAGCGGGAACCTCTATCTGTTTCCCTAACTAAACACATGTTAGTGGAAGAGAGTGAACATAGAAAATTAAAAAACCTGCTCGGAAATCCTCAGATGGAGGTGGAGCATGGTTATGATTAAAGTAGTCCCTAGTCATTAAGCAGACGGAACCTAGCGTGTCTCCACCAGAAGAACACCTCAGGGGATAGGCCAGGAGGAAAGAGAGGGTTATTAAGCAGAGGGTGCAGCAGCAGGACTGGACTTTGTAATTGAAAAATAAAACAGCCCCTCCACCATGGCTGCAGTGAGTTATCCTAGCGGCCGCCGGTCTTCTATGGGAGGTTGATGGAGGGGTCCATAGAAGGGCCTGTAAGGAAGCCGGAACAACTAAAGGCGATTCCAAGGTTACTCATTGTGGGAAGTCTATCTCATTATAAATAGCACATATTTGGGAAAGCCTGGCAGCTATATAATATTTATAGAGATAGGGGACTGAGAGGCCTCCTTTTCCGGATGCATGGCCTTTTATAAATTAAATTTAAAAAATTCCTTTTGTTGACCAGCTAAAGTTGAGGATATCACCAGGGTCGGGAGTGTGCGGAAATAATAAAGAATGTGTGGTAAAGTGAGGATCCTTCTAACCCAGGAGATGGCAGGGTAATGCCAAGCATTTACAGTAAATCTTTCAGAAATTTTGAGAAAAACCGTGGCATAATTCCATTTAACATGAGTGTCTAGAGCGCAGCAAAGGTTAACACCTAGGTAGGGCAGGTACTTATCCCAAGTCCAAGACCATTTTAACACATTGGTGGGCCCTGAGCAAAGGTTTCATAAGTGCCCCCCCCATCACAACCACTTCCCTAGTGGCCCCATACGATATTATGTCCCCCTCCAGTTATCCCCACAGTTTAATGTCCCCATCCATCTATCCACACAGCATAATGCCCCCCTCAAAGTGTACACACAGTTTAATGTCCCCCTCCAGCTGCCCCCACAGTTTAATGCCCCCCTTCTAGCTGCCCCCACAGTTAAATATACCCTTCTAGCTATCCCCACAGTTT
Organism: Leptodactylus fallax; assembly: GCA_947044405.1. Lineage (NCBI taxonomy): Eukaryota > Metazoa > Chordata > Amphibia > Anura > Leptodactylidae > Leptodactylus > Leptodactylus fallax. The sequence continues at coordinate 7,696,792 of CAMRHE010000036.1, forward strand.
AAAGTCCCCCATCAGCTGCCCCACAGTTTAATGTTCCCTTGCAGTTGTCCCCACAATAATATATCCCTCTCCTACCAAACAAAAACAATAAGAACACTAATACTTACCTTTCCTCGCTCCACTGCTTTTCAGGTCCAGGGTCTTCAGGGAGCTGCAGGCGCGATGTAAGTGATGTCATGACATCACACCTGCAACTCCCAGGGAAGAGAGGGGATGAATGGTGAAGCAGGACAGCTCCCTGCTTCATCATTGTATGCAGGGCAGTCCAGACAGCAAATTCAGGACTGTCCCGCTGCCCCAAGGGACCCTACTATCATAGGGCCTGATGCACATTCACTGCTTGCCCTATGGTTAAAATGGCCCTGCCCGAGTCTGAAAACCAAAGTTTAATGCTATCAGCTTTTTAGTAGCCTGGGGGACATTACAATGTAAAATTTCTGATTTGGTGGTATTAAGTTTAAGGCCCGACAGTTGTGCGAAATGGGAAAGGGTGTTGATTAAATTCGGGAACGTGATCAGAGGTTTTGTGATGGTAAGTAACATGTTATAAGAAAAAAAGGTTAGTTTTATATTCCTGATTCCCAGTCCGGACACCTGTTATGTCCGGGTGAGATCCGATAGCAATTGCAAGTGGTTCTATGGTGAGAGGAAATAATGCGGGTTATAAAGGACATCCCTGTCAGGTCCCGCTTAATAGGTAGTGGGGAATCTGTCGGAAGTTTTAGATAAGCGATGTCATCACTATAAAGTGCGCAGAGGGCCCGTTGGAATTGGATACCCATGAATGTTAGGATCTGGGCTAAATAGTTCCATGATAAGCTATCAAAAGCTTTTTTAATATCTAGGGCTAATAATGAGACAGAATTGTGGTGACGATTGGCCCAGTGAATAATGTTACAGAGTTTCCTAACATTATCGGATGTCTACCTGGGATAAACCCGACCTGGTTGGAGGGAACTAAGGAAGGAAGCTATTTGTTCAATCGAGAGGCCAGGATAGCGGAGAAAATCTTAATGTCCAAGTTTAGAAGTGATATGGGCCTACAGTTTGAGGAGGTAGTGTTGTCATTTCCTGGTTTAGGGATAACCATTATGGCTGCATTTCTGGGGAAAACTTACCTCCCTCCAGGATATGGTTGAACATTTGTAACATGGAACATGTGGGGCCAGAATGGATTTATATATTTTGTAATATAGGGAAGAGAAGCCATCTGGCCTGGGGGCTTTGCCATTCTTAAGGGCGTCAATAGAATCTAATTCCTTTCTAGTTATATGGTCGTTCAGAGAGGAAGCTTGGGTAGCCGTTACAGAAGGGAGGTAGAGGGAGCAGAGGATGGAGGCAACCTCCGGGAAGCAGGCAGAGGTAATGGCAGAGCATAGGTTCTGGCGGAATTGCGTGTAAATAAAGTTAGGATTAGAAGTGATTGTACTACCCGACTCCCGTATCTGATATATCACATTTAAATTCTTACGGGCTCGTAGGTTAGAAGCTAACAATTTATCAGGTTTATTTGCATATTTATAAAATTTCGCTTGGATCCAGCAAAGAGCTTTTTCCATCTTATGTGTAAGGACAGAGTTAAGTTGTAATTTAACATCTTTGATGCATTTAATCAGGTAATGGGAAGGTTGGAGTTGATTAGCAAGTTCTAATTTTGCAAGTTTATATTCCAAGTCAGCTTGCACCTTGGACCTTTCTTTTTTCAGACGGGAGACCTCTGCTATAAGGGTGCCACAAATCATGGCTTTGTGAGCAGCCCAGTTAATAGCTGGGTCAGTATCCGAGGCATTATTATGGGCTGTGAACATCTGAGAGTCGTTGCTTAAAGGGGTTGTCTGGGATAAAGCTATCTTTCTAATCTAAGCAACCCACATCCACCCCCCAATTACCTTCTAAATTACTTAGTGTACCAAAAAGCTATATTTGCCTAGATCGTCGGGGCGGTCATATGACCGCCTCAGGCACATTTTACGGTGATGTTCCGTGACCCCGTTTCCAGAAACTTAACGTCACCAATACTAACCCCCCTCCCCATCATACTGTCTTCCTTTCCGGATCTTCTGGGCATGGGACGTCACTTCTGGGCACTCCGGCTCTATTGCACAGGTGTGGGCAGCCGGCAGACATCAAGGTGGTGCCAGCTGCCCAGAACAAGTAGTCCTGTGACTAGAAGGTCCTGCCCCGAAGACAGGTAAGTATGATGGGGTGGGGGGAGTGAGTTAGTTAGAAAGGGCTAGTAGTGGGCGGGCTAGCTCAGGAAACAGGGAGGGGTGTGAGTGAGAAAGGGAGAGGGGAGGGAGTAAGCTCTGAGTGAGCACAAGTTATCATAGTAATTGTAAGAAAACAAAACAGGAAGCTACCCATGTAAAAAAAAATGCAGAAGAGGCCAGGAGCTCCCAGAGAACCTCAGAAATCATTCAAAACACTGCTAAAGGTATTTGGTTGAACTTATTAACCTATTAATAGCACTAACCGACCTTTTTTGAAAACTGATTTTTTTGCCTGGAAAACCCCTTTAATGCCAGGGTCTGTCAACAAGTTTTCATTTATGCACCATCGAGAAGCACTAGTAGCAGGAGTCTGGAAGTTAATGTCAACCAGAACTAAATCATGATTCGACCAGACACAGGGCACGTGGCGGGCATAAATAATGTTAGGGAGCATAAAGGTGGAGAGGAGAATCCTATCTATCCTAGTATAATGGTGATGGGCCAGGGAAAAATAGGTATAACCTCTTATTCCCATTAAATTCACGCCAAGTATCAGCAACATTAAGGTGCTGAAGAGCTTTATTTATTCCTCATTTGGTTTTGGAGGAGAGTTTATCTACAGATGGAGAGGAGTGGTCTAACACCACATTGAAAGTGTAATTAAAATCACCACACCAAATTATCGTAGAGGGATCGCACCATTCTAACAGGTCATATACTCATGAAAAAAAGGCTACCGGAGAAAAAATTTAGACAATGAGGTGGGAGTGAAGTAAGATTTTTGGATACAGAGGATATCGGGGCGCAGCTTCTCATATTGTAGAAACGCCTTATGACCTTTTTGAGGGGGATTGAATCACCTCACATTATGGGAAACAATCTTACACATAAGGGAGACAGAAGACAAGTCTTAATGACAAACATGCTATGAAGACCTAGGGAATCAGGTAATAAGTGAGTAGCATTAGGCAGGTGGTTGAAGGATATCATAGGCATAATAAAGTAAAGTGCAGCGCTGTAGGAACAAAGAGCATAGGCAACAATAAATAAAAAATAACAAGCTCTAAACTAAGGTGTATATACCAGGGAGAAGTGGTGTGAAGCAGACCCTATAACAAACTAGACATAGGAGAGACACGGGGATCATTGCCATGGTGAACCCTCAAAGGACATAGAGAAAATTAAACCTTAAAAGCTTCTACTGCACGTGGGTGTTTATTCTTGTCTGGCCTACAGTTTAGTAGGCTGTTAAGTCTACAACATACAATAGCTGCCCTAGAAGGACTGAGGAACAATAGCAATAGTATCAACTGTATAATGAACATATATAATTAAACAATAGGGCCAGTGATAGAATATACAGTCAATTAAGTAATGGGCCAAAGCTGGAAACTGAAGGCCACGGGGGACATAGCCGCAAACCCGTTAGTAATGTTCATACCGCATGGCCTGGAAATGAAACAAAATAACTGTCCAAATACTTATCGTCGAGGCGTCTAGTCTTCCTTCAAGTCCTTGTTGTTGAGAGAACATGCGATGTGGAAGGAAGAATCCCTAACGAGATAGCATGTCTGAGCTTTCTGTACAGTTCGTGACTGGTCGCATGGCTTTGCGCCTGTAGCTGGTGCCAAGTCCGCAAAAAGTTGAGCAGATGGGGCCATGCCTAGTAAAGGTTGGAGTTTTTGGGCCACAGATAAGATATGATCACAAAGTTCTGAATAGTGTAGTTTGAGAATAATATTCCTGGGTACGTTCAGGTTTTTAGGGCGTCCCAGTGCGCTATGAAAACAGTCCATGCAGAACGGGGTCTGCCTGTGGAAGTAGTGCCATGAATAGAGCCATAACTGTTTCCCTCAGGGTGGCTTCCACACAGTATAATGTCCCATAGCGGCTCCTCCACACAGAATAATACCCTATAATGGCACCTCCTCACAATATTATGTCCCACAGTGGCCCCTCCACACAGTATTATGTACCACAGTGGCCCCTCCACACAGTATAATGCCCCATAGTGGCCCCTACACACAGTATTATGTCCCACAATGGAACACCTATGAACTATTATTGATCAGAGGCCCAGGGGAAGTGGCAAACATAAAAACCAGAGTTACTCACCTCTCCTGGGCTCCAGCGCAACTCCCTGCTGCTTTCGGTGTCATGACTCTGGTCTGGCCCTCGTAACGTCTGTGACATCACTAAAGAGGCCAGAAGACAGCAGGGAGTCACGCCGGAGAGGTGAGTAACACTGTTATGTTCGCTCATGTCCCTTGGGCCTCCGATCATTATACCCTCAGGTCTGAGAAGACCCCAGAGTATAATAACAGTGTTTGTTGAGGTTTGCCAACAAATACTCTTGTCGTGGGCCCACGGCCTTACTTACCGATCCCCACTCCTGCTCACGGCCGCCTCTGCTTCCCCTTCTGCCCTCCAGGGGGCCCCAGCAACGTGATATGGAACACAGAAGAGGAAGCAAAGGTGGCGGTGAGCAGGAACGGGGATCAGTAAGTAAATAGGGCCCATTACCTGCTTTACCTGCTGGGGTTACTCCAGCTGGTAATGGCCTATTTAACCACTTCCGGACTGCCCATTGGGTTTTTACGTTCGTGCAGCTGCTGAAATGGGGAGCCGGCTGTAACTTCAACCGGAGCTCCCAGAGAGAAGACAGGGAAGGTTTATTACCTTCCTGATCGCTGTGTATACTGTGCTCAATGAGCGCTGTATACAGGGCTATGGGCGCCACCATCTTGCGGCTCCCCTCTGACCCGGCGGACACGTGATCCACTGAGATCACAGTATGTTAGAGCTGCTGGGTCCTACAGGACCCAGATCAGCTCTATAGTAATGTGAAAGTAATGTGCAGGAGGCTGTATTCCTCCTGCAACTGAGGCTAAATATACCAGCTCCAGTTACAGGGAAAATCAGCCTCCCCCCAAAAAAAAAAAAAAAAGTGATCAGATGTCCCCAGAGGTCTATTATGACCTTATGGGGACACAATGTAAAAAAAAAAAAAAAAAAATTTATAGAAAAGTTAAAAAAATAATTTAAAAAAAGAAATAAAATAATACGCCAATAAAACGCCATTATTAAAGGTTATAGCTCCACCCCCGACGACACCATACAAAATAAAAATTACCGTAACGGAGAGTAAAAACTATTTTATAAAGTTTTTTAGTAGCACTTTGTGTTATTAAATTTAAAAAAATGAAAAATGAAAAACAGACACGTTTTCCCTCCTCTTTTGTTTATATTTACCCGGATATAAAAAAAAATTAACACACATTAAAAAATAAAAACAACATAAAAATAAAGCCCTATGTGTCACCGAAAAAAGATGCAGAAATTAGTTGAATAAGGCAAATGATAAAAATGTTACAGCCCTCCAAAAGGACTCGGGCCCGCCACGACTGCTACAGCGGTACTTACACTGCTGCCTACATGGAGATCCTTTTCACGCTGTATTTCTGACTTGTGCCTTTTTAAAAAGGGGCAAAAAAAGGCACAAATGCACTCCAGTACGAGGTCAGAAAGCATTAAAGAGGACCTTTTACATCCTCATGTATATGCTGTTTTACTTACCGCTAGAAAGCAGACAGCGAGCTGAATTCAGCGCGCTGTCTGCTTTCCGTTATGTGGCCCGGGGCTGGAGCTATCGGTGCCGGTAGTTCTGTGCCCCATCGTCAGAAGGGCGTTTCTGACAGTCTAGCTGCGCTGTGAGGAACTCCCCCTCTGACTGTAGAGGCTATGGATGAGTACTGTCAGGGAGGGCGTTCCTCACAGCGCAGCTAGACTGTCAGAAAAGGTCTTCTGACGATGGGGCACAGAACTACCGGCACCGATAGCTCCAGCCCCGGGCCACATAACTGGAAAGCAGACAGCGCGCTGAATTCAGCTCGCTGTCTGCTTTCTAGCGGTATGTAAAACAGCATATACATGAGGACTTGAAAGGTCCTCTTTAACCCCATCCCGCACTGCGCTGTACTATTACTTCGCGCTGAACGTATAGTTAACGCTCAACGCCATAATAGTATGGCGCTGTAATGCCGCAGGCACAGGAGCTTCTGGCTGTCGGCGTGTTACAAAGCCGAGGGCTGGGACCAGCCGAAAGATACTCCGACTCCAACAGTGTTTTTCATTGAGTTATGGAGGCACTTTTTCTTCCCCTAATGAGCATATAAATATATAGGGAAACCGCTTGCAATTCTGCATGTGAAATTAACATGCTGAGCTTTCCATCTCATACACATTGCTGGTACTGTAAAATGCAGCATTTGTTTCCACAGCAGCCCAAAATACTGCAATTCCGTAACGTGGAGCCTTAGACTAAGATTGTGTTCACATGCTGAAGTAAGGTTTTGAAGTGATTTGAGATAACTGTGGGGAAGGCTCAGACTGCTATCACACAGTGTACATTTTTCGTAGTAATAACACCATGTAGTGTAACTGCTAATCTAACTCGGTGAGCCCATGCTAAGGCCTTCACTTCATGAGTGTCCATATTTCCAAAGACCAGAGTCGCTCGATTGCGAAAGTGACTCCAACAAAATGGCTCCTACAGTGCAGACGGAAGTTCTTGCACTTCTACCATTCTGTAAACGATGTTAGTACGCAGAAAGCTGCTGAGAGAGGAAGGTAATGGACGGTTAGCTGAGAAGTGCTGTAAGCATTTGTGTTACTAGGCTGGTAAGTCTAGACTGAAGGGTGGTCGGGGATATCGGAGCTCAGCTATGATTGCAGTGGCTGAGCTCGGTGCCTGCCTCGGGCAGATGAGTCTCTTTCCACGTGATGAGTCAATGCAAAGAAATGCACATTGGTCTCAACTTCTATCCCAAAGCCCTTTTGCACTCCCCCGCCAAACCAAGGCTGCAGTAATGGTTTGTTTATAGTGATCTGGTTTAGAAAAAAATACAAAGAGCAGAGAATGTTAAAAACAAAGTACTCACCCATTCAGTGTCCTGACACATTGGTGGTCCCCACCAGTCCCTACAGTGCTGCACTACCGTACAATTCCTCCCTCTTCATTCTGCTAATGATTTAAGATAAACATTCACCCTAATCCAAACCTCCTTCCCATCTCCAAGAATTTTTGAGCTGCACCTGTTCTCAGGAATGCGCTACCCTAGACAATTAGGTACATTTTCAATATCTAGTGTTTTACATATCTTTCTAGGCAAATATAAAAGCCTAACTCTTCTTCATATACCCTACCAAATCTAGCTGTTCTGTTTCTCCTGCCCTTCCATTTTACATTACTATTTTCATCCAGTGGTGACCCCGCACTCAAAGGCTTGTCATATCTGTACATAGAGCTTGTGGCAGATTACTGGCTCATATAGTTCAAGACCCTCTCCCTTGTTTGATATGTTGTTTAGCTTCTTAGCATTGTCTGATTTTTGTCTGTACATGAAAGCTATGGTTTGTAAAGTGCTGCAGAATATGTTGGCGCTATTTAAATATAGATTATTGTTATGACATTCAGCACATGCTCATGTGACTACAGCAACAAGTCACTGGTCTGAGGTTACACTTTGTACACACCTGCATAACCGGTAAGGCTAGTGATTGGATGCAGTGGATACATGTGAATATGCAGCACATCATTGTTGCAGGCCAGTAAACCAATAACAGTGTTGATCAAATGGGGGGAGGGGGGGTTATTCTTTTTAATTGTGGTCATGATAGGTCTTCTGATTCAATTTTCAAGTAGCTCTTGGTGGACCCCCATTGACCTCAAGTCTATTCAGACTACTGTTCGTGATGTCAGTATGACTGGAACATGTGACAGTAAGAGAGAAACAGTAGTGTGCAAGCTGCTCAGCATTTACCGTACAGAATTTAGATATATAAAAAATAGACAAGCCCTTCAGGAGCTGAGAAACTGAGAAGTGTATCTACAGCTACTGGTTAGAAGGTTGATGATAGTGACACCTTCACAACATTTCACAAAGCAGTGTGGCTGTCTATAGTAAATAGATATACATGTGATATAATGTATGTTAAACTTTAAAGGCGTAAATAAGAGTGAACCTTTCAATATACCCAAATAACGGCCGCATGTTTTACTCATATTCAAGTTTTTCTTATGTATATAGATGCCATGAGTGGAGGTCTTGCACCAAGCAAGAGCACCGTGTATGTGTCTAATCTGCCATTTTCGCTGACCAATAATGACCTCCACAGGGTATGTACATTGTCTATATCTCTTAAATACAGTGATCTTTGTTTTAGGGTATCCTTGAACTGCTCTGCTAAGAGGCAGTGGGTTGATCGGTAACAGCGAAATGAACAGGATATTTTAATGATTGAGTAGTATAGTGAATGCTTCTTCCATCTTCTCAGGTTAAAGATGTATCTCCTCTGATTGACAATGAGCCTATTGGCAGTAAATAACTTGGTGACAACTGTATTGTGAATTTATATGATCCCCTCTTCTACTCTGGTATACGCAGTGTTTACTGTATGAATAGAGACCAGAAGAAAATTACTTTAGTGCTTTTTCAATTCATTTTTGAAGTGTAGAGAGGGCATCTAGTGTGAGCAATCTTTTGGGTGCCAAATTGATCACCATTTAGTGGGTATCTGTGCAGTCATCTACTCAGCTTTAGCAGGGCATTATTATAGAGGCTGTTAAAGAGCACTCTAAGATAACAGATGTCCTTTAATGCTGCCGGTTTTAATTTGAAAATAAAATTCTTCCTTTTTTTCAGATTTTTTCAAAATATGGAAAAGTAGTCAAGTAAGTAATATAATGGAAATATTAAAAAAAAAAAAATTAGTTTTGTACATGCAACGACAAACAGTAGAATTGTTTACTATCCGCCTAGTTCCTCTGACAATTGCATTTTATCCATGTGGAGGAGCACACTTTCTCAACTGCCTGTATTTAGGAGAATGTTTCAGAATTTGATGGGTCTAACTTTAAGCCCGCGTGTCAGTGTGCTAGCTTTTAAAGGGGTTAAGCAAAGGCAACGACTTAATTGCTCCAGAGTTCACTTATTGACAAAACAGTGATATCTCGGCAACTGAGGCAACACTTCACAAGGGGGAAACACTATTAGGTGAGGGTCACCTGAATCAATCTATCTGCAGGCTGGGTTGATATGTTGAGTTCTGGTGACTACCTTTAACATGGCCTATTCCCTGGTCACTTCATGCTAAACAGTGCCTAAGTTATCTAGCTTACTCTCCCTCCCTATGGCAGTTAACATGTCTTATTGATCACTGGATTTCTTTGAGTTAGCAGTACAGCCAGATGAATGCAGTTCTGTCTGGTAGTAAGAAGTATGAATAAAAACTGCATATTCAAAAATCTTTTATTGTTGGAATATGCTGTAAGTCTTTTACAGACTCCATTGTCCTACTACTGGGGAGGGCTGCAGCTCCTTAGATGGTTGAGGCAGTTGCCTTTTTTAGTCACCCTACTCTTGCTCTGTTTAGCAGATTAACAGTTGTTAGGGCACGGCATAACAGCAGTTTAGAGATTTTGTATTTGAAGATAATGTTTTCAGTGTCCTCATTTAGTCTGAAATTTTATTTGTGTCTTTTAGAGTCACTATATTAAAAGACAAGGAGTCCCGGAGGAGTAGAGGAGTTGCTTTCGTTCTATTTCTAGATAAGGAGCCAGCCCAGAACTGTGTTCGAGCACTGAACAACAAACAAGTATGCATTTTTTTTCCTTTGTGACGAGTAGTGCATAGAATGTAAAATTTCTCATATACATGCATGTTTGTCTTTCAGCTCTTTGGCAGAGTAATAAAAGCTAGCATTGCCATTGACAATGGTAGAGCAGCTGAATTTATCCGAAGGCGTAATTATACTGACAAGTCCAGATGCTATGAATGTGGGGTGAGTAAATAGCGGTCATTAGTAGCATTTATTTACTTGCAGTCACCAACTCTGACCAATAACTTACATTAAAAGTATTCATTGCCCCTTGGAGTTTTTATGCTTTTATTGGATTCATTAGGCGCCTTGATCAACATATGCCCTTGTCAGTGACTCGGATAAATATATGCCTATTATTTTCAACTATGACATAGACTTGGTGACTTCATAGTTTTAAAATGTTTGGAAGGCAAGAAAAGTAAAGATCTAAAGAAAGCAAGTTCAGAATAAAAGGCCCCATCACACTTTTTCCTAAACATAGGAATGTGGATGTTTTTATACGTAGGTCTATAATGCGAGTCTGCATAACTAGAATTGGTGCACCAATAAATATAAAAATTATATATATATTTTTTTTTTTTTAAATAAATAACTGAAGGATACTGGTCACTTGAGTTATGCTTGTCCAAAAAATATGCTTGGAGATCGTGAACCTCCACAAAAGAAAGAGAAGAAGAAAAGAAAGAGGAGGGTTGAAATGGAAGACATGTAAGGTCAAAACAATGTTTTCATTGTAATAGACTACTGTTGTTATCACCACAGTCCTTACATATACACATTTAATCTTGCAGTGTTGAAGACGAACAGAGTGAAGATGAAGGTGAAGACCCTGCTCTTGACAGCCTTAGTCAAGCCATAGCATTTCAGGTACAGTTGTTAAATTACTTGGACAGTCCACATCTATTACTAGAAAAAAATGTCTTCCCTCTACTAACTAAAGCTTCCCTCTACTAACTAAAGCTTCCCTCTACTAACTAAATCTTCCCTCTACTAACTAAAGCATCCCTCTATGAAGTTAAATCCTGGCATCACAACATCTTAAAATATAGCCTGTAAAATAATACTGTGTTTGGCTCTCAAAGAATTGTGGTTACCATCTAGCTTTTGTGGGTTACCATCTAGCGTTTAGCTGGCCATACATATAAAATAAAAGATTGATGAAATTATTGTTTTAAAGAGGACCTTTCGCCACCTTCACCAATTTTAGTGCATAGTGTCTATTAATAGGTGCTGCTCCACTGATTCCAGTACAGTTTAAATTTTCTTTCTAGTCCCCACTGTTTCCCAAACCATCATTGTGGTTAGTTTTGATTCCTGGTGTGCTATTTTAAGAGGTTGTCTGGGCAATAAAAAATTATTTTTAAAATAGGCTGTCCCTGGTGCTCCGGTGTCCTCCCAGCGCGGTCCGGTCCTGTTGCTCCAGTGTCTTCTTGAAGTGGAACTCCTTTCTGGCCGTGATGTCGCAGTTCCCTTACGCTGAAGCCACTGTAATGTTAGAAGGGCAGTGTCAGGCAGGAGGGAGTGATTCAGAGCACCAATCAGAGGCAACCAGTGTCAGAGCTCAGAATCACACCCCTTGCCTGCTCCTGTTTGACACCGCCCTTCTGACAGGACAGTGACTAAATAGCATATGAGGCACCAAAACTAACAGCATTGATTATTGGGAATGGTGGGGTCTAGAGAAAAAATTCCACCTGTGTCAATCATTGTAAAAGCACCTATTAATTGATGTAAAGTGCTGGATTTGTTGAAGGTGGTGAAAGGTCCTCTTCAAAAATTACTAAACAACCATTTGCAATGACCAAGGGCATTTTGTCTGCCAAAAACTGATCCACATGAAATTTTTGGCCGTGGGTTGAAAATAAGTGCATGGCATGATAAGCCAATTTCTTTTTTTTTTTTTTTGGATCTTGCAGTTTAGTTGTGTATGTTGGTGGTGTGATCATTTAATTTGTATGAATGGTGTTACCATCAAATAGTCAATAGCATAAGGGGTGACATTTATCTTTTGTGTATATCCGACTTTACAGTAAGTAGATAAACACTTTCTCTGTCTTGGATTCTCAAATCATTTATAAATGATCATCTTCCAATAGAACTCCTTATGCACACAAATGTTGAAAAAAATGGCTAGTGAAAACGGATGCTATGGTCAGTTTTTAACATCTGTTTTCCATCCATATGTAAAAAAAATTTCATCCATTTGTCTCTGTTTTTTGCATCCATTAAACGAATGTAAAACATGATCTTTTCCAATATACAAGTAAGGTCCTGGAAAATGATTAGTTGCATGTAAGCATAGGCAAGAGGCATCACATGACATACTGCCTTGCATTCATGACTATCTAAAGTGCTATGTTTCTCTTGACCTTAATGACTGGGTTTACATGGCACTTTTTTACTGAAGAACTGCATGTAATTTTTACTTGTATTGGATACATGTTAGGCTATATTCACACAGCCTTGTCTGTTTCTTAGTTGTAAAAATTGGCCATTGTGCATTCCTTTCATGTCCATTTTTGACAGCTGAGCGTTATCTGTTTTGCATTAATTTTTAAGGGACTGGAAGAATTTCATTTTGTTTAGTTTTTTTGTTTTTTTTGGGGAGGGGAGTTTGACCCAGTCCAGTGATCCATTTTTTTAACAGCTGTCATTTGGATGCAAATCTGTTTTTACAGCCGTTAAAAAAGGACCCATTGATTTCTATTGACCTGTTAAACGATCTATCAAATAAATAAACATTTTAATAGGCTAGTGGGGCAGATTTATTAAACTGGGTCTGGCGCTCGAAACGGTCCGCTAATTAGGTCCATTCAATGGTGGAAAGCTGATGCTCTGCTTTGGCATTCTGCCACTAGGTCTGAGTGGGGGGGAGGAAAATGAAGAGGAATCTGACTTGTATGTTTGCCTAAATTCCTTTTCGTTTTCTGCCTTGGGAACGTACCTTTAAAAAAAAAAAAAAAAAAAAAAACTGTTTTAAAGAGGATCTTTCACGTCCTCATGTATATGCTGTTTTACATACTGCTAGAAAGCAGACAGCGCGCTGAATTCAGCGCACTGCTGGCTTTCCCGTTATGTGCCCCGGGGCTGGAGCTATCGATGTCGGTATTTCTGTGCCCCATTGTCAGAAGGGCGTTTCTGATAGTCTAGTTGCACTGTGAGGAACGCCCTCCCTGACTGTATTCCTCCATAGCCCTGTACTGAGGGGGCGTTCCTCACAGCTCAGCGTCATCACTGGGCTGTAAGGAATGCCCCCTCTGACTGTACAGGCTATGGACGAGTACTGTCAGGGAAGGCGTTCCTCACAGCGCAGCTAGACTGTCAGAAACGCCCTTCTGACGATGGGACAGAGAACTATCGGCATTGATCGCTCCAGCCCCGGGCCACATAACGGGAAAGCAGACAGCGCGCTTAATTCAGCAAGCTGTCTGCTTTCTAGCGGTATGCAAAACAGCATATACATGAGGACGTGAAAGGTCCTCTTTAAGGCTCTATTAGATGGGCCGATATTCAGGACTATTCTTGGCAACTGTGTAATAATGTGGTGGATGCGCTGATGAACGAGTGAACGCTCGCTGGTTGGCTGAGTTCATCTTTTATGCAAGACAAAAGATGTAGATTATGGGTAGCACAATGCCCTGTGAAATCAGGACAGTGCTGCCGTTAATCCATTCAGCCAAAAGGGGGTGAAATTATCATAATAGAGAGAACCCCCCCCCCCCATTCAATTTGCATTGGCCTTTGTAATAAGGCTGATGCAAATGCATGCTGATCAATCTGTTTCTCGTTGATGGGCACTGAGATCTGGCTGCGCAAGTTGCCCAATCTTTAGTTGCTAATAGCAACAAATCACATTTTATCTTCTATTTTTCAGGAGCAGAAAAAAAATGAAAGCTAAACTGTGAATGATTGTTATGGGCATCTAAAACCGCTTTTCTTTTAGACTGTATATTGAATCTGTCCCATACCCTCTCATTGTTTTTAAAATGGTTGTGTGATGGCCAGTGGTCACACAATCCTCGACACACGTGACTCACAAAGATCACCAGTACCCAGACAATGCGGCTCTCCATACTGCAAGACCCATGATTGCAGATACAATACTGATGTAATACGGACGTGTTTGTGTATACCGTAAATCCAATATGGTCGTGTGCAGGATTCCTTACATGATATATTTTTATTTTTTTATTTATTTTTTTTTTTACTGAAAAACTAATTTTAATTGCAGTAATGGGTAGAACATGTTACTACCTTTTTCACCTACCTGCTATTATCCCTTTTCCTGCCGCAGCCATTTCTCAATTTTTATTTTTTATTCGCTGCTTTCCAACTGTTTTTTTTTATTTTTCCATTCACAGAACCATATGAGGGCTTAATTTTTAAGGGAGAAATTGTAGTTAACAATGGTACCATTTTATATTTCATACGATGTACTGGGAAGCTGGATAAAAAAATTCATAATGGGGTAGAATTAGAGAAAAACTGCTGTTGTGCCAATTTATTACCAACTTTGTTTTTACGACTTTCACTGTGCAGCCAAAATAATGTTACTTGTATTCTTTGAGTCATTAAGATTACAGCAATACAGTGCCAAATGTATATACAGTACTGTAGTTTTTGATACATTTTAACACCTTTAAAAAAAAATCCAACACTTTAAAAAAAAAAAATAATTCTTTGAAGCACCATATTCTGAAATCTGTAACTTTTTTATATTTCCATATATGGGGCAGCATTCACAGATGTAATTCAGTATTGTGAATGTGTGTTAAGGCATCATCTTCTCCCCCCCCCCCCCCCCACGGCATTCACTGTATGGGACAAATATTTTTAGAAGTTTGTAGTTTGTGCACTTTCAGATAAAGTGATACCTAATGTGTGTGTGTTTTATTTTATTTTTATATATGATCTTGGAAAGCGGGGTTTGAAAGCCTCAAGAAATATAACTGATGTATGTGAATTTTGACTTGAAAATTTGACTTTTAATAATACTTTGCTAAAATAATTTTCAGCATAGATAAAAATTGCGCATTTATTTGCCAGCTATATGCTACTCATAAGACCAATAGACAGGGGCAGTGAGCGACCAACAGAGCCAACACAACTGCAATCACCTCACACAGTCATGTGACAATCATGCAAGGTTATTTCAGTCTTATGTATAAATGGCATTTGTTACCTAACAAGTTGTTAGATGACAAATGCACAGGACAACAGTGATATAAACTGTTCCACCGTGATATATGGCCGTTGCAACATTGTTGCTATATACCTCTGATGAGCTGAGCGGTAGGGCTCAACAGAAACTCATTAGATTTTAGAAACTGCCATTGAGGGTTGTATTTATTTTACAGGGGAGAGTGTAATGTAAACTCTCCCCAGGGATTTTTTGGTCCATACTCCAGGTGAATTAATTTGAAGTTCATAGTCTGCTGGTGAAAGCAGAGTGGATGTTATAGGTGGGGATCCAGCTTTCCATCCTCGCCAGGAAATGCTATATTTCTCGTAATGGAGGGTCCATCTATACAATTTTGACCTAGGCAGGTGTATCCTCTCTTTTTTTTTTTTTTTTTTTTTGTTCTGCCAAGTCACCCAGACTTAAAGCGGGACAAAGCTAGAATGGGCACAACACTGCTATTTTTTAGCCCTGCTTGTCTTGGGTATGAGTAATACAAATGGTTTATAGGAGAGCAGCAGGGGAGGATATGGAAACTATGTATCGTTAATAATAAATATTACTCTACATGTTGCCTCCTAAACTATTAGTGACTAATAATACTGATGACCATTCACACAGTTGTCTTGGCTCTGTTGGTCACCCACTGGCCCTGTCTATTGGTCTTATGAGTAGCACATAGCTGGCAAATAATTGCGCAATTTTTATCTATGCTCAAAATTATTTTAGCAAAGTATTATTAAAAGTTAAATTTTTAGTGTACTATTTTTTTTTTTTTTTTTTTCATTTTTTAGTTTAGGAAAGCGGGAGTTAATTTAAACTTAGTGCTTCTGAACAGCTGCCATATTTGAAGACCCAACATCTGCAATCATAGTGCGACGGATGTTGGGAAAGGGTTAAATTGAAAACCTGGCTTACTTTCTATTAGCATACAGGAGAGATGCAGAGTAACACATGGTAGTCATTACTGCCTACGACATCTGCCTTAATAATCTGGTCTTTAAAGATGGCTGCTGCCCTGCTGCAGAGCAGCTGCCATAGCTACCGGGTCTCTGCTGTATTATACTAGCAGAGCTCCGGTGCTAATGTGCACGATTAGAATGATACGGCCTCCCAAAGTTAAAAACAACCTTTACCAGTGCGGGAGACATCCTGTTACTATGACAGCCAGGATTCTTCTGAAGGCTCCTAGGACTGTCATAGTAATATAGCAATTGAGGCTGGCCCTGCAAAAAAAAAAGACGCCTTACGCATTGCTGTACACAGAAGTATATAAAAGTTACAATTGCCAGAATAATGGTTACTGATATTTTTTTTTGCATAGAATACAGGTGACATGTCATTTTGGCTGCAAAGTGAACGGCGTAAAAACAAAACCCATAAGAAAGTCACACAAGCGCAACTCTGAATTTTTTTAATTTTTTTTTTACAGCTTCCCAGTACATCATGCAGAATATTAAATGATACCATTACATATTACAATTTGTTACATAAACATTAAGTCCTCTTATGGCTCTGTGAACCAAAAAATAACAAAGTTATGGGGTTTGGAAATTGGGAAGAGGTTAAAAACTTCATGCAGTTCGTCAGGAAATAAGCTCCTTGCAATCCCAGCTTTATATGTCCCATATGGTACTAAACGGAGTATGCAGCCTTCAGGTGAATACAGCTAATAAATCTTAATTTTTACATGAAGTTGATTTAAATGGGTTACTGTTGTAAGGTTTAATGAAATATATATATATTTATATCCAATATTTTATTTTTGTCATTTTAGCAAGCTAGGATGGAAGAAGAAAAAAACAAATTCAGACAAGCGGCAGGTGAATCCTCGGCATCACATGACTCTCGGCGACCAAGAATAAAAAAGAGCACATATTTCAGTGATGAGGAAGAACTTAGTGACTAAGTGTATACTGTAACTTTCAGTTACATATACCGAGAGGTCTTGCCATTGTTTTTATACACCGTAAACCCTTCAAACTTGCATCTTCCAAAGTGGTCAGAAGATTGTTCCCTATGGTTTTTCTCCATATTCACTACCTATTTTAATCAGTTGTTTGGTTTGTATAATAAATGTCACAGCTTAATCAGGGTTCACACTACCGTTGGAGTCCGTTATGAAGGTGTCCGTTAAAAAAAAATAAACGGACACCTATCATAACGGACCCTAACTGATGAGCATCAGGTAGTGTCCGTTTTTTAATGTCACATACCGCTAGAAAGCCGACAGCGCGCTGAATTCAGCGCACTGCCGGCTTTCCCGGTAAGTGCCCCGGGTCTGGAGATATCGGCGGTGAAAGTTACATGTTTTACTTTACTTACTGTTTGAAGGGCGCTGTGAGGAACTCCCTCTGACACTTCTCGTTCGTCCATAGCGCTGTACTGAGGGGGCGTTCCTCACAGCTCAGCGTCATCGCCGGGCAGTAAGGAACGCCCCCTCTGACAGTACAGGGCTATAGACCAGTACAGAGAGAGGGGGCGTTCCTTACAGCCCAGTGATGACGCTCAGCTGTGAGGAACGCCCCCTTATACAGCGCTATGAACGAACAGAAGTGTCAGGGAGGGCATTCCTCTGACAGTACAGCACTATAGACGAGAACAGAGAGAGGGGGTGTTCCTTACAGCCCAGCGATGACGCTCAAGCTGTGAGGAACGCCCCCTCAGTACAAGTCTCTGAACAAAGAGAAGTATCGGGGAGGGAATTCCTCGCAGCGCCCTTCTAACAGTAAAACATTACACCGCCGATATCTCCAGCCCAGCCCGAGGGCACATACTGGGAAAGCCGGCAGTGTGCTGAATTCAGCGCGCTGTCGGCTTTCTAGCGGTATGTAAAACCGCATGTGCCTGAGGACACGAAATGTGCTCTAACACTGCTAGTTTTTTTTTTTTTTCGTTTTTTTTTTGTTTCTCCTTTCTGAGCATGCGCAGGGAAAGTAAACGGACATAAAATAACGGACAGTAACTGATGGCTTTCAGTTACTGTCCGTTATATGTCCGTTACCCATAGACTTCAATGTAAAAAAATAACGGACACTTGCTGTCCGTCAAGAATCCGTTTTTTTCAAACGGACAAAAAGTCCTGCATGTAGAATTTTTTGTCCGTGAAAAAATAACGGACTTCTGACGGATTTGGTGTAAACGGACACTAACGGACACAATATAAAAACCCATTGAAATGAATGGAAATTTTAACGGATTTCTGACGGTTCAACTAGTGTCCGTAGCTAAAATCTTGTAACGGACAATAGCCACGGACACTACTGACGGACACCAACGGTAGTGTGAACGCTCCCTTAGCCTGATAGGGAATTGTCATGCAGCTAATGTACACATGATATCCTCACTATCAGGAAACTGTAAAGTGACCAGTGGCACCATTCATGTGTAGCATCAGTATTCATGTGGCAGAGCCATAAGGATGCTAAACTGTCTTGTACATTTGTAAATAAAGTGTTTGTCTACCAATGTTGTCGCCTGCTCTTTTATGGGAACGCCTAATTAAGAATATATAAGTAAGAGAATAGAGATGGACAGTTTAGGAACTTGTATCTGCTCGTTCCTGATTCACACGTTGTAGTCTCATAATTGGGCAATTTTTAAACAGTGCAAAGTTAGACTAGACAGTCTTAAACTGCACCTGATTTTTCAAAGTGACTAATGCTGTTTGAAAATCTGGCAGACTTTTAGACTGTCTAGTCTAATTTTACACCACTTATTAGTTGGCTTGGTTTCTGGACAAATTTTGGTGCATCTTTTATTATTTTAGCACAGTTTCTGGCTCGCAGAGATTGGTGAACCACTTTGTCACAAACTGGATTTGCACCGAATATTCCAAATTGTTTGGTTTTTAACTAAATCAAACAAATGCAAATTTGTCTTGGACAAAGCATAGTAGCCAAAATCGCCATATGTTTTAGCAGGAAATACAGAAGCGACGTGTGTGTGATTCAGATTCTAACGCTCTAGGCACCACATGATATCATCTGATAGCTTTGTCAATACAGTAGTGGGGGGATACCTTACAGTGCTGATGTCATATACAATATATAAGATGCTCCAAGCGTGACTAGAAGTTATTTGTTGACCGTAATGGTGGAGATAGTGTAGGTCTATGTTTCATCTCATTGCATCATACAGAGCACATGTCTGAAAAGCAATAGGAATTCAAGTAATTACACAGGCAGATTAGTGATAGAAATCAATAGATAGGAGTGAGGGTGCTGCTGTTTGAGCTTGAGATTGCTGCATTCCTGCTCTAATACAGAATTAGACACACAGACAGGACAGTTAACTCTGTCCTTGCCAATAATCTAATGTGCAATAGATCAGGTTCGTCTGTATATACAGTCTTTAAACATACTTTTTACTGACAAAACAATCCTGTTAGTGAAAAGTTGTTAGGCTAAGGCCCCACATAGCTAGCCTCAGAGTTGGGACCTCCATCTTGGGGAATAGGCCCCCTTTGTACTTGCCGGCACTTTGGCCTTATTCTTCGATGGGGGGGGGGGGCTTTATTTGGGCGGTGTTTACTTGCTTTTCCTCAGGGGCCTATATCTATTCTTTATTTGGCCCTACTGGGCTTTCAGGTGCCCCTGGCCGCCATTCACGCCAGGGGTACTTTGCTGCTGGCTGTTGGTATCTGCTCGAGTCTCCGGGGACTAGGTCTCAACTAGACCCACACCTCTCCAGGGCCCGGGCTTCTAGCCCCTCTAATTGACCATGGGGAGATCCTTCTTACCTGTCCTATTTTGTGGATGCAGGAAAAGCTCTAAGAGGGGTTTCTGCCCCCTCCATGGAGTGCTCTTTTTTCAGTTCTCTGCATTTGCCTTCAGCTTCCATGGGACTTTTTCTAGCCTGTCCTCAGTGACACTGCACCTGGGATACTTCTCCGTTCAGCAGACAGGACCTCTCCCAGTGGTCTGGTAGGCTAACCCCCTGGGTTACCCCCCCCTTTTTTTTCTTGGGCCTCTGCCATCATGTCCTCCTGCGATGAGCCATCCCGTCCACTGGCACCTTTTGGCGCTGACACGTTTTATATATGCGCCTGACTTAACCAGTCTGTGGTGGAAACTCTGGAATGGCTACCTTCCCAGATTGCAGCTCAGTCAGCGTCTTCTAGGCCCCTCCCCGGGTACACTCATTGTCTTCGTTCCAGCTCTAGGAGCCATTCTCGCAAGAGGACTAGGAAATCTTACTACAAGTCAATGTCCTCCTCCCCTTCGCCTGGGCTCTCCCCAGATAGGGCCACAGCTGATGGCTCCACTCCGACAGGTGGAACATGGTTTTCCCCTGCACGGTCTGTTTCTCCTGGGAATGCCTCTGACACCGACTCGGAGCATCAGCTAGGCACATCTATATCCGCTCCTACGCAGAAGGTCATCCATGAGATACTCTGCATATCTCAGAGGGTCCTACTTCTCAAGAGGACATCTCCTTCCACCACAGTCGCTGCCTTCTTCTGGTCTTCCCCAACTTTGCAAAAAAAAAAACAAAACAAACATTTTTCATAAAGTCGCCATGTTTTGACACCTGTAACTTTTTTTTTTTAATATTTCTATGTACAGGGACGCATAAGGCATCTTTTTTTTGCGGGGCCCGGTGTACTTTTTAGTTATACAATTTTGGTGATTGCTTATTGCTTAGATCACTTTTTATTCAAATTTTTATCACAGTTGAAACCGTGAATAAACTGCAGCTTGGCACTATTGATTTTTTTTTTCCCACTATAGTGTTCACCGTATGGAAAATATATTTTTATATGTTTGTAGAGCGTTTTCAGACACAGGGATACCTAATGTGTATGTGTGCAAGTCCCATAAACTGCAATACAACTGTATGGCAGTTTATGGGACTTTTGCTATGTTACTATTGAGGATGGTCATAGACCAGCTGCAATAGTAATATTCCTATTGCAGGCCTGCCATGGGAATAGATCGGCTCCCATGATCTTGCTGCGTGGGAGTCGCCCTGCAACAGGAAAGTCGGGGGTGCTTTTTTTTTTTTCTTTATATATAACTTTGGGTATGGGGGGGGATCCTGATCCTGAGTGAAATCTGATTGTGGGCATTAGCTCTGGGTCTCTGCAGAAGAGCGGCCACCATCTTTAATAAGCCAGCATCTGCCATACAATTACGGCGGATGTCAGGGAGGTATTAATGGGTTTTTTATTTTTTGCTATGCTTACCAAATACACAGTGTGACGGAATGTTGTTAATCTGAAAAAATGTTAATAATTTCTTATGTATGTTTTAAGTTTATTGCAGCCTGTGCTAATCTTAAAAAATCTTTAGAACTGACTTTTCTTGAACTATTTGTTTGTAAAAAAAACAAACAAAAAAAGACATACACTATGCACAGTGCCAGAATTGTTGCCAATCACTATAATTAAACAGTGTATGCAGTAAAAAAAAAATGACCGGAAAAAAAACAGAGCAGAAGATAGGCAAAAGGAGGGGACAAGGAAATGTGTGCAAGTACTACTAACAATAACACATATCCTGCAACCTGATCCATCATATTATGCTCTATCATGCATGTTGCCACAGCTGTCTACTGCCACTGCCACCACTCAGCCAGACATGTCTTGTGGCCTGGTCCATCATATCATTCCAAAATAGCACACTGTTGAACATTTTGATTTCATATCTCCCATTATACGGATAATTTTTGGTAGGTTTTTATTTTTTATTTTTTGAAAACCTAATTCTTCATCACTTTTCAAGTGGCTCACAGCCACAAATTTATCTCCCAAATAAGAACAAGCTTGTAGCGCATACAAGTCCTCAAAATGAGCTAATTTTTCTACAAAAACAATATAGCCACTGTGTGTCTAAAAAGCATGGTCAAGCACCTTTCCCTAACTAAAGGGTAATTTTTGAAGTGTTGTAAATGCTAAAATATGTCAAAGCGAGTGTCAGTGCAGTGTATGGTTAAACTCTTGAGTTTGTATCCACTGCTTATCATCTGTTTTCCCATAGACATACATGTCTCTTCTCTTTGACATAACTTTGGCTGTGTTTGCCTTAGAGAGCTAGAAATTGGATAGAGAGGTTCCTATGAGCCCTAACATTGTTATACACTATGTTTTAAGCCATTTTAGGTGTGGCTTGTACCAAACTTGTTCAACCTGAAATTAATCTTGGACCTGAGCCACCCAAACCCGAAACAAATCTTAAGTGCTTTGCCCATTACTACTCACAGTTTAGCTTATTAAGCCACACCTTTTTACAACACACCCCTCCCATATGCCATACATGGCACACAAACTGTTAGAAAGTTTCTAAAACACATTGAAAATGAGACCTAAAGCATTTAAACCAGTTTTTTGGTGCATATTTTCTAGTTTATGTGCCCCAATCACTGAGGAGCCACAGGTTACAGACCACTGCCTTGAAGTTTAGTTTATTTATTTATAGGTCATAGATTGGCTAAAGGTTCTAACTCATCTTACCTGGTGACACAGCCTCAATGAATTAAAAGTAGCTTTGCCTGCATAACTTTCTCCATTCACTTTCATGGGAGTTCAGAATACAGCCATGTGAGAATACCCCTTTAAAGGACAGTTGAAACTACAGACCTGTGTAATCTCCAGAATACATGTCATGAGAAAAAGTTGAATGTGATCTAGATGGCAATGACTTAGTGTAGTACTGAGGCGCAGAAGGTTTAGGTTCTCTGGATTTGAATCATATGGATCATCATTGGGTCAATAATGTTCTGTTTTTATAGTGTGAGTTATGGATGCATCAGTGGGCAGCATGGTGACATTGCAGTGCTGCAGTCCTAGGTTCGAATCCAGCCAAGAACAACATCTGCAAGGAGTTTGTATGTTTCTCTGTTTTTGCTTTGGTTGCCTCCCAAATGGATACTGATAGAGGCCCCATATTGTGTATTTGTTGCAGATTTTGCTGTTTTTTTTTTTTTTTGCCCAAAGCCAAGAATGGCTACAAAAGGAATGGGGAATATATAGGAAATTCTTATACTTCTACCTTCTGCTTAATCCACTCCTGGCTTTGGCTCAAAAAAAACACAACGAAATCTGCAACAAAAAATTGGCGTTTCTGCAACGTGGGGCCTCAGCCTTACTTGGGACAGTGACTGATAATGTCAGTAAGGCGTTGTGGAATTTGTGGCATTGTTGGCTCTATATAATTAAAAGAAATAAATAAATAAATACTACTTTTTTATATAATTTTTATTTCTTTATTTAATACTTTTATTTTTTTTTTTACTTTTACACTTACTGGGACGTGATTACTACTAGAATACATGCTTCTGCATTGCAATGTAATATAGTATGTAAAATGAAACTAGTGAAACTATAACTTATAGTAATACTTATAGTTGAAACCAGAAGTTTACATACACTATATAAAAAGACACATATACATGTTTTTCTCACTATCTGACATGAAATCAGAATAAACCTTTCCCATTTTAGGTCAATTAGGATTACCAAAATTATTTATATTTGCCAAATGCCAGAATAATGAGAGAAAGAGAATTTTTAAGGCATTTTTATTACTTTCTGCAAAGTCAAAAGTTTCCATACATTTCATTAGTATTTGGTACCATTGTCCTTAAACTGTATGACTTGGGTCAAACGTTTTGGATATCCTTTCACAAATCTCTCACAATAGTTGGTAGGAATTTGGGCCCATTCCTCCTGACAGAACTGGTGTAACTGAGCCATATTTGTAGGCCGCCTTGCTCTCACCTGCCTTTTCAGCTTTGCCCATAAATTTTCAATAGGACTGAGATCACGGCTTTGTGATGGCCACTCCAAAACATTGACTTTGTTATCCTTAAGCCACTCTGTAACCAGTGTGGCAGTATGCTTCAGGTCATTGTCCATTTGGAAGACCCATTTGTGCCCAAGCTTTTTACTTCCTGGCTGATGTTTTGAGATGTTGCTTCAGTATTGCCATGTAATGTTCTTTCCTCATGATGCCATCTAGTTTGAGAAGTGCACCAGTCCCTCCTGCAGCTAAACAACCCCACAACATGATGCTGCCACTCCCGTGTTTCACAGTTGAGATGGTGTTCTCAGGCTTGGCCATAATGACCATTGTTACATTTGGAGGAAAAAGCTTGCAAGCCTAAGAACACCATCCCAACTGTGAAACACAGGGGTGGCAGCATCATGTTGTGGGGTTGTTTTGCTGCAGGAGGGACTGGTGCACTTCACAAAATAGATGGCATCACAACAGTGCTCACTGACCCTGAACCATGGACATGGTATTATAGTACTTTCCCCTTTTCTTTTAATGGTATCTCCTCACATATTTGTTGGGGATAGGGTGGACTTGTACCCCTTTCCCCTTTAGATACATTTCGGAAATTACTTACTCTGAGCCCAGCAGCTGTGGGTGATGGGCATACCAATATGTGAGCATGCTCAAATGTTAGGAGCTTGTTGCTTTAGTGCCTGTTACTCCCTGTATCGGAGATAGATCAACACTGTCTTTTCCAGTAGTTAACAGTAGACATAGGGCTAGCAGGGTGCGTAGAACCAACTGGTGGTCTAATTACCCAGAGACCTCATATCAACACCCAGAGATCAACTACCGTACTTGTGCCAGACCCCAACTGTGGATCACGACCTCCTGTCTTTTTAGATATCGCTATATTGTGCACAGGGGGTAGATCTAGGAACCAGTGGTTTTTATAGTTGGACCCTATGGAGTTCAGATACCTCTTTGCTGTGGATTGGCCTATGTCGACATTATTATATTTGGGACATCCTTTTGGGTTTTAATAGGACTGAATAAAAGTTATGTTTTAATATATTACTGTGTCTTGCACAAGGGACCTCTTTTCTGTGATTTTCTAATATAGTATGTAAAATGAAAGTATAACTATAATGAAACTATAACTCTTATAGTGATGCTTAAGAGGATGACATAGGGGTCTTCCACAGGCCACCTGCAACCATGGCAATGTTTGATTATTGCACATGCTCATTAAAGTCACAGCTCAGTGATCAGACATCTGTCTTGTAACGAGCTGTGCACCTGTGTGTCCATCACATGACCATGGACTGATTTTTATACACTGGATGTAAGCAGAATGCATGACAGCCAGCAGAGAGCTAGAAAACTGTGAGGAATTGGTATAGACAGTATATTGATTTATTTTTTTTAACTTTTCATTATACAAACAAAAACATTTGCTGAAACTGGAGAACCCCTTTATATGAGGCAAAGATTGGAAATGAACACTCCTAGGTGCTATTAGATTGAGTTCACACATCATGGTCAAATTTTGTTTTTGTTGCTACTTGTGCAAAACCACTGTGAAACTGTGTCATTTTGATGTGATTTTGCAATAGTGGTGGTAAAAACTGTGACTTGACCAAGATGTGTGAACTTAAGCAGCAAAAGTACTAATAGATTTAAATACACCAAACAGATGAGACCCACAGTTATTTGTGACATTTCATTTCAGTATGCCAAAAAATGTCTTGGACTAGAATATAGCTGCAAGAGACTACAGGCAGGACCTACAGTATATCCCAAGCTGAAATTAAACATGCTTGACAATTGTTTTCCCCAAACACTAGACACATCCACACACACATATGGCTGTTGCTTTATCGCATTTTGACTTTTTGGGGGTGCTATTCCTATGACCCCTGCCAGTATCACAAATTGATGGTCTAGCCTTAATAAGATGCTGGAAAATCTCTTTAAAGGGGTTGCCCAGGCAAAAATGGACAACCCTTTTAACGTTTAAATTAGCTGGGGGCAGTGAAACAAATAAAGAAAATGCATACTCACCTGTCCCTGTTGCGGTGTCCTCCCACGCATCCCAGTTCTTCTGCTCCGGCGGCATCTCCCGGGTCTCTTCCGGCGTTCTGCTGATTGGCCTCAGCAGTCATGTGACCGCTGAGGCCAATCAGCGGCTTCAGCTGAACTCTGGAAGATGCCACCGGAGCAGAAGAACCTCAGATTGTTTCTGCAATGTGTGGATCAGATTAGCCAGAACTGCAGGTACTGTAAAACAAAGCGTTTTCGCAATGTGAGGCTTCAGCCTAAGACTGAGGACCCAGGTTGTGGAAAAGCAGCTTTTTTTGTTGCAGATTTAGCTGCAGTTTTTTGAGCCAAAGCCAAGAAGGGCTTAAAAAAAGGAATGGGAAATGTATAGGAAGCTCTTAATAGGAAGCTACCTTCTGCTCAATCCACTTCTGGCTTCAGCTCAAAAAACACAACAAAGCCTGCAACAAAAAAAGCTGTGTTTCCACAATGTGGGACCTGAGCTTTAGACAGTTTTAATTAATGTGCCCCAGAGAGTTTCATCTGCCACCACCACATTATAGAGCACACTACACTGATAAACAACATACCTTTGTTACTAATGACACATTTGTAGAAAAACTACTTAAGAAACAACTTAAGTCTTATGCAAATTAGGCAACTGGGGCACTGGGGACGGGCCTTCAGCTCCTTGGAGCACTGCTCTTACTGTTCAAGTAGGGTGGGTGATATCATAGAGAGAACAACAATTTTTACTGTACAAGGTGGTGCAGGCAGGAGATGGTACGAGCAGTGCTCCAGGGACATGAAGGCCTGCCCCCAATGCACCAAGTGCCTCATTTACATAAAAATTCAAAGTTGTTTTTCTCCAAATCTACAAAAGTGGCATACATAATAAAGGTATGTTGTTTATCACTGTAATGTGCTCTGTAACATGGTGTTGGCAAATGAATATGCTTGGAGGAGGTGGTAGTCTACCTTTAAAGATGCACCACATTTATGATCCAGCGTCAGCCACTGTGATTTCCCTTACGTCCTACAGCAGCACAATATGGGGTATTTCTCCCCCTGTGTGTTGTTTAGGACAGGTGGAACTTTTAATTAGCACAAAAATGTGCTTACTAACCTGCCCTATAAGAGGGCACGAGAGACCTCCCTCACCTGTGTTTTTTTCTGTCCTGTGTGGGACAGGTGGAGGAGGTCTCTTGTGACCTCTCTAGAGTTAAGGGTTTTTTTCTTACCTTGAGGTGGTCGTTTCCTTCTGTTGCCAGCCTGCGTTCCTTCTTCTTAGCGCTTCTGTCGGTAATTCTTCGGCCGGCAGTAGGCTTCGGCCTACCCGGAGGGTACGTCGGTCTTTGCGACAGCCGGAACCCTTCTCTGTGTCCGGGTTCCCGTGCGGGCGGATTTCGCCGGACTCCTTCGCGCCTACTTCCGGTTCTCGGAAAAAGTGCGGTAAGTTTGGAAATTTAAAATTTTAAGGCAAAATATAGAATTGATTTTTGCTGCTTGTTGTTTGAGCCTCTGACTTAGGCTTTTGCTCCTCTATGTTTCATTATGACATTTGCCCGTTTTGGTGCTATAAATCTCAGGAGGGTAAGTAATATTTATTCATTTTTGTTCATATATTATATGAATGGTCGATTCATATCGCTGGCCTTGCTCTGCATGATTTCCTATGAATTTTTTCATTGTGGATTAGTTTTGTGTTTGGCTCCGCCTCCACTTATGGTTGCCTTTAAAATGTCCCATAGTCCATTTCGGTTGGGCTGTGATTTTCTGGCTCTCCTATTGCTAAGGAGTAGAATTCTCCTCTGTGATTCAGAGATTACCCTATTTGACTATTGCATGTGCTGTTGCTACATTTTTTGCGACGACCGACCTCCTTAAGGTACCCCTCTCTTTCTGGTTCTGGTTGCGGTTTGTAATATTGTATTGTTATTGTCTGTGACTTTTTGTGGTCTTTTTAGATGTCTTCTTCTGCTTCCGGCTCTGGTGATGGAGATTTTAGGAGGAAGAAATCCTCCAAGCGTAAACATTTAACCTGTTTAGATTGTAAGGCTCCCTTGCCTGACAGCTACGAATTCACCCGCTGTCGCCAGTGTCGTGGCCCCCCTTCTGAGGAGCCATCCATACGTGAGGTGGTGACATGGGTGAAAGAATACATGGAGGACTCTCTCAAGGAGATCCGGAATTCTATCTCCCAGATCGCCAAGAGACCACGTCTTGAAAAACATCCTCTCTTGCGGGTCTCGGACGAAGATTTTCAGGTTGTGGATGAAACTTTGTCTTCTGATGACTCCGCTGAAGATACCAGCAGACCTCTCTTTCCACTTGAGAAAGTCAATAGGCTGCTGAAGTCCATCAGGTCTAAAGACCGTGATGTTGATGGGGAAGCCTCCACGTCCACCTATAGAGGGCCTAGGGTCTTCCAAGTGGACGAGACATTAAGAAAGTTAATGTCTTCAGAGTGGAAATTTCCGGAGAAACCCTTTATAACTACTGGTAGGTTTAAGGCCTTGTTCCCCATCACATCTGCCAAAAGGGTAGGAGAGCTACAGGCGCTCTCCTCCAAAGAACCTTATATTGTATTTTTTTCGGATAGGGTCCACCTTAGGTTTTTGCCTGGCTTTATCCCTAAGGTTCCTTCACGTAATAACTATAATCAGTTGATTTCTTTGCCTGTTTTCCTTCCGGATCCATCCTCAGAAGAGGAGTTAAAACTTCATACTTTGGATGTGGTGAGGTGTCTGCGAATTTACTTATCACGGACACAATCTTTCAGGAGAGCTGAAAATCTCCTAATCAATATGTATGGTAAAGACAGAGGTCTTAAAGCTTCCAGACCCTCCTTGTCCAGATGGATTAAGGAGGCAATCAAATTTCTTTCATTGCTCAAGGGTTGCTTCCTCCAGTTTTTTGTACAGCCCATTCGACCAGGGCTGTGTCGACTTCTTGGGCTGAGAATCGCTCGCTTCCACTGGATCAAATTTGTGCGGCTACTTCTTGGTCATCCCAGCTGACTTTCGTCAAACACTATCGTTTGGATGTCCGCAGTTCCGAGGCGACTGCCTTTGGCCAGACAGTTCTTGAGGTTGTAAGGCGAAGAAACCCTCCCTAGGGGAATTACTTGCTATATCCCCATATTGTGCTGCTGTAGGACGTAAGGGAATCGTTGATTATATTGTTAATCTGTTTTCCCTTAGTCCTAACAGCAGCACAAGGCTTCCCTCCCTAAAATCTTGTTTCTTTTACTTTATAATTACACAGGTGAGGGAGGTCTCTCGTGCCCTCTTATAGGGCAGGTTAGTAAGCACATTTTTGTGCTAATTAAAAGTTCCACCTGTCCTAAACAACACACAGGGGGAGAAATACCCCATATTGTGCTGCTGTTAGGACTAAGGGAAAACAGATTAACAATATAATCAACGAATGTGATAAATCTGGTACATTTTCAGACTACCTTACAACGTCTAAGTAAATCTAGGCCACTGTGTGCATCAGAGGAACAAACAGTTCAGTGCTCTGGAGGAGAATATATAACTTCACAATAAAACTGATAGTAAGTTATTCATGAAGATCACACCATACACAGGATTATTTTCAAATGAGGGGAGAAAAAAAATGACTAGTGTTTGTTTAAATCATGGTCGATTCTGTTGATAATCTTAAAACACCCCTACATCTAAAAGTAAAGTCATATATGACCAGCCAATTGCCTTATGTGTAAGTGGGCCTCCTAGTGTAGAAGTTTATCATGCCTGATCCTTTGTTCCCATGAAAGGTAAGGTAGCCATATACATTTGATCTACTTTGGCCAAACCTGCCAATTTTGTCATGACCATCCTATCATCTAATGTGAATCGAGTTGTCCTGACTCTCCACCAATGGCAGATGACAGGGGAAACATGATTGGCCATGTTGGATTTGAAGATTCCTGATCCTTTTGTTCTGAAGGGAGATAATCTACCTGCAGGCTGTAAGGACTGCTGCTTGGCCTGGTATCTGTACATTGTATAGAGGCTTTTGTGGTGCAGACTCAGGGTGACTGTCCTCATACAATGGGGCTGATCAGAACGAGGCCTTGTACTTTTCTTTCAGCTGAGATTTTGCCATAGAAAACCTGATAAGATGGAATACAGGACGCTTCTCTTTTCAGCATGCTAAATAGAAAAGGAGGCAGATTAGGGTCTGTTTTAGTGAGGATTTCAATGACACTGTGTGAACATCACCTTTGGCTATGTTTACAGTTTTGAAAACGCCCCAAATTGATAGTTTCAACAAGGTTTTTCTGCCTTTCATTGACTTTTATTGAGACATAAGAGGGAGTTTCAGGCTAATAAATGACATTTGGCTTCTTTCCGTTGCGCCATTTTAAATAACACGAGTGATGAACACGGCTTGTCACTTGGAGTCTTCTTGAAAGTGTTTTCTACAAGGATTTGGGGGAATATTCAGCATTGTAAACCCTCCAATTCCTCGTGGGAAAAACACTCTGTGTGAACATACCCTTACGCTCTGCTTTCCTTTGAAAACACATGCACGCTTTGTCGAGCCGCCTGACAGCCACAAGCTATATCTAGCATTGTTGCACCTTAGTTATAACGCTATAGACTATTATCGCACATTGTGCAACACTTTGAATATGTCGTCGCGGTTTATTAAATCAATCCTCTTTATTACACAATCTCCACATAGTCTACTGCTTGGTGAGGTTTTTGTTACGATCAGACACTCCATCAGTGCCCTGTATTATTAACGAAAGTCTTCAGTCAAAGCGGGCGCCATTTCCCTTCGCCCTCTCTCTCTCCATGCTCCACGTCCTGACACTCGGATCCCGGGAGCCCGCTCCATTACATCCTCAGTCAGATGATGAGCTGACGCCTCTCCCGCTGTTCGGACTGGGCCAAGGGCGTCCTGTGATTGGACGCACTGGGTCACGTGTGGCGGCGGACAGCTGGCTGCGGCTGATCGCGGTCGGTGCAGCCGCCTGCTACCGCTTGTGTGCCGGGGCTTTGGTGCTCGGCCTTTGCCTCTCGTCGTCCGCCGCAGCATGGGAGACAAGAAAAGCCCGACAAGGTGAGCAGAAGAGGCGGGCGTGAGGAACACTCCGCCTAAAGCGCCTGAGGCCACGGCAGATGTGAGCGGGCCTTGTTGTGCGCTGCATGTAGACATGTCTGCGTCTCACACTTCTCTCTTCTTCAGGCCGAAGCGGCAGCCGAAGCCGTCGTCAGACGAGGGATACTGGGACTGCAGTGTGTGCACCTTCAAGAACAGCGCCGAGGCCTTCAAGTGCCTGATGTGTGATGTGCGCAAGGGGACCTCCACCCGGTGAGAGCTCACACCTCCTCCCGGCCATGGCTGTGCACTCGGCGGGGTGAACAATGCCGCATCTCACATGGCTCCACACACCATCTCTGTGACATACGGGCCTGCGCTTCTCTCCTGGTAGGCTAGGGCAACATTAGGACAGTCAGAGCCTCTGGCTGCAACTTTAGGGCCACTGAGTCTGCAGCTCTCTGGGGTATCTACCCAGTCAGCCATACAGTTTGGCACTCTCAGGGGGCACATAATGTGAGATCCATGCTGCGAGCAGATTTATAGCAACATAGCAGACCATGGGCCAAAATGAAAGTAGTGATGTGATTGGTTCCTGCCTACAGCCTTCTAAGCTCAGTTGTTAGTGATCTAGACTCCTCCTGGCCTCAGTTTCTGGGACAGGAAGTAGCTGTCTGACATTGTCAGCCATATTAGCTTTTGTAGGCTAGCTTCTCTGTCATTTGGTCACACAGATGATATGCCTATGCATGTTCTAGCTTTCTATGTTGGACAGAGGGAGAATACAGAGACGTACTTAAATCTACATCTATTGGGCAGTGCGTCCTTGGTTTAATACATCCTTAGTGAGGATGCATCTTCACCTTGTGGCAGCCAAAGCTCTGCTTGTATGAAATTATCAATATTTCCACAATTATACAGTATAATAGTGTGATCATTGGTAACCACTAGTGTAATCTAGTTCAGGCATTCACAACCCTACTATCTACATTAAAGGGGTTTTCCAGGATTAAATTATTGATCACCTATCCTTAAGATAGGTGATCCCTATCCTTAGGATAGGTGATCCCTATCCTTAGGATAGGTGATCCCTATCCTTAGGATAGGTGATCCCTATCCTTAGGATAGGTGATCCCTATCCTTAGGATAGGTGATCCCTATCCTTAGGATAGGTGATCCTATCCTTAGGATAGGTGATCCCTATCCTTAGGATAGGTGATCCCTATCCTTAGGATAGGTGATCCCTATCCTTAGGATAGGTGATCCCTATCCTTAGGATAGGTGATCCCTATCCTTAGGATAGGTGATCCCTATCCTTAGGATAGGTGATCCCTATCCTTAGGATAGGTGATCCCTATCCTTAGGATAGGTGATCCCATCCTTAGGATAGGTGATCCCTATCCTTAGGATAGGTGATCCCTATCCTTAGGATAGGTGATCCCTATCCTTAGGATAGGTGATCCTATCCTTAGGATAGGTGATCCCTATCCTTAGGATAGGTGATCCCTATCCTTAGGATAGGTGATCCCTATCCTTAGGATAGGTGATCCCTATCCTTAGGATAGGTGATCCCTATCCTTAGGATAGGTGATCCCTATCCTTAGGATAGGTGATCCCTATCCTTAGGATAGGTGATCCCTATCCTTAGGATAGGTGATCCCTATCCTTAGGATAGGTGATCCCTATCCTTAGGATAGGTGATCCCTATCCTTAGGATAGGTGATCCCTATCCTTAGGATAGGTGATCCCTATCCTTAGGATAGGTGATCCCTATCCTTAGGATAGGTGATCCCTATCCTTAGGATAGGTGATCCCTATCCTTAGGATAGGTGATCCATATTAGATTTGTGGAGGTCTAACAACTGATATATCCACCCATCAGCAGTTTGAAGCAGATGAGTGCCACTTCTGTTTCAAGCCTGCCGTGTTACACTCGAGTCACATGGCCTGTTTGCAACTCAGTCCCATTCAAATGCAGTGACACTGCTATACAGTTTATCATGCTGTGCGTGGTATGCAGTGTAGAGGCCATGGGGTTCATCCAAATGCTTTGGCCTCTTAAATAGTTAATTGGTGGGGTGCCAGGGGTCAATATGATGCTGGAAAACCCATTTAAATGATGTCTTCATTGCCTCGAAATCTGTTGTCATCCTTACTGCAAAGAAGCTTGGTGTAGGGAAAGTTAATGTGTTTTATAATTTACTTAGTTTGCCATTCATGCTGTAAAATGGACAGTTCTTGTTGCTGTCTTCTGTGGAACTATGTGAGGTACATATCATGTTTCTAGGCAGTACTTGCTTTTGTCTTCATGCTTTGCTTTTAAAGGGAATCTGTCAGGTCAATCTGGAACACTAAACCACCCACAGGTCCTTATAGACCTGGGGTTTAGTGTCCCAAATCACCCTGTTGTAATGCAATCCGCAGGCGCATTAAAAATAAAAAATCCTTTATACTTACCTAAAGAAGGATCCGATGAACGCTGTTCGGCTGAGCACAGTCCGGCTTATTCATGATTTGCTTTGTTGGCACGCCTCCCCCATGCTCCCGGCGCCTGCGCTGTTCTTCAGTGAAGCCAAAGATGGACACCCCAGCTTCACTGCGTAATTGCGGGGCATGCACACTGAAGCCGAGGTGTACTCCTCTGGCTTCATTGAAGAACAGCGCAGGCGCGGGGAGTACAGCGTCAGGGTGAGTATAAAGCTTTTTTATTTTTAATGTGGCTATGGATTGCATTATAACAGGGTGATTTGGGCCACTAAACCCCAGGTCCATATGGACGCGTGGGTGGTTTAGTGTCCCAAATTGCCCTGACAGATTCCCTTTAATGTGTAGGACATATGGGGCATTAGGCCCATAGTGATCATATTAACACCTACTGGGATACCAATGGTATCTATTTCCTGGCAGATCACCACATCATCCTGTGATTGGTTGAGTGGTAATTTCCTGTGTCAAGAGGGCCCAGGAAATAAAGACCAGCTGGAGCTCGGTAAGCATCAGAACGGGAGTGGCAGGGTTTGATGAGAAGCTTTTTATTTTTTAACCAACTCTGCACACTTGTACATCAGCTTTTTCCGGCTGGACAACCATCTGAATGACCACAGCATCAGGCTGAGGCTCCACGTTGCGGAAACGCAGCTTTTTGTTGTTGCAGATTTTGCTTCGTTATTTTCAGCCAAAGACAAAAATGGCTACAAAAGGAATAGGAAATATATAGGAAGTTCTTATACTTTTACATTCTGCTCAATCCACTCCTGGCTTTGGCTCAAAAAAAAATGCAGCTCACACAGCAAAAAAAATAAAAAGCTGTGTTTCCACAATGTGGGGCCTCAGACTCACGGGCATTACCTTTTACCGTGGCCTCTCTGAGTTAGGCTCCAAACACACAAATGTATGGTTTGTGTGCTAGCTTTTTTTTTTTTTTTTTTTTTATTAAACGGCTAGCACATTGACCGTATTCTTGTCAGGTCCAGGCTCATTATTGTGATGGTCACAGATGGCACTGGGAGATCCATGTGCTGTCTGTGCCATTTTCTCATGGACCTGCATATGCACATGTGCATTGTAGCCTTACAGATAGGAATAGAAATTGCCTTGGAGGGGGATATGTATTTCAAGGGTGTGTTCACATGTTATGCTGAGTCACTTTTTTTTTTTTTATGTATTTATCAGAGCTGTGGAGTCACTGACTCTGACTCCTGTGTTTTTCCAAAGCCCAACTCCAACTCTGACTCCTTTATAATATAAATGGCTGACAGCCATAGCGAGGCTAGGATCTGCTCCCAGTCATATGGGTCTGTCAGGAGACCCGAACGACGGAGAGCCCGACTGTAAAAACCGCGGTTATCCACGGACACCAGCGGACCACACAGACTATAATGGGGTCTGCTGGGTGTGTGTCGGGCGTCCACCATTTTTATACTGAAACCGACAGAGAGAGAAAAGTCCTCTGTGCTGGACTTTCTCTGCGGCGGAGACTCTGGCGCAAATGTGAACTTAGCCTAAGTCAGAAATGGTAAATTCATTAAAAAGCTAGTGATTGAATTCCTGTAAAATTAAATATCTAACAAACTATGCAACTAATTAATTTTAAAATACGAGTAATTGTATAATTAATCATTTTATTTTGAAGCTGGAGTTGCAAAACGGGCCCCCAACTCCAACATCACAGCCTTGGTATTTATTTATTTATTTGTTGCCACTATTCTTGCCAAATGCTGCTGTATTGATGCAACTTCCCAAAAATGCAGTTTTTCAATAATCTCAGAAAAAGACTTCACTGCAACTTGTGAATGTGAAGTTCTGCCACAGTGAAACTGTAGGATCCAGTGATGTAAACAGCTCTTCTGGCAGAGGAAGTTGGTAAGAGTAGTTGCCAATTGAGTGTGGAGGGTATTTACTGTCCCCTTCATTGGTGTCACTATTTCTTATATAAGTTATCCTATTTTATATACTATAAATTATAAGAGTGGGGTTTGATATATGGACAAATAGGGCTGGGTGACTATGAGCTAAATCAAAATTATGATTAATTGAACATTTTATCTTGATTACGGTTAATGAACAATTTTTTTAAGATACTACCTTTTTACACACCACTGAATTTTACTTTTGGTTATCCACATATTAGCAATCCTGATTGGATTTCCTTTAACTGATGGCAGTGTGAAACAGGATGTTATGGATGCAAAATAATGGTCCATGTTACCAAGTTAATTTTGATTAATTGAGCTGACCTTCAGTTTATTTTACGATTAATTGCCCGGCCCATAGACAAATAAATATTTGGTCATTCACATCAGTGTCTTGCACTGTCTTGTACATTTTTCAGACAGTAGTAAGGTGACGGCTGCTGCAGACAGCTATGTTTGGACTAGAAAATATGGCCTTGGTGTTGGCCACATTTACTGGCTCAACCATGGCTCACTAAATTGAGTCAGTTAAGCATGTGTTTGGGATAGTATGTGCTGTTATTTCTGTTTAGCACCATATACGTTAAATATTCATTAATGATACTGAATAACGTTAGAATTGTTAACAATAATCCATATCTATGGCCAGCTTTAGGTAAGCCTAGCTTGAGGCCACACTAGAACACTAGTTTAATTTATTTTTTTTAATTCCTGTGGCTCTTTTAACATTTTGTCTACATTTCTCAGTTTGAAAATGAGCCTGTGTGTGAAGCAATGTTACTGAATAGCTCATTGATAGTTTTATTGCAAAGTCATGTGCTTCCCTTCAGAACATTGATCTCCTCTGATGCACACAGTGTACAGGAGGTTAAACCCACAATGCAAGTGTAATAGAACTTTGGTCTGACCCTCATACACCTGCATTGTGAGGAGGGGCGCACACAACTTTATAATGAAACTGTCAGTAAGTTAACTATATTGCATTACACACAGGTTCATTTTCAAACTGAGTAGACAAAAAGATTACTGCAATGTAGCTTTAAGATATGTGATGTAACAGCTAAGTATTATTTTGGCATTTTTGTAAGCTCTGTCCACATCACGTCAGAACCCTATGTTTGCCATTTGTGCAAGTAAAGCTCCTGGCCTCTTTGTCAAATGTATCCATAAGGCTCCATTTATGTGACAGGCCAACTATACTATCCTTCTAGTAAATGTCTGTATACCTTTTTTGTTGTATATAATTTTTATATAACATGGGGGTCTAGGCTCTTCCAGCCTTCTGTGATCCTCTCATGATTGATGGCTGGCTACCATATATCTGCATACACAGCAGTCTGTCGATCCCTTTGAGGATCTTTATTCATGAATATGCTAGGCTCTTCTGCCCTTACATAGTGCATAATGGTGAGGACTGATCAGCTTTAATGGAGTTTTCTGATTATAGATCACTGTGTGGCTGACTTCTGGGATTACTAATGATCACCAACACTCAGCATCCCCTGATCAGCTGTTTAATAGGGCAGTGGTACTTTGAGCTCTGTGACCCTATCATTGTTTACATTGCTCTGTACAGTACAGGTCTGTAGCAGCAGCTGTTCCTGGTATTACAGTTAAGTCCACTTCATTTAACTGGTAAAACGCGGTGGCATATTGTAATATCAGGCATAACAGCTACTTAGAGTATGAAGCTCTGTCTGGTAAGTAATGAAGGAGATGTGGCACTTGCCAGTGCCCTGTGGCTCCTTCCAACAGCTGATTGGTAAGTCTGCCCCCCCCCCCACGGCAAAATATTAATAGCCTATCCTAAGGATAACTTATCATTTTTGAAGAACTGGAAAACCCCTTTAACGCTATATAAAGAAAAATGTTTTCCAGAAATAACTTTGTTTTCTCTATGCAGGAAACCACGACCTGTTTCACAGTTGGTTGCCCAGCAGGTAACGCAACAATTTGTGCCTCCAATGCAGTCAAAAAAAGAGAAAAAAAGACAGAACAGAGAAAGAAAAAAGTGAAAAAGAAACATCTATTAAAAAGAACAGTAACAAGAAAGCAAGGTATTTTTTTTTTTTTAATAGCTTTTACATTGAATCAAAATTCCGTTTATTTAAACCCAATAAATGGCAAACTTACAGGAGGTTCTATATTTTTTAAGGCTAGGAACACACTGTGACTTTGGCTGCAACTCTTGTCATGCAACTAAAGATCGCTGCGTTGCTGTTCCCATTAGTAGACCAAATTTTAAAAGTTACTATTAAGAGCTTCCACCGATCAGTCATGACATTAAAACCTACTAAACCCTAATATTGTTTAGCCAAAACAGCTAAACAATATTGTGCTGCCAAAACAGCTCCGATCCATGAAGATATGGACTCCACAAGACCTCTGAAGATGTCCAGGCACCATGACATTAACAGCAAATCCTTTAGGAACACACAGAGCAGTGGCCGCTCATGGGTGAAACGCCTGCTTGTGGTGGGTAGGGTTTTAAAATAACCTGTTAGTTGGCTGCATGATTGTGCTGATAATACTACAGTTTTTTTTTTTCCCAAACAGCCATTAACATGATTGTAGCCCCAGATCTAGAGTATTGCAATGTGCATTGTGTTCTGACATGTGTTTAGCTAGTCAACTGTAGAGAGGTTGACCAGCAACAATTATTTGGTGGTTGTCCAAACTCTGAAATTAAGCCAACGGCGTAGAATTCAGACCCCCTTATGCAGTACTGACAGTATAGCTTCCACTTTAATTTCCAACACCAGTTCTTGCTCCCCCTCTGTGTTAGTCATGTGATGAAAGGACTGGCTGGTTCGGTTCATTAGCTAGGCCAGCTCCCTTCTTCATCATGGCTACACAGTAAATAAGCCTCATTTCCATAACACTAGTAAGCCTCTGGGCCAGTTTTACAGCTTGGTGTAGTTCCTACAGGGAGGACACAGATAAAATCTAATTGCATTTCTCCTTATTTTCTAAATATATTCAGGGTTCTAGCTCTAAGGTGCCTGTTGCCCAGTTTTTAGTAACCTATAGCATGTGCAATGAATATGTGGCTCACTTTGCTTTAGATGTTCTTTCTTAAAGTGGTCTGTCTTATAAATATTAACCTTGCTTGGAGTGGATCCTTTTTTATTTATTTTTTTGTTTTATTTTTCAAATGGTCTCCTTCCATATATTGACATAACTATACATGGGCTTGTTTCTTGTTGTATTTGTATTGTACCTTTTAGGGTACATGTGTATGGTATAGTGGGGAAAAACACAGAATTTTTGCCGTTGTTTTTTTTGGTTGGTGTTTTTTATGGCTTGATAATGCGATATAAATAAGATAATGTTTTTTTCAGTGTCAGTGCAATTATGATAATGCCAAATAAATGTATGTAGTTTTTTTTGTAGTGTTTTACTAATTTTGCATAGTACCGTGTTTCTCCAAAAATAAGACCTACCCCGAAAATAAGCCCTAGCTCCATTTTCCAGGTTTTTTGCAGTAGGCTTGAGATATAAGCCCTACTCCAAAAATAAGCCCTAGCTAATTTAATCCCTTCCTGACATCCACCGCGCGATTACAGCGGATGCCGGGTCCTTAAAGATGGCGGCCGCTCTGCTGCTTACCCCCCCCCCGTCCCCCCCGTCCCCACCCCCTATAGCTGCTATACCGGGTCTCCTTGTACACCGGACACCCGCAGTTAATGCCCGCGATCATAGTCCGCTGATCCCGGGCATTGTTAGGTCTGTAAGTCCGTGACACCCCCCCCCCCCCTCCTGCGGGTGAGATCGC
This sequence comes from Leptodactylus fallax, assembly GCA_947044405.1. Lineage (NCBI taxonomy): Eukaryota > Metazoa > Chordata > Amphibia > Anura > Leptodactylidae > Leptodactylus > Leptodactylus fallax. The sequence continues at coordinate 7,735,842 of CAMRHE010000036.1, forward strand.
AGGAGCCGACCTGTTCCTTTGACAGCCGGGAGCCTTATGAAGGCTCCCAGACCTGTCATAGGAATATTACTATTGAGGCCAGCCTCATTAGTAATATAGATAATCTCCCATAGACTGCAATAGGAGGGGTAAATAGTAAACAAAAAAAAAAAAAAAGAGAAAAAAAATATTTAAAAAAAACCAGCAAAATAAAAGTTCAAGCTCCCACTTTCACTAGAATACATATAAAAATAAAATATTACTGTGAAACACATACACATTAGGTATCCCTGAATCCGAAAAAACGCCCGGTCTACAAACTTATAAAATTATTTTACCTCTATGGTGAATGCTGTAGCAAAAAAAAAAAAATGAAAGTGCCGAACTGCTGTTTTTTCGCTGTTTCACCTCTGATAAAAGTTGAAAGCGATCAAATGTGTGATTGTTGTTCATGGGAAAAAATTAAGACCTACCCCGAAAATAAGCCCTAGCCCTTTTTTTGGAGAAAAAAATAATATAAGACCCTGTCTTATTTTCGGAGAAACACGGTAAATGTATTTTTGTCACAGCATGTTTTTGTTAATAGAGTTTTGATGGCTTGTTTTTTTTTTTTTTTTTTTATAGGCTGAACTGTAGTTTTCATTGGTACCATTTTGGACTACAAATGACAATTTTATTGCTTTTCTTTCATTCTATGTGAGGCATTATGAACCTGACTTTATTCTCCAGATCAGTACGAAGCTGTGCTCTTTTTGCAGAATGATTTGTAGTTTTTGAATTTTGAAGGCAGATAAGCAGAATCTAATACTACTGCACCAATACCTAGTGTATAAATTAATTTTTTTGCCATAAAACTGCATTTTGTAGATTAAAACCTGTCATTTTCTTTTTTACTTAGGTTAGGCCACTTTCTTATGAAAAATCCTAAGGCCCTTTGGCGGCCACCATAAAAAGGCATATTGTTGGTCACTAAAGGGCTAATCTATATATTTTACTATACAATGAAGCTTATAGCTAAGAGACCAAAATCTAGGAAGTGTAATATAGTCACAAGGTTATCATTATCTTTTATATTTCTTTTCTCTAGGCCACGGTTGAAAAATGTGGACAGAAGTAGTGCACAACATTTGGAAGTTACTGTGGGGGACCTAACAGTCATTATTACAGACTTTAAAGAGAAAACAAAGTCCCCTCCTACATCCAGCGCCACTTCAGTGGACCAACATAGTCAAAGTGGATCTGGTTCAGAAAACACAGAGCGGGGAATATCCAGGTCGTCATCACCAAGGGGAGAAACGTCATCTGTAAATGGAGAATCTCATTAAAGTTTCTCTAGTGTTTTCTAGATATTGTGAAAAGAAACTTCTTTCTGCCAATAGTTACCACAGTTACATGGAAAAAAAATCTGACGCAAATCTGATATTTTTGAGAAAGTGAGTATGTATGCACTTATTTTTTTAATTCTATATTTTAAGTGCGCCTTGAAAGATAAGCCTTTCGAGGTAAGTGGCACCAAAACATGAAAAGGGTTTGCATAAATGGAAATATTAACCTGTACAAATATTCCTGGTTCATGTTGCTTGGCGTAGACATGTGGATATTTTCCATAGTCTGCACTAGCTGCCATGTCTACCCTGTGTGATATTTGCTTTACAGGCCTCAATTAACCCAAGGTACAGTAGTTACAGGGACACCAACACAAACTTCTTCATTCAGTCATTTGTATGTATGGTTAAACATAGCTATACCTTCCTGCAGTCCATTTTGTTTTAGTAACAAAAGTCTGTTTTTAACAGATGAATTGCTGGACGTATGACCGCATTAGAACCATAATTTTTAATCTCCTGCTGTGTAAAGGAGGTAGCCATCTCTTATGGCTAAATTACTGTACAAGAGTGTCCTGTATGCACTTAGGAACCTTTCCTACGGAATCATTTTACAGAGTGTTGGCATGCAAGAAATGACTAATTTTTATTGCATGTGTTTCAACTGCAGTCACATTGCGTGGGCTACAACAACCTGCTGTATTCTCAAATGTCTGTGGTATTCAGCTCTTCAGAGTAGAGCAAGTGCTATGACAAGGAGATGGAGCCTGTGGGTGTGAAGCCTCATATCAATAAAACAGAGAAACTACATTGATCACAAGTCACTGTAGGGAACTAAAAAAACTATGGTTTTACGAATCGATCCCTGTAAATTTTTAAACCCATGAGACTACAAGAGTACTTTCCATCAACAGTTGTCCGCTGTTACACGCTGCTTATTTTCACTAATAAAACAGCAAAATGACATCACATGAGAACTATAGGGCTAATAATGCATACATGTAATTGTCAAACATGAGTAAATGTATATAGACCCTTTCCATTTTTAGGTGTTGCTAGCCCTTTAAAAAGGACTATCTACTGTTAGATACCGTTTAATTTATTGGTTTGTATGTGGCATCTTTCAACTTTTTAGTAAATATACTGTGTGATTTTTAGCAATGAATTTATGATTTGTTAATCAATTTTAGTTTGCACTGGGTTAGGGCACATTACTGGAAAGCTTCTTTAATTTAGTCTTAGTATGACCAAGAGGAACTGGGTTATCAAACATTGTGCTGGAAGGACATGGATGTGTAAGAAAAATGACCATAGACTAGAGATTTTACTAAAAACATGGAACATAATAAAAATGGTAAAGTAATTTCATCCCAAAATATGCTAATATCTTAGAAAGGTCTTGCCTCCATCTTTTGATTGCTTCCTTGGCATATTATCAGGTAGTCCTACAACAAACTGTCCAGTGCTGGATTAAGGAAATTTTATTATAGTTCCCCCTGGATGCAGTTGCATTGCACACCTAATGTATTTAGGATATGTTGCAGTTTGTACAAGCCAATAAATTAAGGACTTCTAAATGTAGACTGTAAGAATAATTACACTAGAACCTCAGATCAAAGAGCTGTAGAACTTCGCCAGAATCATTTGCTAAACTCTATCGCACCTGAGGTTTAAAGGCTGTGGGCACCTTTGCACTGTTTTTTTTTTTTTTTTAAACTCTTCTGAATGTGACATAGATCTGATGGAGCACTGCTCCTGGTTTTGTCATCTCTGTTCTCTCCTGCTGAGAGAGCTAGAGAATATACACTGGTAGATCAGAGTGTATGGAGTGGCGAGCCTCCAGGTTGCAAAAGAAACACTCCAGTAAGAAAAAAATATATATATTTGTTCTTATCATACCCTCATCACTCCATTTGAGAATTAGCCTGTATGTAGTAATGTTATTGATTTAACTTATTGATGATTTTACTGTGAAGTTATGTACTCCTCTCCAGACCACTGACCTCCTTTTTGCTCCTCTGATCTGTGCAGTGTTTGCTGTTGAACAGGAAGTTAAATTCTCCATTAGGGCTGGTCAATTAATTAATTTGATTAATTAACCATTTCAAAGAAGCACAATTCTAATTGTTATCAGAATCGAGCAATCAATGTTAGCCCTATTAATGTAACTTTTTTTTAAACATATGTTAAAGTAATTTTTTCCATGTCAACGGTGTCTATAGCCTTAAAAGAGGACCTTTCATGTCTTCAGGCACATGCAGTTTTATATACCGCATATTCCCCTTATGTGCCCCTGGGGCTGGAGATATCGGTGCTGTTATTTTTCTGCCCATCTTCAGAAGGGCGTTCCTGACAGTCTAGCTGGGCTGTGAGAAACTCCCCCCTGACTGTACTTGTCCATAGACTGGTACGGGGGGTGGCTCACAGCTCAGCGTTATCGTTGGGCGGTAAGCAACACTCCCTCTGACAGTACAGGGCTATGGACGAGCACAGTCAGAGGGGCGGTGTTCCTCACAGTCCAGCTAGACTGTCAGGAACGCCCTTCTGACGATGGGCAGAAAACTAACGGCACCGATATCTCCTTTCTCGGGGCACATAAGGGGAATATGCGCTATATAAAACCACATGTGCCCGAGGACCATGAACAGTCCTCTTTAAACCTGCAGGCCTACTCTATTCCCTCCAAGAAATGCAAGATAAGTAGGGTATGATTAAAGCAAGGGCTTCACTGTGACTTTTTGTAGGACTTGTATGTCATCTTGTGGATGCAGCTGTCACCCAATACCTAAAATCAGTAGCACTACAAGAAGTCGCTGTGTAGCCCTAACTGAAAGTATTTGGCACATAATCATCACTGCTTATTCAGTACTATAGTGAATGGTTAAGGCAGCTGAATCTACGAATGGTCTTCATTTAAAGGGGGTTGCCCAGTTTCATACAAATATTGAGAGACAAATATCGATGCTTGTGTACTGAAGAGTTCTACAATTTTCCAATATACTTTCTGTAGCAATTCCTCCCGGTTTTCTAGCTTTCTGCTTGATGTCATTCATTCTCCTTACCCCCAGTGGATAAAAATCAGAGCGTGGTCATGTGATGAGCACACAGGTACACAGCTCGTTACCAGGCAGATGTCTTATTACTGTGCTGTGACATGCTGTGCACCTTTGTGGCCATCACATGACCTTGGACTGAACATTATCCACTGGAAGTAAAAAGAATGAATGACAGCAAGCAGAGATCTAGAAAACCATGAGGAATTGATTATAAAAGGTATATTCCGCTTGAACAATGCAGAGAGAAAAGTCCTGCAAGCAGGTTTCCGCAGGTAACTGCTTTTTAAGCGGATTGGGTTTCCGTTTTTCGGGTCGCTAAGCGGACCCGAAGAACGGAAACTGGGCGCAGGTGTGAATCTAAAGTCAAAGGGGTTGTTCACTTTTAGACAAATATTAAGTACTTTTCCACCATTAGACTTTTATGCTATGTCAGTCACACAAATGTGACGTGCCATTGAAATAAATGAGCTTTGGAACCAGCTGTAGATGTGGTCACACCATAATAACAATAGTTGAGCCCATTTACCCCCCCCCCCCCCCTACCATTTAACAAGTGTTGGCAGTATCTGAAAATGGCCAAATCATTTTGTATGCATGTGCTCTCAAAATCAGCACTGCATAGAAATGGACTGCTTTTATGCAGTACAGGAAACGTGTACTTTTCGTCTCTTGAACACCCACTCCAACATCCATGAAAACATGTACCAAAACTGCACTGAGGACAAAGCCCATTACATTAATGCTAGGTTTACAGCAGTAGCACATGGAGCCCTGTGGACCCTATTGACTATATTGGGGTCCATTGGGTGTTTATTGTTTTTAAACTGAAACTGGCACAGGAAAAAGGCAAGACTTTTTTTTTCTCTCCCAAGTCTCAGCAGAATCTGTGACGGAGACTCCGGCACATATGTGAACGTAGCCTTAGCTCTATTGACCTTTCCCATGAAAGCTGTGCTATTTCGTGCTGTCTTATTGGATGCATTGACAAATAAAGGAATGAGTTTACGTTAAGGGGCATCCCTAAGTGCTGCAAGACGGAATAGCTTTAAAGGGGCTGGCCACTTTCGAAATTATTTTCACAAATGCCATACACTGATATATTATGACATGACACTACTTTAGCCATTATTGTTAAGCCTCACCTTTGCCTGTTGTAGGCATGCAAACCCATCTACTCAACTGTACGTCCACTGGTTGGGTGTATTCGAGGTGGCACCACCTTGAATCCCCCTATGGATGCAGTGATTTCTATAAATGTTTAACATGAGCAAGGGGGAGACTTCATAGCTAAGACAAATAATTATTAACCTGTCTCTTAATGGTGTACACAATATAAAAATGTCTTACTCCCCTCACAGATTACCTGATTCTTCCCAGTGTCTCGGCGACCTATACTACTTGCTGCAGTGATGATGTACAGACACAAGTGATGTGCGAGCCTACAGCAGTCGTGTGTCCCTATGTTAGAACATCATAGCTCAAGTAGAGATTGGCAGGGAGAATGGGAAGTGTCGGGACATGAATGGCTAGAAATCAGTGAGGTTAGTATGACCTTTTTAAAATGTTTGTACATTGTTCTGGTGTGGGTTAGGAATATACATACACACATATAATATATATATATATATATATATATATATATATATATATATAATTTTTTTTTTGGCTACACATCCCCCTGAAGAGATTTTTTTTTCTTAAACTACTTATTCCCTCCCAAATACTTATTCCTTTGGTCATGAATGAGATTACAGCTGTCAGAACTACTGACTTTTATCATCTAACACTGGAGTTGTGCAGATTTGGTAGATGAAGCAAGTGATTTGACTGCATCCAAAACTTTTTTTTGTAATATTGATCTTAAGAAAAAGTGTAATAGGTCTTCAATAGTGAATATACTCTTAGACTGAGTAAAGTGTCCCACTGCTGTCACTGTTAACCACAGAAATCCTTGGGGGGGGGATGACATCCATTAATGAGTTTGGTCAATGTCTGCATCTCCTTTACTATGTTTACATGATGTTTACAATTCCTTGGACTGATGGAAGTACAGAAAAAGTACCCAGACATTTGCTTCATAAATTTTTGATGTAAAATGTTATCATTGTAAGTTTTCCCCAAATCAAATCGTTCAAAAGCATTCCTCTTAGAGGTGCGATTGGTGACATCCACTTTAGCCCATTGTGTTTTCGTTCTTCTCGCACAAAAGTGTAGGGCACACGCATTTTTAGTCTTTAATGTTTCCGATCAATATTGAAGTGCCATGGACATGTGGTGATCATTTTGTTATGCAGTGTTATTAGTAATTCCATCTTCACTTTTAGGTTAGTGAGTACTAACACACCTTCAATAGATTTCTGTGGGCATGTATTGAATTGAAATTTTATTACCTAGATAAAGCTGCCTACATATGTATTCTTTGGATAATTGTAATGCATAGTTATGTTAACAATTCACAGATCAACGTCGATAACTTACTGCTACAGGAATTTCAAAGTGACTATCTTAAATGCACCTGCTGGTACTTGGTGTGAATTACATAGGAAAATATAAATAAAGCCTTTGTATGAAATTTTGCCATTTATTTTGTTTTTATACGTGTATTTTGGGCAACTGTTACTCTGGATTTTGCTGCTGGCTGTAATACTTTGTCATGAATTAAAATGCTGGCGCGTTTTTGTTTTCTTATGGTTTTTATTGCTTTATTGAAATGATTCCTTTAACTTCCATAAGTTATTAATATACAGTAAACTGTGTTACAACCCGAAATTGAACAATGTTGTGTTCCCCCAATGACCTGAAGCATTTTGTTTGCTTGTATCACTTCTAACCCTTCATTCCCATAAGGTCTAATTGGTAAAAAAAAAAAAAAAAAATAGCACATCCAGGAAAAAGTGAAAATCTTTGAATTTTTGTTGATGTTTACTATTTGATGTAGTATGAATAGGAAAAGGCAGCACTATTTAAGCGGGTATTCCCATCTCAGACTTTTATGTCATAGCCACAGGAAATGTCATAAATGTCTTAGGTGTGGTTCCAAATATCTGAAGAATGGGACCTTGGGTACCTCTGTTCTTGGCTGCTGTGAGTGGAGACATAGCACATACGCGGTTATCTCCATTCATTCCTATGGAAATTCCAGAAATGGCCCAGTAATTATTGCTACTCGAATCCACATCTCCATTCACAGTGGCTGCAGGTAAGGGTCCTGACGCACGTTCTTGGGAGAGGTGCAGGTCCCTGAGGTGGGACTCGCATCTCAAAGATATCTATGGCATATCCTCTAGATATCTTAGAAATGCCTAATGCTAGGTTCACACTAGCGCTTGTTCTGTTGTTCGGGTGTGTCGGGGGACCCTAACAACGGAGAGGTGGACTGCTAAAACAGCATTTACACACTGAGCCTGGCAGACCCCATTGACTATAATGGGGTCCCTCAGGTGTGAGTCATTTTGAAACTGAAAGCAGCAGAGATAAAAAAAATCCTCCATGCAGTTTTTTTTTTTTTTTCCCGTCGATTTTTGGCAGACTCTGTAACGGAGTTTCTAACGTAGACTCTGTTGCAGATGTGAACCTAGCCTTAGGTGGGAGAACCCCCATTATGTTTTGATCATTCAGTTCTGCATTTTACGCTATCAAAGATACCACAAGTTTTTAGTGTCTCTCCACTTGAGCTCCCTTTATTGGTTATTGCATTCTGTTCACATCATAATGGAGTTTTGACAACTATGCCGGAGGCTTTGTTCACATGACCATGATGCAAAATGGGCATAAAAAGGCATTTGGCACAGCAGAGTTGCATCCTGTGCAGCTCCTGTGCTCATGAATCCCTCATAGACTTGAATCTACTGAGTGATCTGTGATAACAGTCAAACGTAGGCCACAGTTTACATGATCCATGAAGAAAACAGACATGCGAATAGCCCCATAGGAATGCATGGATTTTAGTGCAGCTGTGTGACAGACGTTTTACATGTTGGTGTGAGTATAGCCGGAAATGATCTTGACCAATTCTGACTGAAATAACTGTTCTGAATAACTGTTCTCAACAGGTTTCTATTGGGGTTCTGGTATTTTTTTATTGTAAAATAGTGCTACAGATTTCATATTCTCACTTAAAATATCTGCACTCCCAAGAATGCCAGTGTGAACAGAGCCAAAACCTCTGATGCACTACTTATGATAGTGAAAAAAAACGAATGGTGCTATGAAAGTGCATTCACTTCTGAATTCTGTGAACTGTAGACCCATTAAAATAATTACTTTGTGATCCTCTTTGTGAGATACTGTACAATTTACCAAACTATAACTTGTGCTTCCTTACTTTGCTTGCTTTCCAAGTCATTGAGAATTGAAGAGGTTAAATGAATGTTCGGGAATTGCTTTTCTTGTATTTTCTAAACTGTGTTTTTGGAACAACAATTCTTAGTTTGTTCCTGCTTGATGGGATATTTCACTGACAGATCTTGTTACAGCTCAGTCAGATGTCACATGAGCACCTTGATGGGGGATTGGGGTTAGGATCTTTACTTGTAGAATCAACATTACAGTGAAGAGATGATGTAGGTGTAAATTTCAGACTGAGTGAGAAGATCGGATCACTGGAATATCTCTTAAATGACTATTACCAACCCTTTTCATATGCACATAAGGGCCAAGGTTGCCTTGTACCATGAAGACCATTGTAAAGTACAAAACCTTTTACTTTGCTCGTTCTTGCCTGTTGTGAAATCCATTCTTTGGTATCCTTTATATGTATCAATAAAATATTTTTATGAACACAGGTTTTGCATTTTTGTTTACAACCACCACTTACAATAAAACATGTAATGTTACCCATTTAAAGACTTTTGTATTTCCTGCCATTTGTGATGTACCCGATTCTGTACGTATTGTTTGAAGTCAGTACTCTGTGCACAGCAGTACTGGATTTTGTAAGATGTTAGCTGTAAAATATAGTTAGTTAAAGAAAATAAGTCTTGTGTGTTATGTTTACCATACACATTGTACATGTCCATAGTCCCCTCCCTCGTGTTTCATTGCAGCCTGTAACCAAGTGAAAAGAACTACAGATGGAAGATGTATGCAGGAAAGGAGAGTAACCTTAGTGTTTTCTATTAATCAGAAATGGGTGGAAAAAGAGAAACCTAAATATGTAAGTTTTGTTTGTTTTTTTGGGTTGTGTTTTTTTTTTTTTTTTTAATTCGGATCCAATCCCAGTTTTTAATTTTAAAAGAAAAAAAATGAGCAAATCTGTTGCATGGCGTGAACAAGGTTTTAAAGTAGTTATCCATCTTTTTAAAATTCATGTCCTGTGCCTGGGAAAGGATATCCATTTTAGATTGTGGGGGTCTGACCGCTGGGACCCCCACAGATGAGCTATTTCACCATGTCAGCAAAAGCTACAGAGCTCCCTAACCATACACTTAATAGAGGCCACAGTGAGCATTGCAGTGGTTATTCCATTCAAGTCTATGGGACAATTGCTGCAGTGCTTACTACTGCCACTATTAAGTGATCACTGCAGTTTGTGGGTGGCATTGGAGGATAGCTGATCTGCGAGGGTTCTGGCAGTCAGACCCCTCACAGGTCTTAATTGATGTCCTATCCTATGGATAGGACATCAATAGATGTCCGCAGAAGGCTGTGATGCTTATGAGCGCCATGGCGTAATGGGGGTGGCTAGTGGCATGGTGAACAAACTTTTTTTTTTTTTTTTTTTCCCTTATGTCAAAAAGCAAACTTGCTGCCTAGAAAATTACATATGAAAATGAGCTGTTCAGTGCGCCTGGATATTGCCATGTCTGCCAGAACATACATTTTCTCCCAAGGTTGTCTCACGTAGGTATTTGTCATCGATTATATTAGGGAGTAATGCTGGGTGGTGAAACGGGTGCTCTTGCAGGCAAGGTCATGCTCTAGATGCACCAAACAACTTTTAAATGTGCATAGTTTAAAAGTTAATGAATGAAAAAAAAAATTCACTTTTCTTTTTTATGTACCTATTCCCTCAATATACATAATTCATATTATTTTGCCTTAAAAAAAAAAAAAAAAAAAATCGCTTTGCAATGTCCTGTATGATGGTCTGCATCCCAGCTGGTGGATATAGTACAGTCCCTAGCTGTCCATGTGATGCTGTACATCATGGAATTATGTGTTCCCGTCTGCTTTTCTGACTTATTCAGGCTTGGCCCAATTTCCGACTAGCTCCCCTCCTGTAGAAGATGCTGTTGCCGCAAGTATCCTCTGGAGACATATTAAGTTGTATACAGTGGTGAAGCAGGAAGCCTTTTACTTTGTGTTCCACCATTCAGGCTGCTACTAGTGATGTCTATGGCTCGGATGCAGGCCTTCTGCATCAAGCTGGAGGCAAGAGGAGGAGAGCTGCTGAAAGCTCTGTGGGAACAAGGGTTGCCAAATATTAACTTAAAAAAAAAAACCACACACATATGGCACAACTACTTTGTGGGACCACTGGGGACAGCATCATATGATTTGGCAACTAAAATGTGTTTTGGCTTATAAATGGTAGTTTATATATAATTTTTTTTATTTTTTTTTAAGTCTGGAACAGTGTCAGAGCCTTGTTCTAGAGGTTAAACTCAGTTTAACCTGTTTATGTAGGATACAGTGACCTACATTTACAGTCTGAAAATGTGCCAGAGTTATCACAGTGGCTGGTGTGTGTGTGTATATCTTTAGACAGTCTAGGAGCATTGATTATATGGCCTATCCTTAGAATTTCAGTAGGAGCTAAGATCAGTTGCAGCCTTCGGCCACTACATAGAGCACAGAGCCACCTGCTTCTGGTCCTGTGTTGTGTATATTACAGGCGCCAGAAGAGGTCCTGTACAGCTGATCTGTGTGATCCACCCACCGATTTGATATCTATGGTCTGTACCAAGGATAGGCCATAACATGCATATTCCTGGACAACCCATTTAAGGAAGAATTTTGCTCAAAATTCTATTCATAACCACGGTAATAAAACTGGGCCGCTGTGTGCATCAGAGGAGTAGAAGGTAGGTTTGCATTCCACAGGTGAGCATATAGCCTTACTGAAAGCTTTATTGTGACATTAAAGAGGATCTTTCACGTCCTCATGTATATGCTGTTTTACATACCACTAGAAAGCAGACAGTGAGCTGAATTCAGCGCAATGTCGGCTTTCCCGTTATGTGCCCCGGGGCTGGAGCTATCGGTGTCGGTAGGTCTGTGCCCCATCGTCAGAAGGGCATTTCTGACAGTCTAGCTGGGCTGTGAGGAACGCCCTCCCTGACAGTATTCCTCCATAGCTCTTTACTGAGGGGGTATTCCTCACAGCTTAGCGTCATCACTGGGTGGTAAGGAACGCCCCCTCTGACTGTAGAGGCTATGGATGAGTACTGTCAGGGAAGGCATTCCTTACCGCCCAGTGATGACACTGAGCTGTAAGGAATACCCCCTCAGTACAGAGCTATGGAGGAATACTGTCATGGAGGGCGTTCCTCACAGCGCAGCTAGACTGTCAGGAACGCCCTTCTGAGGATGGGGCACAGAACTAACGGCACCGATAGCTCCAGCCCCAGGCCACATAACGGGAAAGCCGGCAGTGCGCTGAATTCAGCGTGCTGTCTGCTTTCTAGCGGTATGTAAAACCACATATACATGAGGACGTGAAAGGTCCTGTTTAAGTTCACATACTTGTCGAAGTCTTCACTGAAGTCTGTTATAGGGCTGCAGTACCTACACTCGCCACTACAGTTTATACAATGAGTGAGCAGCTTGGTCCCGGAGAGCTGTGGGTGTTTAGTGTGTCGGATCCCAGCAGATCTAATGTTGATGGCCTATCTTAAGGATAGGCCCTCAATTGTAGAAAGTGGATAACCACTTTAATTTGGCATCCATAGTCATGTTATAGTATGCTGACCTCTTGTGGACATTTTAAGATTGCTTTTTCCATGTGTGTGACCAGTGTACTATGTTGGAGTACATATTATGTCTAATAGTCCATGAATATCTAGTCACTTGTTTTATTGTATGACTTGTTCTATATTGTTCGCGTTGCTACCATAACCAGCATATGAAACACATTCTATATGGTTCTCACTGTAGCCATATCCAGCATATCTTTATAAAATAAATGCTATTAGATTATCACATACGTATGCTGCACTGTCTCATAACTTTTTATCTTTTTCCTTGTGATGTACCTTTTGTGTAATTTATATTGTATTCATAGTTTTCCAGTGTCTGATGAAGGTCTTTTGACCAAAACATCGCACTGGATTTCTTTTCTATCAATAAATACCCTCTAAACCAAGACACTTACAGGAGTAATGAGTTTCATTTACTTATAAATTCATATAAAAATCCACACAAAAATTTGCATGCGGATTATTTTGGTACAAAATGAGCCACAGATTTCAACCATTGTACTGAATTAGATCTGCTACTCATGGGCGAGAGGTTGCTGTGTGTAACCATCATGCCTAGAATTCCCCGCAATATATTTTTAGCCTGCGAGAGCAGGAGGGTGGCTTATAGGGGTTGCAGAAGTAGCAATTGGAGCCTAAAATGCCTCTCTACTACATAGGAAGATGCCAGAATGGTAAGTGGGGGCCACATTGTATATTTTGCTTTCATGCCTCTGTTGAGAGAATTGGTTTGGTAAAATCCCATTCACAAACATTGCGCTAATGCCCCACAAGATAGGTGATAAATGTTTGATCAACTGGGTGCCCCACTGCTGGCACCCCATATGTAGTAGAGCACCTGATATTTTAGTGATTGGGGTGCTCCCCTTTCTCCTCGCAGTGCTTAGACCTTTGATAGGTGATAAATATCCATTGCTGGACAAGCTCATTGAGGGTGCTGCAGCATGGGTTTCTACTTGCAGTATGGCATTAGCTATAGGGCCACCAATGCTCACACTTATAAGTGATAGACCAATGGCAATGTACCATAACTGGCTGCATAGTTCTGTTATTACCACACGGCCACTATGATAAATAGCCTGGTATTTATGGCTGATTCACTTACAAGCCCCATTATTAACAGAAAAAAAACGATGCAAATGTGAACAGAGCCATAGACTGGAGGTACTGAATCTGCTCATGTGACTTTCCAGTGGGTACACCCTTTGGTGCCTGCGGCCAGTCCCTCTCGGCAGCTATGTACTGCGTTATGTTTGGCGCATGTCTGCTCCTGTGCGCCGCGCCAGTCCAGCCTCACGCACACGCTGCGCTTCCGTATAGAATAATATTACACCTCATTATTTATTTATTTCTCCCTCCCGTCTCCGCCCATCAGTTTTCCAACCGCGCCCCCGGATCCAGGATTTGGACTGAGGAGCCCGGAAGGAAGCGGCTCTGTAGTGGCCGACGAGCTGGCCCGGCCCGGGGGACAGTGGAATGAGGCGGCCGGCATCGCGGCTGGTGCTGCTGTGCTTGGTCTGCGGCTTATGCTCTCTACTGTATGCCCTTACCCATAGAGGGAGCAGGAGCACAGAGGTACAAGAGCCCGCAGCCGCCTCTTCAGCATTGTGGCGAGGGGCGCTAGATCAGCAGCACAGGTACGTACAGTACGTGTCACATGACCGGCGTCAGCGGCCCCAGCGCTGCAGGAGTGGTCTCTTCTTGTGTGCCATTTTCTAGTGTGATTGTAACTATGGTAACGTGAGCTAGCTCACTGTGCCAGGGAGAGTAGTTTATACAGCAGCATGTACCGTGCCAGGGACAGTAACCTATACAGCAGCATGTATTGTGCCAGGGACAGTAACCTATACAGCAGCATGTACCGTGCCAGGGATAGTAACCTATACAGCAGCATGTACCGTGCCAGGGACAGTAACCTATACAGCAGCATGTACCGTGCCAGGGACAATAACCTATACAGCAGCATGTACCGTGCAAGGGTGAGTAACCTATATAGCAGCATGTACCATGCCAGGGAGAGTAACTTATACAGCAGCATGTACCATGCCAGGGAGAGTAACCTATACAGCAGCATGTACTGTGCCAGGGACAGTAACCTATACAGCAGCATGTACCCTGCCAGGGACAGTAACCTATACAGCAGCATGTACCGTGCCAGGGAGAGTAACCTATATACAGCAGCATGTACCGTGCCAGGGACAGTAACCTATATACAGCAGCATGTACCGTGCCAGGGACAGTAACCTATATACAGCAGCAGTACATGCGGACAGACCATATACAGCACAGTGCCAGGGACAGTAACCTATATACAGCAGCATGTACCGTGCCAGGGACAGTAACCTATATACAGCAGCATGTACCGTGCCAGGGACAGTAACCTATATACAGCAGCATGTACCGTGCCAGGGACAGTAACCTATATACAGCAGCATGTACCGTGCCAGGGACAGTAACTTATACAGCAGCATGTACCGTGCCAGGGAGAATAACCTATACAGCAACATTTACCATGCCAAAGGGAGTTTCCTGTGCGGCAGCATGTACCGTGCTAAGGAGAGCAACCTATATAGTAGCATTTATAGTGCCAGGGGCAGTAACCTAGACAGCAGCATGTACCATGCAAGGGAAAGTAACCTATACAGCAGCATGTACCATGCCAGGGAGAGTAACTTATACAGCAGCATGTACCGTGCCAGGGAGAGTAACCTATACAGCAATATTTAGCATGCCAGGGAGAATAACCTGTACAGCAACATTTACCATGCCAGAGGGAGTTTCCTGTGCGGCAGCATGTACCATTGCAAGGAGAGCAACCTATATAGTAGTATTTATAGTGCCAGGGGAGTAGGGGTATGTTCATATGGAGTTTTTTCCAGGATGAAAAAATCTGCTTCAGGAATTAGGAAACTGATTTTTTTACGTTTTTTTTTTTTTTTTTTTTTTACATGATGTGGTTTTTGTCATGTTTTTCATTGCGGTTTTTGCCACATTTTTTTGCTCCTGCACACTGTATGGACCTGGAGACTTCCCTTAAAAAAACACTTGCAGTTTTTGCAAAAACTTGTCAAGAAACACATCAAAAGCTTGCTCACAAACCATGTCACATTTTTTTCGCCTGGGTTTTTCAAAGAGGAATCCGCATGAAGATAGAAAAAATCAGCTAGAGGACAAAAACTGCTACTGACTCCCACTGAAATGAATGAGAGGCGTTTTTTGAGGCGGATTCCGCCTCAAAATCAGCCTGCAAAAAACTCAGTGTGAACATACCCTAACCTATGTAGTAGCATTTACCATGCCAGGGTGTAGTAACCTATGTAGCAGCATTTACCATGCCAGAGAGAGTAACCTGTGCGGCTGTATGTACCGTGCCAGGGAGAGTAACCTATACAGCATTTATAGGTATGTATGCTCAGAGAATAAATACAGTGGGGCACTGCCTCTGATTTTGCAGTGTATTCGCATCACAGTACCCAAAACAGCACCTCTGACCAATACTCACCCACTTTAAAAAAAGGTAGCAGAAAACTTTTACAGTTTGTTGTACTTAGGCGCTGTTTACACTACTGACATAGCAGCGGTTTATAGACAGACAGTTAATGGGATTTTCTGGCTCCAGATTGATTTTTTTTATATTATTGCCCTATCCACAGAATAGGGCATCAGTATCTGATCAGTGGGGTGCAGTAGCCTTCACGTACAACAGATTGTCAAAATAACGGTCATGTGAATACATCCCTAGTCACCTGTATTGAGTTTAATGCTGCTGTGTGATGTCTGTTTAAAAAAAAAAAAAAAGTCACATGGGCGTTATTTACTGTCATGTATGTATATATAGGAGAGCAGCGCAGTAGCGTCATCCACTGTATAGTGGTGGTTCTAGGGTACTACAGTCTCGCTCCTATTACTTAAATAAGAGAGCCTGCATTTGCTCCCTATTCACTGCTGTAACTTCTGCTGCCTGAAGGCTGCTGGTACAGCTGATCTGGGGGACAGATCACGTACTGATGACCTATTCTGTGGATAGGTCATCGGTATGAAAAATTAATTTGGGACAACCCCTTTAAGCTTGCGTATGATCCTATCACCTGCTGAGCAGGGCAGTGTTAAGCCGAAAATCTGGGGCTGTGTGAAAATCTAGCAGGAGCTACAAGGGGGGTAGTCTTAACTGAAACTCCACAGTATAGGTCACCAGTATCTGATCTGTGGGGGGGTCTGACTAAATATGATGTTTGACATAGATATTTTGGCACCTCCAACACATTTACCGATAGATAACATGTCTTGTGTCAAGAAAAGGGGGTGCGGTCTTCCAGCTGAATTTAAAATGGTTGTATAAGTTTTAAGAGATGGGTCTCTTGTTTTTCAGAAATAGCACGACCTATGTCATCCATGTGCTGCCCGTGCTTCAGTGGCCCCTTTGGGGCCAGTTTGCATGGTTTGCAAAACGGACAGGAATAGGACCTGTTCTGACTTTTGCTTACAACTCATGGCCCCATACACCGGACTGTGAAAATACACTATCATGTGCATGAGGCCTTAAACATTACCTCTAAAACTTTGTGATTCCAGCCTTTGTTCCTAAGCTTGCAAGTGCACAAGAGGTGAATTTGTTTGCCAGATATGCCTATGCACAGCTGCAAGTGCCCTGGCTCTCCTCTGGAGTCCCTGCCCATTTACCCGTGATTGACATTTACCTTCATCACAGTTGTCTAAAGGCAAATCAGGCCCGCCCCTTTTGCACTTGCAGGCTGATATGCAAACAAACAACGCCTACTACAAACTACATCTTCCAATATCAGGTCAAGCCTGACGAAGGTTGAGATTAGACTGAAATGTGGCACATATATTGATCTACATTCCATAACTATATTGTTATTTACCATGAATTAATGGAGTTGTGATATAAAATAATTTTGTGAAACCTAAGCATATCTTGAAAAAAAAAACGCAAAATAAAAGAACACATTTCACTACTGACTTAAGAGACTAAGAATGTGTGCTGTGGTTTGTACATACTGAGAAACGGGTTGGAGAACCCTCCCACGAGCACCACCACCAACGTATCAGCAATATATAGCTCTGCTTATATTAAAGGCCCCTAGATGGCACTAGTATTGGTTTGCAAAGCATTTTGGACTTAACAGACTCTTTGACCCTATACTACACTTTTTTTTTTTTTTTTTTTTACTTGACCCAAAATTTTAAAATAAAGGATCTGTTGTGGTTGTATTGGCAATTTTGACAGCTTGTAAACTTTTCAGGGGATAGCATGTGAAAGTCATTGTGAAGAGTAAAAAGTTAACAAATGGAATAAAGAATCTTTTTAGCAATATGTATTCAACATACACGACAAGAAAATACAAGTATACTTATTTGTTCTTGATAAAAAGTGTAGGAATGATTTCACACTAACCAAGTTTTGGATGAGAGACCCGGTCTGTGTATGAGCTGGATTTCTGGCCTATACATTGTGCTGGGACACAGACTCCTAGCATTATAGTCATCTATGATGCTAGAACTCCCTGCCTCTCTGCTACATACTGTCCCATACTATAGGAGGCTGTCTCTCTGTATAGTGTTCAGGTTCGCGCACAAACAGAGTCTCACGTCTGTGACTCTAGTGTGAAACCAGCCTAAAAGAATAAATTCATTATGCATATCCCCCATTCAAAAACATGCTGTCCTGCAAAAAGAACAGATCTTAGACCACTTTCTACAGATATTTCTATGAACCAGCTTATCGTTTTTACCTTAAAGGGGTATTCCAGCATTTACCAAGAAACTTGAAGGAAGGCTACACAGTGTCATTAGCAGCCACATCAGTCTATGTGGTTGGCAGACTACAGTTCCTATCTTCCAGGGCTGACTTCTATTCCAAACTGTTCTCCTCCATCTGAATTCCCCTGGTGGCTGAAGAACAAACCTCTACCCACTTATGCATTTCATTTATTGTGCTCCCTCTTGGAACTTTTTGTGCTGGAACTGACCAGCAAGCTGAAGTTGGACTACAAATCATAACCCTAGGCAGTGAACAATAAACATCACTCTGTCAGAAAGTGGTGATTGATTATGTGGGAATCTAAACTCAATTTCACGATTATGTGCAAATAAATAGAGAATTACGTAAAGATGACCTTTCACCATTTACACCAACTCCAACTCTTTGCATCCCTGATTCTGGCACAGTTAGATGTTTTTTCTCTAGCCCCCACCGTTCCTGAGCAATCTGTTCTCTTAGTTTCTGCACCAAATATGCTAATTACTTACTCTACCATTGGGTGAGTGGTCCCAGACTATCTGCTCCAGTCTAGGACCACCCACCTGACTGTAGAAATCCTAATTAATATATTGAGTGCTGAAACTGATAGCTCAGTAAACGTAAGGGCTAGAGAAAAAAATTCTCCATTTTAAGTGTGCAGCTGCAGCAATACCCTGGAACCGCCACTTTACAGTGGATGGGGCTGCAGCCCCGCACCTGTTACATGAATAGGTTCAGCTGCACATGCTCCCCGTCCACTGCTGTAACTTCTGGAGGCTGCATACAGATTACATACATCATCCTGTGGATAGGTCATCAGTATGAAAAATATTTTTTAGGCCACACAACACCTTTAAAGGGAAGGTGTCAGCAGAAAATGCTGTATTTTTAAAACAAGTTTTTTATGTTAAACATATGTAAGAATTTGTTGAGGTTTTTTTTTTTACATTTTCCATGCCACTATCAATATTATAAAAGTATTAATCCTGCAGTTCTCACTCTGGCCACTAAGCCTAACTATTGCTGACACTTGCCAATTCTGTAGAGGCGCTCTTACCAATAGTCACCTTATTTACTATATAAACAGGATCAAATAGAAAATAAGACCACTGTAGATGATACCACTGAGCCATCGTTGCATCCATTACTCACAGCAGACAATCTCACATCTTATCTATTCCCTGGACAGAGCAAGCCTGGAAAACTCTCCCATAGACCTCAATGAGGAGGAGAGGCTCATGTATGATGGCACCTCCCATAGTCATGTATCAATAGAATCCACAGAGATCTTTCTTTAGCTAGCCTGAGTAACCACTAGCGTAGTCCTACTACAGGTGGGTTCACACCTGTGCTTCAGTCCGTCTGTTGCCAATCCAGTGAAAATCTCGGCGAACTGGATTGGCATCGGATACAGACTGGTCGGCGACGCATTGGTTAAAAACCCATTCATTTGAATGGGTTTTTAAAGCAATGCGCGGGTGTGCGCTTACACCCTCTGCGCTGCGAAGCCGTTTTTTTTTCGGCGGACACGAAGTTCTGCGTGTCCGACTTTGTTTCCGCCGAAAAAAAAGGATTCGCAGCGCAGAGGGTGTAAGCGCACACCCGCGCATTGCTTTAAAAACCCATTCAAATGAATGGGTTTTTAACCAATGCGTCGCTGACCGGTCTGTATCCGATGCCAATCCAGTTCGCCGAGATTTTCACTGGATTGGCAACGGACGGATAGCAAGCGCAGGTGTGAACTCACCCTCAGTTGGTTAGGATCATATGTTTTTATATTTGTTATAATAAAAATAAAAAAATTTTAAGTGTTTTTTTCAGGCAGACCTTACATTATAATTTCAGGACAAAAACATTTCTTTACCATTTGCTTGTCAAGTTTGTAGCTATACAATTCTTTAAGGTATATTACGATTTTTCCAGGGCTGTAGAGTTGGTAGGCCAAACCAATGACACAGACTTCTGTATTTTTCCACAGCCTAAATCCGACTCCTGCTCTGACTCTTTCATAAATAGATGACAGTCATTCTCAGACAGATGCAGTAAAGCTCCTCTAATTCACCCAAAAAAATAGTGACTGACTTTGTATAATGTAGCTCTGAGCGTATAGTTGACACTCTGTGCCGGAATAGTAGAGCACTTTCATGTCGCAGGCACATGAGCTGTGCCTGTGGCATGACTTCCAGGTCTCAGCTGTATTACATTGCCGGGACTAGCAGCGGGAGTCAGAATATACTCCAACTCTGGTAGCTTAACCCCTCAGATGCCATGATCAATAGCGATCACAGCATTTGGGTGGTTAGAGGACTAGATTGCTCTCCCTCCCCTTTCAGCCTCTGGGATCCCCTCCAATCAACAGCCTCCTTGCTGCCTTTCCCTATAGCACATAGGCAAGGGAGATCCCAGGATAAAAAAAAAAAATGAAAAAAGAAAGTGTGACAAAAATAAATAAGTTTAAAAAATGAAAGTAAACAAACCTGTTAGTATGCAAATTAATGTATTTTGGTCAACTGTCCTCCACCAAAAATAGCAATAAAAAGTGATCAAAAAGTCATAAATATCAAAAATTGGTAAAAAAAAAAAATAGTCCTGACATAGCTTCGTTAACAAAAAGTTATAGGCAAATTGTTCATTTTTGAAAAATGATGTCATATTTAGTAAAAGTGGTAAACATAATAAAACCAATATAAATATAGTATCGCCATAATCGTAATGACCCGCTGGACAAAGTTGCCATGTCATATTTAATGCAATGTGAACGCTGTAAAAATAAAATGCAAAAAATAATGATTAGTATTTTTTTTTTCATATAGACCCCAAAAAAAAATTAACCAAAGCTAATGAAAACATATGTTCCTCACAATGAAGGCAAATGAAAGTACAACTTAGCCTGCAAAAAATGAGCCCTCACATAGCTTATGTCAACAGAAAAATAAAAAAGATATGAATTTTGAAAGGCCGAGATGGAAAATATGAAAAAAGATTCTGAGCATTAATGCCCAAACTATCCAGTGTTCTTAAGGGGTTAATCATTTATTTTGAAGCTGGAGTCGGTACCTTTTTTTTTTTTTTTTTTTTTTTCTTCAGCTCCACGCAAAGCAACTTTTCCTCTGATTCAAACTCCACAGCCCTGGCTCACTCTTGGATTTCTGCTGCGGATTTGCATTTCGATGTGCTGCAAATCCATACATGACTTTTTACACTCTTGAGTTAACCTTTTATTTCCAAAATAATAGCTGGAAACTTTTGTATCTCATTCTGTCAGGTGTAAGAATTTCTCTGTCTCTTTCTGGAATCCCTATTGGATGCTGCCCCCTGGTGTTTGTGGAAAAGACTGCTTTTGGGAAGCTGCTTTTAGGTAGGACTTGTCTTTATAGATTTGTTAAAGGAATAGATTGCTGCTTATGGGTTTGTAGGTGGGAGTAATGTATAGTTGTTTACTTGAATCTAACCTTATTTGGTGAGTTTTTATCCCAGTATCTGTAATCTTTCATTACAGATATTTACATTTAAAGGTATTGCCTTGTTTGGAAACATGTTTTCAGTTAGTACGTTGGTTGGGGAGATTCGGGTACATGGGTGCTGCTAACATGATCAGAAGCATTTTTAATTTTTCATTTGGCATCATTGTTGCTGCTATGTTTAACCTGATCAAAGAAGCGCTCAATAAAAAGTTGACAGATGCTAGCAACCCCTTTTTCATCATTCTTCAATGAAACCATTTTTTCAATATCATGCACATGAGACCCATATAATTATAGCTATATGCCAGCATTTGTTGAGATGGTAAAACTCATTTAAAAACTTTCCCTTTTTTTTTTCCTCCAGTGTGTACTTTTTATTATTATTAATAATAATATTATATGTAGATTTATTTTTTTTGCCATGTAGACATAATCTTGAGATTACAGAGTACTATTACACCCGTGGCTGGACGCCCGCTAACTATGTGAGGGGGGTCATCGGAAGCGGGTGTTAGCTGTAACTGACAGCTAACACCCTGCTCCATAAACCCGGTCGGGGGTTTTAACCCCTTGGATGCTGCGGTCAAATATGACTGCGGTATCCAAGGGATTCCGCCATGTTTCTGACACCCCCCGGGGCACCCCCACGGCGAGAACGGTGGGGTGCCGATATTTATACTCTGCAGCCCGGGGTCTGGCCACTGACCCCAGGCTGCTAAGAGCCCCACATACCTGGTTGATCCTTCCTTCGTGCATAGGCTGGCTTCCTCTGTAGACTGCAATATACGGGTATGCTTGTGTATTGCAGTCTACAGTACTGAACAGAGCATCGCTGGTTCAGGTGTCCTTATAGGACAAGTAAAAAATGTTAAAAAAGTGTGTAAAAAAAAAAAAAAATTAATAAAGTTATAAAGCCCCAAAAATGAATTATATAAAAAAAAACTAAAAATTAATAAAAACAATATATATTTGGTATCGCTGCGTCTATAACAACCTGTAAATAAAACTGAAACATTTAACCTACATAGTGAATGTCGGGAAAAAAAAAACAGAAAAAAAAGCTGGAAATAATGATTTTTGCCCATTTTGCTTTACAAAAAATGGTGCTAAAGTGATCAAAAAGTCATACATACCCCAAAAACAGTACCAATAAAAAGAACAATAAAAAATAAGCCCTCAACCAACTCTGTCAACCAAAAAATAAAAATGTTTAACGCATCTCAGAAGATGTAGATGCAAAAATAATTGTTTTATGTCCCCAAATGGGTTTTTGTTCTGCAGAATTAGTAACGCTTAAAAAAAACAATATGAATGAGGTACAGTGCCTTGCGAAAGTATTCGGCCCCCTTGAACTTTTCAACCTTTTGCCACATTTCAGGCTTCAAACATAAGGATATAAAATTTTAATCTTTTTGGTGAAGAATCAACAACAAGTGGGACACAATCGTGAAGTGGAACGAAATTTATTGGATATTTTAAACTTTTGTAAAAAATAAAAAACTGAAAAGTGGGGCGTGCCAAATTATTCGGCCCCCTTAAGTTAATACTTTGTAGCGCCACCTTTTGCTGTGATTACAGCTGCAAGTCGCTTGGGGTATGTCTCTATCAGTTTTGCACATCGAGAGACTGAAATTCTTGCCCATTCTTCCTTGGAAAACAGCTCGAGCTCAATGAGGTTGGATGGAGAGCGTTTGTGAACAGCAGTTTTCAGCTCTTTCCACAGATTCTCGATTGGATTCAGGTCTGGACTTTGACTTGGCCATTCTAACACCTGGATACGTTTATTTGTGAACCATTCCATTGTAGATTTTGCTTTATGTTTGGGATCATTGTCTTGTTGGAAGATAAATCTCCGTCCCAGGCTCAGGTCTTTTGCAGAAAACCAACAGGTTTTCTTCCAGAATGGTCCTGTATTTGGCTCCATCCATCTTCCCATCAATTTTAACCATCTTCCCTGTCCCTGCTGAAGAAAAGCAGGCCCAAACCATGATGCTGCCACCACCATGTTTGACAGTGGGGATGGTGTGTTCAGGGTGATGAGCTGTGTTGCTTTTACGCCAAACATATCGTTTTGCATTGTGGCCAAAAAGTTCGATTTTGGTTTCATCTGACCAGAGCACCTTCTTCCACATGTTTGGTGTGTCTCCCAGGTGGCTTGTGGCAAACTTTAAACGAGACTTTTTATGGATATCTTTGAGAAATGGCTTTCTTCTTGCCACTCTTCCATAAAGGCCAGATTTGTGCAGGGTACGACTGATTGTTGTCCTATGGACAGACTCTCCCTCCTCAGCTGTAGATCTCTGCAGTCCATCCAGAGTGATCATGGGCCTCTTGGCTGCATCTCTGATCAGTCTTCTCCTTGTTTGAGATGAAAGTTTAGAGGGACAGCCAGGTCTTGGTAGATTTGCAGTGGTCTGATACTTCTTCCATTTCAATATGGTCGCTTGCACAGTGCTCCTTGGGATGTTTAAAGTTTGGAAAATCTTTTTGTATCCAAATCCGGCTTTAAACTTCTCCACAACAGTATCATGGACCTGCCTGGTGTGTTCCTTGGTCTTCATGATGCTCTCTGTGCTTTAAACAGAACCCTGAGACTATCACAGAGCAGGTGCATTTATACGGAGACTTGATTACACACAGGTGGATTATATTTATCATCATCAATCATTTAGGACAACATTGGATCATTCAGAGATCCTCACTGAACTTCTGGAGTGAGTTTGCTGCACTGAAAGTAAAGGGGCCGAATAATATTGCACGCCCCACTTTTCAGTTTTTTATTTTTTACAAAAGTTTAAAATAACCAATAAGTTTCATTCCACTTCACAACTGTGTCCCACTTGTTGTTGATTCTTCACCAAAAAATTTTAATTTGATATCTTTATGTTTGAAGCCTGAAATGTGGCAAAAGGTTGAAAAGTTCAAGGGGGCCGAATACTTTCGCAAGGCACTGTATCACCGTAATCGTACCAACCCGCAGAATAAAGGTAACATGTTAATTATGCTGTACGCTGCATGGCAAAAAAATGAAAAGGGAAAAAATCTATGCCAGAATTGCTGTTTTTTTTTCTTTTTTTAATCCACCAAGAAAGAGTTTATAAAATTTAGTCAATAAGTTATAGGCACCCAAAAATGATATCATTACAAAATGCATCTCATGCCGTACACAACAAGCCCCCATATGGCTATATCACTAGAAAAATAAAGAAAATTTAGCTTGTACAATGTGAAGACAAAAACACCAAATCATTAGACATAACTCGCTGCATCAGGAAGGGAATGTATAAGATTTGCGAGCGTATATCTGGGTACACCCCATATTTAGAACTTACAAGGGAAAATAAACTAGAAGTGACCCTCCCCCCCCTTCCCAATCATAGGAGCTACTGGGGATATAGTAGGGAATTTGGTGTTCCCAATGTACCCTGCACAGCTTACATATTCACTCTTCACCATCCACTGTGCATTCACATCTGGGATACTAATGCTCACTGCACCCCTTGATAAATTCTTTGAGGGGTGCAGTTTCAAAATGGGGTCACTCCCTAGGGCCATGATGGCAAACCTATGGAATGCGTGCCAGAGAGGGCACGGAGAGCCTTCTCAGTTGGCACGCGCGCCCTCGCCATGATCGCTCACTAACGGGGAATCCGGTACAGGATTCCCCGTTAGTGAGCAATCGCTTCTTTCAGCTATATGTGCAAATGTACATACAGATGAAAGCTGTCGGTGTAGGCCACGGTTCGCGGAACCACGGTTTACACTGACTGCAGAGTGTGACCTCTGCCCTGACGCAGGCGCGATGACGTAAGTCATCAACGCCTGCGATGAAGAAGGAGGACGCTCTTTGTTGGACTGCAGCTCTTCGTGGGATTAGGTATGTCACATAAACTACTGTGTGGGAGTCTATTGTGAAGCATATACTACTGTGTGGGGGCCACTGTGAAGCATATACCACTATATGGGGGACACTGAAGCATCTAATACTGTGTGGGGGACACTGAAGCATCTAATACTGTATGGGGGGACACTGAAGCATATACCACTTTATGGGGGAAACTGAAGCATCTACTGTACTACTGTTTGGGGAACACTGTGAAGCATATACTACTGTATGGGGGACACTGTGAAGAATATACTACTGTATGGGGGACACTGTGAAGCATATATCACTGTATAGGGGACACTGAAGCATATACCACTGTATGGGGGACACTGTTAAGCATATACCACTGTATGGGGGACACTGAAGCATCTAATACTGTGTGGGGGACACTGAAGCATATACTACTGTATGGGGGACACTGTGAAGCATATACTACTGTGTGGGGGCCCACTGTGAAGCATACACCACTGTGTGGGGGCCCACTGTAAAGCATATAATGTGGGGGGGCCCAAAGTGGAGCATATAATACTATGCGGGGGCCTCTGTGAAGCATATAATACTGTGCAGGGGCCACTGTGAGCATATAATACTGAGTGGGGGTCACTCTGGAGCATATAATACTGTGTGGGGGCAATTCTGGAGCATATAATACTGTCTGGGGGCCACTTCAGCCGCATTGTACTGTCTGGGGGCCACTGTGGAGCGCATTGTACTGTGTGGGGGCCCTTCACTATTTATATCACACAGTATCTGTTTTATAGCAGACGTGCTATTATTACAGGCTGTAATAACATTGCATGGTCAATATAAAACAGATCCTCCTTAATTTAAGGTTAAATTGCCGTGTTGGCACTTTGCGATAATTTAGTGGGTTTTGGGTTGCTGTTTGGGCACTCGGTCTCTAAAAGGTTCGCCATCACTGCCCTCGGGGATTCCATTTTTCTAGTACCTCAGAGGCTCTGCAAACCTGACATGGCTTCCATATACCAAACATCTAAATCTGCACTCCAAAAGCCACATAGCACATCTGTCCCCTACTGTGTACAAAAACTGCAGTTTATGCCCACATGTATGACACTGGTGTACCCAGGATAGCGTACTTAACGTCATATGTGGTATAAACTGCTGTTTGAGCACAAAGTTTGGTACTGAAAGGAAGGAGCTCTATTTTGGTTTTTGGAGCACAGACTATTTGGTTTTTGGATGCCATGACACTTTTGCAGAGCCCTGAAATGCCAGTAAGGTAGAATCCCCTAACATGTGACCCCATTTTGGAAACTACACCCCTGAAGGAATTTATCCAGGGGTACAGTGAGCATTTTTAACCCCCAAGTGTTGCATTAATTTATTTTCCAGAAATGAATACGTGAAAGGTGAAAATGACAATAGGAATGCGACATTTCAGTGCGTAATATGTTGTGCCTGGCTTTGCTTGACATGAATGCTCCAAAAGCTGTAGTGCCCAGGATACCTGCTTAACAGTTTTTAGTGTGTGTCTCTGCTGACAAAATCTGGGCACAACATATTGGGCACTGAAATGGCGTATCTCTGGAAAAATTGCAATTTTCACTTTTCATTATCAGCTGCGCATTCATTTATGGAAATTTAAATTAATGCAATGCTCAAGGGTTAAAAATGCTCGCTACCCCACTTGATAAATTCCTTGAAGGGTATAGTTTCCAAAATGGGGTCACATTTCTGCGGATTCCACTTTACTGGCAATTCAGGGGCTCTGCAAAAGTGGAATGATGGCCAAAAGTCAAAATAGCGCTCCTTCTCTTTTGTGCCCGGCTGTGCCCAAACAGCAGTTTATACTCACATATGGCATTAAGTACAATATCCTGGGAACACCAGTGTCATACATGTGGGCATAAAACTGCCATTTGGGCACACAGCAGGGCACAGATTTGAAGAAGCGCTATGTGCTTTTGGAGCGCAGATTTGGATTGTTGGTTTTTGGACCCCATATCACGTTTACAGAGACCCTAATATTGCCCCTGCAAAATGGGGTCACTTCTTGGGGAATTCCAGTTTACTGGCACCTCCAGGGCTCTGCAAAAACAACATGTCGTCCAGAAAGTCCCTCTAAATCTATACTCTAAAGCTAAAAAACGCAGTGCTCCTTCCCATCTGAGCCCTGCTGTGTGCCCAAGCAGCAGTTTACACCCACATACAGTACAGACCAAAAGTTTGGACACACCTTCTCATTCCAAGGGTTTTCTGTATTTTCATGACTATAAAAATTGTAGATTCACACTGAAGGCATCAAAACTATGAATTAACACATGTGGAATTATATACTTAACAAAAAAGTGTGAAACAACTGAAACTATGTCTTATATTCTAGGTTCTTCAAAGTAGCCACCTTTTGCTTTGATTACTGCTTTGCACACTCTTGGCATTCTCTTGATGAGCTTCAAGAGGTAGTCACCTGAAATGGTCTTCCAACAGTCTTGAAGGAGTTCCCAGAGATGCTTAGCACTTGTTGGCCCTTTTGCCTTCACTCTGCGGTCCAGCTCACCCCAAACCATCTCGATTGGGTTCAGGTCTGGTGACTGTGGAGGCCAGGTCATCTGGCGTAGCACCCCATCACTCTCTTTCTTGGTCAAATAGCCCTTACACAGTCTGGAGGTGTATTTGGAGTCATTGTCCTGTTGAAAAATAAATGATGGTCCAACAAAACGCAAACCGGATGGAATAGCATGCCGCTGCAAGATGCTGTGGTAACCATGCTGGTTCAGTATTCCTTCAATTTTGAATAAATCCCCAACAGTGTCACCAGCAAAGCACCCCCACACCATCACACCTCCTCCTCCATGCTTCACGGTGGGAACCAGGCATGTAGAGTCCATTCGTTCACCTTTTCTGCGTCGCACAAAGACACGGTGGTTGGAACCAAAGATCTCAAATTTGGACTCATCAGACCAAAGCACAGATTTCCACAGATCTAATGTCCATTCCTTGTGTTCTTTAGCCCAAACAAGTCTCTTCTGCTTGTTGCCTGTCCTTAGCAGTGGTTTCCTAGCAGCTATTTTACCATGAAGGCCTGCTGCACACAGTCTCCTCTTAACAGTTGTTGTAGAGATGTGTCTGCTGCTAGAACTCTGTGTGGCATTGACCTGGTCTCTAATCTGAGCTGCTGTTAACCTGCGATTTCTGAGGCTGGTGACTCGGATGAACTTATCCTCCGCAGCAGAGGTGACTCTTGATCTTCCTTTCCTGGGGCGGTCCTCATGTGAGCCAGTTTCTTTGTAGCGCTTGATGGTTTTGGCCACTGCACTTGGGGACACTTTCAAAGTTTTCCCAATTTTTCGGACTGACTGACCTTCATTTCTTAAAGTAATGATGGCCACTCGTTTTTCTTTACTTAGCTGCTTTTTTCTTGCCATAATACAAATTCTAACACTCCATTCAGTAGGACTATCAGCTGTGTATCCACCTAACTTCTGAACAACGCAACTGATGGTCCCAACCCCATTTATAAGGCAAGAAATCCCACTTATCAAACCTGACAGGGCACACCTGTGAAGTGAAAACCATTTCAGGTGACTACCTCTTGAAGCTCATCAAGAGAATGCCAAGAGTGTGCAAAGCAGTAATCAAAGCAAAAGGTGGCTACTTTGAAGAACCTAGAATATAAGACATATTTTCAGTTGTTTCACACTTTTTTGTTAAGTATATAATTCCACATGTGTTAATTCATAGTTTTGATGCCTTTAGTGTGAATCTACAATTTTTATAGTCATGAAAATACAGAAAACTCTTGAAATGAGAAGGTGTGTCCAAACTTTTGGTCTATACTGTATATAACTTTTTTTTACCGATGATAGCCCACTTAATAGTTTTAGGATTGCATGTCTCTGATGACACAAAGTGGCCGCAACGTATTAGGCACTGAAATGGCATATTTCTTTTTTTTTAAAAAAAGTCAATTTTTATTTGGTATATTAATTTTTGGGAAGCACTCTTAGGCTCAAAATGATAATACCCCTTTAGAAATGCCTTGAGGAGTGCAGTTTCTAAAATGGGGTCACTTTTGAGGGGTACTTTAGGGGCTCTGCAAATGGGACATGGCAACTGAAAACTATTCTAGCAAAAGTCAAATGGCTCTCTTTCCATTCGAAGCCTCACCATGTACCCATACTGCAATTTACGACTACATATGGGGCATTTCCGTGTTCAGGAGAAATTGTGTAACAAACTGTGGTGTTTTTTCTTTCTTAACACCTTGTAAAAATTAAAAATATGGTGCTAAATGGACAATTTATTGGGGGAAAAAAAAGTAATTTTTACCTCCCAATGCTAATAAAATCTGTGAAACAGGTGTAGGGTCAAAATGCTAACCATACCCCTTGAGAAATTTCTTAAGGGGTGTAGTTTCCAAAATGGGGTCACTTTTTTCCCATCACCCACGACAGCACCCAGAGAGAGAGGATGCGCCCCCAGGGACAGGAAGCCTACGGTATAAAAAGGTGGAGCCTCTACTACCCCTCAGTTGTTTCCTGTCCCTGGAGGGAGACCTACGTGCCTGCTTGAGGCAGGCTTACCTGATGGCATAGGAAAGAGTTGGTCCTGGTAGGGGTTGCCTCTCTTATTCCATGGGTGGCTGTTAGCTGTGTCCCGGTCTGGAGTCAGGTGCCATCCCCCCAGCTATGCGCCGCTGGTGTTCCGGGCGTGGGGGTTCTGATATCCAGGCAGAAGGAGTGTGTTTCCTCTGCTTTAGGCCGCAGGAGTTCCGGGCCTGCAGGGAGACACATGGTGGTGCCAGCCCGGAAGGAAGTGGGTGTGGCTTCCGGCAGAAGGGGCGTGGCTTACCAATGAGGGCGTGGCCTAGCGGCTGAATGGCCATATAATGCAGATTGAAGGATGGTGGAGCTGCTAAGCAGTTCCTGGCTCTCCATGCACCGAGTCTCTACAGTATGGAAGAGCAGCAGCAGCCACAGCAGCTGCCACCACAGCAGCCGCCGCCGGCAAGAGGAAGACCCCAAGATGGAGGGCAAGATGAAGGTCCACCTCCATCTTCCTCGGTATTCTAGGGGGATGTAAGTGGCTGCGTGCCAACCCTTTATTTTTTATTGATTAATGGTTTGCCCTGTCTTTTGTAGGCTAGACCTAGGAAAGCCTTGGCGAAATCTAAGAATAAGGAATGTGCCTTATGTAGAACTAGACTTTCTTCTTCTTATGAGAAAAAGCTCTGCCCATCATGCATTAATAGAACTATTGTTGAGGAGTCCCCGACATTCTTACAGGGTATCAGATCTATGATACAGGAGGAGGTCAGGAGTTCCCTTAAAGGTAAAAGTGGCCAGAAAAAGAAGTCCAGTTCCTCTACCCGGGATCATGACTCCTCTTCTGAGGAGGAGTCTGTTCAAGGTGAAAGTGGAGAATTATCCGATGATGTCTCTTCTTCCTCCATATCTGATGTAGAGGGAGGACAGTCGTGTTTTCCAGTTGAGGACACTGACAAGTTGCTCAAAGCAATTTGAGCGACTATGGGGATTGAGGACTCTAGACCCTCCCGTTCTATGCAGGACATTATGTTTGGAGGTTCGTCAAAGGAGACACTTTCCAGTCCATAAAAATATTACATCGCTTATCAAGAGGGAATGGAAAAAGCCGGACAAGAAGAGTTTTATCCCTAGAGGAGTTAAGCGTAAATACCCATTTGAAGAGGGAGCTTGCTCTTCTTGGGATAATGTACCAAAAATTGATGTTGCCATAGCCAGAGCCTCCAGGAAGTCAGCACTGCCTTTCGAGGACATGGGTACCCTGAAGGATCCCTTAGACAAGAAAGCAGAAAGCTTCCTAAGGCGTTCTTGGGAGTCAGTAGGAGCGTCCCTCAAGCCCAATATAGCAGCTACCTGTACTGCTAGATCCCTTATGATCTGGCTAGGGGAGCTGGAAGATCAATTAAGGGATAAGGCCCCAAGAGAGCAGATTCTGTCAGCCCTGCCGACTATTAGAAAAGCTGCAGATTTTTTGGCAGATGCTTCAGCAGACGCTGTAAGATTATCAGCTCGCTCCCTTGCCCTGACCAACTCTGCCAGGAGGGCTATATGGCTGAAGAGTTGGACAGGTGATGTAGGGTCTAAGACCCGGCTGTGCAATCTGCCCTGTGACGGTGAATATCTCTTTGGACCAGCCTTGGATGACATTTTAGCTAAGGCAGCAGATAAAAAGAGAGTTTTTCCTTTGCCTTCCTCTGGTCGGACACGGAGGTCCTTTCGTCCCTTTGGAGCATACAGAGGGCAAAAAATTGTCAGGTCCAGAGATAATAGCTGGGCAGAATCCAATAAGAAACACAAGGGGTTCTTATTTAACAACTCACCCCGTAATAAAGATCCAAGACCCAATAGGCAATGACGCCAGGCCCCGGGTAGGGGGGAGACTGAGGAAATTCCTTCCTGCCTGGAGGAAAATTTCATCAAGCCCTTGGATCCTGGCTACAGTGGGAGTAGGCCTGAAGTTGGAGTTCTCTTCTCCTCCGCCTTCAAGTTTTCAGATTACCAGAACTCAGACTTCCCTAACCTCTCAATCAGCTCTGGAATTGGAAGTGAAGAGCCTAATCTTGAAAAGGGTGCTGATTTCAGTTCCCCAGGAAGAGGAGAGGCAGGGGTTTTATTCCCATCTGTTCTTGGTAAGGAAACCCGATGGCTCCTACAGAACCATAATAAATCTAAGGAGGTTAAATCAGTTTCTGTCTTACAAGAAATTCCGGATGGAGACAGTGCTGGATGGCGGTGATAGACCTGAAAGATGCTTATTACCATATTCCAATTTTTCCAGGTCACCAGAGGTTCTTGCGAGTAGCAGTAGAGATGGGAGGTGTGGTTCAGCATTACCAATATCAGGCTCTTCCCTTTGGAATCTCCATGGCCCCAAGAGTCTTTACCAAAATAGTGGCAGAAATGGGGGCACATGTAAGAGAGAAAGACATTCTGTTTATTCCATATCTAGACGACTTTCTCATTGTGGCAAGATCCAGAATAGAATGTTTAGAAAGTGTCAGAGTAGTACTGAACATTCTGGAGGAATTAGGTTGGATGGTGAATCTAGAGAAGTCAAGTTTAGTTCCTTCTCAACAGAAAAAGTTTCTAGGGATCATTTTAGATTCCACGGCTCAGAGCTCTTTTCTCCCTCCAGAGAAAATAGAGAGGGTTCTGTCCCTAGTAAAAACCCTGATCCAGTTCCCCAGGGTCACTATAAGAAAGGCTATGTCCATCCTGGGGACTCTCACGGCCTGTATTCCAGCTGTACCTTGGGCTCAGAGCCACTCCCGAGACCTGCAGTGGGAAATCCTGGCAGCCTGGCGTCAGGAAGAGAAAATTCTCGACAAATTTATGTGGGTGTCTCAGCCAACAAGAGAAACCCTGGGTTGGTGGTTAGTCAGGGGTCACCTAGAAATGGGAGTTCCATGGAAGATCTCAGACCCCCTAATTATTACCACGGATGCCAGCCCTCAGGGGTGGGGTGCCCACATGGGGGATCAGGTGTTCCAGGGCTGCTGGTCAAGGAGTCTTTCTCAGGCATCCTCAAATCAGAGGGAACTAATGGCGATTTTGGAGACCTTGAAAGTCGTAGGTCAGGGTATTCGGAATCGCCATGTAAGGATCATGTCCGACAATATGACAGCAGTTTCATATATAAACAAGCAAGGGGGTACGAGGTCCCTTCCCCTTATGAAAATAATGGCCCGGATTCTACATCTGTCAGAGCCCCTGGTTCTCTCCTTGCCTGCTCTGCATATCAGGGGGTCAGACAACTTCAGGGCAGATTTCTTGAGCCGTCACAGTCTGAATCAGAGCGAGTGGGAATTGAACCCATCCATCTTTTTAGA
Organism: Leptodactylus fallax; assembly: GCA_947044405.1. NCBI lineage: Eukaryota > Metazoa > Chordata > Amphibia > Anura > Leptodactylidae > Leptodactylus > Leptodactylus fallax. The sequence continues at coordinate 7,769,069 of CAMRHE010000036.1, forward strand.
GATCACCAGGGTTTGGGGAGTCCCGGAAATAGATCTCTTTGCCAGTCGGTCAAACAAGAAAGTGGTTTTTCCCTAAACCCAGAGGAATCCCCCTTTGGGGTGGATGCTCTGTCCCACAGGTGGGATTTCAGTCTAGCTTACACTTTTCCTCCCTTCTTTCTCATTCCAGCAGTTCTGAGGAAAATCAGGGAGGATCGAGCGAGGGTTATTCTGATTGCCCCCTTTTGGCCTAGGAGAGCCTGGTTTACCTGGCTAAGGATCCTGTCTGTTTCGAACCCTTGGATTCTCCCAGTTAGCCAGGACCTTCTATGTCAGGGCCCCATTCTCCACCCGGAGTCCAGCCACTTACATTTGACGGCCTGGAATTTGAGTGGAGATTACTAGCTTCTAAAGGTTTTTCTCAGAATCTCATTTCCACTCTTCTAAAAAGCAGAAAACCGGTCACTACTAAAATATACGCTAGGACTTGGTTCCGGTTTTTTGAATTTCTAGGGGGTTCTCCCGGGGAGCTTAGGGATATACCTAGAAAACAGATTCTAGAGTTCCTTCAGAAGGGACTAGAAAAGGGGCTTTCTACCAGCACTTTAAAAGTCCAGGTTTCAGCCCTTAGTGCTCTACTAAACGTTAAATTGGCTGACGATCCCTGGGTGATTAGGTTCATCAAGGCGGCCTCTAGAAGTAGACCGGTGGTTAGGTCTAGAGTTCCTCCCTGGGACTTGAACCTAGTTCTGTCTGCCTTAACTAAACCTCCCTTTGAACCATTGGACTCTATCCCTATTAAAAATTTATCCCTGAAAGTGATTCTTTTAGTGGCCCTTACCTCGGCACGTCGCATAGGAGAATTGCAGGCTCTATCAGTTAATCCACCCTTTACTGTTATTACAGAGGACAGGGTAATAATTAAACCAGATCCAGCTTTTTGGCCTAAAGTAACCTCAAAATTTCATAGATCTCAGGAGATAGTTCTCCCCTCCCTCTGTGCTAACCCAAGTAATGCTAAAGAGCAGGAATACAACTGTTTGGATGTAAGATGTTGCCTAATCCAGTATTTGTCCTCTACTTCCTCTTGGAGGAAATCTACTTCCCTTTTTGTTCTCTTTTCAGGTCCCAACAAAGGGAAGGCGGCCTCTAAGTGTAGTCTGGCTAGGTGGGTGAGACTAGCAATCTCCCTGGCCTACAGTTCTTTGGGCCTTCCCCCACCAGTGGGGCTCAAGGCACATTCTACTAGGGCGATTGCCACCTCCTGGGCCGAGAGAGCGGATGCTTCCATAGAATCTATCTGCAAAGCGGCAACCTGGTCTTCACCTTCTACCTTTTTTCGCCATTATAGGCTGGACATTGCGGCTTCTGCTGATCTTTCTTTTGGAAGGAAAGTTTTACAAGCGGTGGTCCCTCCCTAGTGTTTTCCTATTTTATTCTCTCTGGGTGCTGTCGTGGGTGATGGGAAAAATGGTAATTACTTACCGGTAATTGGATTTTCCAGAACCCACGACAGCACCATCCTTTATCCCTCCCTTTTTTCTTGGTGATGGACTTTTGTTTAACACTGGGTGTAGCAAGCAAAAAAAAAAAAAAAAAAAAGTTTTGACCTTAGGGTCATGAGTTACAGGTTAACTGGAGTCTCTCTCTCGCTTCTATAAAACAACTGAGGGGTAGGAGAGGCTCGAACTTTTTATACCGTAGGCTTCCTGTCCCTGGGAGCGGATCCTCTCTCTCTGGGTGCTGTCGTGGGTTCTGGAAAATCCAATTACCGGTAAGTAATTACCATTTTTCCATTGTACTGGTACTTTAGGGGCTCTGGAAAATGCGACATGGCACCTGAAAACTATTCCAGCAAACTCTGCCCTCCAAAAGCCAAATAGCTCTCTTTCCATTCTGAGCCCTGCCATGTACCCATACAGCAGATTACGACCACATATGCGGTATTGCTGTCTTCAGGAGCAATTGTGTAACAAACTGTGGGCGGCTTTTTCTCCTCTAACCCCTTGTGAAAATGAAAACTTTGAGGCTACAGTGACGTTTTAGTAATTTTTCACTTACACATCCCAATGTTAGTAAAATCTGTGAAACAGCTGTGGGGTCAAAATGCTCACTATACCCATTGATAAATTCTGTCAGGGGTGTAGTTTCCAAAATGGGGTCACTTTTAGGGGGTTTCCATTGTATTGGTACTCTAGGGGCTTTGCAAATGAGACATGGCACCAAAAACTATTCCAGCAAAATCTGTTTTTCAGATGCCCAGTGTCGCTCCTTCCCTTCCGTGCACTGCCGTGTCATCAGTTTACACCCACATGTGGGGTATTTCTGTGCTTGGGAGAAATTGTATAATAAACTGTGAGATGCATTTTCTCCTTTACCCCCTTGTAAATGTATTAATTTTACGGCTAAATGAATGTATTATTGAAAAAAATGAAATGTCTAAATTTCACCATATATTTTTAATTCCTGTGAAATGCTAAAGTGTAACAAACTTCCCAAATGCTATTTTGAATTATTTGAGGGGTGCAGTTTTGAAAATGGGGTGATTTATGGGGGTTTCTAATATATAGGCCTTATAATCCCCTTCAGAACTGAAGTGGTCCCAAAAATTAGTTTGGGAAATTTTCTTGTAAATCTGGAAAATCGCTGTTACACTTGTAAGCCTTCTAATGTCCAAAATGAATTAAAGGACAATTAAAAGATGATGCCGATATAAAGCAGAGATATGGTAGATAATATTTATTCATGTATTTGGGTGGTATGACTATCTGTCTGAAAAGCAGAGCATTCACATTTTGAAAATTGCTAATTTTTCCAAATTCCAGTAAATTGCAAATTTTTTTTTTTAAATGAATAAATACAAAAATATTGATTAGTGTTTGCCACTAACATGAAGTACAATGTATCACAAAAAAACAAACAATCTCAAAATCACTTGTGTAAGTTAAAGCGCCAAAGTTATTGCCATATAAAGTGACACATGTCAGTTTTGAAAATGAGGCCTGGTCTTTAACGCACTTTTGGGCTGTGTCCTTAAGGGTTAATATGACACCAAAAGCAAGTTTCTACAATTTATGGTGTCCGAGAAATATCTATGCAAGCCCATACTCCATACACAATGAGAAGTAGGGGACAGATCTCAATAGAGAACCAAGGGAAAGAGTAAAAAAAATGCAGAATTTTACAGAAAGGAGCCAAAATGTGTTAATAAGGTTTATTACAAAATGTATTAATGACACAAATATTGCCAGAAAATCTAAAGTTGTCTGAAAGTTTAGTTACACTTTAACTAAAAATATTGCCATCTTGTGGCCATATTTCAACACTACATAGCTTTGATGTGAGAGTTAGATGAGAAGAGCTTCAGAAGTTGGTCAGTTTCTTCCAAATCTTGCTTACCATTCGGTGTTTAAAGGGACATTCCATTAAAATCAAAAGTTTCTGTTGAGCTCCATTTTCTGTTTAAAGCGTGTACAATGCAAGCTCCTAGATAATATCAGTTGGTGAGAGGCATGGGTCACCTGGTATCTGTCTGTCTGCACTCTATGGATAAATGTGTTAGGACAAACCTCTAAAAGGAGTTGTCTGGGGAGTTTAGTGTAACTTGCTTTCTCCAGGGATTTATTCAGCTTGGACCTGAGGATTTCCGGACTGGTTGTGACCCTGGGTCACATGAACGGAGCCAGAACCCTGCCTCTGGGTTGCCCCGCCTCCCACTTTTTATCATGTTTCACAGTGCTATGGAGATTGGCAGACTATAGTAAAGCCACCTGTGAAAACTCGAGAGGAGTGAGGAGACGGAGCTACCTGGGGGTCAAAACCAGCCTGCAACCCCCAGGTCCAGAATGAATAAACCACAGAGGAAGTAAATTAAACTCCACAGACTATTGTATTGTATGAAACCGTTTGAGGAAGGCCTTTTTCTGTTCCAGTATGACTGTGCCCAAGTGCATAATGCAAGGACCATAAAGACATGGATGGGTGGGTTTGATCCAGAAGAATTTGACAGTTCTGCACAAAGCCCTGACCTTAACCTGATCAAACCCCTTTGAGCTGAGCTAGAACAGAGCTTGCAAGCCATGCACTCTCACCCAACATCAGTGTGTGACCTCACAAATGCTCTTCTGGATAAATGGGCAAAAATTCGCACAGACGCGATCCAAAATCTTGTTGAAAGTCTTTTTACAAGAGTGGAAAATGTTTTAAAGGGAACCTGTCACAAACTAGTGAAACACTAAACCACCCACAGGTCTCTCTGGAGAAATAGCGCAATCCTAACATAAAAATAAATCTATATGTACCCAGCTCCTGCTACTTGCAGCACCCATGTGGTTGTTTACTGAAGCTGGGGTAGTACACCCTGGTTTCACTGGGATGTGCTGGACCTTGGGCACTTGCACAGTAAAGCTGAGGTGTAGTTCCCCTGCTGTACAGGCTCCAGGGGGACAAGAGAGTCTTCAGACCTATCTCTAGGTAAATATATCTATAAACTTATATTTTTAATTGTGACCACGGACATTGTAAAAAAGGCATATTTGGAACACTAAACCATGGATCCATAAGGACCTGTGGGAAGTTTAGTGTCATTAACCGGTTTTCTTTAACTGCAATGGAGAGACCAACTCGATATTCAAGTTTGTGGATTTAGAATGCATGTCATAAAAGCTCCTGTAGGTATATTGTATAAGTGTCCAGATACTTATGTCCATATAGTTTTTGAGACATGCCTAGGAAATATTAATCATGTTTTGGTCTCTTTATGAGTCTGTGGGTATCTATGTGTCACCCATGACAGGCATCATCAGTATGAGGAAATTGCATAGACTGTGCTACACAGGTTTTTGACAGTAAGGGAGCAGAAACTGCTCTCAGTTCTTGATGAATAGATGGGCTTCTGTCACGGAGCTCAGCCTCTCTGCATATAGTGTTATGGACTATTAGCTTAAGGAGAATATATAGAGGAGAATAATAGAAAAAAATGCTTCAAAATCTGATAAGAAATGGACACCAGTTTAGATATTTCTTTTTATCTAAATAATGATGTAAAAAAGGCCATAGAATACAGATACTCATTAACCAAAAAAAATACACCCAAATAGAAATGTTGGATTTCTGCAAAACTTATCATGCAGTTATGTCTCAGGCAGATATATAAACAATTACAGGTGTGATATGTGGGGGAGAGCGATGCTGCAGTGAGACACAAGACAGACACTGACACAAAAAAGGCCCTGTAGCAATGAGGGAATTTGCACACAAGGGAGAGTGGAGGAGGGAGAGGTACACAGAGTTAGAGCAGGCAGATGAATCATGGAAAATATAGTTTGTCCACAAATTCACTACTTGTAAATAGCAGTGATACAAGGAGCAGCAAATAAAATATAGGCAAGCAAAGGGTGCACAAGGGAACAGTGAGTATTTAGCACTGCTGTGGATGTATTTGCAGTTCTTTTGAAGCTGGATAAACCCTTTAAAGAGAACCACTGAATCTGGCACAGTTGGAATTTTTTCTCTAGCCCTCACCGTTCCCAAGCTATCAGTGCAGTTAGTTTTGGTTCCTGATATGCTATTTAGGCTCTATGCTGTCAAGTGAGTGGTGTCAACCAGGAGCAGGCAAGGGGTGTGATTCTGAGCTCACACTGTCCTCCTCTGATTGGAGCTCTAAATCATGCCCCTTTTTCTGCTCCTGACAGACACTGCACAGCTGACAACGCTGCTTGCTTGGGAATGGTGGGGCCTAGACAAACAATTCCAACAGCGCTGCAATCAGTAGAGCTGTGCCTATTAACAGATGCTAAGAACTGGAGGAGGGGAGGATCTTCCACTACCTCCATAGCATCCAGCACAATTAGAATTTTTTTCTGTAGTCTCAACCGTTCTTAAGCAATCAGGACTGTTAATTTTGGTGCCTGATGTTCTATTTAAGCTCTGTAATGTCAGAAGGACAGTGTCAGGTTAGGGGGCGTGATTCAGAGCTGCAATCAGAGGCAGCCAGTGTCAGAGCTCATGCGTACTCCTTTCCTGACCGTACAGAGCATAAATAGCTAGGACTGTAAAATACCAGTTGTATGTTTAGCCTGCCATCCGATAATACATTAAAATATTTTAAAACCAGACCCTTTTCGTCTCTGTTTTTTCCTTGCAGATACAACCCTCCTCAGAAACATGAACTGGATGTGGATCCCATGCACTTGGCAGTTGTGGCTTGTGGGGATCGACTGGAAGAGACTATTACAATGCTCAAGTCTGCACTTCTCTTTAGTATAAAGCCCCTAAAGTTTCATATCTTTGCCGAAGACCAGCTGCACAGTGACTTCAGCACACGTGTGAGTAATTTGCCACAACCAAACTTTAGACAACCTTACGTTTTCCTTCTTTTATGTTTTTGACGATTGTGTAATGTATTATGTATTCATTCACTGAATCTACATCCACTTATGGCATGATAAGCTGCGGGGGGAAAGGCTTGCTGATGCAGTCTCCAGGGATTCCTTCAGGCCTTAAAGAGAGTCTACAACCTCCTCAAGCATATTCAACTGTGACCACAGCATAACAGAGGACATTACAGTGACAAACAACATACCTTTGTTATGTATGTCACTTTTGTAGATTTGGAGAAAAACCTCCTTGATGTCTTATGAAAATTAGGCCGTTGGAGCACTGGGGGTTGACCTTCAGCCCAGGGAGCACTGCTGTTTTTCTCTAAATCTACTAAAGTGACGTACATTATAAAGGGATGTTGTATATCGGTGCAATGTGCTCTGTAATGTGGTGACAGGTGAATATGCTTGGGGGAGGTGATAGACTCCCTTTAAGCTGAGCCTTCTCCACATATGATTGATGCTAATTGAGAATGGTTGCTGTAGGGAATCCATGGGAGTGTCTTGCAGTCACTGCTGAAAATGTACAATATATACTATTTCATTGGTAGTCTGTTTGCCATTAAGCAAGGATAGGGTAAAAAAAAGCCTCTGTAACATGAAAACAGGGTTTCTCTTTAGGCCAGTTTCAGACAGGTGTATGTGGTCCATGAAATATGGATTCCATGTCAGCTGCATTTCCCAGACTGGGCACTGTTTGGGAACTTGGTCTGATAGCATCATAGTCATTTATTATGCTGAGAGTTATTACTTCACACCAGGACTATGGTTCCATACGGAAAGTGTGATTACAGAACAAAGCATTAGTTCCAGGGTGTGAGAGGGATTCACAGCATTATAGATTATGATGCTGTGAGACCAAGTCCTCAGGCTGTGTTCAGTCCAGAAAATACAGCCAATAAACTGTATTTCATGGTGTGAATACGCCCATCTGAAATTGGCATTAGGATAATTGATGGCTATAAGTTACCTACACTTTTTTTAAAGTACCTGAACAGGTGTAAGAGTCTTCTTGTGAGCCTGAGGACTTGTACCCTCAATGCATATAGCATTGGAATTATTTTGTATATTTCCAGGGTTTGTCTTCCCAGAGAGACCAAAAATTGTGTCCAGAATGGGGGCTAAGAAAATTAATCTCCTGTCCACGTGTCTTCTTTTTTGTGGTTGAAGAGGAAGTTCCTCCAAACGATACCGTCTTCTATGAGCTGAAACAGAAAGGTGCTCTGGGAGACTCTCAGGATATGCCATGAAAGCATTTACAGATACATGTCCCACCACTGCGACAGAATGTGTTTTGAGAATGGGGGTTAACTATCCCCATCCTGTGGCAACTGTAAATGTAGAGAAGCTCTGGCAGACTCAAGCCATCCATGAACAGTATTAATGCTACATGAAATACTACATTTTCTCAGCAGAAATTGCTGGAGAGGAAACGTTTGGTTGGCCACAGATTTTTGCCCGTAGATGAGCAGCTCATTTAAAGAGGATCTTGTCGTCAGAGATGTGCACTGCGGTGCTGGAGATATTGGTGCCGTTAGTTTTAGTACCGATAACTCTCCACTGTCAGAAAGGTGGGCCTTATGGTCTAGCATTATCGCTGGACTGTGAGGAACCCCCCTCTCCCGACAGTACTCTTCCATAGCTTTGTACTGCATGGCCTGCTTTTCTGACAGTGGAAAGATATCGGTGCCGAAACTAATGGCAACGATATCTCCAGCACTGGGACTCATACATGCAAAGCTGAATTCAGCTCACTGCCAGCTTTCGAGCAGTATGTAATACCGCACATCACATTTAAATGAACCAAGGCAGGTTTTTACTTATTTATTTACTTACTATTTTAACTATCTTTTCTATGAATACTGTAGCTGTGTCATCATAACAAATCTAATAAATCAAGTGACTAACCATGCATCTAAAAAAATATATTTATTATGCCAACATTAAGTAATACTTTCATGTTTTACAGCTCAACAGTTGGAGATTTTCAGAAAAGTTTGAGTATACTCTATATCCTATATCATTTCCATCAGATAATGCAGCAGAATGGAGGAAACTTTTTAAGCCATGTGCATCACAGAGATTATTCTTGCCGGTAAGGTGTATTACATAATGTATGTGCTACTTCTTTTCTTTATATTACCTATTAGAAGTAAGCCCCAGAGTTCTAGTAGCCACATTGAAAAACATCCTTTGGCTCAATTATTTTCAGCCACGGCAGTGTTATTTATACACAAATGCCCACTCACAGTGGGGAAAAAAAAATATTTAGTCAGCCATCAATTGTGCAAGTTCTCCCACTTAAAAAGATGAGGCTGGCCTGTAATTGTCATCATAGGTAGCCCTCAACTATGAGAGACAAAATGAGAAAACATATCTAGAAAATCACATTGTCTGATTTTTTTTAAGAATTTATTTGCAAATTATGGTGGAAAATAAGTATTTGGTCACCTACAATCAAGCAAGATTTCTGGCTCTCAGACCAGTAACAACTTCTTTAAGAGGCTCCTCTGTCCTCCACTCATTACCTGTAGTAATGGCTCCTGTTTGACATTGTTATCAGTATAAAAGACACCTGTCCACAACCTCAAACAGTCACACTCCAAACTCCACTATGGTGAAGATAAAAGAGCTGTGGAAGGACACCAGAAACAAAATTGTAGACCTGCACCAGGCTGGGAAGACTGAATCTGCAATAGGCAAGCAGCTTGGTGTGAAGAAATCAACTGTGGGAGCAATAATTAGAAAATGGAAGACATACAAGACCACTGATAATCTCCTTCGATCAGGGGCTCCATGCAAGATCTCACCCCATGGGCTCAAAATGATCGCAAGAATGGTGAGCAAAAATCCCAGAACCACACGGGGGGACCTAGTGAATGACCTGCAGAAAGCTGGGACTAACGTAACAAAGGCTACCGTCAGTAACACACTACGCCGCCAGGGACTCTGATCCTGCAGTGCCAGACGTGTCCCCCCTGCTTAAGCCAGTACATATCCGGGCCCGTCTGAAGTTTGCTAGAGAGGATTTGGATGTTCCAGAAGAGTATTGGGAGAATGTCATATGGTCAGATGAAACCAAAGTAGAACTATTTGGTAGAAACCCAACTCGTCGTGTTTGGAGGAGAGTGAATGCTGAGTTGCATCCAAAGAACACCATACCTACTGTGAAGCATGGGGGTGGCACCATCATGCTTTGGGGCTGTTTCTCTGCAAAGGGACCAGGACGACTGATCCGTGTACATGAAAGAATGAATGGGGCCATGTATCGTGAGATTTTGAGTGCAAACCTCCTTCCATTAGCAAAGGCATTGAAGATGAAACGTGGCTGGGTCTTTCAGCATGACAATGATCCCAAGCACACCGCCAGGGCAACGAAGGAGTGGCTTCGTAAGAAGTATTTCAAGGTCCTGGAGTGGCCTAGCCAGTCTCCAGATCTCAACCCCATAGAAAACCTTTGGAGGAAGTTGAAAGTCCGTGTTGCCCAGCGACAACTCCAAAACATCACTGCTCTAGAGGAGATCTGCATGGAGGAATGGACCAACATACCAGCAACAGTGTGTGCCAACCTTGTGAAGACTTACAGAAAACTTTTGACCTCTGTCATTGCTAACAAAGGATATATAACAAAGTATTGAGATGAACTTTTGTTATTGAACGAATACTTATTTTCCACCATAATTTGCAAATAAATTTTTTAAAAATCAGACTGTGATTTTTTTGGATTTGTTTTCTCATTTTGTCTCTCATAGTTGAGGTCTACCTATGATGTCAATTACAGGCCGGCCTCATCTTTTTAAGTGGGAGAACTTGCACAATTGGTGGCTGACTAAATACTTTTTTCCCCCACTGTATATAGGGCGCTTCTTCTGTGTCCCATCTTTATAATTGTTTGTGCCAACAACTGGATTTGATAGCAGCAGGGGGAAAAGGGAAAACCTTACTGTACAAGGTAAAATTTCTTTACTTCCTTCTGGTAACATTTGATTTTGGTAATCTATATACTGTACAGTAAACACATTCTTTATGTATGCTTTTGTTTACCTGAATATAGGCTTTCTGGGCAAAGGTGAGGGACAAGGCTTTCTTCTATTTTTTTTTCTATATACAAGTTAGACATTCTTTTTGTTATGGTCCCGGCAGAATGTAAGCAGAACCAGCTCCAGCATCTCCAAATGTGACATCTACAACGTCCTTATATTGGATATAATACCCCATCCTTGGTCCTACCTTCTTTTTCTGCTACTGGCAAGACCTTGCTGTAAACGGCAATTCAGTTGCCTCTGCAAAACATAAGAACCTCTCAATGCTGCTTTACTGGCTTGATACAAACAAGAGCAGAGGAGGTGTTTGTTAACTTAACGCTAATTAAGTTCACAGTAGCGTGGTGCTCTCTGCCGTTCGGGTCCTTCGGGGACCCGAATGACAGAGAGCTGGACCGCTAAAACTGCGGTTACACACGGATACTGGCGGGCCCCATTGACTATAATGGAGTCCGCCAGATGTCCACTGTTTGAAAACTGAAACTGTCCGAAAGAAAAGTCCTCCGTGCAGGACTTTTCTCTGCCGATTTTCTGAGGTTTCTGCAACAGAGTCTCCAACGTAGGTGAACCCAGGCTTAATTTGATAGGTTTACAAGTGAGCAAAAATGTATGGTGATATTACAATAAGATCAGGCCTGTTTGCAATCTGGAACCATGGAACCATGTAGAACTGCATAAGAATTATTGACACGGTGTTGCGGTAGCAGTGCTGGACTTTCCCTTTAAAGATGAAAGTAGGGAATTATTTGAAACTGGAAAAGTGGTTCCCGCTGCGAGTGTTTAAAATTGATTCACAGCGGATGATACACTGGAAAACCGGAATATTTTAGTGCATGCTATAATGGTCTGTTTTTCTTTACAGTTAATCCTCAAAGATGTGGACTCCTTGCTGTATGTTGACACAGACATTCTTTTCTTACGTCCTGTGGATGATATTTGGTCTTTTTTAAATGAGTTTAATTCTACTCAGATTGCTGCTATGGCTCCAGAGCATGAAGAGCCACGTATAGGATGGTATAACAGATTTGCACGCCACCCTTATTATGGAAAGACTGGCATTAATTCTGGAGTTATGCTGATGAATATGACACGCATAAGAAAAAAACACTTCAAGGTAAGGAAATGTTTCTTTTTATAGATGTTTCTAAAATTAACTAGTATTTTTTGTAGGATTCAATTAAAACGCAGTATTAGGCTACATCCACACAACTGTGTACATGTGTCTGGTCCTTGGTAAAAAGGCTTGGATGTAACATGGATGACATCCGTGTGCTGCCTGTGCCCCCACGGACCCATTCACTACATCTAGTGAGCCTGGGCTGCAAAATAGACAACTATAGGACCGAAATTTTGCCTCTGGCTCACTGCCACACACATATGCCCACACATGGGTCAGTGTGCTAGCTGATAAAAACACAGCTAACACACTGACAAACATACATAAAACCTTAAATCGCTAAATTTAATATACACAAGTATCAGCAGATCCCTTCATATTTATGGGTATGGTGATTTTATCTGCATCCATTGCTGTAAGTTGCATAAAATCACACATAAGAAGTTTAATATCTTGATAATAACTATCATACGCTTCTGTGAGATTTGAATTTCGGCAGCCACATTGATATGGAATACTGTTGCCTGCTGTGGAAGAGTATGATATGTGCAGATATCACTAGAGTGGGTAGAAGTGAGCTGTGTAGTGACCTTTTGTCAATGGTGTGATCCTTTGTCTTTTGCTGTGTGGGAAAAGCACATGCAATATTACCGCAGATCTCTGTGATTCCTCTAGCTGTGTGGCTTGGTTCAGGTGATAAACTTATGCTCTACTTCAGTAAGCCACACAGCTAAAAACTGGATTGCGGACCTGCTGAAATCCAAAGAAAAACCTTGTACAGTTTTGCTGTGCAGTTCTCAGATGCTCGATGCAAACTGCTACATATACAGTCAACATAATAAATCATTTTTACGAAGATAATGATGTGTAAAATAAAAAACATACAGCCAAAATTTTGTTTATAAATGGTTTTAACATATATTTTATTTATATACTAAGCAATAGTGACCGTAACCTTGTCCTAACATATTTTGTGCCACATACGCTTTGATACATGTGCCCTGTTATCATTTTTTTTATCTGTAGGATATTGGTATTGGTAGTTGACTAAGGTGTCCAAAAGGTGGTGCTATAAGATTTCTAAAGTTTCTGGGTTGCTTAATGTTACATTCAGTCATCTCTCTAAATTGTGTCTAAGTGTACATTATTGTGTTGTGTTCTTACCCTTGGTCATCCATTATGTAAAACACAATAATGAAATCCATGTGGTCAGATTGGGTGTTTGGTTGACATGATTTTGGATGTCTAAATATCAGAATAAGTTACCCTTTTCTTCTTCCTATAGAATGATATGACCACTGTCCATCTGCACTGGGGAGAAATGCTTATGCCATTGTTGAAGAAGTACAAGCTGAATATAACTTGGGGGGACCAAGATCTATTGAATATTATTTTTTTCCCACAATCCAGGTACGTCTTCATTTATATACTGTATGAGGTGTGTGTATGCTCATGCAAATACATATATGCTAAACTACTAGAATTTTTTGATTTACTAGTTATTATAAAAGTTCTTACTTTGGTTGACTAGGAAAAAGGTGTTCTATCCAGACAGAAAAGTAAATTTGCAGTCACATATATATATATATATATATATATATATATATATATTATATACAGTGCCTTGCGAAAGTATTCGGCCCCCTTGAACTTTTCAACCTTTTGCCACATTTCAGGATCCAAACATAAGGATATAAAATTTTGGGGTATGTCTCTATCAGTTTTGCACATCGAGAGACTGAAATTCCTGCCCCTTCTTCCTTGGAAAACAGCTCGAGCTCAGTGAGGTTGGATGGAGAGCGTTTGTGAACTGCAGTTTTCAGCTCTTTCCACAGATTCTCGATTGGATTCAGGTCTGGACTTTGACTTGGCCATTCTAACACCTGGATACGTTTATTTGTGAACCATTCCATTGTAGATTTTGCTTTATGTTTGGGATCATTGTCTTGTTGGAAGATAAATCTCAGTCCCAGTCTCAGGTCTTTTGCAGACTCCAACAGGTTTTCTTCCAGAATGGTCCTGTATTTGGCTCCATCCATCTTCCCATCAATTTTAACCATCTTTCCTGTCCCTGCTGAAGAAAAGCAGGCCCCAAACCATGATGATGCCACCACCATGTTTTCATGTTTGACAGTGGGGATGGTGTGTTCAGGGTGATGAGCTGTGTTGCTTTTACGCCAAACATATCGTTTTGCATTGTGGCCAAAAAGTTCGATTTTGGTTTCATCTGACCAGAGCACCTTCTTCCACATGTTTGGTGTGTCTCCCAGGTGGCTTGTGGCAAACTTTAAACGAGACTTTTTATGGATATCTTTAAGAAATGGCTTTCTTCTTGCCACTCTTCCATAAAGGCCAGATTTGTGCAGTGTACGACTAATTGTTGTCCTATGGACAGACTCTCCCATCTCAGCTGTAGATCTCTGCAGTTCATCCAGTGATCATGGGCCTCTTGGATGCATCTCTGATCAGTCTACTCCTTGTTTGAGATGAAAGTTTAGAGGGACGGCCGGGTCTTGGTAGATTTCAATATGATCGCTTGCACAGTGCTCCTTGGGATGTTTAAAGTTTGGGAAATCTTTTTGTATCCAAATCCGGCTTTAAACTTCTCCACAACAGTATCACGGACCTGCCTGGTGTGTTCCTTGGTCTTCATGATGCCCTCTGTGCTTTAAACAGAACCCTGAGACTATCACAGAGCAGGTGCATTTATACGGAGACTTGATTACACACAGGTGGATTATATTTATCATCATCAGTCATTTAGGACAACATTGGATCATTCAGAGATCCTCACTGAACTTCTGGAGTGAGTTTGCTGCACTGAAAGTAAAGGGGCCGAATAATATTGCACGCCCCACTTTTCAGTTTTTTATTTTTTACAAAAGTTTAAAATAACCAATAAATTTCGTTCCACTTCACAATTGTGTCCCACTTGTTGTTGATTCTTCACCAAAAAATTAAAATTTTATATCTTTATGTTTAAAGCCTGAAATGTGGCAAAAGGTTGAAAAGTTCAAGGGGGCCGAATACTTGCGCAAGGCACTGTATATGGTGGAATTGCTCCCCACTGAACCAAATTGTGGTCACAGTTATTTTTAGTCAACATTTGTGAAAGTGTGATCCATCTAAACTGTTGTAATATGGATTTGGTAAAAGATTCCAATTTGTCATGAAACCATTTCAATTCAATTTCACATTCTAAGAAAAGGTTTGAAAGGCTGCAATTCACTCCACTTCCCCTCCCCCGAATGGGTCATACATAGACTCGAATAAGATGGCATATCATTTTGTGATAACCTGTCACAAAACCATGTTGTGTTGAGAAAAGTAGTGATACATGTATCTGAACATGTCCAGTCAAGAAGACAGGTCAGAGATGACAGATCAGTACATGTACTCACTATCATCACAATACTTTCGCAAGGCACTGTATGTATATGTGTGTGTATGTATATATGTGTATATATATATATAGATAGATAGATATATATATATTTTTTTTTATTATTATTGTGTGTGTGTGTGTGTGTATATATATATATGTATGTATGTGTGTGTTATATATATATATATATATATATATATATATATATATATATATATACTGTTATAACAACATTACAAAAAAATCTCTATAGTTACATGAAAAGTTTAACTATTGCAGTGGACATTGTGAGGATCTTACATGAGAGTCGCCTTTTTCTGCACAGTATGTTTGTCAGGATGTATCATCTTAATCATCCTCATATTCATCCTCCTTATCATCATCATTATTGTTGCATCTATGAACTCCTAATGAAATTTTCCACAAATAGGTAGATAAGATCTTTGTCAGAATTTGTAAAGAGGATATCCAGGTCTACTGTACTTTAGTATGATAAATTCAGAGTTACTGTGGGTTAGTTTATAGTGTCAAATAAGTATTGAGCAGCATGTTTGTAGTTTGTCATGGCGTATGTCCCATGTATGTCAATACAGTTATGTCTATAAGAAATGTTGTATCCTCTGGTATTGAAAGTGATTGATTGTTGACTACACTTTTCAGTTCAGAGTGAAAGGAGGGAAATAGCTATGCCACAAAGTGTTTATCTAAAGAAAAGTCATTTGGCATTTGTTTGACTAATGATCTACTATAGATAAGTTGGTATGTACACATATATATTATGTATATGGAATACCTTTGTATATGTTACCTTTAAAGTGCAGAAATCAGTTAATCTGCACATTACCTAGGTAATGTGCAGATTCACTAGGGTGATCCGTTAAAGAGTGGTTTCATTACTCACATTACCTAGGTAATCTGCACATTACCTACTAGGCACTTGTTAAAGTGAAAAGAACATCTTTGCTGGCATAATGTATTTGGAATCTTCGCTAAAGAGGTTTGCGAAGAATCTTTTCTTCATTTTACTGACCAAGTCGGTGCTTCTTTGCATACTAGGAGTATCTGCTTTAAAACACTAATCATCACACAAATTCCCGTGCAGCTGCGCTAACAGGCAGACACAAAAGTTTTCAACTTTAACGGGAGGCGCGCAAACAGGCAGACATGAATTTCGGCATGATACAAAAGTTTTCAACTTTAACGGGACGCAAGCCGTGAATGTGCACATTACCTAAGTAAAGTGCGGAAAACTCTTGATTCCACACATTAACTGAGCAAATCAGTTAATCTGCAGATTACCTAGGGAATATGCACATTCACTGCTTTCGCACTTTAACGGTAACATATATACAAACATACATCACAAGAGTGCCTATGCAGTATGTTGTTCTGCCATGGCTGTAAAATGGGATCCAGACTACAGGCTGTGTGAATTCTCTGCAATCTTAAGTCTATTGCCCAGGATAGAAAAAAAAAAAGTAGGGAATGTGATGACTTGTGGACCATGCACATGTGAGGAGTGCAGCCAGTCCTCAGTGGCTTCTTGTCGTATATAGAGGCATCATTGCTGTGAACAGTGATCCGATGCAGTAGTCATGTGTGTGTGGTCATCACGTCTTCACTACAAGGCAGTTAACAAAGGCTGGTGGACCACAGAAGCAACAAGTTTGCCAGGTAATAGTAGCAGCAATATTTTTTTCTTTTTATCATTTCTTGTTTTCAGGCTAATTTAATTAAAAAAAACATGGACAACTCCTTTTAAATATTGTCTGTTTCTTGTACCACAAGGATACTACTCCATCAGTATGAATTTTATTGTTGCTTATTGAAATGTAGGCTCAGGCAATGTAGGTAACAAGCCTTTCCTTTGATCTGTTTTACATAATACAGTAAAGTCATTTTGCAAATACTTTGTTGTACTGATGTGGCATTCTTGAGTTAGCAACCTGTTGTACAGTGCAGAACTGCATTCAGGATTATGCTGTTGCTACTGATATCATTCTACTTTATATCTGCTCTGCTACATTCTGAGAAATAAGTACAGTGACTCTATTCAAATTCACCTTCCAAACTGCAAAATAGCAGAACATGCTTTATACAGACATCCTGCACCAGCAAGAGATGCTGGAAGATGCTAGCATACATAGCAGAAACACTGGGGCAGATTTATTAAGATTGGCGTTTCGTACACCAGTCTTAGAGAAGACCTTTCATGTCCTCTCCAATCGGCTGTATTATATACTGTCAGTTTTGCTGGTATGCGCCCGGGGACTGGAGATATTGTGATCTTTGTTTCAGCACTGATAGTCCTCCACTGTCAGAAGGGCAGGTCTTACAGCCTAGCATCATCGCTGGGCTGTAAGGAGCGCTCACCCTGACAGTACTCCATCCAAGAGTATATAATTCAGCTGATCTGTGAGGACATGAAAGGTCCTCTGTAAGGGCCCCTACTGGCCCTACGGGCACCAGGTGGTCAGGAACCGGCGTAGAGTCTGTGAGTTATAATAAATACCTCTGGCTGAGGCGTGGCACAAGAAAGGGCCAAAGATGCGCCACATTGTTACCCATCTACGCTGGAAAACTGTCGTAGATGGGTTGATACGTTCCCCCATGTGTGTAAAATTATATATGCATTGTAAATTGTTATTTTCATGATTCATACACCTTGAGTTAATGAATGTCATTGTTAGAACTAATAATTTAATTTTTACTTCCTTTCAACAGAAAGTCTTTATGTCTTCCCTTGCCAGTGGAACTATCGTCCTGATCACTGCATCTATGGAAGCAATTGTAATGGAGCTGAGGATGGAATTTTTATCCTTCATGGGAACAGAGGTGTATACCATGACAATAAGCAGCCAGCTTTTAGAGCTGTGTATGAAGCACTACACAATGTAAGATTCAGCTTTTCAAGGTTTCTTTGACCATTTCAATACTGAAAGACCATTAAAGTGGTTGTCCAGTTTCAGCAAATAAATGGTATTGTTGGTATAACGAAAAGTTATACAATTTTCCAATATACTTTCTGCATCCATTTCTCAAGGTTTTCTAGATCTCTCGCTGTTAACTTCCATTGGATAAAAATCAGTCCATGGTCATGTGATGGACACACAGGTGCACAGCTTGTTACATGACAGATGTATGATTACTGTGCTGTGACTGTAACGAGCTGTGCACCTGTGTGTACATCAGATGACCATGGACTGATATTTATCCACTGGGAGTAAGCAGAATGAATGACATCAAGCAGACATCTAGAAAACCGGGAGGAATTGATACAAAAAATGTATCAGTACATTATATAATGTTTCATTTTCATTACACAAACAATACATTTATTTGCTAAAACTGGACAACCTTTTTAACACAATACAGATGTTTTCATCTTCACCTTTGCTTTTGGCTCAAGGCATCCTGAGATGAGCAGTGCAAGATGGCCAGGTCTGAAAGAAACTCTTGCATTACTTTGGTGTTGTGAGCCAAGAGGATGGGTAGGAAAGGGCATACTGTATCTGTTCATTTTAATTATATCCCCCCTTTTAATAATTGCTTGTATTGTCATATTGGTAATATGAAAACAAATTTCAGCAAGAAAGTGTCCTTGGGGATCGGATGTTCTGCTTAGATTTATTATTCTTGTATTTATCATTTCTACCTTTAGTGTTCCTTTAACCCCTTAACGACATTGGACGTACTATTACGTCCTGTGCGCTTGGTACTTAGCGCAACAGGGCGTACTAATACGCCCTGGGGCGGCCGCCCGCTCACTACATGACCGCGGCATCCAAGGGGTTCCGCTATGTTGCCGCTCCAATCGGTACCCCCCGCGGCGAGATCGGGGGGTGCCGATACCTATAACCTGCAGCCCGGGGTCTGCTCAGTGACCCCAGGCTGCCTGGAGACCCCACTACCTGGTTGATCCTGCCGAGACCTGCGGAAGTGAGCGCTATGCGTCTGCATAGCCTCACTTCCTGTATAGACTGCAAGACATTTGTAAGCTCGTGTCTTGCAGTCTAAAGTGCTGAGCCAGCAATCAAAGCATTGCTGGCTCAGGTGTCCTAATGGGACACATGAAAAAGTAAAAAAAAGTGAAAAAAAATAAAGTGTTTTAAAAAAATTAATAAAAGAATAAAGCCCCAAAAATTCCCTTTTGCTATATAAAATGAATTATATAAAAAAAAAAAACTAAAAATTAATAAAAACAATGCATATTTGGTATCGCCGCGTCCGTAACAACCTGTACAATAAAACTGAAACTATATTTAATGTACACGGTGAACGTCACCTTACAAAATATGCCATAAAAAGTGATCAAAAAGTCATATGTACCCCAAAACAGTACCAATAAAAAGCACAGATTGTCCCGCAAAAAATAAGCCCTAAACCAACTCTGTAAACCGTAAAATAAAAATGTTACGCATCTCAGAAGATGGCGATGCAAAAACAATTAATTTATGTCCCCAAATGGGTTTTTGTTCTGCAAAATTAGTATTGCATAAAAAAAGCAGTATAAATGAGGTATCTCCGTAATCGTACCGACCCGTAGAATAAAGGTAACATGTTACTTATGCTTTATGCTGCATGGTGAAAAATTTCAAAGGTAAAACGCAGTGTCAGAATTGATGGGGTATTTTTTAATCCAACAAGAAAGAGTTAATAAAATTTATTCAATAGGTTATAGGCGCCCAAAGATGATGTCATTACAAAATACATCTCACCCCGCAAACAACAAGCCCTCATATGGCTACATCACCAGAGAAATAAAGAAAATATAGCTCGTACAATGTGAAGACAAAAACCCCAAAAATCGCCAAATCTTTAGAACATAACTGGCTGCGTCAGGAAGGGAATGTATAAGCTGTGTGAGCGGATATCAGGGGACACCCCAGATTTAGAGCTTATGAGGGAAAATAAACCAGAAGTGACCCCCAGAGTGACCTCCCCAATAATAGGAACTACTGGGGAAATAGTAGGGAATTTGGTGTATTCCCAATGCACTCCGCACAGCTTACATATTCACTTTTCCCCATCCGCTGCGTATTCACGTCTGGGATACTAATGCTTACTACACCCCTTGATAAATTCTTTGAGGGGTGCAGTTTTCAAAATGGGGTCACTCCTTTGGGGAATCCACTTTTCTGGTACCTTACAGGTTCTGCAAACATGACATGGCGTCCAGATCCCAAACATCTGAATCTGCACTCCAAAAGCCACATAGTGCTCCTTCCCTTCTGCGCCCTGCTGTGTGCCCAAACTGCAGTTTATACCCACATGTATTACACTTGTCGTACCCAGAATAACGTACTTAATGTCATATGTGGGTATAAACTGCTGTATGGACACAGCTGGGCACAGAGTGGAAGGAGCGCTATTTGGTTTTTGGAGCACAGGCTTGGGTGGTTTGGTTTTTGGACGCCATTGCACTTTTGCAGAGCTGAAATGCCAGTACAGTGGAATCCCCTGACATGTGACCCCATTTTGGAAACTACATCCCTGAAGGAATTTATCCTGGGGTACAGTGAGCATTTATAACCCCCAAGTGTTGCTATAATTTATTATCCATAAATGAATACGCAGCTGATTGTGAAAGGTGAAAATGACAATTTTTCCAGGAATACGTCATTTCAGTGCGTAATACGTTGTGTCCGGCTTGTATCAGAGATGAACGCTCCAAAAACTGTTGTGCCCGGGATACCCGCTTACCAGTTTTGGAGTGTGTCTGTGCAGACATAAGCTGGGCACAACATATCGGGCACTGAAATGGCGTATCTATGGAAAAATGTTATTTTTAACTTTTCATTATCATCTGCGCATTCATTTCTGGAAATTAAAAGAATGCAACACTTAAGGGTTAATAATGGTCGCTACACCACTTGATAAATCCCTTGAAGGGTGTAGTTTCCAAAATGGGGTCACAAGTCTGTGGATTCCACTTTACTGGCAATTCATGGGCTCTGCAAAAGTGACATGGTGTCCATAAACCAAACTGTGCTCTAAAAACCAAAATAGCGCTCCTTCCCTTCTGTGCCCAAACAGCAGTTTATACCCACATATGGCATTAAGTACGTTATCCTGGGTACACCAGTGTCATACATGTGGGCATAAACTGTCTTTTGTGCACACAGCAGGGTGCAGATGTGAAGGAGCACTATGTACTTTTGGAGCGCAGATTTAGATTGTTGGTTTTTGGACACCATGTCACATTTGCAGAGACCCTAAAATCGCCCCTACAAAATGGGGTCACTTCTTGGGGAATTCCAGTTTACTGGCACCTCCAGGGCTCTGCAAAAACAACATGGCAACCAGAAAGTCCCTCTAAATCTGTACTCCAAAAGCTAAAAAAACACAGTGCTCCTTCCCTTCTGAACCCTGCTGTGTGCCCAAGCAGCAGTTTATACCCACATATATAATTTTTTTTTCCCCCGGGATAGCCCACTTAATAGTTTTAGGAGTGCATGTCTCTGATGCCACAAAGTGGCCGCAACGTATTCTGAAATTTGGATATTTCTTCAAAAACTTCAATTTTCACTTTGTACATTAATTTTTGGGAAGCATTTTTAGGTTCAAAATGATAATACCCCTTGATACATTCCTTGGAGGGTGTAGTTTCTAAAATGGGGTCCCTTTTGAGGGGTTTCCATTGTATTGGTACTTTAGGGGTTCTGCAAATGCGACATGGCACCTGAAAACTATTCCAGCCACATCTGCCCTCCTAAAGCTAAATAGCGCTCTTTCCATTCTGAGCCCCACCATGTACCCATACAGCAGATTACAACCACATATGGGGCATTTCTGTGTTCAGAAGAAATTGTGTAACAAACTGTGGGGTGTTTTTTCTTCTTTAACCACTTGCAAAAATTAAAAATATGTCGCTAAATGTACGGTTTATTGGAAAAAAAAAGTAATTTTTCATGTTTACGTCCCAATGATGATAAAATCTGTGAAACAGCTGTGAGGTCAAAATGCTCACTATACCCCTAGATAAATTCTATGAGGGGTGTAATTTCCAAAATGGGGTCCCTTTTGAGGGGTTTCCATTGTATTGGTACTGTAGGGGCTCTGCAAATGCGACATGGCACCCAAAAACTATTCCAGCAAATTCTGTCCTCCAAAAGCTAAATAGTGCTCTTTCCATTCTGAGCCCTACCATGTACCCATACAGCAGATCACAACCACATATGGGGCATTTCTGTGTTCAGGAGAAATTGTGTAACAAACTTTGGGGAGCTTTTTCTCCTTTGTCCTCTTGTGAAAATGAAAAATTTGAGGCTAAATTGACAGTTTATTGGAAAAAAAGAAATTTTTCATTTTCATGTCCCAATGTTAATAAAATCTGTGAAACAGCTGTGGATTCAAAATGGTCACTATACCCCTTGACATGTTCTGTGAGGGGTGTGGTTTCCAAAATGGGGTCACTTTTAGGGGGTTTCCACTGTTTTGGTACTTTGGGGGCTCTGCAAATGCAACATGGCACCTGAAAACTATTCCAGCAAAATCTGCCCTACAAAAGCAAAATAGCGCTCTTTCCATTCTGAGCCCCACCATGTACCCATTCAGCAGTTTATGACCACAAATGGGGCATTGCTGTGTTCAGGAGAAATTGGTTAACAAACTATGGGGTCCTTTTTCTCCTTTAACCCTTTGTGAAAATGAAAACTTTGGGGATAAAGTGACGTTTTAGTAATTTTTCATTTATACATCCCAGTGTTAGTAAAATCTGTGAAACAGCTGTGGGGTCAAAATGTTCACTATACCCATTGATGAGTTCTGTGAGGGGTGTAGTTTCCAAAATGGGGTCACTTTTAGGGGGTTTCCATTGTTTTGGTACTTTGGGGGCTCTTCAAATGCAACATGGCACCTGAAAACTATTCCAGCAAAATCTGCTTTTCAAACGTCCAGTGTCGCTCCTTCCCTTCTGTGCACTGCCTAATGCCCAAACATCAATTTACACCCACATGTGGGGTATTTCTGTGCTTGGGAGAAATTGTATAATAAACTGGGAGATGCATTTTCTCCTTTAACCCTTTGTGAATGTGTTAAATTTAGGGCTAAATGAAGGGATTAGTGGAAAAAAATGAAATGTCTAAATTTCACCTCGATATTGTTTTAATTCTTGTGAAATGCTTAAAGGGTTAACAAACTTCCCAAATGCTGTTTTGAATTATTTCAGGGGTGCAGTTTTGAAAATGGGGTGATTTATGGGGGGTTTCTAATATATAGGCCTTTATAATCCCCTTCAGAACTGAAGTGGTCCCTAAAAAATTAGTTTGGGAAATTTTCTTGTAAATCTGGAAAATCGCTGTTACACTTGTAAGCCTTCTAACATCCAAAATAAATTAAAGGACGATTAAAAGATAATGTCAATATAAAGCAGAGATATGGTAGATAATATTTATTAATGTATTTGGGTGGTATGACTATCTGTCTGAAAAGCAGAGACTTTCACATTTTGAAAATTGCGATTTTTTTTTTTCCAAATTTCCATAAAATATCCTATTTTTTTATAAATAAATACAAAAATATTGATTAGTGTTTACCACTAACATGAAGTACAATGTGTCACGAGAAAACAATCTCAAAATCACTTGTGTAAGTTAAAGCGTCTCAAAGTTCTTGCCACATAAAGAGACACATGTCAGTTTTGAAAAACAAGGCCTGGTCCTTAATGCACTTTTGGGCTGTGTCCTTAAGGGGTTAAAGTGAACTTGTGGCTAGTGATATGCTGGACACAGTGAACCTGAGTAAATTGAAATATTGCTTTCCAGGAATTGGTGCAGAACACTTCTCAGGGTCTGTCATCTGCTCGCACAGCCTTCCTGACTATCGTAGTGTGCTCCTCTTATCAAGTCCAGGAAAGCAATATTTGTTTCTTTAATCTCTCAAGGTGTAAATGCCTGGGAAGCAGATACAGCAGCTACTATGGACCATCAGTTGAGGGGACAACTTCTAAAGGCATTTCCATGGCTAGTGAGATGATATTGTGGGTTATGGAGGGCTGATCCATTTACTTATATATGGGGGTCAAATGTAAATCTCCATCTGTACAGTAGGCCAGATGTAGGTTTGCATCCATAATAGAAAGTTTTCACAAATTCAAAGCATGCTGCCTTTTTTTTCAATTTTCAGCATGCCTGTCCTAGAGCAGAAATGCTACAAATTTACACTGCAGATTTTACCCTTTGCATTGCTGAGGGTGAAATCCACTGCAAAATCCTTACTGGAAAAAAATGGGATTGCCCTAATGAGTTTGTGTGATCTGATGTTGGACAGTTGCCTGCTCACAGGGTTGCACTCATGCTAGAAAGATATATTAGAGAATTGCTGTTCTCTAATATACATTATCATCTCTTTTTCCATGTGTACAATGCAGGATATTGTCCTTTCCCTGTGATATTAATTCTGCCAAACTGTCTCTGAACAACTTATTTTAGAGAGAGGTCTCTTTGATTCTTATCACTGTAGTTGTGCCACGTGATTTTTTTTTTTCACTCCATTTCCATGCTGCATTTATGAAGCATTTTGAGCCTGTCTTGGTTTGAAGTCCCACATTACGAAAAAGCTATTGCAGATTTTGCAGCGTTTTTTGAGGAAAAGTCGAGTCGCTTCAAAAGGAATGGGAAATATTAAGGAAAGTCTTACACTTCCCCCTTCTGCTAAATCAATTCTTGGCTTTGGCTCAAAAAAGTGCAGCAAAATCTGCAACAAAAACACAGCTTTTACACGTAGTGTGCATTTTTCAAACAGATTTGTAAAAGGGGAGTGTGAAAAGTTACACATTGTTGTGCAATTTTATTCTAAAAACCCCAAACTGATGAGTGTCCTTTTTGTCCTGTGTCCTTTGATCAATTTACTGCAGAATACTGCTATGCATTAAAAAAAAAAAAAAAAAAAAAAACAAGCTGCAAATATTAAATTCCCATCCTTCTTCATTCTGTGAATTATATCTGCCTCTATATGACCATATCATCTGCTCGCAGTTTACTTTTTCACAGGCATAAGCCAAAGAAGCAACGCCAACCAGATGCTTACCGCAATTTTAGGAGTGACAAGCATCATGGGTTCAGTTACTATGGGCAGTACAACTGCTATTTTTTGCAATAGGGTTTCTTTTAAATGTTATGTTATATGATGAATATCTCATCAGGAAGTTTTATATAAATATAGCACGCTGCTCCAGCCCTTCTTTACAACTCTATGCAGCACAATGAGAGCCTAGTGTAATCGTGCCCTCAAGAAAGAAGTACTACCTCAGTCATTTAATGTAGTGCTCCAGTGTGGAAGCTGGCCTGGTTATTTGCCAACTTTCCAGAGGTTACTACATTAAATATATGCATGGTTTTCAGCCAAGCAGATCTCATTTCTTTCTTTCAAGCTACAAATAAACTATTTATTACTTGTAAACCCACTGATGAGCTGTAAAATTGGTTGCCACTCAATGCAATATAAGAGGCTGCCTTGTATATAACCTTCAAAATCAATACTATATTTTAATGGTGCTATATAACCGCTGTCATGTAGGTGTAAAAATGAAAAATTGTACTTGCAGCGATCTGAGGTTGCTCTGCATTCACTCAAACTGTTTCCATAAAATTCTTTTCACTTCTGTTTTTTTCTTTCCGATTTAGATGGAGCTTTAACTTTACACAGACACAGATCAGTTAAGGCTCTTATTGCTATACTGAGATGTCTAGTAGAAAATTTATATTTAATGCTGATTGGTATTGGCATACATTGTGTTTTTCCAGCCAATACAGTCGCAGTTTAACAATAATTCTGTGTGTGACCACAAAAAAGTTTCATAATAAAAAAAAAAACTATTTTTTAAAAGAAGATAGAAGCCTATCTGAATATTGCAAGTATCCATATGACTGGTCTGCCATGTCTGACTTTTGGAAAAGTGGTTGATCGTTGGTAAGCAGTCTCCTCTAGGAACTGTTTTCAGTTAAATTTTGCAAGTATCAGTCAGACCATACCCATCCATCGAACCTACCATTGAAATGACAACGTTGAATGTGCATATTCATAAAAGGAGGAAGCGCGTGCATGCACATTGTAGCATGCTTCACACTTCAGATGGAAGCTCCGCTGATGTCATTGTGGGTGGGAGGGGGAATGAGCGAGGGATAATTAGTGGCGAAGCTTACCTGTTCTAAAACATGCGCCCAATGCACTTTTGCCTTGTTTGTTTAATACTAAAAAATGGATTTACATAGAACTGAAGCAGCAATTCTGCCAACAAAGCATAGCACTGTGCTCAGGGCTCTGGCCACTATAAGGTACTTTGACTGGTTTAATGATATTTTTTCTGCTGACAGACTCCCTTTAAACTCTTTTGGTACAGCAGAAGCCTGACTGTCATTCATCAGTGGGCTCCCTCAGTGATCACATGGATTTGCCATCCGTACCCGTCTGATCACCATGATGTAAATATATCTCATGGATCCACTGTCTAAGGCCTCTTACCGCCTCTTGCATATAGATATTTGTCAATATGTCCTGCTGGCCTTCTTTTCTGGCAGCAGTGAAGATATTATGTGTTCTCATGATTCATAATAGTAATCCTTTTTTTTTTTTTTTTTTTTTTTTTTCTTTATATAGTTCTCATTTGGAGATGACATCTTTCAATCTTTGTTGCGTCCTTTAGAACTGGAATTGCAGAAAACAGAACACACCTACTGTGGCAGAATACATAAACTATTCACAAAACAGCTTATAAAAAGCATTGATGACTATTATACAAGACAGTCAAATGTAAGGTGATGTTTTTGGCTGAGGTACATTATGTGTGAACTAAATGGAATCATACAAAGAACAGAGCCACAGTTCATCATACGCTTCTGTTCGTAGGAAACGCTACATGCTGTGCATTTTTACTGGAAACCTTTGTGGCCATTTATCAGAAATGAGCAAATGCTTTCAAAATATCCTACTGTGTTTGTATAATGGTGTACAAGGATCAGAGCTTGTCTTAGGTTTCATTCATCTAAATGATTTTTGGAATAATGTTTTGTAGCTTGCATTCAAGCCAAATGAAGGGTAGCAGCATGTTTTACGCATGCACCTTTTTAACAATTTTGTTACACTCCTTAGTTGGAATGTGTTTTATATTATATATGACTGAGGAAGTAAAATATTGACTTACGTTAACCCAGTCATAAACAATACTTAGTTTATACCTGTTACCACCAATAGTTGGTGAGACACTTCTGTCCTCACGCCCCAGTAACTTGCTGTCAGTTTGACTCCCTTTCCACCATGAAGAAAGTATGGATTGGGCTTACTGTGCAGAGATTTTCCTAAATCATTATGATAGTGTTAAATACAGATAAAGCACATGATTTCTCACCATTTGATTAAATTGTACTAACCAGTCATGAAAAAAGTGATTCCTCCACCTATGTTTATTTTTACTAAAATGCGCATAATTTGGAAATTGAACAATAATCTAGAAAGTTGTATAATACTTCCTAACTAATCTCCTTGCCTCTAAACTACACTTCAGTCAGTGGTAATACAGCCTCATGATGAAAACTCGCTAAATCTGAGACTGACTGGTTACTAGTGACATTGTGTCTGGCAACCCCATTTAAAAGGACCCGTCAGTTCTCCAGACAAGTTTTAGTAAATACTTATATTAGCCGCAAAACAACAATTCTAGATTATTTTAGATTTTATGCTGTTAACATGATTTTTCTGAGAAACATGAATAAATCATGGGTGATACCAGTTGGGGGCAGGGCATGCTGACGTGAGCAGCTCCAGTATTATGTTGCACTAAGAGATTCTTTGCACTCTTTGGAAAATTAGATTCCCTAGGACTGCTCTTCCCTATTACTCTGCCTCCAATCACAAAGGGTATGATGGAGGGAACATCTAAAAATTGAGGGAGGTTTGTAAATGCTTTCACTTTAACATTAAGGCTAAAACACCACGTTGCAGAAACGCTGCTTTTTTTGTTGCAGTTTTTTTGAGCCAAAGTCAGGAGTGGATTGAGCAGAAGGAAGAAATATAAAAGCTTCCTATATATTTCCCATTCCTTTTGGTAACCATTCTTGGCTTTGGTTCAAAAAAACGCAACAAAATCTGCATCAAAAAAGTTGCGTTTCCACAACTTGAGGATTTAGCCTAAAGGAGATTTTCTAGTGGGTATTATATATACACACGTGGACAAGATTGTTGGTACCCCTCGTTTAATGAAAGAAAAACCCACAATGGTCACAGAAATAACTTCAATCTGACAAAAGTAATAATATAGAAAAATTCTATGAAAATGAACAAATGAAAGAATTTGAAAAAAAAGAAAACTCATGAAACAGGCCTGGACAGAAATTATAGTACCCTTAACTTAATTTTTTGTTGCACAACCTTTTGAGGCAATCACTGCAATCAAACGATTCCTGTAACTGTCAATGAGATTTCTGCACCTCTCAACAGGTATTTTGGCCCACTCTTCATGAGCAAACTGCTCCAGTTGTCTCGGGTTTGAAGGCTGCCTTTTCCAGATGACATGTTTCAGCTCCTTCCAAAGATGCTCAATAGGATTTTGGTCAGGGCTCATAGAAAGACACTTCAGAATAGTCCAATGTTTTCCTCTTAGCCATTCTTGGGTGTGTTTTGG
Source organism: Leptodactylus fallax (assembly GCA_947044405.1). Lineage (NCBI taxonomy): Eukaryota > Metazoa > Chordata > Amphibia > Anura > Leptodactylidae > Leptodactylus > Leptodactylus fallax. The sequence goes on from CAMRHE010000036.1 coordinate 7,797,591, forward strand.
GTCATTTTTCTGTTACAAGACCCATGACCTGCAACTGAGACCAAGCTTTCTGACACTGGGCAGCACATTTTTCTCTAGAATCCCTTGATAGTCTTGAGATTTCATTGTACCCTGCACAGATTCAAGACACCCTGTTCCAGATGCAGCAAAGCAGCCCCAGAACATAACAGAGCCTCCTCCATGTTTCACAGTAGGGACAGTGTTCTTTTCAAGATATGCTTCATTTTTCCATCTGTGAACATAGAGCTGATGTGCCTTGCCAGAAATTTCGATTCATGTCTCATACATAGGACATTCTCCCAGAAGCTTTGTGGCTAGTCAACATGTAGTTATATATTATTACTTTTGTCAGATTCAAGTTATTTCTGTGACCATTGTGGGTTTTCTTTCATTAAACGAGGGGTACCAACAATTTTGTCCACGTGTGTGTGTGTGTATGTATGTACAGTGCTGGCCAAAAGTATTGGCACCCCTGCAATTCTGTCAGATAATACTCAATTTCTTCCAGAAAATGATTGCAATCACAAATGCTTTGGTAATAATATCTTCATTTAATTTGTCGTCAATGGAAAACCACAAAAAGAATTGTCAAAAAGCCAAATTGGATATAATTTCACACCAAACATAAAAAAGGGGGTGGACAAAAGTATTGGCACCCTTTGAAAAATCATGTGATGCTTCTCTAATTTGTGTAATTAACAGCACCTGTTACTTACCTGTGGCACATAACAGGTGGTGGCAATAACTAAATCACACTTGCAGCCAGTTGAAATGGATTAAAGTTGACTCAACCTCTGTCCTGTGTCCTTGTGTGTACCACATTGAGCATGGAGAAAAGAAAGAAGACCAAAGAACTGTCTGAGGACTTGAGAAGCAAAATTGTGAGGAAGCATGAGCAATCTCAAGGCTACAAGTCCATCTCCAAAGACCTGAATGTTCCTGTGTCTACCGTGCGCAGTGTCATCAAGAAGTTTAAAGCCCATGGCACTGTGGCTAACCTCCCTAGATGTGGACGGAAAAGAAAAATTGACGAGAGCTTTCAACGAAAGATTATGCGGATGGTGGCTAAATAACCTCGACTAACATCCAAACAAGTTCTAGTTGCCCTGCAGTCCCAGGGTACAACAGTGTCAACCCGTACTATCCGTCGGCGTCTGAATGAAAAGGGACTCTATGGTAGGATACCCAGGAAGACCCCACTTCTGACCCAGAGACATAAAAAAGCCAGGCTGGAGTTTGCCAAAACTTACCTGAGAAAGCCAAAAACTTTTTGGAAGAATGTTCTCTGGTCAGATGAGACAAAAGTAGAGCTTTTTGGGAAAAGGCATCAACATAGAGTTTACAGGAAAAAAAAGAGGCCTTCAAAGAAAAGAACACGGTCCCTACAGTCAAACATGGCGGAGGTTCCCTGATGTTTTGGGGTTGCTTTGCTGCCTCTGGCACTGGACTGCTTGACCGTGTGCATGGCATTATGAAGTCTGAAGACTACCAACAAATTTTGCAGCATAATGTAGGGCCCAGTGTGAGAAAGCTGGGTCTCCCTCAGAGGTCATGGGTCTTCCAGCAGGACAATGACCCAAAACACATTTCAAAAAGCACTAGAAAATGGTTTGAGAGAAAGCACTGGAGACTTCTAAAGTGGCCAGCAATGAGTCCAGACCTGAATCCCATAGAACACCTGTGGAGAGATCTCAAAATGGCAGTTTGGAGAAGGCACCCTTCAAATCTCAGGGACCTGGAGAAATTTGCCAAAGAATGGTCTAAAATTCCAGCAGAGCATTGTAAGAAACTCATTGATGGTTACCGGAAGCGGTTGTTCGCAGTTATTTTGTCTAAAGGTTGTGCTACCAAGTATTAGGCTGAGGGTGCCAATACTTTTGTCCGGCCCATTTTTGGAGTTTTGTGTAAAATGATCAATGATTTGACTTTTTTTTTTTTCATTCTCTTTTGTGTTTTTTCATTGCAAGCAAAATAAATGAAGATATTATTACCAAAGCATTTGTGATTGCAATAATTTTCTGGAAGAAATTGAGTATTATCTGACAGAATTGCAGGGGTGCCAATACTTTTGGCCAGCACTGTATGTATGTATGTGTATTTTTATATATATATATATATATATATATATATATATATATATATTATATATATACATACACAGTGGGTACTGTCCTTACAGTGTGCTACTGCAAAAAACAAAACTATACCAATGTGTAGATGTTTTTTAACACTGTGGCCAATGGACAATGTATGCCACTGTAAGGCTATTCAGCGGCATATGTTGGAAATATGGACCAGGAATTTATCCTGATGTACAGTGGGTACGGAAAGTATTCAGACCCCTTTAAATTTTTCACTCTTTGTTTCATTGCAGCCATTTGCTAAAAGAAAAAAAAGTTCATTTTATTTCTCATTAATGTACACTCAGCACCCCATCTTAACAGAAAAAAAAAAACAGAAATGTAGATATTTTTGCAAATTTATTAAAAAAGAAAAACTGAAATATCACATTGTCATAAGTATTCAGACCCTTTGCTCAGTATTGAGTATAAGCACCCCTTTGAGCTAGTACAGCCATGAGTCTTCTTGGGAATGATGCAACAAGTTTTTCACATCTGGATTTGGGGATCCTCTGCCATCCTTCCTTGCAGATCCTCTCCAGTTCCATCAGGTTGGATGGTGAACGTTGGTGGACAGCCATTTTCAGGTCTCTCCAGAGATGCTCAATTGGGTTGAGGTCAGGGCTCTGGCTCGGCCAGTCAAGAATGGTCATAGAGTTGTTCCGAAGCCATTGCTTTGTTATTTTAGCTGTGCGCTTAGGGTCATTGTCTTGTTGGAAGGTGAACCTTCGGCCCAGTCTGAGGTCCAGAGCACTCTGGAAGAGGTTTTCTTCCAGGATATCTCTGTACTTGGCCGCATTCATCTTTCCTTCAATTGCAACCAGTTGTCCTGTCCCTGCAGCTGAAAAACACCCCTATAGCATAATGCTGCCACCACCATGTTTCACTGTTGGGATTGTATTGGGCAGGTGATGAGCAGTGCCTGGTTTTCTTCACACATACCGCTTAGAATTAACGCCAGAAAGTTCAATCTTCGTCTCATCAGACCAGAGAATATTATATCTCATAGTCTGGGAGTCCTTCATGTGTTTTTTGGCAAACTATGCGGGCTTTCATATGTCTTGCACTGAGGAGAGTCATAAAGCCTGACTGGTGGAGGGCTGCAGTGATAGTTGACTTTGTGGAACTTTCTCCCATCTCCCTACTGCATCTCTGGAGCTCAGCCACAGTGATCTTTGGGTTCTTCTTTACCTCTCTCACCAAGGCTCTTCTCCCACGATTGCTCAGTTTGGCTGGACAGCCAGGTCTAGGAAGAGTTCTGGTCATCCCAAACTTCTTCCATTTAAGGATTATGGAGGCCACTGTGCTCTTCGGAACCTTGAGTGCTGCAGAAATTCTTTTGTAACCTTGACCAGATCTGTGCCTTGCCACAATTCTGTCTCTGAGCTCCTTGGGCAGTTCCTTTGACCTCATGATTCTCATTTGCTCTGACATGCACTGTGAGCTGTGAGGTCTTATATAGATAGGTATGTGCCTTTCCTAATCAAGTCCAATCTGTTTAATTAAACACAGCTGGACTCCAATGAAGTAGAACCATCTCAAGGAAGATCAGAAGGAAATGGACAGCATGTGAGTTAAATATGAGTGTCACAGCAAAGGGTCTGAATATTTATGACCATGTGATATTTCAGTTTTTCTTTTTTAATAAATTAGAAAAAATATCTACATTTCATTTTTTTTTTTTCTGTCAAGATGGGGTGCTGAGTGTACATTAATGAGAAATAAAATAAACATTTTTGCTTTTAGCAAATGGCTGCAATGAAACAAAGAGTGAAAAATTTAAAGGAGTCTGAATCCTTTCCGTACCCACTGTGTGTGTGTGTGTATATATATACTGCTCAAAATTGGTTATAAACATACACAGGAAAATCCGCTCAGCCAGTCGTTGCCTAAGGCCCATCATTCCTGTAGCCACCAATTTGGTTGAGCAGAATTTCCAAAGTGTTGAGTGGGGCGAGGAAGTAGAGCAGTAGTACCCAGCAGCATTGGATTGAAACCAGAGCAGCGGGAAATCAGTGAGGCAAGTATTTTCTTTTTTTATACACATTCTGGACCATTTATGGGAAAAAAAAAATTACTTGCCAATAAACATATTAACATGCACTTTTAGTGATTCAATTTCCAGTGTAAAAGTCTTCCTTCCGTTACCAATGCTCAACAGTGTTAAATCTGTTGAATTGCATCAATTCCTCCGTGTACTAGTGTTCAATGAGTAGTATTTTTCTGCAGTTTTATAATGTATGTATCATTTGAGCTTGTACACATCATTATTTATAATTCTTCTTTCAAATCCTTTTTTAAAGATAATTGGTCCAATTTTGGACAATTGTTTTAGCCTATGTTTTATACATGTGTTTATATGCAAGTACCTCTTTATTGTAATGTAAGTTTAATAATTTTTTTGATCTTCTAGTCTGATAGTACTTCAGAAAACTGCTGATAAACTTTGTCCATCTTAAAGAGGACCTTTCATGTCCTTAGTTTTCTGCCCATCGTCAGAAGGGCATTCCTGACAGTCGAGCTGGGCTGTGAGGAATGCCCCCCCTCCCCCCCACCTGACTGTACTCGTCCATAGCCCTGTACTGTCAGAGGGGGCGTTTCTTACCGGCCAGCGATGACTCTGAACTGTGAGGAACGCCCCCCAGTACAAGTCTATGGACAAGTACAGTCAGGGCGGGGCCTTCCTCACAGCCCAGCTAGACTGTCAGGAACGCCCTTCTGACTGTGGGCAGAAAACTAACGGCACCGATATCTCCAGCCCCGGGGCACATAACTGGAAAGCCGACAGTGCACTGAGTAATGCGCACTGTCGGCTTTCTAGCGGTATATAAAACCGCATGTGCCTGAGGACATGAAAGGTCCTGTTTAAGCTTGCCAGTAACTGATATCAGACCAATGTAAGTAATGATAGGTTTGGCATTTCATAATATGCAGTTAGACTGTCCATTTACTATCTACATTAGCATTACAGCTATGCCAAATTGATATTGTTGTGCTTATTTTGCCCAGAAGATGTTGTTGCTGATCAAAGTTTTAGACTAGGGGTTAAAAATAATGTGTCTGCTGGTAGTATTCTCCAGTAGTTATCTCCTTAATCCTACTTTTCTTTTTTTTTGTTATGTCTTTTTTATCCAAAATCCGTTACATAGGCCACTTGTGTATTTTTCCCTTCCAAACTGTATGCTGGCTTTATCAGCAGCCACAACTACCCAGTGTCACTTGCATGCAATCTGGAAATACACGTCAGTCTTTCTTTTCATGTTGTGATTACAGGATGTTTGGTGACTGAGACAGTGCAGTAATGTGATGCTATAGACTAGAGCAAGGGTAGGCAACTTTTTTTTGTACGGTGTGCCGATTCAAATTATAAAATCAAAGTTGAGGTACTTGGAGGGTCATGCAATAATTGTAAGGCAATAATTGTAAAGTATACTACAAACCATAACACAGAAGTGCTGCCACGAGATGCTTCTGTACACATGCATTTACTGTTATTTCCCGGGATGCACCTGTGCTTTCCCATTAGAAGCTATTAAAGTACATGTACAGCCCTCAATTGGTGGTAAATGTATGTGTCCAGGAGCACCGTGTGGCAGTATCCTTAGGGTAGTAACACACTATGTATCTGGATGCAGCTATAGCTACATACAGTCCTAGTCCATTGGTACTTTCACTTCTATGTAAAGCTGCATTCACATGGTGCGTTTTGCACAGAAATGCATGTATTTTTATTGGAAAGCTACCTGCGTTTTGTTTTTTTGTTTTTGTTTTTTTTGTGCAAAACCGTCATACAGAATAACGTCCCATGGTGGACGTTATTGGGGTTTTCCACTCACAAGCTATTATAGACCCCAGAGTATAATAAGCGGACGCCCAGGAGAGGTGATCAAACTTAAAAAAAAAAAAAGTCTGAAGAGACCCCAGTATATAATAAATAGCAGTTTCGTTTCGGACGTGATTGGTCCAAACAAAATCGCTGGGCTGCTGTGTTGGGGTTTGCCAACCCCTGGACTAGAGAATAGTAATAGTAATGCCAGTGCAATGTGCTTTGTGTGACTTGAACAAACAGGATAGTTGTGGATGCAGATGAAGTCAGTATACAGTACCTGGCTTTGAATTGGGAGTAGGGGGCAAGAAAGTGTTCATATTAGAAGCACTACTTTAAGTTTTGAAGAAAGGCGGCTCGCACAAAAGAGAAGAGTTTTGCTTGTGACTGTGAAAGCCATTTCAGTATTTGTGATGCTACAGATGGACTTCACATAACAAATGGCAGTTGACTGCAAGTTTGTAGAAAGCTATCACTTTGAAACAATTTTTTTCATCATAACCATCAAAGGTGCAAAACGCTATCATATGAGCACAAGTTGGAACAACCAAGACCATTTAATCCCATATGAAAGCTAAGGCTACATGTAGTGTGTCCTACCCGTGACAAAAAGACGGCAAGTTTTTGAGCCAGTTTTGAAAAACCATGCCAGACCCGAAGTAAGAAATTGACTTGCTAAGGTTTCAGAGCCTGGCCTAAAACTAACTGTGGAGCCACTCATTTATCTAATAGGGTCTATTTTTTATGGATAGTCATGGGCAGTTTAGTGGTGTGTATCCACTGGGGGTACATTTACCACAGATTAAGAATCTAGGTTCTAAAAGATGCTATCAATGTGTTGTGAACCACACAATGTGTTGTGCTACAACAGTTAATCTGTGAGGCGTCTGAGTGTCAGACCCACACGGATCACATACCGATAACCTATGCTGTGGATAGGTCAACATAAGGAAAAGTTGATTTTGGGCAGGAAGACATCTAACAGCTCAATTTTGCTATTGTAGAAGCACAGCTCGAATGTTGTGATGAAAATGCACTATATCCACAAATGAGTATATAGTCCAAGCAGCCAGTTTTTGTTGAGCTAGAATTTAGAATTTGCGTATAAAAATAGAATGATTGACCAAAGTTGGGAGTAAGGGTATGTGCAAACATGGCAGTTTTGTTTCAGAAATCTGACTGTTCCATTTATGAGATCTTAGCTGCCATGCATGAACACACCATAACCTATTTTCTCCTGTTTTTTTTTTATTACTTCTATTAAATGTGAAATAATCAGTTTACATTTTCCGATGTTTTAGAGAACCTGTGCCTTATTTTATTTTATGGTTGTATTCTTTGTGTGTTTTTTTTATGTGAGTCTTGACAATCATTAATAGTTACATTTTTAGGCCACTTTCACATGACCAAGTCTTGTCGGCATACTGTTCAGGCCAGTGAATCTGGCACACACATGGACAGAGTTTCACTGCCCAGACTCTGTTGTGGGAAAGCAGCGTTAAGCAGTTTTGTATGTTTCTTTCTTTCCTGAAAACATATATATTTCTTATAGTTTTCTCCTTGTCAAGTTGTCATAACTGAAATGCCAGTTTCACTGTATCTGCATCTCAGATTTACTCATTGTTTTATATCTTTTATGTTTTTCCTGGGCTTTCTGGAATGAAAAAAGTATTGTGTTCATGTTATACAAATATTCATTAAATATATGTAAAACCTTTGTTATCTTTATTCCATTATGTAAAATGTTTCCATAGAGAAACAAACTTGACAGCATGACAATTGTTTCTTCAGAAACATAAACTGGTAACAATTTGGTAGACAAATAAGAGCTAAGGTAAATTTGGATATTAAAGGGAATTTGTTCAACAGGAGTCAGACACCTGTCGGAATGCAGAAAAAGTTACCGCTCATGTACGGTGAGCCAACTAGCATGTAATTGCCTCACAAATTTTCTGCCTCTAAGGGAGAGAATGTGTTCTCGCTGCACTGCTTTCTGGGGAAATTTTCCCTGAGGGTGACTACTAGACTTTCTTCTGAAGAGGATGCTATAAGAAAAGAAAGATAGAAGAATTCATTCAAAGTGGCACCAAATGTTTGTTAGCTACAGTAACCACTCACAAGTCAGGTAGAAGTAGACTGAGTCAAACACAATCATTGGGTTGTCTACACTGTCAGAAAGAGGCTAACACAGTGAGATGCAGTGGACTTGTGTGGCTTTAGCTTAATGATGGGGTGTTGTAGAATCTTCTGAAGTGAAAGACTTGAGACTACTGACTTTCTATACAGTATTCATTAAAGGGGTTTTCAGAGTTATAAATAGTAATGATCTATCCTGAGGGTAATCAATGTTAGATCGGGGACACCCGACACTCACATTCAGCAGACAGCTTTGTTCTTTGTAGCAGCCAAGCCAAAGCACTGCAACTTGGCTCCTGTTCAAGCTTTTGGAAGCTGATCTATAGTAACTTGATCTGTCGATTGTAAAGAGTAAATGGAGCTGTCTGATTCCTGCTGCATTCTGTTTGCATCCATCCCTGAGACCACCTCTTTCCCCTCCCATCTACCATCCGATATGAGTTTTTATTCCACTGAATTATGTCTTGCTAAACTAAAATTTTTATTTTTGGCCGGGGAAGGTGTAAAAAAAAAAATACTCGCCTAGCTCTGGTGCCTCCCAGCGCGGTCCAGGGCTGCAGTTCTGCTGTTTTCCAATCAGTGGCCTCTGCGAAGGACACAGGAAGTCACTACTACCAGTGGCCTAAGGAAAGGGACACGGAACATCACAGCTGGCTAAAGAAGACAGCAGAGCAGCAGGACCGGTCAGGTGAATATGCTTTTTTTTTTTTTTCCCACCTTCCCCGAAGCAGCGAGATGGACACAGCTGCTGTTAACAGTAACCTTTTTTTTCTCTCCAAGTCTTTTATATACATCAGTACTTCTGGGTCCTATATGAGTCTTCTGTATCCTTTGAGTTAGATCAGTGGATTTCCCTCTATTTTCTGTGTGTAGTATATGGTCTCAACCCACCAGCTCAGAGACAACTTTAAAAATTGAGCATGTAAAGGGGAAACCTGGTAAAATCATCAAAATTAATGTTACCACTCTCATACACATACATACATACATATATATATATATATATATATATATATATATATATCACAGGTGCCTTGCGAAAGTATTCGGCCCCCTTGAACTTTTCAACCTTTTGCCACATTTCAGGCTTCAAACATAAAGATATAAAATTTTAATTTTTTGGTGAAGAATCAACAATAAGTGGGACACAATTGTGAAGTGAAACAAAATTTATTGGTTTTATTTATTTTTTACAAAAGTTTAAAATATCCAATAAATTTCGTTCCACTTCACGATTGTGTCCCACTTGTTGTTGAGTCTTCACCAAAAAATTAAAATTTTATATCCTTATGTTTGAAGCCTGAAATGTGGCAAAAGGTTGAAAAGTTCAAGGGGGCTGAATACTTGCGCAAGGCACTGTATATGTATGTATGTATATATATATAATATATATACACACACATACTACTACTGATTTATTTGCACTTACTGCAATTGAAAGTCTCAGCTATATTGTCTATAACTGTGTCATCCACCGACTCTACAAAAGATATGGCAGACGTTAATACACACTGAAGAGACTTGGCTTTTACAATCATATCATCTTGAAACTACAATAAAATACAACATATTGCCAACAATCTAGTTGATAGCTTTTATGAAGGAAATTTTCACAAAATTTAGGGTACACACGTGGACAAAATTGTTAGTGCCCCTCGTTTAATGAAAGAAAAACCCACAATAGTCACAGAAATAACTTGAATCTGAGAAAAGTAATAATATATAAAAATTCTATGAAAATGAACATATGAAAGGCAGACATTGCTTTTCAACCGTGCTTCAACAGAATTTTTTAAAAAAGAAAACTTCTGAAACAGGCCTGGACAGAAATTATGGTACCCTTAACTTAATATTTTGTTGCACAACCTTTTGAGGCAATCACTGCAATCAAACGATTCCTGTAACTGTCAATGAGACTTCTGCACCTCTCAACAGATATTTTGGCCACTCTCATGAGCAAACTGCTCCAGTTGTCTCGGGTTTGAAGGCTGCCTTTTCCAGATGACATGTTTCAGCTCCTTCCAAAGATGCTCAATAGGATTTAGGTCAGGGCTCATAGAAGGCCACTTCAGAATAGTCCAATGTTTTCCTCTTAGCCATTCTTGGGTGTTTTTAGCTGTGTGTTTTGGGTCATTATCCTGTTGCAAGACCCATGACCTGCGACTGAGACCAAGCTTTCTGACACTGGGCAGCACATTTCTCTCTAGAATCCCTTGATAGTCTTGAGATTTCATTGTACCCTGCACAGATTCAAGACACCCTGTTCCAGATGCAGCAAAGCAGCCCCAGAACATAACAGAGCCTCCTCCATATTTCACAGTAGGGACAGTGTGTTTTTTCAAGATATGCTTCATTTTTCTGTGAACATAGAGCTGATGTGCCTTGCCAAAAATTTCGATTTTTGTCTCATCTGTCCATAGGACATTCTCCCAGAAGCGTTGTGGCTTGTCAACATGTAGTTTGGCAAATTCCAGTCTCAGATTCAAGTTATTTCTGTGACCATTGTGGGTTTTTCTTTCATTAAACGAGGGGTACCAACAATTTTGTCCATGTGAGTGTGTATGTTTTTTGACATGAAAAGATTGCAGGAACGCACATGTATATTTCAAGTGTAAACAAAGAAAACTTGAAGCTCCTGGGCCACAATGCAAATTCTGCAGTGGGACCCCTACCTACCTTGTGCATTAAGAATAGTGGTATATTTTCCTTGCCATCTTCTCAGCTTTGCACTTGGCATTGGAGACTTGATGACCTAGCCGTGCTCACCAAGGAGGGCGAAGACCCCTTGCTCCGTTCCAATTATCACCCCGTATCACTACTCAACATAGATTGGAAACTCTTTGCCAAGGCCCTTGCTAGTTGGCTTCATGCCGACATGTGAAGCATGCGATAACATGACAAGGACAACCAATTTCCTCCATTATGTCATTACTAAGTCCATACTGGCCCTTCTTCCCTCTACCGATGCCGAGAAGGCCTTCAATTGGAGCTTTCCCATTGGTACCCGCTCTTATATAAGCCTAGGTCCACATATGCGCACCTGGATCGCTAGTTTATACTCCTGCCTCTTGACATTGGTGAGAGTGAATGGCCTATTATCCGATCCCTTTCCCATCACTAACAATGGATTGGAGAAGGGGGGGGGGAATTCACTAAGTCCAACCTTGAGAGATGGTCCCCTGGCACATTCAGTAGGTGTTCCATCTTTAAAATGAATGTCCTCCCTCACACTTCTCTTCCTAACCTCCTCCAAGTGCTGAAGGACTATGGCGATCTCTCGGGATATAAAGTTAACCCCACTAAGACAGAGGCATTGCCCCTTAATATTCCTGACCCCACCCTGTGGCTCCTACGGTCTAACTTTGACTTTCAGTGGAAGGAGCGTTCCCTCCTCTATCTAGGCATTTAGTTGTCTCCCTCATACTCTTCCCTCTACTCAGTCAACTACCCTCCCTATTTAATGAACTCCGCTCTCCCTTGGACAAATGGCGCCCTCTCCACATATCCCTCATAGGTCGCATCACGGTTGTTAAAATGACCCTTCTCCCGAAACGACTCTACTTTTTTTGAAACGCTCCCAGTGGCAGTACCCCCGTTCAGAATTGCGTTCCCTTCAAAAATCAATTTTCCAGTTTATCTGGAATGGTAAACGCCATCGTTTTCCTCGTTTGGTGAACATTGTCCGGCAAAACGAGGGGGGACTGACAGTCCCACACATTCTGCATTATTATTGGGCGACCCACTTATGTTGCATCCTATTTTGGGCCGCACCACAAGCCTTCACGAAGTGGGTTGAGATTGAGAAGCTCTGGCTAGCCCCGATCCACCCTAATCTGTTTCTGTGGTCCCGTTCTTCCCCCCTCTCCTTGGGCCCATTCACTTCAATTCGTTCCATATGGATGATTTGCTCCAAACTTTTCCCTCTAGCCTCTCCGCGTTCCTCCCATAATCTCTTTCCTGTACAACCCGCTCCTCTCGGAGGGACTTACAGGGGCTATGGTGTGCCCCTGGAGTAGATTAGGCCTTTTCCATATTGCTGATCTGGTAGACCCAGCGACCTTGGAGCTCAGGCCCTTTGACTATTTTACCTCTGTCTTACACTTGCCCGCCTCTGCGTGGTTCCACTACTAGCAGGTTGCTCATTTTGTATTCTCATAGTTTGGTTTTCTGAAGGTTTCGCTTCCTACTGCCTTTGAGAGAATTTGTCGAGCTGGTACTTCCACGAGGGGTTTGATATTGGGTATTTACTGGCTCTTATCCTCTCCAGAGGGCAAGACCTCCCTCTCTCATAAATATATGGTTAAGTGGTCTGAGGCCCTGAATAGGCAGATCTCACCCGGACAATGGCAGATTATTTGGTCCCGTGCGGCAAGTCCTCAACATGTGAGTTTCCAGGAGACTCAGTATAAGTTACTCATGCACTGGTACCACACCCTCGCCTTGCTCCATTCTCTCAACCCTAGCATTCCCTCTCATTGCTGGCGTTGCCAGGTGGGGGTGGGTACGCTGTGCCACATTTTCTGGGAGTGCCCACAGATTGGCCCCTTCTGGATGGAGGTCAAACACCTTACTGATTCCCTTTTTGTACAACATGTGCCTTTATACCCCCTTGTCTATTTGCTTAACCTCCCTCCCAAACATTTCGGTAAAATGACCTCCAAATTGTTCCTGTTCCTCTGTACTGCAGCTAAAACGTTAATTGCTCTCCATTGGAGGAAATCCTCCCCTCCTACTGGTCCTGAGCTTATCGCTCGTATGAAGGACGTTCGCAGCATGGAGTTACTGACTGCCTCCCTTAATCATACAGTGGAGGCCTTCAATGCTGTGTGGTCATCCTGGGATACGTATTGTATTCTACAAGGTCTTTGACTCTACCCCTCTACTCCCCCTCTATCCCCTTCTCCTTTGTTGTCTCCCCCCTCTTGCTCTTTCAGGTTGTTGATTTGGTATTTTCTTTTATGTATTTTCTTTTGATTTTGTCTATATGGTTTGGTGTGCCAACCGCATGTTGTGGTGGTACGCCCTTGTCTATTCATTTACTATTGTTTCTCATTTTTATTTCTAATGTTGTTTACTCTGTTAAATAATTTAATAAAAATTATAGGATTTCCATCCCTAGTGAAATTTTTTTCTAAACTCTCTTCCCTCTTAAATAAATTCATATGGGCCAATAAACCTGCGCAGATAGCGAGATCTGTCCAAAGTCCACGGGTGGCATCAGACTCCTGAACGTTAATGCTTATTATGTCACTGCCCACCTCTCCCAGGAGATGGAGTAAGCATGGCGATGACAGTCAAAGCTCTGGGTGGGTCTCGAATGCTCATTCTCCGAGGATCACCTTGTCTCCATCCGTTGGATGCCTGCCATTCCTTGTGACCTATTCACCCACCCCAATATCTCTCCTACTCTGGAAGTTGTGACACATACCTTTGCTACCAGTCATCTATTCCCCCCCCCCCGAAACTTTATAACCCATCATTTGCCCTCGGGACAGAAGACCCCTTTTTTCTTTCACCACTTTTTTCACCACTTCTTCCGTAATGACACATGGTTGTTGGCCCAGGAATTACGTGAAATGGTAGAATCTTTTCCCCAGGTTTTTGGAGGGAAAACAAGCTCTCACTTCTTGACTTTCCTACTGAACCCCTCCACATACGCTCGTGCTAAAACAGACTTTGCTTTCCGTCTCCGACTCTGTTCTAGATGTCCTATCCCTTATCTAGACTCCCCCCTGGACTTTCTTCATAATTGGGAATTAGACTTAGGAATTAACTTCTCTGATGCCTACAGTTCCCCAGAAAACTTCAGGAGGCAGGCCAGAAGATTGTATACTAATGGTACCATGGTCCCACAAAGCTACTTACGCTGATGCCTTCTGTGCCCTCCTTGTGCTGGTTCTGCTTATCCCCTAACGATGTATTTTGGAGTTGCCCGAACCTATCCAGTTTCTGGCGTGAGGTCTGGAGAATCGCCTTCTCCTTCACTGATTTATACCCTCCACTTTTCTCCAGGCTGCTTCTTGCTTCATCTGATATTCCTCTGAAGTCCCACAAGGTCTACATTGTGAGACATCTGATTAACACTGCACAAGCTTGTGTTCCGGCCTTGTGGAAACGTTCGGAATCACCCTCCCTAAAACTCTGGTTTCAGAAAATACTATCATGTTGTCAGCCTAAAGACAACCCAGGGGCCGACCTCACCGAGGCAGATGCCCATCTGCCTTATCCTGGATTCCCCCACTTCTTTATACGACCCCCTCCTCTTTCTTTTTTTTTTTCTCTTCCTTCTTTCCCTCTTTTTCTCTTCTCCATCCTTCTTCTTCTCTGACCTTTTTAGTTCCCCTTTTATGCCCTTACTGTCCCATATCCTCTCTTTGGGAGCTCGCTTTTTAAGTTCCCCTGCCTTGCTCATCTAAATCCTTCCCTGCATGGAGTTTCACCTCTGACACAAATGGTCTTTGTGCTGTTTTTAAATTCTTGTTTCTGAAAATATATATTTTTTTTATTCTTTATTTATAAAACAACCTGAAGAGAAATCAATATCTCTGTTTACAACTAAAATATGAAAAATGCCTGTGTTTATAAAAGGGGTAGAGGAGAATGGGAGGAAATACAGACAAACACACATAACTACTGTACATACTCCAGGCAGATTTTTCACCTTGGCAGGATTCACACATAGACCCCTAGTACTACAAGACATCTGTGCCCTTAGGACACAAAACTAATATTAATTACCCAAGCAGCCCATCTGTTTCACTCTATTAGATCTAGTTAACACAGGGAATGATTCAATCTGATATTTCATCAGCCTCACTGGAATTCTCCTTCTACTTAATGAGAGAGAACAAAAGGTAAGGAGGCATGGGGTAAGGACACGCATAGCATGTTCCAGGTGGGGGGTTAATAGACATATCTTTAGGGGACAGGCTAATGATGGACATCTTCTTTGTATGACTAACACTGTATAGTAGACACTAGGCCTGATATCTTTGTGCGCCGGTCTTAATACTTTTCTGCCCTGGAACATCACTCAATGTATTTTTTTTTTTAATAAAAATTTTTAAAAGCTTTTTTTATTTTTATTTCTCTTGACATGCCTGAGTGTAGTTTACAGGAAAGTTTCCAGCTGTTTTATGATAAGACCTTTCTGAGTGGCACAGTGGACTCTGTCAGTCAACCTTTTGGCGCCGATGCTCCTGCCTTTTAATAACTTTGGCTCATCTCAGGAGGTCCTTTGTGCAGAATTGAAATCTAAGCCAGTGTTGAACTCATGTAGATTTCAGCTATAACTTGCAACAGTGTACAGGCACAAGTTATAGTAAAACTTTGGGGCCCATTCATGCCTGTCTTGATTCTTGCTCCATCCACTTTTTAGAAAAATTGCAAGTGGGGTATAAAACAGACAAAAGTTGAGCAAAAGAGGTGATTGTGCTAAAAATTGTGACTTTCACCATGCCTTGGGTACCAGACAACTGATATATTAGCCCCACTGTTTCCTTTATTCTGAATGACAACTGTTTGTGTATTTTTAGAGTCCCAGAAATTATTTTTGTCTAATATTGTCTTTCTAAAGTGAATCTGTTTGTTTTATGTGCTTTTAACGCAACCATTTATGAAAATTCTATTGACTGTTGTAAAATAAAAAAGGAAATAAAAGGAAAGGAAATAAAAAAAATTGTAGCATTACATGGCATCCACTCAAGAAATTATTTAAAGGGATTATCCAGTTTCTAATAGCCCCACAGATCTGCTGTTCGGGGGCATCGCAGCACCCCGGTCATGTCTACATGCCAGGAGCCATGCTGCTCACTCGCCATACAAAGTGTAGCGGTGGTTTTAAGTACTGCAGTGCTGCCCCATTCAAGTCTATGTCTGTGGGGCAACGCTTCTGTATCAAAACCTGTCATTTAAAAATTTTACATGGGTGAGCAGTGCAGTTCCCCGCATGTAAATATTTCTAGGAGTCATACTGTCCCTGAACAACAGACCAGCAGGGGGTCTCAGCTTTCAGACCCTCACAGATCTAATATTGGTGACCTACCCCTTTTAAATGTTTATATCCACTTGTATGCACTGTATATAACCCTGGGTCTGAGTCACATACTTATGTAAAGTAAAAACAAATTCTAATGTCCCAAAGTATATTTTTGTATTTAAAAGTATGTTCTATAAACACTTTTTGGTAATTCTAGTTTTTCTTCACAGTATCACTGGCATGGAAGTTGGGTAAAGTTTTGGCCACTGATCTACAATGTAAAACTAACATTTTAGATGTTGGTGAGATTATACAGGCATGCTATATACCATGCTGAGAAATCAACCACCTGATGTCTTTATAATCACTTGTACACTTGGTAAATTATATGTCCATGGTTAACTATAAAACATCACGACTAACTATAATCATCCCGCAGCAGTATATGCAGCTGTTCAGGGTGTAATTAGCATCCTAATCCAATGGACTTGCTGATTGACTTCAGTCAAGATTAGTATGTCAATTATTCTAAATTATTTTCTATGTTCATTTTCAGCCTAGAAATGGTAAACCTCGTCTTATCTTGGATTCTGACTGATGTGATTAAAAGTTTCTAATGTGCAAGATATGTTAACCCCTTTATATTCATTACCCTTCTGCCATAGATGCTTTCATTACATTACTCCTCCCATCTTATTAGTTACTGTATTAAAGCTACAATACCACCCAGGGCTGTAATTTCTAAATTATATGCTAAGTGCTTAGTGTAATTATGGTTTAAAATTATTCTTAAGAATATGTTACAGTTTTGCTTAAAGTGTTGCCCAAAGAATTCCTGGGGGAGCTCACACCTGTGTCTCTACGTATGAACAAATTGGCTAGCAAGCATTTCCACTGCCATTCCTTTCATATCTATGAGCCTGCACACCATCCCCACTTTGAAACATGGTGGTGGCAGCATCATGCTGTGGGGATGCTTTTCTTCAGCAGGGACAGGTAAGCTTCTCAGAGTTGATGGGAAGATGGATGGAGCCAAATACAGGGAAATTCTGGAAGAAAACCTGTTGGAGACTGCAAAAGATTGGAGACTGGGAAGGAGATTCACCTTCCAGCAAGACAATGATCCTAAACATACAGCCAGAGCTACAGTGGAATGGTTTATATCAAAGAATATTCATATATTGGAATGGCCCAGTCAAAGTCCAGACCTAAATCCCATTAAGTATCTGTGTCACGACATATAAATTGCTGTTCACAGATGCTTTCCATCCAATCTGGCTGAGCTAGTTTGTTAAGAAGAATGGGCAAAAATCTAAGTCTATAGATGTGCAAAGCTGGTAAAGACATACCCCAAAAGACTTGCAGCTGTAATTGAAACGAATGGTGGCTCTACAAAGTATTGATATAAGGGGGGCAAAATACTTTTGCACGTCACACTTTTCAGATTTTTATTTGATTAAAATTTTGAAAACCATGTATCATTTTCATTCCACTTCACAATTATCTGCTACTTTGTGCTGGTCTGTCACTTAAACTCTAAATAAAATACATTTAAGTTTGTGGTTGTAAGGAGACAAAATGTGAAAAAGTGGTATGAATACTTTTGCAAGGCATTGTATGCATGTGGCCTCGCTTTGAGAAGTGCTAGATTCCCCTCTAGATGGTCAACAAATATCACAGACTTAATAACTACATCTTGAAATTCCT
Organism: Leptodactylus fallax; assembly: GCA_947044405.1. Classification (NCBI taxonomy): domain Eukaryota; kingdom Metazoa; phylum Chordata; class Amphibia; order Anura; family Leptodactylidae; genus Leptodactylus; species Leptodactylus fallax. The sequence continues at coordinate 7,815,358 of CAMRHE010000036.1, forward strand.
ACAAAGTTCCTCTCTTGCCTGCACATCAATGTAATATGCACGCATCATACAGTGCCATCTGTATGATGTGCACAGCCAGTTTCTTATACCACACCGTAAATTTCTGCAAGGCACTGTAGGGCTTTAGGTCTTGTTATGACAAGTAAACCCCTCCCACGTACTTATTGTAGACTAGGACACAGTCTGGTTTGAGAATCTCTGTACTCGGTACAAGGGTGCTGATGTGACTTTGTATTGTTGTCAATACAAGGACATCTGTATTATCCTTGTATTTGACCAACAATATGTTGTCACTGCACAACGTCCCTGCTCTCACACATTCTTCTGAGGGGTTGCCCAAGCAGCGACCTAAGGAGACTTCTCTGTTTTGTTCTAATGATGCTTCATGCTACAGTACTTCTGGAAGAGTGGGACACTGATATAAAACCCTAAAGTCCTTCCCTTCATAAATACTAAACCTGTAAGTGTAACCTGAAGTACTCTCACACAGCATATATATCTTCATGCCATTCCTTGCCTTTTTACTTGGCACATACTTGCAGAATTGATGCCTTAAAATTGAACCAGGAAGGACTCTATGGAAATGCACTTCTCAGCATATATGCTTGGGCAAACTTGGCACTAAAATGGTCAATGAGTAGATGAATGTGATAAAATCTGGTCATTGCTGGGCTTCTCAGGGTGTGCACTGTGACCTGTCAGTATAATGTAAGAATCACTTTAAAGTACATCCTGTCCATGACCATGATGAACATTGAGGTGTGATAAAAAATATCTGTTCTCCAGTAGTCTCTGATTCTAACCTTCTTCAACAACCTCATATTCAGTACTGTGCTCCAAAATATAACCTTCTCTGCTACAGCTCAGGTTCATTAGTCCAGGACAGGCAGAGGTCATACACGGATAGGCAGCAGCACAGAATCAGGATCAGAAGCTTAGTCAAAAAACAGGCCAAGGTCAGTAAACAATAATCAAATACCAGCGTAGAAACACTGAACTGTCGCAGAATCTGAAGCCCAAAATTCAACATTGCTTGGGCAAAGGGCAGATTAATATAGGTGGGGGCTGCCAGGGATCAGCTGAGGAGAGCTCTCAGGTCTATTTATTATGCCATCAGATTACAGGTAGGATGGGTATGCTCACCCTATGGGCTGGACCATGTTCAGCAACAGAAGAGTACACACAGTAACACGGAGAGCCAGAAACCGCATAAAGTGAACCAGAGGCAAGCTGACGGCAGGGATTGCTAAGAGAAACATCATGACAAAGGGCACAGGCTGTTACAAAGATGTTTGGAACAACCTCCCTGATGAGTTCCTTCAAAAACAGTGTGAAAATATGCAAAGAAGAATTGATGCTGTTCTGTAGGCGAACGGTGGTCACACCAAATATTGATTAGATATAGATTTCTGATTTCTCTTTTGTTCATTTAATTTTTTAACTGACAGAAATAAACTGTTTAGTGTAATACTTCTAAAAACTTTCTTACTATGGTTTTAACAAAACATTCTAACTTTTGATTTTCCACACCTGCCTAAATTTTGCACAGTACTGTACTAGTGCAAAAATGCATACTATCAATTATGTAGTAGCATGCTATATAATACATATCACATAGGGAGGTGATGTATTTGCCACCCACAAATCATGCTACGAATTATACTATGGTGTCTGAAGAGATAATAATCAAAGACCCAGGGATGGTGTGGAAAAATAATCAACAGTCATTACTCTTTTGTCCTCACCTCTCCTGGGCTCCCTCGCAGCATTCATTGTTCTTTTTGGACCATACTGGGTGATGTCAGTGGAGGTCCCAGGAGGCCTCAGAGGAGACCTAGGGCCACTGACATCACCCAGGAGGCCAGATGACACCTGAGAAAGAATACCAGTCCAGGAGAGATGAAGGAAAGAGAGTATGACTGTTTATTATTTTATGCACCTCAGCTAGGTGTCTGATTATTATACCTGGGGTCTAAAGAGACCCCAAAGTATAATAATATTTCTGGTTTGGACCATGCAAGTTTGGTCTGAAATAAAAATGGTGGGAGAACCTTGCATATATGTGTGAAATGAGTCTTGTAAAGTTTGTCCATATCTATGTACTACATGTATATAGCAGCATACTGTAAAGTATGTACCACACAGGGAGGTGATGTGTATAGCACAAAAATAAGTACTACCAGTTATACAGTGGCATATTGAAAAGTGCGTGCCATGCAGGAAGGTTACATACAGTGGGGAAAAAAAAGTGTTTAGTCAGCCACCAATTGTGCAAGTTCTCCCACTTAAAAACATGAGAGAGGCCTGTAATTGACATCATAGGTAGACCTCAACTATGAGAGACAAAATGAGAAAACATATCTAGAAAATCACATTGTCTGATTTTTAAATAATTTATTTGCAAATTATGGTGGAAAAAAAGTATTTGGTCACCTACAAACAAGCAAGATTTCTGGCTCTCACAGACCTGTAACTTCTTCTTTAAGAGGCTCCTCTGTCCTCCACTCATTACCTGTAGTAATGACACCAGTTTGAAATTGTTATCAGTATAAAAGACACCTGTCCACAACCTCAAACAGTCACACTCCAAACTCCACTATGGTGAAGACCAAAGAGCTGTGGAAGGACACCAGAAACAAAATTGCAGACCTGCACCGGGCTGGGAAGACTGAATCTGCAATAGGCAAGCAGCTTGTTGTGAAGAAATCAACTGTGGGAGCAATAATTAGAAAATGGAAGACATACAGTCATGGCCAAAAGTTTTGAGAATGACACAAATATTATATTTTCACATGATCTGCTGCCCTCTGGTTTTTTTTTTATTTAACTGTAATTTTTATTGAAAAAAATTTTTTCATTAACAAGGTATAAAGAGAAAAAAAGATCAAACAAGCAGAAAACAATGAGGTAGGTAGAGGCTATCCGCCTCTTCTCCCTTAAGCAATATGCATTCAAATTAGACAGTAAACAAGGGAGGGGAGGGATGAAGGGATTAAGAAGACAAGGGTAGAAGCAGAGGAAAGGAGGGGAGGGGAGAAGAGGACTAGAGATCAGAGACCCTGTGATGTACAATACATATCCCAAGGCGCCCAGATAGCCCCAAAGGCCTCCTGTGAGTTGTTTAGGCCCGCGGTCAGGCATTCAAGACTCCTCACATCCTTCACTCTAGCCACAAGTTCAAGACCAGATGGGGGACTCACTTTCTTCCAGTTTCTAGCTATGAGAATTTTAGCTGCAGTACAAAGGTGCAAGAAAAGCCTGGATGACTTATTGCTCAGGTGCCTGGGGGGAAGTACCCTCTGGTTTTTATGTGTGTTTGTCAGATGTTTTTATCACATACAGAAATAGAATTGCATTCATATTATGAGTAACAGAAGCTTATATTGACTGTTAGAATGAGTTAATGCAGCAAGTCAATATTTGCAGTGTTGACCCTTCTTCTTCAGGACCTCTGCAATTCTCCCTGGCATGCTCTCAATCAACTTCTGGACCAAATCCTGACTGATAGCAGTCCATTCTTGCAGAATCAATGCTTTAATTTTGTCTGAATTTGTTGGTTTTTGTTTGTCCACCCGTCTCTTGATGATTGACCACAAGTTCTCAATGGGATTAAGATCTGGGGAGTTTCCAGGCCATGGACCCAAAATCTCTATGTTTTGTTCCCTGAGCCATTTAGTTATCACCTTTGCTTTATGGCAAGGTGCTCCATCATGCTGGAAAAGGCATTGTTGAGCGCCAAACTGCTCTTGGACGGTTGGGAGAAGTTGCTCTTGGAGGACATTCTGGTACCATTCTTTATTCATGGCTGTGTTTTTAGGCAAGACTGTGAGAGAGCCGATTCCCTTGGCTGAGAAGCAACCCCACACATGAATGGTTTCAGGATGCTTTACAGTTGGCATGAGACAAGACTGGTGGTAGCGCTCACCTCTTCTTCTCCGAATAAGCTGTTTTCCAGATGTTCCAAACAATCGAAAAGGGGATTCATCAGAGAAAATGACTTTACCCCAGTCCTCAGCAGTCCACTCCCTGTACCTTTTGCAGAATATCAGTCTGTCCCTGATGTTTTTTCTGGAGAGAAGTGGCTTCTTTGCTGCCCTCCTTGAGACCAGGCCTTGCTCCAAGAGTCTCCGCCTCACAGTGCGTGCAGATGCACTCACACCTGCCTGCTGCCATTCCTCAGCAAGCTCTGCACTGCTGGTAGCCCGATCCCGCAGCTGAAACACTTTTAAGAGACGGTCCTGCCGCTTGCTGGTCTTTCTTGGGCGCCCTGGAGCCTTTTTGGCACCAATGGAACCTCTCTCCTTGAAGTTCTTGATGATGCGATAGATTGTTGACTGAGGTGCAATCTTTCTAGCTGCAATACTCTTCCCAGTTAGGCCATTTTTGTGCAGTGCAATGATGACTGCACGTGTTTCTTTAGAGATAACCATGGTTAACAGAAGAGAAACAATGATGGCAAGCACCAGCCTCCTTTTAAAGTGTCCAGTGGTGTCATTCTTACTTAATCATGACAGATTGATCTCCAGCCCTGTCCTCATCAACACCCACACCTGTGTTAATGGAGCAATCACTGAAACGATGTTAGGTGGTCCTTTTAAGGCAGGGCTGCAATGATGTTGAAATGTGTTTTGGGGGATAAAGTTCATTTTCTAGGCAAATATTGACTTTGCAAGTAATTGCTGTTAAGCTGATCACTCTTTATAACATTCTGGAGTATATGCAAATTGCCATTAGAAAAACTGAAGCAGTAGACTTTGTAAAAATTAATATTTGTATCATTCTCAAAACTTTTGGCCATGACTGTAGGTATGGTGTTCTTTGGATGCAACTCAGCATTCACTCTCCTCAAAACACGACGAGTTGTGTTTCTACCAAACAGTTCTACTTTGGTTTCATCTGACCATATGACATTCTCCTAATACTCTTCTGGAACATCCAAATGCTCTCTAGCAAACTTCAGACGGGCCCAGATATGTACTGACTTAAGCAGGGAGACACGTCTGACACTGCAGGATCTGAGTCCCTGGCGGCGTAGTGTGTTACTGACGGTAGCCTTTGGTACATTAGTCCCAGCTTTCTGCAGGTCATTCACTAGGTCCCCCCGTGTGGTTCTGGGATTTTTGTTCACCGTTCTTGTGATCATTTTGACCTCACGGGGTGAGATCTTGCTTGGAGCCCCTGATCGAGGGAGATTATCAGTGGTCTTGTATGTCTTCCATTTTCTAATTATTGCTCCCACAGTTGATTTCTTCACACCAAGCTGCTTGCCTATTGCAGATTCAGTCTTCCCAGCCTGGTGCAGGTCTACAATTTTGTTTCTGGTGTCCTTCCACAGCATTTTGGTCTTCACTATAGTGGAGTTTGGAGTGTGACTGTTTGTGGTTGTGGACAGGTGTCTTTTATACTGATAACAATATCAAACAGATGCCATTACTACAGGTAATGAGTGGAGGACAGAGGAGCCTCTTAAAGAAGAAGTTACAGGTCTGTGAGAGACAGAAATTTTGTTTGTTTGTAGGTGACCAAATACTTATTTTCCACCATAATTTGCAAATAAATTCCTAAAAAATCAGACAATGTAATTTTCTGGATTTGTTTTCTCATTTTGTCTCTCATAGTTGAGGTCTACCTATGATGTCAATTACAGGCCTCTGTCATCTTTTTAAGTGAGAGAACTTGCACAATTGGTGGCTGACTAAATACTTTTTTTCCCCACTGTATGTATGCCTGGTTTATGTAACCTTCTTTACACTATTGCATGCTAATATAAAAATATAATTAGGCAATGGATAGGAACACCATACACAAAATGAAGGTACATACATCTGCAACAATACATCTGTTGCTTAGTTTTCCTGTCCTTTCAGGCAGTGCACAAGTAAAATTAAGTACATTCAGTCATAAATACAAACATGAAACAAAGTTATTGTCTTCTATTGCCGTTTACAATAATTCCCTATAGACGGAAGGTGAGCCAAATTACGATGAGATATTTCCTCTAAAAGTTCCTTTACCTGCAGCAGTCATCCTAATAAATAATGATCTGTCTTTTGTAATGTGCTTTTTGCACCTTGGATGAAATTGAGGTATCTTTCGTCTTTGGAAGTCGATAGAGAAATGTTAGTGAGTCACCTGTGAGAGCCGTTCTCAAAGTAAGTAATCACTAGGTAGCCTGCAGTTCTAAATCGATGCTCTTAAATCAATATTTCCTACTCCTTGTTGCATTTTTCTTTTCACCTCACACAATATTCACTAAAAAAATCAATGAGTTACTTCTCTAGAATTGGTGCATTGACAGACAGGTCTGTACGGATATATTTATTTTGGATTTGTGCTCCTTTTGTCACTGCCTTTTGAGAAATCGAAAGACGGTATACAATACCCAGTACGAGAAGTTATCCATAGAAACATTGAATGTTGGCTGTAAACTATGTGATTATGTGCTATTGCACTGAAAGCCTCAGCATGCTCTACCTGTCGAATGGCAATCGCAGTTCACAGCTACACTTTTTTTAGTGTTTCTGACTGTGTTGATGAGTTGAGATTTTTTTTTTGTCTGATGCTGTGATGTATCTCATTGGAGTAAATGGAGAATGCTATATAGAAGCAAATGTTGGTGGCTACCACTTCTACCTACTGGGCCACAAATCTGACTCTGGCCAGGGAAATACTTCTAGTGACTTTGCATGCTCCCAAGGTATTTCTGTAGCCCTATTCATGTGTGCAAGAAAACAGGGGTTTAGAGTCCCACTTTGGATATTTGCTCAGATAACTATCCCATGATTAAATCATTACTATGATTGTAACAAAATTTACATCATTCTATAGTTCAAGTAAATTTGAAAAACTTTGCAGCATATTTTATCAGAAAAAAAAATGTTTATTTTTCGTTTTATTTGGCTGTATTCCTCATCATCCTTTCTTCATAAACTGACTTTGCTATGAAATCTTCATTATATCCTTCTTGAGGCAGACTGATGGCCACATGTATCAGGATTACGCATGTCTATAGAAGTCTATAGAGAAGGAAGGAGCGACCAGAAACTGAAGGAGACAGAAGAGAACTGCAAACTGGAGAGAGACCATTCAGATGGGAAAACTGCAGATTGCAAATTATGAGCAGTATAATGGTCAGAAATATTATAAATAAAAAAACTATTCCCAATGTACAAAAAGCAGTCTTATTCTGAAAAGTCACCTGAAACGACAAGTACACTTTAGTTTCAATAATTTTTATTTGGGTTTCAGAACAAATATAAGAAACAGTATTGACATACATTACGATATACATTTTGATATAAATTTGTCCAAAGTATATTCTTTGAATTGTACATCAATGAGACAAAAGATGAATATTGTATATGTGGTTAACAATAACAATAACAGTAACTTGTGGGCACATTTCTAGGGCTAGCGTGAGACATTTCAGAGCCGATTTTTCCATTTGTTCCGCTCCACTTCCCTCTCCTACCCTACCTCACCCACTACTAGTCGCAAGGCCCGATTTCATAGAGCTCCATGGCTCCCATCAAGCAACAAATCGAGAATTAATCCAAGCGTCCCATACATTTCCAAAGCTATGATAGGAGTCGTTTCCTAATGCAATTACCCTCTCGTAGGTATATGTATTATTAATAGCTTGCAACAGTGCGGAGTCAGACGGAGGGGTCACCGATCGCCATCTTTGTACCAACATTAATTTGGCTATAGTTAAAATTTTACTTAGGAGTTTTTTATATTTGTTTAATTCCTCTGGAATTCCAATTAATAGGATGGCTAGAGGTGAGTTGTAGGGGAGGTGGAAATTACATATTTCTGATAGCATGTCGAAAACCCTCTTCCAGTATCCACAAATTATGGGGCAATGTCCCAAAATATGGAGAAGGGTTCCTCTCCCTCCACATCCTCTCCAGCACCTCCCAGTAACGGAAGGGTATATCATTTGTAAAGTGGATGGAGTTCGGTACCACCTCAAAGTAATTTTCATAGCTGTTTCTATGTGATTGCTACATTTTAAGGATGAGTGACTTAGTTTGATAGCTTGTTCCCACTCGTCCGAAGTAATGATTCTTCCTAAATCCCTCTCCCAACAACGGAATGGAGTAGATCTAGTAAATGTTGTTACTCCATCCATTTTATCGTAGAGAAACCGTAAACCTCTCATCTTAGTCGACAACCAGGAGAATATTGAATTGCTATGGGGTACTTGCGATACAGGGATCTTAGATAGAAAGTGCCATATTTGGGAGTACTTAAGGAAGTCACCACTATGAATTCCAAATTTCTGTGTGAGATCTATAAATGATAAAGGTTGTTTGGTATCGGACTGTAAATGGGAGACCTGTGTGATCCCTTTCGCCTCCCACTCCGCAACTACTAGGTCCTCTATCGCCCAGGTCATGAGTGACAAAGGCATCTCTGAGGCATAGAAGTAGCTCGTAGGGTTTGCTTTCCCGTGGAACAGCCTCCATGCGGTCAACGCTGCTTGCATGACTGGGGACATGGACCTAGGCATAGGAATGTTCCAAAAGGGCGCCCGCAATGTATCTGCTAATTTTAGGGGGTATATAAACGATTGTTCCATGTGTATCCATGGAACCGAGGTGTCAGCTGATCTCCATCTTGCACATTGTATGACTAAGGACGCTATGTAGTAATTCCTTACTACTGGTACTCCCAGTCCTCCCGCCTCTTTTTGTTTAAATAGGAAGCTTTAGTTAACTCTAGGTCTCCTACCATTCCATATGAATTTGGAGATCATCCTTTGCATGGTTTCGAAAAACGAAACCGGAACCAATATCGGGAGTGTGCGGAACAGGTACAAGAGTCTAGGCAACAACAGCATCTTGAAAGCTGCGACACGACCCATCCAAGACACGTCTACTTTGGACATTCGCTCCATCTCATCCTGCAGTATTTTTAACATGGGTGTATAATTATTTCTGTATAGGGCCCCTGTGGAGGGTGTCACCTGTATCCCCAGATACTGAACGCCATCTTTCCTCCAGTCAAAATCATATTTCGCTTGTAGGGGTTGAAGCAAAGAGGGAGGGACATGCAAAGGTAGGGCTTGTGACTTGGCCATATTTAATTTATAAAATGATAAGTGTCCGAACTTGGCTATAATTTCCATAAGTCGGGGAACAGACTCTTGTGGCTTGGACAGAGTAAGAATGATATCATCTGCATATAATGATATAAGATGAGTTTTGTCCCGTATATCAATGCCACCTACCCCTGGGTCCAGTCTAAGTGTCTGGGCCAATGGCTCCATTGAGAGGACAAATATCAGCGGTGAGAGGGGGCACCCCTGTCTAGTCCCGTTTGTTATTAAGAAGGGGTCCGACACTACCCCATTAGTGAATACTCTTGCAGATGGCGCAGAATACAGTGCTTCGATTGCCCTTAAAATAGCTCCATCAAACCCCATACTCCTAAGCACCAAGAAGGCGTACGACCAGCAAATGCGGTCAAACGCCTTCTCGGCATCCAATGCGAGAATCACTGCCCCCGTCTTCCCAGCATTAATGTGGTGTATAATATTCAAAATGCCTCTAGTATTATCATATGATTGCCTCCCCTTCACAAATCCCACTTGGTCGTGATTTATCAAGCTTGGAAGACAAGCTGCTACTCTATTTGCTATAATTTTGGCGTAAATTTTTAAGTCCGAGTTTAATAGAGATATTGGTCGAAAATTTTGGGGGCTGGTGGCAGGCTTGCCCGGTTTAGGCAGCGTCACCACCAAGGCCTCTTGATTTTCCCTCGGAATGGCACCAGAGGCCACCACAGCCGTGAAAAAGGACAACAGCGGGTTTAGCAGGAGTGAAGAAAACTTTTTGTAATATTCGCTAGTAAGGCCATCTGGGCCCGGGGACTTTTGGGTTGGCATCGACTTTATTACTGACAGCAATTCTGATGTTGAGATGGGCTCATTTAAAGAGTCCAATTGTGTTTCATTGAGCGTGGGCAATTGAGTACTTGCAAGAAAATTTGCGATATCTTGTTTCATTGGAGGTGTCACAGAGGAGTCTTCTCTAATATTATATAAGCCTTCATAGAAGTCTTTAAAGGCATTAGTGATGCCACCAGGATCATAGATTTTATGCTTGCCATCTTTACTCTGCAGAAACGGGATTTTAGACCTTGCATGTTTTTGTTTAAGTTTGGACGCAAGAAGCTTGCCTGCCTTGTTAGATTGAGAATAGTAAGTCGCTTTCACTCTTTTCAAGTTTTTCTCATACTTATGCAGTAGAAAAGCTGTCAGTTGATGGCGTAGTGACACCAACTTTGCTGCATTTGAGGGGGAAGGAGATGTTTTGTTATTGTTATCTAAAGATTTTATTTGGTGCAGTAGTCGGTCAATTTCTGCTAACCTAGTTTTCTTTTCTATATGTCCCAATCGAATAAATGTTCCTCTGATAAAAGCTTTATGTGAATTCCACAATAAGTCGGGACTAGAGGCCGAGGGAGCATTGATCAGAAAGAATTCCTTCAGATCGTTTTCCACAATCGCTTTATATTGTGGTTGTGACATTAAGAACTCATTGCATCTCCATATATACGCTCTAGGGCATTCATATTTTTCCCTTAGAGTCATGGTTATTGCTGCATGGTCAGACCATGTAATTTGTGAAATATCCGCCTTTACAGCAAGGGGAATACTAGCTTGTTCTATTAAAAATAAATCTATTCTTGAATAGCTATTATGTACACTAGAATAGTATGTGTAATCTTTTTCAGTATTGTGAAGGATACGCCAAATATCAAATAAGTCGTGGTGCCATATAGCCTGTGAAAATGAAGGATGGCGTGTCGTTATGCCAGAAGTAGTGTATACCACTGGGTCCGGAGCCATGTTAAAGTCTCCCATTAGAACTAGACATCCTTGCTTTCTTCGCTCCACTGCTCTCATGAGTCTCCCCAAGAATGACACCTGTCGCTTATTAGGGGCGTAAACCGAAACCAACGTATATGTGACGTTGTTAAGGATGCAGACTAATATGACAAAACGCCCACCAGGGTCTGCATATTGGGACACCAGTTGAAATGCCACTGAATCTCTAATCCCAATCAATGTTCCCCGGCGCTTGGAGGAGCAGTGAGCATGAAATATATGTGGGTATGATGAATGTCTGATGCGAGTGGCGTCTACCTCTAAAAGATGTGTTTCTTGAGCTGCGAGAATGTCACAGCCTTGAACTCGGGCCTCCTGCCACAAATTGGCTCTCTTTTGAGGGGGAGTTCAAGCCCCTGACATTCACAGACATAAGTTTAAGTACCATAATGTACAGTTAGTAATGCTTCAAAGATCTTACCACAACCACCCACATCAGAAGTTACCAGTAGCAGTAGGAAGCAATGTGGTCTCCGCCTTGCGTCATCGCGTCGCCCCATGTGCCAGAACCGAAGAGAAAACAAACTATAGAGACAATGAAACCAATGGTTATGCCATCTAAACAAAACAACGAAAAGAAATGTGGTACAGCGGACCAGCGGCTGTTGTAATCTTGGGGGGATAAGTTCAGCAGTAATGGACATGCAAAATCCCTTGTAAGGTGAGTCTCTAGCTGTGCAGCCCTTTTGGTGGACGTTTCGGGGTTTTCATTTGATGCCATCCATCTGACACGGGACCAGGTGGCGGTTTGGGTGTCGGGTCAGTGATCGGAATGTCCCATTTATTTAGCAACTTTTTACCATCTTCCGGAGATTTGATAACATAAGTAAGGTTGTCCCGGGATACTATCACTCGGACCGGGAATCCCCATTTGTATAAGATGTTATGTTGGCGTAGAGCTGCGGTAATAGGGATGAATTGCCTTCTTAATTGTAGTGTAGCGGCCGAAAGATCAGAGTAGATGGATATTTTATGGTATGAGTCAGGTAAGCGGCCACTTTTCCATGAGGTCAGCAGCACTAGCTCTTTGGTGCGGTAAAAATGGATCTTTGCTAAGACATCTTTGGGTACTGATTCATCCAGGTGAGAAGGCCTTGGGACCCTATGCGCTCTGTCAATGGTTAAGTCCATTATCGTGAGATTCGGTATTAGCGTGCGTATCAGGTCTTGAAGGAAAACTGTTAAATTACTTGCAGATACTGACTCCGGAATCCCTCTAAACTTCAGATTATTGCGCCGCGAGCGATCCTCCAAGTCAGCTATTTTAGCCTTTAGAAACGACACGTCCTTTTCCACCTCATAGTGAGCGTCTATAAGGAGATTATGTGATGCAGTGAATTCCGCCATTTTAGATTCCACATGAACAGTGCGTTTCTGCAGTTCCTGAAGGTCTCTATCTAGAGGTTTAACCATTAAGGACATGTCAGTTGTCAGTGATTTACAGAAGGCCATGAGCATATTTTTCATGGAGGCCTCAGTGAGTAAACTCTCTGTTGCTGGAATATCTGCAAAAAAATCAGTAGATGGTAGTACACATTGTGTAGGATCGCTCACCTCCTCTCCTGGGGGCCCGGCGTTCTGGAGCCTGGGTTTCCGCTTGACCGGGCTAGCGGTAGGCGAGTGGGGTGTCTCCATGTTGTATAGGCCCGTAGGCCTCTGTGCGTCGTCATGAGAAGACCCCGGACCCGTGCTCTCCCCGGCCCGCCGGGGAGAGGGCTCCAGTGCCTCCGGACCTCCGCATTCTAACAGCTGCGGTATGGACGGCGCTGAAAGCGTCCTCCGCTGTGCAGATAGGGTGAGCGTCTCCTCCGGAGGGTCCCGAGATGGAGTGGAGGCCCCGGAGATAGCGCTGGAGCGCGAACCGCCGCCATCTTGATTTTCCCCCACGCCGTGGGGGAAGTAAAAGTCTGAGATTCTCTGCGGTTTCACCGCAGATTTTCTCTTCCTCGGCATCCCTGAAGGTAGGAGGCTTTCCTGTTGACGATGAGGCTGCTATTGTCCACGGGCACGTCGCTTTTCCCGTCGCTGTGTAAGACTCAGGCCTGGAGCTGCGCAGGCTCCGCCCCGACAAGTACACTTTAAAGAATGTTTAGTAACAAGTAGAATATATATTTTTGAGAAAACTTTACTTTTTGTTAAGGGAATTCTGCTGACAATAATTATAACCAAATATATTTGAATAAATATTCACATTCATGTTCATGTTCTTGTTCCACTTATATAAAAATGTGTAAATAGATTTTTATAGGTATTACAGAAATGACTTTGATATGAATTGTTCTTTGTTGAGAATGTTGGGATAGATTTCAGTAACCAGGATCTCAGAGAACAGTGTCAAATGAGTTTTAGCAATTTATAGAGACTTTTCATACTGACGATCATAAATATTCCAAGACTGAAGATGTCACCAATATCATCTTCTCAGCAGATCATTATGACTGGATTTCTTCTTTAAAGAATTCTGTTCTTTTGTTATGGATGCTTTGTCCTTAATATATAGTCATGGTTTTGTAGTTACTGAAAAGGTCTTAAGGTAGGTTCACACCTCCGTTTGAGGGGTCCGCTTGGGGACCCCCTGAAAGGAACCTAATTCACTTAAAAAAATTGGTTACCCGCGGAAACCCACAGACCCTATAGACTATAATTGGGTCCGCCAGGTTTCCGCCCGAAAAGGGTGAAAAAGGCGGAGAGAAAAGCACTGCTTGCAGGACTTTTCTCTCCGCATTTTTAAAGCAGAATGGGGAACGGAATCCACAGGTGGAGTGCAGGCGCAGGTGTGAACCTAGCCTTACACGCAACAAATCTCATCGAGTTACTATGGATCCATATTATGGTCTAATGAGTACTCTGAGTGTTGTGCAATAGAAGTATTGCTTCATTTTTATAAGTTTAAAGGGAATCCATGAGAAAAACCTCAGCTTACCTCCATAGCAATCTGAAGCCATATGGAAGTACACAATAAGCCCTAAACAGAAACCATGATGCACTACCAATTCCATTACACAAGAGAAACAACAGTCACCTGGGACTTACACTGGGGTCCATTTGGTTTCTCTCGCTGTACAAAAAATACTGCAGCATCTAATGTTATTCTTTACCTCAAACCTTCAGAGATTAGACGGAGCTTCAGATGGCAGTCCAAATTTGTTCCTGGATATCATTTTTCATGCGTTGTTATATTACAATGAAGGTAGACAACATATGAATCCCAGTGAATAAATGTCATGATGTAGAGTCCCATCTACTAACAGTAACATGGAAACTCGTATTCCTCTATTTCCTCTTGGCTCTAAACCAAAAGCCCCAGGAATTACGTGCATTACTGAATACAAAAACAGCATGAAAATCAGTGACAGAATGTAAATGTTTAATAAACTAATCTAATATATATTTTCCACTTGTCATCTCATTTTTTCTTTAAGAAATGTTTTGAACCCTCAGCAAACTTACACTGTCATAAAATTCATCAGGTTTGACAGCACATGGAAGCTGAACTCCTGAACCTAAATGATGCCGCATTTTAGCTTCTAGCTGTCTGAGTATCTGACATATTACTGTTTTCTGTCTTATATATTTGTGAGCTTTCTTAGGCTTTGCTGTATGTGTTTAATATGTAGTATGAAGAATCATATTCTATCTCACAAAATGGTACTGACAATAAATTAACTGCAGGTGGCGCTGTTAATCCCTTTATTAGAATGGTTGTTCTTGACCAGGACATTTGTTTGCAAGGAAATGAATTTACCGTATTTTATGAGATTTTGGTATCTGCTATTGGTTAACAGTTGAAATATGGTATAAGGGTCCAAAAATTTAAAACAACTATGAAATGCTATAGCTTAAAGTTTATTTTAAACATATATATAAAATTAGAAAGTAAAGTTAGGCAAAAATAATTTCTTGATAGACAAGACAGGATTTCTATTTTTTCTTGTGAAATAAAAGTAAAAGATGTCTGCAGTTTGATGCATTTATATGTTGCTTTTTGACATGGGTGTTTAGTGGTAATTTTTAAATTGTGTCTTTTTTGTAAGGTAATTTTTAGATATAAACATCAGAAAGAACACTTTGAGTGTGCTGCATATTGAAAAGAATGTGACTGACCTGATTAAAACTCCACAACCCAAAATGCTTTGCCTGTACATATTTTCAGATCTGCTATAGGCTCCCAGCAAACATCTAGCCATAGAATTTTAGATACAAAAACACTAAAAAACTGCCATTGTGTATGAAGAAAGCGGCCATAAAAACTGATACCACCTTAATAGTCACATCCACGACAATCAGATGGAGTTCTTGTACTACACTGATTACTTCTACAAGCAGTAATACAATTGAAAATTAGTGTTGTATGACCCCCATATTGTATAAAACAAACATAGATCACCGTAGGGTTTTATGGTGGTATACATTTAAAAGAGTTGTCTGGCAAAAAAATGTTATAATTAAAAGTACCCCACAGGCTGAGTATAAGGATGTGAGTACAGATTCCGCTGTACTGAAAGTGTAGTTCATTATGCTTTTCCATAGAGAAGATAAAAAAAGTTATGTTAGTGCAACAGCCTACCACACAAATAACAGGGGCGTAATTGAGGGGGTGCAGAGTGTGTGATTTCATCTGCGCCCAGGAGATTTAGGGTATGTTCACACAGAGTTTTTTGCAGGCTGATTATGCCTCAAAAAATGCCTTCCATTCATTTCAATAGGAGTCAGTAGCAGTTTTTTTTTCATTGAGATGATTTTTTCACCTAGTGGAAAAAAAAAGTGACACTACCTATCTTCTTTGAAAAAATACTTTGAAATCAATTATAGGTGTTTTTTGATGCAGTTTTTGACATGGTTTTTGTAAAAAAGAAAAGTTTAAAAAAACACTTTTTTTGCTGGAACCAGTGTGCTAGAGCAAAAAAATGTGATGAAAAATGTGTTGAAAAACGCGTCAAACACTGCATCATGTAAAAAAAACACGTCAAAAAATGTTTCCTAATTCCTGAAGCAGATTTTTTTCCATCCTGCAAAAAACTCTGTGTGAACATTCCCTTAGAGGCCAGATGTCTCTTCCTAATATGAGGAGACCAATGCTATAAATGATACATTATAACTTGGGGAGGGGGGGGGCCTGGACAGGTTTTGCATCATGGCCCAGGAGATTCGTGTTACACCTCTGCCAAACGTATGTCAAAAGGGCATTCTTTCAGCAAGTGATGGTCAGCTGTTCTGTTTTCAATAACGCTTCCTTCAGTCCCAATTTGCTAGATCTTCTCTGACTACCAGAGGTTAAGGGAGCACAGGTTTTCATACTTTAACCCCTGAACATTTCTGCCGCAAATCCTTAGGTTGCACCTGCAGAACAGTGACATACTGACAGCTCAAACAGGGTAGAGTGTAACCATAGGTAAGCTGTGATTGATAGAGAAGTTCAGCCGCTGCCTCCCTTAAGCCCTACAACTACCTACAGTTTTCTACTATGGACCCTACTTTTGTGGCCTGCCCCTATTTCTGTTGACAATTGCATTTTTCCTGATGAAGGGCATTGTCTTGCCCAAAATGTTGCTTATTAATCTATAAACTTCTCAGCTGTATGCTAAAATTCTTTATGCGGCTTCCATGAACTGTATTATTTTGCTACAATAAAATAAGCAAGCTCACTGCCAAAGAGAGAACCAATATTGGAGTGAGAGGCACAGTAGAGTCAAAATCGAACATTAGAACTAGTAGCCCCAGAATGGCAGACTAACAGCTAGCCAGGCAGTTCAGGATCCAAAACACGGAACTGCCAGTAGAAACAAAGGTCAAAAGAAAAGCTGGATTACAGAGTAGAATAAACAGAATACTATCACTAAGGTCGTAATAAACAATAACTGGCAAAGACAAAAAGGCAAAGCAGATTTAAATAGAGATCCAAACATTCAGATTGGCTGCACGAACATTCCCTCTGATTGGTCCACTGACCTAGCCTCCTGATTGGGCTAAGCGTATCATATAACATGCATCCGATTAATGCTTGTCTATGGATGTGTTAGGCTGAGCATTCCCAGCACTTTAGCAAACATAAACGAAAAATGCTACATGAATATAATATAATATATATAATATAATATAACAGTCCCATCCTTATTTCCATCAATGATTGTGATCAAATGGCGACTACACTGAGGTAAGGTATAGTGGAAAGAATTGCACCTGTTTTTTTTCAACCTGCACCTGGTTTTGACACATAATTAAGGCCTTAAGCAACACAATAGGATTAAGGCCATGGCCCCACGTAGAGTAAATGCCACAACAAAAACTGTGGCATTTTACAGTACCTGCAAAGTGGATGGGATACTGGCTAATCCCATCCACACATTGCAGAAAAATATCTGCAGCGAACATGCTGCAATTTCAAAAACCGTAATTCTTTGTAAATCGTAGCATGTCAATTATGCCAGGATGCGTTTCTGGCTGCGGCTCACAATGTGAGGCCTTAGCCTAAAGGTTAATCTTTTTATTCCCCTAATATGCAGCATTTTAGCCATTTTTATGCTTTTCTCAGCTTTTGCACCCAATCCCATGAGACTTAACTAGTCCTATGTACAGGGGTATCTCATCTTAAGAGGGCAGGTTTAAAATGAATGTTAAATGTAAGTTAAAAAGCTGGCAGGAGATCACACAACTGACAATAGGAGATGGGGACAGCTCACCCCCTACCTGCACAGTAACCTCTGCACAGGTCACAGAATTTCCCACAACACAATCACATATAAATTAATTAGGAAAGCCCCTTTAAAATTTTCACTATCCAAGACATTCACTTTCCTGACCATACATACAGTATGTATGCAAAAATTGGGTTTACAGGAAACCATATGGCACAATAACTATAACATGCAGTACTTTGTTTTTTCTCTGTTAAGAAAATCAGTTAATGTGTAGGTGGGAATAAGGTGACGGAGAAGTGTGATTTTCTTTGTTTCACATTTATTTTTGCTAATTGCTACTTACATTAAACCTATCTTTCATTACTTTAAATAAGACTAACAAAAAATCTATACTAGAGGGCAAGAACTAAATAACCCTTCCAGATGCAATTAAATAAAATACTGTACAAAACTAATTTACTAAGACATTTTGTATGTAATAACATTCTCTGTGAGTTAAAAATAGTTCTCATTTGCTTCACCGTAAAGATCTTTAAAACTAGTTTCAATTTAGTCTCTGAGTAGAGAAGGGGCTCTGCTCTGTCAAGGTGTGTGCATCTATTTTCTATCTATATACTTAGATGATTGATTATGCTTGGGTACAGATGTAGCCGGTGTTAAAAGGAAGTCTATCACCTCCCCCCAAATATATTCAACAGTCAGCACCGTGTTACAATGTCAAACAACAGACCTTTGTTATCTTCAGGAACAGTTCTGCCTCCACACCATTACAAGAGCTTCACCTACTGTAAGCCTGTGCAGGCAGGGCCCTCAATCCAACTGTACCAGTTAGTCACTGTTAGTATTGTACTTGTTCTGGGTGGGTATTTTGTGTATTCTATGTAAACCCTCAAATGTCCAGCACCATGGAATTAATGGTGCTCTAAAAATAAATAGTAATAATAATAATGGCTGTCACGTTTGTAACTTTGGAGAAAAATGAGGTCTTATGCAAATGAGGCAGTTGGTGCACTGAGGATGGTCCTTCCTGGAGCACTACTCTTGTCACTCTCACCCCTACCATCGTCTGCCTGCTCCACCCCATGCAGTGACAATTGATCCTCCCACTGCTATGATATCACCCATCATCCTACTTGAGAAGCAATAGCAGTCCTCCTCTCTATGATTTGTCACTGTACTGTGACACAGAGATGTCACAGTGCAGAGATAAAGAGCAGTAAATTAAAGCTGAGGCACAGCTGCTAATAGCTATGATTTGGCAATCTGAACTTAAAACAGCTCTAAACAGTCTAAAACAGAGTCTAAAAAACAAAAATTAAAAAACGCCTGTACCTGGAAGGGGTTAAGGATTTCAAACTCTTTAGGGCCTCTATGACCACTCAGAGTTCCAGAAAAGTGTTCTCAGAACTGGAGACCAATTTCCTTCTAGATTTCCACCAATCTAGAGATATTTTTGCTAGTTGTGTTAAACAAATCTTCCTGTCCAATAACTTGAGGAGACTTGTTCCACTTAGTTAGAATTTTACAGATTGAAGAGCTCTTAAGTAAGCTTGTGCCCTGGGAACACACTGAATACATGAAGTCACTGACCCCAGTATAGACATTGCCTCTCAGAGAAACCCACTGTTTTTTCTGGAATTAAGATATTCTTGTTATCAATATAGCCTATTTTTTGCAATCAAGGACGGATATTTGTTGATGAGAATCCAGAAGGATACCTAAGAATATTTTTGGCGTGAAGGGATGAGACTTGATTTCTCCCAGTTCAATATCCAACCTAGATTCTTCAGGGTTTGACAGGTCAGATAGATATGTTAAAGAACAGACTATGTCTGGTCTACAATTAACAGGTCTTCTAGATATGGAATAATGGTAAGATCATGTTGTCTGAGATGAGCTTCTACTACTACTACTGAGCCAGTAATCTGGTAAATATTCTTGATGCTGAAGATATTCCAACCTGAAGAGCTCTGAATTGAAAATGATGTACCTCTTTTTGGTGCTGAATGGCAAACCGTAGGAACTGATGGCAAGATGGATGTATAGGAATATGCATCTTGTAAATCAACTGTAGCCTTGAACATGTCTGGTGCTAAGAGGGGAACAGTTGACTTTATCGAGTCCATTTTTAAATGGCGATATATCACAAAGTTGTTTGTTGACCTGGAGAGAGAAGATGAGGAATTACCATCAGAAAGAAATATCTATTATATAACCATTTTTTATCATGGAAAGAATTCACTCATTTGAGGAGATTTTCTCCCATTGGTATGGAAAATTTTGCAATCTGCCCTCTACCCCTGGAGTCATTTCTTTTTTTGAGATATTTCTTCCTATACTCCCTTTCCCCTTATATTCCTGGTTGTAGTTACAAAATGATCGAAACCCTGTTTTTTTCTTCTGAGCTTTTGGCTAAGGTATGGTTTCTTTTATTATCTGCCTCTTTCTCAAGTAAAGCATCCAAACCTGGTCTAAACACATATACACCTTGAAAAGAAATGGAACATTTTTTTTTATTGATCGTAGATCCCCAGACCACATTTTCAGTCATAATGCACGATGAGTAGTATTAGAGAGAATTCCTGCTCTAGATGCAACACTGTTGAATTTGGCTGAAGAATCAGCCAAGATCCCAGTGACTTTTTGAAGGACTGGAATAGAGGATATCAAGTATTCCCTAAAAGTGCCCTCACTTAGATTTAGTTCTAACTGACCCAGCCATCTATATAAGGATCTGGCTCTGCAGGTGGTCACACTATTCATCCGTAATAATGTGGAAAATGTTTTCCATGTCTTTTTTGGTAGACAATTTGCCTTTCTGTCTAGTGGATCCTTCAATTGAGAAGAATCTTCAAAGAGGAGAGAAGTTTTTTCCCCTACTTTAGCCACTTATATCTATTTTCAGGAATTATGTCCAGCCCTTATTTTTGTCTTCCTCTAAGGCAGGGGTCCCCAAACTTTTTACACAGGGGGCCAGTTCACTGTCCCTCAGACCGTTGGAGGGCCGGACTATACGAAAAACTATGAAAATCCCTATGCACACTACACGTATCTCATTTTAAAGTAAAACAAAAAGGGAACAAATACAACATTCAAAATAAAGAAATAGTAAATTTAAGTCAACAAACTCACCATTATTTCAATGTGAAGTATGGGCCTGCTTTTGGCTAATGAGATTATACATACAAATACAGCACAGTGCACCTCTGAAATGTGCTTCTCTCTTCCTGCAAATAGGTCCAGCACTCTGCCCCCATATAAGTCCAGCTCTTTCCCTCATATAGGTCCCATGCTCTCTCCCCCATATAGGTCCCATGCCCCCCCCATATAGGTCCCATGCCCCCCCCCCCATATAGGTCCCATGCTCTTCCCCCATATAGGTCCCATGCAGTCTCCCCCATATAGGTCCCATGCAGTCTCCCCCATATAGGTCCCATGCTCTTCCCCCCATATAGGTCCCATGCAGTCTCCCCCATATAGGTCCCATGCCCCCCCCATATAGGTCCCATGCAGTCTCCCCCATATAGGTCCCATGCCCCCCCCATATAGGTCCCATGCAGTCTCCCTCATATAGGTCCCATGCAGTCTCCCCCATATAGGTCCCATGCAGTCTCCCCCATATAGGTCCCATACCCCCCCATATAGGTCCCATGCAGTCTCCCTCATATAGGGCCAGGTCTCTCCCCCATATAGGTCCCATGCAGTCTCCCCCATATAGGTCCCATGCAGTCTCCCCCATATAGGTCCCATGCAGTCTCCCCCATATAGGTCCCATGCAGTCTCCCTCATATAGGTCCCATGCAGTCTCCCCCATATAGGTCCCATGCAGTCTCCCCCATATAGGTCCCATGCAGTCTCCCCCATATAGGTCCCATGCAGTCTCCCCCATATAGGTCCCATGCAGTCTCCCCCATATAGGTCCCATGCCCCCCCCATATAGGTCCCATGCAGTCTCCCTCATATAGGGCCAGGTCTCTCCCCCATATAGGTCCAGGTCTCTCACCCATATATGTCCAGCTCTCCCCCATATAGGTCCCATCAATCCCCCATATAGATCCAGCTCTCTGATCCCCCTACATGCCCAGTAAAAAAAAAAAAGTGAAAATATACTTTACTTAGCACTGCAGCCGCTCCCGCGCTGTGGTCCCGGCTCCTCTGTCTTCGGCTGTAAGGCCTATATGAGCACGTCGTGCGTCATGACGTGATCATTCTAGGTCCGGACGACGAGCGACGAGCGTTTACACAGGAACGAGACTTCCCGTGTATCGCTCGGCGGGTTATTTCAATTGTAAGCGCCTGTGCGCTCACAACTGAAGTAACACAAGGAAATTGCGACGCGGGCCGGGTAAATGGCCTCCGGGGGCCGGATGCGGCCCGCGGGCCGTAGTTTGGGGACCCCTGCTCTAAGGGGAACCTTTCTTTGACCTCCTGAGGTAAAAATACCCATTTTTCAGGGAACTGCCATTCAACTTGTATAAGTCCTTGAACAGAGCAAGTCTCTTGGACATCCTCAATATCCATAATTAATTACAGAGATAATTAATTCATGGCTGAACTTTTCTCTTCTTCCACAGTATGGGCATGAGAAACTTCACTTTCTTCCAGAGATTCCTCTGTCATTGAGGATACCTAGCATTTAATATCCTCAGAGTCTAAATCAGGAGAAAGCTTCAGTTTTTTTGATACCAGAGGGGCTAGTGAAGAATGGAAGGACCGAGAGAAGGTTGACAGGGAAGATTGACTTCCCTGCTCAACAATGCTCTTATTTTCCTCTATTAAAGAAGGTTGCTCTTCTTTAAGAATTTTCTCTCTACATGGTTGACATAACACTTTTTGGTAGGAAAGCTTTTTTACCACAGATAGCACACTTACACTTTTGAGGTTTTTGAATTGGATCTTTTAGATTTCTCTGATTCTTACCCTACTGAAAACAGCAAAAAAAAAAAAAAAAAAAAAAAGAAGATACAAGGAAAGTGGAACAAAGAGAAATCACTTGTACTTACCCCATAACCATTAACCAGATATTCACTAGGGCAAGGTGCACACCAGGCCCTAGGACAAATTTAGTAGTATGCTCATCTCCAGGCATTTTCACACAAAAAACATTCAGTGTATTGTATTACCTTAGGAACAGAGTCTGTTGGTTTCCTATTGAAATTTCCCTGGCTATCTGGGGTTCTATTTCACAGGCGTGTGCCCACTGGAAGTGCATCATACGTGACTGGAAATAGCCAGGCTATTAGGCAGCATTTAATACAGGGTTGATAATAATAAGAGTACTGGAGGCCTTGATCACACCCCTGCATTGATACCCCTCGATTTAATTGTTGGGAAGCCTTTAGATGCTGTTGTCACTATTGTTCATGGCATTTACATGATAAACATTTGTAACAGGAGTTATTTCCAAACACAGGTGTTGCATCTTCTGTACTGCCTACTGCTCATGTGCAGGATTTCGGATTGACTTTCGGTGATGTCATTGCATTAGGAAGATCTGCTTTCAGTGCCCAGAGGAACTAGAATTCAGGATAGGCGTGTTTATCAATGACGTGGCTGTGCTTGGCTATTGCTTTTTAGACACATCCCTGGGGCTCTGAAACACTACAAAAGTATTGTTCTGAATCATATTTACAGCCTCTACAGCACCATGGCAGCAGTTTAAATTGGCAGGGGGAGGTGCTAGACTCTCTTTAAAGCCCTCTAAACAGTGGGATCACAAAGTCTCTCTTTCTATCAGTGATACCTCTAGCTTTATGGCCAAACAACCTATGTGCTTTTTCTGTTGCTTGGCTGCACTGTGCACTCAGCTGTCAGAAATTAGAACCCCTAAATCCTTCCCTTCTGAAGCCCAGGCTAATACAGAACTGCTGATATGATACTCGGATAGGTATTATCCAGTAAAGCTAAATCGGTTTCCATTCCAGAAATAGAATTGAATAGACAAAATTTACCTACCAAACCTTCTCCTATGGTCCTACAAAACTATTAAAAAGAATAAGACCCAGGACAGACCCTTGACACCACTTTTATCTCACCTGTCCTCAAAATGTACGCCATTGACAACAGCACTCTGACATCATCAGCCAACTGCAAACCCACTGAACTATCAAGGGATTAAGTCCAATCTTCAATAATTTTTCTATCAGCTCTGTATGTGGCACTCTTGCTAAATAAAGATATGAGTTCTCCACAACTAGAGCAAGTGGGGGAGATGCATCAAGCACCCTTCTCACATTCTTTAATTGTGCTCCTGGGGGAAGTGTTCTGCTAGCTCCCCTGCTTTCGTGGATGCACTAGATCCTCCAGAGTGAATGATGCTGTTTATTAGTGGATCATAGACAGTTCTTCTGATCAGAGGCTTCCCTCTAAGATATTTGTTGTAACAGGTACAAACCATTTAAGGACAGCAAGTTATAGTTAGGCTTATTTGGAAGAGACTACATTAAAAATATTTGGGACCTTATCCCCTTTGCCATTCATCCATGGTATGAGACAAAGATGCCCCTTTTCCCCAATCCTATATGTACTTGTGAGGGAACATTTTTTAGTCTCATTATATCATAACAGTGACATCAGAGGAATTTGGATTGGTAACCAGAACTAAATGTTCAGCATTTACACTAGGTTCACACCTGCGTTCGGGTTTCCGCTCGGGGAAACCCGCAGACCCCATAGACAGGACTATTCTCCTCGCATTTTTTAAGTGGATTTAGGGATAGAAACCCCGAACGTAGACTGGGCACAGATGTGTGCCTAGCCTTACTGACAACATGCTCCTATATGTAATCACCCACTTCTTTATCTGTCCTGTATTATTGTAACACTGCACATGCTCATTACCCAACTAGGTACCCTATTGTCAAACAGAGCATATTAATAACATGTAAATGCACATAATGAAAGCTAAGCTTTTCACACAAAATGGTCCCATGGCCTCTCTTACTGGCAATAGGGACTTTCATCTGGGCCTTCTCTCTACTTTCCTTGACTGGACCCACAGTAAGATTCCCTACTGTTTATGCACGTACTGCAAATGGCTTGAAATCACTTTCCAAACTGATGGATACATCACATACTTCACAGACACAATGGGAATATTTATGGCTATCACACTTTTATCAGGCTAACAAATGGAGCCTCAATCTACGCACCATTCTCTAACAGCATTTGAATCTTTGCACACAAAACTTCCCCCACACAGAGCAATCTCCATAATCTATGACATTTTACTTGAAGCCATTCAAGACCCTTTTTCTTCCTATGTGTCCAACTAGGAAAGAGAATTAAACCTCTCCTCACCTCCTGAGGAATGGGTTAAAACCAAGGTCGGACTGGCCCACCGGGGAATCGGTGAATCCACCGGTGGGCCCCGAGCCCCGACCATTAGTCCTCATGTCATGGGGGCCCGATCGGGATCCTGACCATCCCGATCGGGCCCCTGACCAGAGGCGTAACGATCGCGGTCGCAGGGGGTGCGACCACGACCGGGTTCAGCGGGGTATGGGACCCGCGGCCAGCTGGAGATGGCCGGGCCTCGGACCATTATGATAGCGGTCGGGGAAAGCCTGGTTCCCCGACCGCTATACATACTGTTATTGGAAAGGAGTCCTGGCATATTGCAGGCCCCTTTCCAATAGATGGCAGCCCAGGGGAGGTGACTCAAAATAATAAACACATATTCTCACTTCTCCTGGGCGCAGCGTCCTCTCCGGCGCTCCTCCGTCATGACTGAGGCCTGTGATTAGGCCCCAGCGGTCACATGGGGGCGCGGCCGCGTAATGACGTCAGTGCGCCCCCACGTGACCGCTGAGGCCCAATCACAGGCCTCAGCAGAGACGTCGGAAAAGGGCCTGAAGACGCTGAAGATGGCAGGATGGAGCGAGGATGCCAAGGAAAGGTAAAGCAAGGTGAGTATGAATGTTTGTTATTTTTAGTCACTTACCCTGGGCCTCCGATTATTATACTCTGGGGTCTGAGGAGACCCCAGAGTATAATAATAGCACTGAAGCAGAGGGGGGCTATTGGGCGCATATAATACTGGATGGGGGCCCCTGTAGAGAGCATATAATACTGGGTGGGGGCCACTGTAGAGCTTATAATACTGGGTGGGGGCCACTGTGGGGCTTATAATACTGGGTGGGGGCCACTGTGGAGCTTATAATACTGGGTGGGGGCCACTGTGGAGCTTATAATACTGGGTGAGGGCCACTGTGGAGATTATACTCCATACAGTGGCTCCTTCATTTTTTTTTTAAATTACGCCGGGGCAGGTGAAAAAAACAAAACAAAACAAAAAAAACCCCAAACTTTCTCTCCTGTCACCAGTGTCTCCCAGCGCGGTTCGGTCCTGCAGTTCTGTTGTTTTCTTCCAGCTGAAGTTCCCTCTGCACATGACTACCTGTGACGTCACGTGACCCCTGATGCCAATCAGCGGCCTAAGGGAAGGGACCTGGGACATCACAGCCAGTGAGGACTTCCGGCAAAAAGAAGACAGCGGAGCTGTAGGACCGGACCGTGCTGGGAGGACACCGGAGCGCCGGAGACAGGTGAATATGTTTAGTGTGGTTTTTTTTTGGGGGGGGGGGGGGAGTAGGGGGGATTCACCTCCCCCGGACTAACTATTAAAAAAGAAAAAAAATTATACTGGACAACCTCTTTAAAGTGTTGGCGCATTAGGGGGGCCCTGGGGGGTATATTAAAGCAGTTGTCCAGGCATAATTTGTTATGGTTTATCCTCAGGATAGGCCATAGATACCTGATCTGTTGGGGGCTGACCACGGACCGATCAGCTGTATGGAGCCACTTCTGATTCCCGTCCTGTACACAATACAGGGCCAGAAGCAGAAAGCTCTGTCCACTGTATATTAGCCGGGCACCTTCACTGCATCTCAGCACTTATTGAAGTCAGTAGGAGCTGAGCTGCAGTGAAGGCGCCGGGCTGCTATACAGCGGATGGAGCTTTCTGCTTCCGGCCCTGTGTTGTGTACAGAACGGGATCCGGAAGTGGCTCCGAACAGCTGATGGGGCCGTGTGTCAGCCCCCTACCGATCAGGTATTTATGGCCTATCCTGAGCATAGGCCATAAAAAAGATTAACCCTGGACAACCCCTTTAATATGCCCCACACAGTTTAATGTCCCCCCCACAGGATGTCAGCCCCCATCACTGCTCCCACACAATATAATGACCACATCACTGTTCCCCATACAGTATGCGGGACCAGTGAAGAGGCCACTATGTGGGGGGACCAGTGAAGTGACCATAGAAATATTTGGCCCAGACAACCCCTTAAAATAGGTTGTCCGTAAACTGGAGCGACCACTGTGTCGGTCGCCAGGGAGGTGTAAAAATAAGAAAATTAAAAAAAAAAAAAGCATACTCACCTGTCCCCAGCACCCCGATGTCCCCTGCCTGTGTCTGTTCGGTCTCATGGCGGCGCCTCATTTCTGGAAATCCTGTACCTAATTGGTCTTAGCGATCACATGAGGTGCAGGACTCCCAGCAAGGAGTCACCGGCACGAGACTGAATGGACACTTGACAGCGGACAACGGAGCGCCAGGAACAGGTGAGTATGCTTTTTAATTTACTTATTTTTTACTTTACACCTCCCGCCAGCTACATTGGTTGCTCCAATGCCTGGACAACCTCTTTAAAGGATTTATCCATCTTTCTAATATTGATGGCCTGTCCTTAGGATAGGCCATCAATATTACATCTGCAATGATACAACAGCCAGGACCTCTGCAGATCAGCTTTTCCAGGACAGTGCGGCTACAGGTAAAGGTAACAATTCTAGGAGCCATGCTGCTTACTTGCCAAACAAGGTGTAGCAGTAGGTTTAGGTAGTGCAGTGGCGCACATGGTATAGTGGTTGAGCAGCGTGGCTCCCAACATGTTATTACCTTTAGCCGCCCTGTCTTGGTACCGCTGATCTGCAGGGGTCCTGATGGTGGGCTCCTAGAAACATTTCCACTGGTGGGCCCTAGACATCCCAGTCCGACACTGGTTAAAACCTTCACATTGTGTCAAAATTTCGCTATTTCTGGCAAAGCTCAAGAAACAAACTATAATATTCTTTCTTGTTGGCATAACGTCCCCTCCCTGCTTCACTCTCTCTACCCCTGCACCTCAGATGATCACGACAATGGGGCACCATGACCCACATCTGGTGGGAATGCCTACTTTTTCATATTTTTTGGAACAGAGTAGTGGAATTAATTCATAAGGTGACAGGCTATACTATTAAGAACTCACCTGCCACCGTCTTCCTATTACTGTTTCCTGGATCTCTTAAGATTTTCACCTGCTTGCTGATAAGCTTTATGCTGGTAGCATCTAGACCAGTGATTCTGAGTCTGTGGAAAACCCCCAAACTTCCTATAGTGTCTGAGTTGTTCCAGGAGATATTACATGTATAGTCCATGGAGGGAATGGTTGCAGAAAATAACCAATCATCCGAAGTGCATTTCAATGTGTGAAGATGCTGGATTAAATTCCAGTGTACTCCCAAATTCTTCTATTTTTTAGAGCCATTGTAATCCTGTATATTTAGGATTAGGATGGCTCCCTACGATGCGGATATTGTAGCCGGATCTTTGACCTCTCTAATACTGGTTAGGAAATAGATGCTGACCCCATGACCCTCTTTGTATACCCCCTCCTAAATATGAGGACTCATAACACCCTAACCTATATCTTTTACACCATCCCTACCTTCCAGTTTGCTGACTAATGGAGCTGTTTACTTCGCTCCTTTACCCCTGCATTCCCCCTCATTCCCTGCACTGTTTCTGTTCCCTAATCCCCCCCCC
This sequence comes from Leptodactylus fallax, assembly GCA_947044405.1. Classification (NCBI taxonomy): domain Eukaryota; kingdom Metazoa; phylum Chordata; class Amphibia; order Anura; family Leptodactylidae; genus Leptodactylus; species Leptodactylus fallax. Next base: position 7,843,704 of record CAMRHE010000036.1, read on the forward strand.
CCCCCATTTAGTTTTTTCTCTTAGTTCGGCTAAGTTCTCCTAGTTTTCCCTGTTCTTATGATGACTTTTACATGAGTGTGTAGCTTACCTGCTGCATCAGGTATCAATGGTGATTTATTGCTCTTGCATATACAATGGACTTAAACGTCAATAGTGTGACAGATGGAGGGCGCACCCCCTCCATCTGCATCTTTTCCCAATAACTCTAATGTAAAAAAAAAAAAAAAAAAAAAAAACTTCCGTCATGTCTTACTTTTCTAACAGAAGAAAGTTCTACATGCAGGACTTTTTCTTCTGTTAGAATAGTAAACAAACACGAAATAAGAAAGTTTCCATCATGTGTTTTTTTAAACATTAGACTGAATGCAGATGGATGGAGTTCCTTCTGCATCAGGAACTCGATCACCATTTAAATTCCTTTCTCTCAGCCTATGACAGATGAGAACGGACGATAATAATGGTAGTGTGAACCGACTCTTGTCATTTTTATAGGTGCACTCCATGACACATTTACACAGTGTATACCACTGGTATAGATAGGGATCCACAGCACTCTCAACAAGTATTCATTTGTAGGTTAGTATTTATTAGTAACAAGCATATATCAGCACATAGCAACACAGCACAGATGTAAATTCCATCATATATTTGCATAGTACCATTAGTAGGCGGGGCTTACTTGATGGGTGTGGTGCTTTGTATCTAGCAGATTAAACTTGGAGGTTAGCATCGGATTGTAGTGAGTATAAATTTGCAGAGCGAACAAAGTTTTTTTGAAGGGACATGTTTATAGTCTGATATTTGCTGTTATGTGCATTGTGGTATGTGTCTGATGTGTGTGTGTGTACAATATCTGTGCTGTGCTTGTTTGTTGTATGTACTGCACTTATCTGATTTGTGTGATCTATGTATCCAGCATGAGTACTACACTGTGTGATGTACTGTATGTGCTGTGCTTGTATTACATATGTTGCTGAGTTTTTGTGATGTGTGTTTTGCTTGTGTGACCTGTTTGCTATGCGTGTATTATGTGAGAGAGGCCCCATGGAGCAGACCACAAGGTAATAAAAGGGAACACTTAATTTCTCCTCCATTCCCATGTGTGGCAATATCTACTTAATCCTTGCCAGTCATGCCACCTCTATGCTATGCCTACCCCAGTCTTGTATGCCCTTTTGCTTCCCTGTACTCTGCTCCCTGCAACCCCACTGGGTAACCATTCAGCCCCACCTCACGTATCAGCACTTTGAGGCTAGGTTGGTTTCTTAATAGGGTTTGGAATTCCTGCAGGTAGTGTCTTCAGGTCTGATGTACAATGCCTTGGTGTAAGACAAGAGGCCTGACAATGTAAAGATAGCACTGGAAAGGTTTGTAGTGCCTTGAAAGACCCCCTCCTGCTATTTGGTTAATTCTCCTTAAGATAGCCATCAATTTTAGATTGATAGGGTCCAACTGTAGGCAACTTTTTGAAGGTGTAAGAGAGGCACCAGTGGAGAATTTCTGGAAACACCAGGCTGGTGACAATATAGTGCTTACTCCTATGCATGCTCTAGGCCAGCACTGCACTCCTACCATGGCCAACATGCCGATTCACTGTCCAGCCCTAATGTAGTCGTCGCACAAACCCTTGCAGGTCATCTGGAGTCTTCCACTGGCGGAGAAAGGACACTGTGGGCTCCTTCTTTACTGCAGTAGATACTATGATACAGCAGGCCTTCACAAGGTCAACACACACAGTGGGAGTGGTCGGGTAACTGTACAAGAGGACTCCAGGCTGCGGCAACAAATTAAGTCACAGGGATGCACTGCCTGTCACCACAGGACTTGGGCTCCGCTCACCAGGTGTTTCCGAGTTTCCCTGGTTCTGGATACCAGTCGACATACTGGTGACAGTATCCCTCTATCCACAAGCTTGCCTGACCTCACTAGGTGGTTGCTCTCATAAGCTATCACCCAGCAGCAAGTCATCTCTCCAACTTACTGATCTGTCTTCAAGCTGTCTCCTCCCCTGAAGTGTGGGAATGGACCCTTAAATACCAATCCATTTCCCACCTTGGGCATCCTGGGCAAAGCCAGATAAAATGGCAAGTATAATGTCAGACCACAACTTCCACCATTTTGCAACTCCTGAGCACGACTTAGTTCCACATCTAAGGAATCATTGCACAATGCAGTATCTAGAATATACCAGAACACTAAAGCACCAGTTAAAGCAAGATGAGCATGTATATAACACATCATACAACATAGTGCAAGTACCCATTGTGGGACTATTAAAGGCTTTATTAGCAAGTACATCATAACACATGATATCACTCAACAAATAAATCATCCTATGGCAGGTTGTGGTGTGCTAACTTGTTAGTTCTATATTTGTCAGCGCAACTACAGGTACAGTCAGGATAAGTGGGTATACAACACAATAACTGGTCTGTTCAAAGTGTGCATCCACACACCTTGCCACCGGTTCCAGCTGCTCTTTACTTAGAATGCTTTAATAGTGGCTGTTCTGAGTATTGCAAACATTGTCCCATTCAAGTACATAGGACAACACTGCAATGCTCAGAACAGCTGCAATGAAAAATCTGGCAGTTAAAGCACTGTGGCCACTTCAAAATGAGCCCCCTTGCCTCTGTGTCCCAATACTTACCAAACCGTGACCTCAATGAGAAGACTGTCAGCTATTATCAGGCTTTACAGAAACAGCATGGCTTTGAGCAATGGTGTTTCCAGAACTTTCATAAAAGTGCATGGGAGTTACGAAAACAACATAGCTCATTGTTCTATACGGTTTCGATAACTCCCATTTACTTCTATGGAAGTTAGGGAAACAGAGTAGCTGAGAACTACACTGTTTCCATAAGGCCCAACCATAACTGAAAGTCTTCTCAGCGAGGTCACAGCTAGGTAAATATTGGAACACAGTGTATGGAAGGGCTCATTTTAAATAAAAGATTATTTTGTATCTACTGTGGGAGGATAGGCTCAAGGGTAGCAGCAGCGGACCCAGACAGTCAGAAACAGACACAAAAGTTCAAGTCCAACAGGTTTTACCCTGTGCATTTATTTTCCAAAAAAACAGCAAAATAAATAAGCCTTATCTTTCAGGCACAAAAGTAACAGAAATCCTGCTCGTCTGAGCTACTAACTATACAGAGACTGTCCTAACTGTACATGTGGCTTGCTTCAGTCACACGGTCAATATACAGCACAAAACAGTGGCAGCAGTTGACACAAGCATCTCACCAATCTTCACAATGTGGGAACAGAACCCACCTCCTCCTCACTGCCCAGGAGTAAGAACTTGCCAACCTTTTATAGGCCTTTAATGAAGCCCAGCTTCCACCTGTGCTTGAAGGCCCCTCCCTAGAAGGACAAGAAGAGGTTAACAGAGACAGCCTTCTCCCAGCTAAGGTTTTACCTGAATTATAACTTGACCTACCACACATAAGTGAGGAATCTGGGAGAGACATAGCGACCTTCCAGATCTTACCTGTCACCTTCTCACAATACATATTAATATACATCATTGTATACATTGCAACCATTAATATATGAAACTATTATAAAATGGAATAGTGTAGTATGTCATATAATTTAGCAATAGATGTTCCAGTGATAGTGACCATTCATTTAGTTTACACTTACCAGGTTTCATCTAGACAGGTAAGTCTAAATTAAGACACTAATTGAATTTTTATTACAGGGTTGTGCTTTGTGTCTGCCAACATCTTCCCTGTGAAGCTTTTATTAGAAACTTGCTAATGCAATAGAAATGCTAATGTGATTAGGTGATATTTATTACTGTAATGTTGTTACTCATGTCAGTGATCTGTATAATACATTTGCAGAAATTATGTTTCTAATATATTAGGCTTAAGTGAAATTGTGGATGCGTAGCATTGGCTAAGATACAAAGCAGAAGCATGTATGAGATTTTGTGTGAATGCATTAATTGAGCAAATTACATGTCATAAGACAATATGGATCACAATAATGCTACAGTATGATCTAGTAAAATATTAAGAAAAACTATACTAATAAAAGATTATACCTCTGAAGGCTATACCACTGGGACCCCCAAGATCACTAGAGCTCAGCTATTAGGGTTGTATGGAGCAACTGCTGCTCTATATACACTCCATCTCAGACATAGCAATGCTGGTAAGGAGGAATAGGGGATGCTGGAGTTCCAGTGATGTGTGCCCTGTGATTTGTCACCTATCTTTTGAATTGGTGATAAATAATGTTTGTGGAAAACCTTGTTGAAGCTGGTGCCACGAGTTGCAAAAAAGCTGCGTTTTTTGTTGCAGATTTTTCTGCAGTTTCTTGAGCTAAAGTTAGGAATGGATTTAGTATGGGAGAAATACAAATTCTTTCAGTATATTCCCATTCCTTTTGTAGCCACTCTTGCTTTGGCTCCAAAAACGCAGACCTCATGCATATGTCCAAATGTGCATACAATGTGGGTCCGAGCTTGCAGTAGAATGCAGTCAGATGACACTAGCATTAATATCTGAGTGCACTCTGTGTTGCATTCATGTCTATGGGGGCTTCTGATCCACTCTGCTCCGATGACACGGAAAGAATAGAGCAGGTCCTATCCTTCTCCGTGTCATTGGAACGGAACAGATCAGAAGCCCCCATATACGTGAATCCATCACAGAATGCACTCGGATGACATATTCGTATTTCACTCTGAGTGTCATCTGAATGCATTCTGTTGCAAACTCGGCCCCACATCAGATGCACACTCACTCATGTGCATGAGGTCTTAGGCCTCGTACACATTGAGCCATTCATTTCTATGGCTTCATACACACAACAGTGCATTATCACAGGCCCGTGTATAGGGCCGTGAGTCTAGGAAACACTCAGAAAAGTTCCTACTCTCATCCGTTTTGCAGTATTTGAGTGACAGCCTCTACACCACATGTAAGTGGTTTAAAAGCATTTTTGGTGGTGGTAAACTAATTTTAATAAAATGCATCAAACTATTCTAAAGGTTATACTATGTGTACAGCACTTTAGAAAATAAAAAGCATGCAAAGCATTTTCAGCATAAAGGGTTTTTTTTTTTAGAATTTGCGTCTTAAATTGATTTGATAGCAAGACTGTATGAAAACTTCTCATTAGGGAATTTCATATCATATTAATGAAAGAAAAGGCTTCACAACTGCCGGCCACGTTATCTCATTAATGGCTCAGTGTGTCGGATTAGCACTTTAATGCAGTTAAAGGATTACTGATGACAGCGACCACAGCCAGGATTATGGAATTGAAAGCAGAAGATTAGGTGCGAGTGGTAGAGAAGTTTTTTTTTATGAAAATACATGGTTGCTCATTACATCTATGAGTAAAATGATAGACATTTTAATTAGATTACTGCTGAGATGGATTAAACATCAAAACCTAAATGCAGACCCAATGTAATCAATTTACAAGTATGTGTTGATATTATAGTAACAATTTAATATCTAATATTAATGAATGAGCAAACTCCTTACATGTTTATACTGAAGCCCTAATTTAGAAGTGGTTTCTCAAGTAATAGCTACACATTGAAGCACATGGGACTGTGAGTATGTACTTAAAGGGGTATTCTGATGACAACAAGTTACATGGTTGCCATTGAAATAAATGGAGTGGTGGGACGCATTTGTGACTTGACACTCATTTCAAACTGGGGTGCAAAACACCCTAGTTCTTGTAATCAGTGAGTACCCCAGCAATCACCAATAAGCAAAGTTACCCCCTTTTCTGTGGATAGGGAGTAACTTGTGACAATAATACACCTTTAATGAGTGGTGATAGCTGTAGATTATATGTGTGCCAAAATAACTGGTACTCAGGACCATTGAGACAAATTATGCAATTGTTCAAGGTCTTCTTTTCCTAGGAAACAAAAAAAGAAATTGACAGTAAGCCATTTCTTGGCTGCGTGAGATACAGGTGGTGCCTGTGGGAAAATTTGTCAGGAAACAGTTGCTCTTGCAGGCTAAGGACCAAACCAGAAAACCTATGACAGGCATAGAGAGTAATACAATAGTTGGGGTCAAAAACCAGGAGAGTACAGAAAAAACAAAAACAGATGAATACCAGTAGTGAAGGTCATAGTTTGAATTCAGTTGAAGTTAGATAAAAAGATAAACCCAAATTGATAAGAGAAGTGTTAGCCAGGAAAATAAGCCAAAATCAGTAAACCAGAAGAGAAGCAGTTAAACAGGGTAAGTTATTGGGAGTGAGTTCAGAGAACACAGAGAGCATAGATTCAAAATGTAATCGCAGGCAACAAACAATGTCACGTTAAAATACCCCACATCAGACATCAGCTGGACAGCACGGTGGCTCAGTGGTTAGCACTGCAGTGCTGGAGTCCTGGGTACGAATCCCACCGAGGACAACATCTGCAAGGAGTTTGTATGTTCTCCCCGTGTTAGCGTGGGTTTACTCCCACACTCCAAAGACATACTGGCAGGGAATATAGATTATGGGACAGTGACTGTCAATGTCTGTAAAGTGCTGTGGAATAAGATGGCGCTATACAAGTAAGCATAATAAATAAATAAATTGGACACTGAACTAGAGCCCTGATTGGCTTTGCATCCAAAATCTATGACTGGCTGAGTAGACCCAGCCACAGTTTTACTAGTAGAAAAACCCCTTTAAAGCTACTTACTCTAAAACATCTCAGTAACCTGAGAAATGGACTTCAAGGGTGGAATTATTTTGTCATATTTTTTTTAAATATATATATATCAGACATTTGTAAAATTGAATTCAAATATAGAAACCAACTATTTCCCTTTTTACCAGCACTTCAACACTTTATATATGTTGTAATTGATTAGGGGTGCCTGTCTTGAGACCACACCAATTGCTGGAATAGAGGGAGACCATCACCCTCCTCAGAGCTGTGCCCTTTTTACTCTAATTACTTGATATATAACTTACTTTTAGCTTTCTGCATGAAAGAGCAGCACATTCAGTGTGGCTCTATAGCAATGGGGGGTGTCTAAAGACCCAGATCTCACTGATGGTATCCTCTAACATGTCTATTTGACATGTGAGAGGTTTGTTTAAATGATACCAGATTAAGACATATGTCTTGAAAGTGTACAGGTTATTTCACTAGCTACACAAATGCTAGAAAAACATAAAATATGACATGTCTCAGATTTGCAAGCTTAACATTAATGGCATTATGTCCCTAGTTTGTTTCAGACTTGTCTACAATTCAAGCTTGTGATTTATCCATCATGTTAGGTGGATTTATTTCTGAGAAGTTCATCTGTCAACACAGCACGCTACATGAAGTAAGACAACACAATCACAGTAATCACAGTGTAGAACAGCCAGGGCCATGCTTTCAGGTTATATCCAGTTATCAATAAGTCACTTAGCACGGCAGGCACCAGTGCCCTGTATGGACAGAACATATTGTGATGTGGATTTAATTCTATGTAAATCACAATGCTTTTTATTGGTAGTTTATTCCAACCCAAAGATTCAGTGACTTAAATAACTATCTTCTGTTTCAAGAGCTGTTTAAACCCTCTTAGTGATAAAGCAGTTTACTTGATAATTCCTTATATTTTTCAGTTTTTGTTGGGAGTCATTTCACACAATGGTTATAAAAATAGTGAAAAGTACTAAAAGAACTTCAAAAGTTACAAATCTCCATTCTGAAGTTTCCATTTCTAAATACTGCAGCATTCATAGATCTTAAAAACAGAGAGAGTTCCTTATTCACTGCAATATGATATAAAAGAAATATACAACTATTGGTACTTTAGAAAATTGGGCTCTGTTAGGGAATAGTCACACAGGTTATATGTGTTACAGAAATGTCTGTGAATTAAAATTCTGTTCTGTTCATTTGAATGAGGTTATATTGGCAGCAAGCACATGGGTTTCTGCAAACCTTATTCAGATCAATCAGATTCTGGTCAATGTATTCCATATTCAATGAGGAGGCATTTACAGAAGGAAAGGATCCCTTTACATCTCCAATGGTACCCCAACACTGTGATCCAGGGCCGGCGTTAGGGGGGCAAACTGGGCAATTGCCCAGGGCCCCGTCCCCAAAGGGGCCCCCGGGATCCGGAGCCTGATTACTCTGGATCCTGGAGTCAGGCCTGGCTTTATCAATAACAGAAAGGGACCCAGCGTCATGTGCCGCAGGGCCCCTTTCTGAGGTGAGTAAAAATAACAAACATTTTTACTCACCTGTCCTTGGCGTCCGATGTCATCTTCTGTCGTTGCGGACATCACCGCTGAGGCCTGGCCTCAGCCTTAGCAATCACGTGGGGCGTGCTGACAGCTTGCCTCACGTAATCGCTGAGGCCCAATCACAGGCCTCAGCGGTGACGTCCACAACGCGTGACGTCAGCCGCAGAGAAGAGGAAGCGGGGATAGCGGAGCAGCGCGAGGAGGCCCAGCAGAGGTAAGGCAAGGTAAGTATAACTGTTTATTATTTTCCCTTACCTTCCCCAGGCCTTCGATAATTATACTCTGGGGTCTCTGGAGAGCATATTATACTGTTTTGGGCCACCATGGAGCATTATACTGGGGGGGGGGGGGCTCTGGAGAGCATATTATACTGTTTTGGGCCACTGTGGAGCATTATACTGGGGTAACCTCTCTGGGCAGTATATTATACTGTGTGGAGACCATTTTGAAATATGTTATACTGAGTGGGGTCACTGTGGAGCATTATTCTGTGGGGGCATCAGCAGAGCATATTATATTGCGTGGCGCCACTGTGGAAAATTATACTGGGGGGGACACTCTGGGGAGCATAATATATTGTGTGGGGCCACTGTGGAGCAAAATACTGGGGGGGGGGCACTGTGGAGCATTATACTAGCGGGGGCCCTCTGGGGAGCATATTATACTATGGGCCACTCTGGAGCTTTATATTGGGGGAAGGGGCAGTGAGGGGAGCTTGTTATACTGTGTGGGGCCACTGTGGAGTATATTATATTGTGTGGGGCTTTTCGGGATTATATTATACTCTGTGGGGCCATTGTAGAGCATTATACTGGGGCGGACTGTGGGCAGCATGTTATACTGTGGGGGACCACTGTGGAGCATTATACTGGGGGAACCCCTCTGGGGAGTATATTATACTGTGTTAGGCCACTGTGAAGCATTATACTGGGGGGCACTGTGGGGTGCATATTATACTGTATGGAGCATATTATATTGTGTGAGGCTGCTGGGGAACATATTGTACTATCTGGGGCCACTAAGGGGTAGTATACTGTGTGGGCCACTGTGGAGTATTATACTGTGTGGAGCCTTATATGCCATGTGGGGCCACTATGGGGGGGCTCAGAGGAGCATTTTATACTGTGTGGGGCCACTGTGGAGCATTATATACCATGTGGGGAAACTGTGGAGGGCTCAGGGGAGCATTTTATACTGTGGAGCATTATATACCATGTGGAGCATTATACTGTGGGGGAGGGGCTCAAAATTCCTGCTGGCAGCCCTGTGTGCTATGTCTGCATCACAGCTCCCTCACTATAATCTTGCACATACGTGTAGTGCCCCATGGCCATATCATTCCCCCTTCAGTCCGACACTGTATAACGGAGAACTATTATATATAGGGGTGGGTTACTATATATAATTGGGAAACGTAAATATAAGGGGGCTATTTTAAAAAGGGAAACTATTATTAATAAGACGGGCTATTATTTATAAGGGGGGAACTATTATATATAAGGCATCCATTACAAGGGGGGAGCTATTATTTATAAGAGGGGAACTGTTTATAAGGGGGGGTATAATTATTAAGTGGGCTTATTTATAAAGGGGGCTATTAGTGATAATGGGGACTATTATTTATAAGGGTAACTATTATTTATGAGAGGGCTATTATTAATAAGGGAGCAGTATTATTTTTACAGGGTGACTGTTACAGATAAGGGGGAATATTACTGATACAGGGCACTATTTATCATTTATAAGGGCACTATTACTGATAAAGGTGTAATATTATTTATAAGCAGGGACTATTATTTATAAGGAGGCGCTATAATAACTGATGACTGGGTGCAAAAATCTATTAGGCAGTACAAAGGTGCTCACTTGAATTGTGTGTGGTAAAATGGGGCTTGTTATTACTTTTTTGTTGGCAGAAAGGAGGCGTTATTATAGGGGTTGCCACTGGAAGACGATGGTGTTGTTTGCATATCAGCATTTGGGGCCCCGCTTTAAATTTTGTCCAGGGCCCCACTTTGTCTAAAACTGGCCCTGCTGTGATCACAGGGTACTGGTGGCTGTCACGGCAGCAGGGACTCTTAAAAGGCCAACCACAGTTGAATGCCTAATTCCCAAGGCACTGGCTAATAGATTGACTTACACTACAGCTTAATATCAGCTATCAACAATCACAATGTGATATCCCCTAGTCGCACTGAAAAATAAATTAAAGTGAAATAAAGTTAAAAAAGCATGCTCAATTACATAAAAATAAAACTTTTCTTTTCTATAACAGTAATATTATTTTGTGAAAGTGTGAATTTTTTTTTTTTTTTTTTTTTTTTAAAGATACACATATATGGTATCGCCATGAATGCTACAATCTTCCTATAAATTGAACATGTTATTGAAGGGTGCAGTGAATACTAAAAACATCAGCAAAATTTACTTTTTCAATCCACACCACTCCCCCAAAAATTTATAAAAGTTAATGTTTACTAAAATGCACCTATGAAAACTACATCTCGTCTCACAAAAACAAACCCTTGTGTGGGTAGATCATTGAAAGAATAGAAAAGCTATGGCTCTTAGAAAGTAGTGACTTAAAAATACATTTTTTTTATAGTGTATTTTTATTAAGTAAAAGTTACAAAGCGTGAAAAAGTTATACATATCTGGTATTGGTATATGGAATAGTAAGATAAAATTTGTAACAAAGTCTGACTGTATATATATTGTTCAGCCAGTGGTGGACACAGACAGCTGAGGGCCCCTGTACAAGAACAGTTATGGGCCCCTCTTTTCAGTATTTCAACATAGAGCTTAGGAATTTACCTGCAATACAATAAACAATAGAAAACTGCAGTTAAAGGGAATATGTCATCTGTAATGTGGGCAGTATTTGGCGGATCCCCTGTGCTACCAAATTAATTTGGCTTGGGGCCACTTCTAAAGGCGTTATCCCAGCAGACTCCTCAGTCTTCACCCTTTAACCCTCATATATAGTCTTTGCTGTTGGGAGTCCGCCATGTCGGTAACTCCTGAATTGGTCCCAGTTTGATAGTAGCTGACAAGGCAGGACAAAGCTGTGGTGTGGAGTACCAAAGAAACAGGCAGGACAATGTAAACACAGATTAAAACTAAGACAGAGATTTACAGGGATACTGGACTAGAGCAGAATATACAGAAGCCAGATCTAACAGGGATCAGGACAGGACATGACATAGCAAAAATATTGCAGAAAGCTCAGAGGCTACAGGTAATCAGAGATATTACAGAAAACCCAGAGGCTGCAGATATACAGAAACAGACTAGGGATAAAAACAGACATAGCAGACAGAGACACCGGCATAACAGACAAAACAGAAGCATGCATGCAAACAGTACAAGACCAGGAGCTGAAGACAATACAAACAATACATACATACATTGGCAGAAGGAGGTAAAGCAGTTGAACACTAATTCTTAAAGTGGCATGAGCACACACAGAGGTAGCCAGACAGTTGAGTGTGCTGGGAAGGTAGAGTCCCAGTGAATACAGAGAGTTGGTGTTTCATTGACATTTTTTTAATTTTTTATTTATTATAGTGAAATATATCACTTATATATCACTATATCACTTTTTCTTGTCTGCTTTCATTTTCTGATTGTAGATTTTTGTTCTTTCCTGTAAGGCTAGGTTCACAGTAGTACTTACTCTCCGTTTGGGGTTTCTGTCCCCGAACCTGCTTAAAAAATGGGCAGAAACCGGGTGGAAACTGGGCGGACCCCATTATAGCAGGTAACCACTTTTTAAGTGGATTAGGTTTCCGTTCGTGGGGTCCCCAAGTGGACCCCATGAACGGAAACCCGAATGCTAGTGTGAACCTAATGTAAATGATGATTCCATAATCTGCTTTCTTCTGCTTTGTTAACAGCATTTAGTGATATGCTTTACAGCATAGTAATTGCCATAGACAGCAATAACCTGGAACTGTCCCATTGAGTTCTATGGGAGAGTTTTTTAGACATACGCTGTGCAGAGAAAGGAGTAGATAAGCTGAGGCCTCATCAATTGGCAGTAGTAGATACAATGATGGCTTAGTGGTGGTCTCATCTATAGAATCATTTTCTTATATTGGAACTGTGTCTGATGTAAATCAGGTGACTGCTGTAAAGAAAACCCCTACAGAATTGTCAAATGTTAGGTGTTAGGCTTATTGGCCAGTGTGTGAAAATTGCAGGATTTAGTACTTTTTTTTTAAAACATATACAGTATATAATCTATAGTGACGTGATATGTATATATGCTATTTTGTCGAATTATGAATTTTGTCTATTGTTGTAGCTAAGTCTGGTTTTAATTATGAGTATGTCTTCTGTATAAGTTATTTCAAGCCACATTACACATCCCGGGATATAGGTAACTAATTACCTTCAGAACCACCCCAATTTACGTATCACCTGAAAATATAATGATTTCTTCTTCAAATTTGGTATGCCTAGACTTGTAAAAACATTCTGCAACACTTTCTGGATATACTCCATAGATTTTACCCTGAGGTTTCCAGTTATTGCTAGAGGTGCAGAGTAGAGGTAGGCACCATGCTGCATGTATGGTGGTCATTCCCTGCACTACAGCCTTCATGGAAGGCAGTGTTTGAGATTAACTCACACATTGCATCCATGTGTCTTTTCCCATCCTGCAAATGGTCCTCTTCTCCTTATTCCCTGCCTCTAATGCCGGACACAGCTATTGTCTCTTGGCTCTGAGGTAAACAAGAGTTCTCCACCTGGTTATAGTGAACACTGCCTAGAATTAGTGTCCTTTGCTCGCTAACATTTCTCTACCTCTTCTCTGGAGAAAAATATTTTGAAAGTGAGTCTCAGAGGGTGCCCCAAATAGGAAATCCTGATCCCTTTTGGTCATTCCCTTCCTGTCTTCCTTTCCCTACACCTTTCCCTCTTTGTTATTTCTCTTTCTCTCCTTTTTCCCTATATTTGTACTTGGCTACTTCTGGTACTCCCATGGAGAATGAATGCAGAGGCAGGGTGTTGCTCCATCAACATGAGAGAACTGTACTCCCATTATTGGGATCAGTTGGAGTCCTAGCCAACCATGAAGTTATCCCCTATCCTATCAGTAGGGTACAACTTCAAAAGTTGGTGCAACCTCTTTAAGAACACCTTGCCTAAAATGCAAAATACATGGCCTGGTGCTCTTTCAGGCATTTCAAATTTCATTATAGTAAAATAAATACCAGAAAAAATGCCTGAAAACTGTGTGTGCAAAAAAAGGCCAAAATAAAAAAAAAACTCCCGAAAAGCGTAAAAGGTTGAGCGTTAGAGTTGTTTTATATGGTATAGTTTGATGGATATGATGGAAGCCTTTTTTTAAGGAAAAAAAATCCAGGACGTGTAATGGAAGCCTTAACCACATAGCTTTCAAAACTTCAAAGACCAAAGTTATTGCTTTGCAAGTTCTTTGTGAAACTATCATCTCCATGTCTACCCATCATTTTAGTTATACAGTATATAAGTGTATTGTCTACATTTGCTAGGGCTATTAAATTGATTCCCAAAGTTGTTTGGTTGGTTGTTTGAATAGTTCTGTCATGGCTTACAATTCTTCTTAAAGGTAAGAAATGTTGTCAAAAGAAAATGGAGTCATGGGAATCCAGCCATTAATCACTGGCATAACATGGCATTTCAGTGCCTTTATAGAAAATTAACTTGTCATATTATATATGTTCACATTTAAGAAACATCAAGGATTATGCAGCATGTCATTAGTCATGATAGTCATCTACTAGTTTTGCATTTCATTATCTATTTCCAGTTGTCAGAAATATTCATTTTATATTTGCTTTCCTTGCTACATCTGAAGGTGACTGCTTAACCGGGATGAATTAGGGGACCAATTTCAAACTGAATTAATCCCTTAAATTAATGTCACTGCTTATGACTGCAGAATATTTTTATAGACACATGAAGCAATGTGAACTAGCCTGATTCTAGAGTATCCCCAGATTTCCCATACACAAAAGGAATATCCCCTGAAAGCATTCTTAATCATTACATATGCTATATGGACAAAAGTAGGAGGACACCTACACAAGCGGGACCAGATGGAAGGTAACGCGCAGTTGGGATGCGGGGTGCAAACAGCGCAGACTGCACGGCCTGGGCACGAGGGCGCAGCGCTGGTGCTGTCCCACGACCACCACTGGTCCGGTGATGAGGGGGCTGCACAAATGTTGGTGGTGATTGTTCCCCCGGGGCGCCCCCTATACTGTGCCGACTGGTGGTGTTGGGGCGCCCTGATGTTGTCAGTGCAGAGTCAGACACAGAAACGGTTGTAAAGTTGAACTTTACTCCATGGGTGTGGAGGCACAAATGCTTAAACAGTTTCTTCAATACAAAACAACGGGGACGCCGGGACACAGCAAAGTCCTGGGGTGCAGGGTAGACTGATGAAAGGTGTTCCTAGCCCCTATACTCAGTGTTACAGCCCTAAGGTGCATCTGGGTTCCTATTTGGCTCATAGGAGGATGCCCACCATGATACTAGTACATAATATTCCCCACCACGAGTGGTCCTGATAGCTCAGAGTCGGGGGCAATAGTCAGGGTGGCAGGATATTCCACAGGTCTGGCCTTGGCCCCTGGATCCTGTGATACTTGCTATGGAGCACGTGTTCCAGAATGTTCTCTCCACAGTCTCAGGCTGACAAGATAATGATGCTTGACTTCCTCAGGGCGATGGCTAGGCAGACAGCGGACAGGATCTTCTGAATAGCTGGAGTATGTCAGCTCTCCAACCTTCCTGGGCCTGTCTAGGACTTGAGATTCCTGCACTAAACCACTGCTCTCACAGGACATCACACTTACTCCTCACCTCCTCCTCCTAACACTCCACACCTAACCCCACACGCAGGACCTCCTGCAGGGGTGTACCAGGGGACCCAGGACAGCTGACTCCCCCCTTTTCCCAGGCGATGTCCTCCCATTGGACATTTGGTACTATTCAATCCTATGGGAGGTGTAATGCAGTGTGAGGCCACTAGGTGGCGCTGTGTTGTGTGAGCTCAGGCCCCCTGCTTGTCACACAGGCTATGAAGCAACAGGAAATAACACAATGCACAGGTCACCCTCAGCCCAGCCATAGCCAGCTCTGGGATGCCACAATTACACCTACAAGACCTTATATGACATCCAATTCTAAATCCATAGGCATTAAATAAGGAGTTGGTTGTCCTTTGCGGCTTAAACAGCTTCCATTCTTATGGGAAGGCGTTATATAAGATTTTAAAATGTGTGTAGTAGTATAATGTTGTATAATGTAGTAGTAGTATAGTGTATGAAAAATCTGTGAATTTTCAGTTTCTTGTATAACACCATGTCTGAAGAAGAGAGTTAGTACTCTCGAAAGCTCACCATCAAATATACTCAGTTAGCCTCTAAAAGGTATCGCCTGATTTCTTCACTCTTCCACTAAAATGTGTGTAGGAATTTTTGCCCTTTCATCCAGAAGAGAATTTGTGAGGTCAGACACTGATAGTGTAAGAGGGAGCCTAACTTCCAGTCTCCCCTCTAGTTCATCTCAAAGTTGTTTGATGAGGTTGAGGTCAGGACTCTGTGCGGACCAGTCAAGTTCTTCCACACCAAACTAACCCAACCATGCCTTTATGGACCTTGCTTTGTGCACTGAAGCACAGTCTTGCGACTGTAAAGAGCAAATCAAGAGTAATTTGCCCAATCATTAAAGAGAACATTTCAGGTGTTTCTCCCTCCCTATGCTGAGCCCAGCATGTTTATCAAGTAATAACCTCTTCTATAGTCCCCTCACTAACATTTCTGTAGCTGAAAAGTCAAGTTATAGCATTTAAGACTTTAGATTGGCATATACAAATTTACCTTAACTAGTCATGCAGATATTATTATTAATAATAATAATAATAATAATAATAATAATAATAATAATCCTTTACTAGTCCCACCATGGGGAAATTCGGTGTGTTACAGCAGCAAAGATAAACAATACAAATACAATATATACAAGAACGTTCCAAGGTAAAGAGGCATTCCAGTGAAAGTAGACAGACAGATAGAAAGGTACAGGTAAAAAGTAGCAGAGGGGTATCACAACAGAAAGATATTTCAGTTCTCTGTATGGCCTGATCTCTGCTTAGGTCGGTGTTGGTTGTACAGCCTAACCGCAGCGGGGAGGAAAGACTTACGATAGCGCTCCTTCACACACTTAGGGTGAAGTAGTCGGTCACTGACAGTACTGCCCAGTGCTATCATGGTCTCATGCATGGGATTGGAGTTATTCTCCTGCATGGAACTCACCACGGACAGTATCCTTCTGTCACCCACCACCTGCACAGGGTCCAGAGGACTCCCAAGGACAGAGCTGGCCCTTCTAATCAGTTTGTCGATTTTATTTCTATCCCTGGTTGGTATACTACTCCCCAGCAGGCCACTCGCTATATTGCGCTAAATTATACCCTGAGAAGTGGGCACTTAGGTAGGGTATCAAGCTGATGTCACACAGTGATGGACATGTCATTCATGCTTCGCATGGCATGATTTAGCACAATGACAGATGAAACGGCTTCTTGCTTTTGTGACTAGTTAAGCTAAATTTGCATAAGGTTGACTTTTCAGTAACAGAATCTTAGTAAGAAGCACCATAGTAAAGGTTATTGCTTGATACATGAAACATGCTGTGGTCAGCTTAGGGTAGAAAAAACATCTGACATGTTCCAGCCAATTCACTCTGCTCTGCACTGATGAAGGACAAAAATCCCGAAACAGCGCTGTATGCAGATGAGTGATATTGGCTTGGCTAAAATCCCTCTTGCTTTCTCAAGACTCAGAGGGTCAAAAGCAAATTGAGTATTTGTTACATCCAACAGAGGGCGCTTGAGCTTCCCAGCTCCTTTTCCCATAATGCCTTGTGATATGTTCCCTTTGAGACTCAGACTTTCTGCTGAGTTGTACTTCAGCATAGCTCAGTGTGAACAGTGGCAGTACCAGGGCATTGAAAAACATTCTGTAGAGGCAAAGGGGTGTTTTTTACTACGTAACTGATTTGTACTATCTGTCTACTCAGTAGAAATCATAGCAAACAAAAACCTGATTTTGCCAAATCAAACACACCACCAATTCCTCTGTAGACTGGCAGGTGACTGTGCTTTTCTATACAGGAACATGGACATCCAGAATATATACCTCAAATATAGTCTTTTGGTTATATTTTGCTTCTGCCTTGCAAGCACGGCACTTGCAAAAATAATTCATTAGGGCGTCCGTAGGACTAGAAATAATCAGTATTTTCTCTCTTTAGGAGGAGTGCAGGATGCGGAAAGACAGGTCATTTTAAAATGTAATTTAATATAGTTAATCCCCAGAGATGGAGAAGTTTGAGAAGCAACAATTTCCATGCATAATGTGGCTATCATTGTTTTTCTATTCATTATGAAAAGATAATGAATTTAGGAGAAATAAGAGAAATCTGCCAATGCTCATGAAACCATTGAAGCACCACTAATTAAGGTGAGGAAGAACTCTGAGCATTGTTTAGCTGAGGAGGAGACATGTTGTACAATGCAGTTTAATGACCATGTAATCTAATAATCTTCAGCATTAAATTTACATTTGTGTGGCTATATGTTGAGCAGTGCTAGCTAAATGTTGAAAAGAAAAGTCTTATGGATATTGAGTTAGCCTAAAAAGGAATTATATGTACTATAGGGAAGATTCATGAAACTAAGGCAAAGAGCCACACATGCCATAATCACTGGTGGCTAACCCACTGCGATCTCTACAGTAGTAACACCGTGGATGAGATTTAACGGGAATGTGTTGCCAGGAAATGACCTATTCTTTAAATCACGTTTTTATGTTGAAGATATTTTTAAAGAATTTTTGGTGATATTGTTCTTAATTTTCCATGTTATTTATATTTTAACAAAATTCTAAAAATTTAGCAATTCCAATACTTGCCACTAAGACTAAAATAGTCTGTACATTTGTCTTCTGGAGTTGAACTAGGGGCCATAAAAACATTGATATGGAGCGGTTCCTATTGACTTCCATGGGAGTGTTTTCCAGGTATGCTCCATGTCCTGTACAGAGGTCATTGTGCAGAGGGGAGTGTAGATAGGCTGTGAAAGCACCTATGGTGAGTGGTGGATTCTGTGTCTTATCTACATATACATAATAGCTGTGATCATCAGTGTGCTGATAAGTGAGGTGGTGAATGAAAAGAAATCTACAGGAAAACATATTTGCATATTTTTTGGCTTAGTGACCAGAGACCGAACAGACATGAACATTTTTTTAAAAAAAGCTCACCAAAAATTCTTTAAAAATATGTTTAACATAAAACATGATTAAAGAAATAGGTAATTTTCTGGCATCCGTGTATGTGTGATGTCTGTGCTATTCACGAACAACACCCCGTCCTGCCCATTTACAGTCAGTTTGCTGTCCATGGTTGTTCCACTTGCGGATGGAACACGTTTGTGACATGTGGACATATGAATCCTTACAGATGAATATTTGTAGAATTTTTTGCAGTGTGACCCTGGCCTTGGGCTAAGTTCACATGGTATACACACTGCTGTTTTGTCACTGTGGATTTGTGTGCTGCATTGTTTTACAAAATCAGCAAAATAGATTAAATATGAATAAATATCATGCACACGCTTAAGAAATTCTGCAGCATAAATTGTCCTGTGATGCAGAATTAAATTTTCAGCATCTAAGTTATTGATTCAGGTTTTAATTGTGGATTTCAACCTTTGCAATACACAGAGTGAAATCAGAGAAAAACCGTCAGTGACTACTCTAAGAAATTCACAACAAAAACTGCATTTAGGCTAAGGCCCCAAATTGTGGAAACGCATTGATAAAAAAAGGCTGTGTTTTACAGTACCAGAAAAATGAATGAGATTTTCACGCATTGCGGGAAAAAAAAGCTGCAGAAAAGCTGAAAAACGCCAGTGTTTCCATTGACATAATTGACATGCTGCGATTTACAAAAACATGAGCGCTTTTGAAATTGCAGCATTTTCACTTTGAATTTTGTTCTGCATTGTATGGATGGGATTAACCAGAATCCCATCCACTTTGCAGGTAATGTAAAATGCAGTGTTATCGCAATGTGGGGCCCCACCTTAGATTGTTTTGGCGCTGTGGAATTCTGAAGCATTTATGTATAGAACTGTGCATGTGTCCATCGAGAAAAACTGTCTTTGTTGGCCATAGCGACCAGAGTTCAGCTTTCATTTTGTGTCACTTTCTTATAAATTAAAGTTGCACTATGGTTTGTTGCTATTTATGCCATTTTTCATAAATCTGCCTTTATTTTAAAATTGTACTGTGTCCAATACCCGCACTTCCAATTCGCTGAAATATATGGTAGGGTTAATTAAAAATATATATACACAAACTATATATATTTATTGATTAATTTAGATATACAGTATACATATTTTTTTTTCCATTTTCCTTCTGATTTTATAGAATAAGATTTTCTTATGTTACATGGTGGCTGAGTAAGCAGTTAGATTCTAGTACATGATGGTAGAGAAAATAAAAAGTTGCTTACTATGCTTTTTTCAACAGATTGTTCAGGACAAAGGGAACAATAAGAAAACTCAAGCACAAAGCAGAACACTGTTGGGAGCACAATATATCATCATGACAGAAGACATTTATTACACTAAGTGCCAGTTTACTAAGGATTACATGCAATACATTGAATGAATGCTTAACATACATGCTAGACTAAATATTGATGAAATGCTGTAGACCAAGACCTAAAAACTTTGGGTTCTACTAGTTTACTTGAAAATAAAGCCATAATTTTTGTTTACATATTGCCAAAATAACAATAAGGAAGTAGCCCTCTCAGAACAGCCACTGATGAACTATAAACACAGTCAGATAGCCAGGGGTCAGGAAACAACAACGTATCACACCTACAGAAATCTACATGTTATTGACACTCAGCAACTAAGATATATGTGACAAACTTCATTGTTCCTAATCTCTTCCCTCTTGTGTCCCAAGCTATCTGTCAGACATTATAATGACACATTCACTTACATTCCATTTCTGTCTATCACCCTACCTGTGCCTGAAAACTAAATGTAGCCTCTTCTATCCCAGCACTGTCTTCAAGACTTGTCTTGTGCAGCACCAGTCCTCTGAAATCCTACTCTGGATAGTCAGATTAAATCATTCACAATTTTAAGTGTGCCCTATACCACACAAGTTAAGCAGATCTATCACAATCCTCCATCTGACTCATTTGCTTTTAATGCCACTTTCTACCTTAATTCTCAAAACCTGATCCTTTCATTCAACAGTAAATCTTTTACCTCTTGTGTCATTCCTATTTTCTCGTTCGTTGTAAGGTCTTGTGAGCAGGACCTTGACTTTAGTTGTTTGATATGTTGATACATGATATGATTAATACTTTATATATTTTTGAATGTTATACTTTTAAAGAACTATAGCATAGCACCTATCCTAGGACAAACTCTTTTCCTGAAACAGCAGTGCCTCAATGGGAGGCAGTTTGCTGGGTATTTGTTGTTGGAACCACAAGAGATATATAGAATTATATGGTGCCCATTAAAGTAAATGGGTAATATTGTAATACATGTTCTCCAGAGCAAGAGTAGCTCTTTGAAGTAGTTTTCCATTTCTACTAACATAGATGAGGGTACATTCCTCCATGACGCCTTGCAGGAGTTGTCCTAAGAACAAGACTTTTAGACATTCAGATGTTTATTTTGTGATGGTGAAATGGACAATATAATAATTCAGCAGTTACATAGCAAGAGAGCTATGCATTCCAGGCACTTACCACTTGGTAGTTACAGTTGCTAAGAAAATGCAGAAGAAGCCACCTCCATGTCAGACTGATACAACACATTAACTTTCTAAATAAAGAAAAGAAATTGACCTTGTGAAAGGATGTTAGATTGATGTTCTGTATGAGTAAGTAAAATGACTTCCTTTCTAAGTGACATGCAATATTTAAGCTGACTTTCTAATACTGACTCTGAAGTTGTGCTGATGAGTAAGCATCATACAAAACTGGCAACCATGCAAGAGAAAAGATATGACTAGCAGGCTTGGCTATAGTTACATGCACAACAAAATATAGAAATTGAAGAGAAGAATACTCTACAATTTGAACAGAAAAGCAATGGGATCTTTGTAAAATCCAAACATGAACTGCAAATTATCCCCTTTTGTAAAAACAAGAAAAAGCCTAATAGGATTGTGTGAAGTGCAGATGTAATTTGATGGAGTGGCCATTCATCTGTGTGTCGTACAGCCAAATATTAGCAGAAAACATTGTAAGAAGAGTCTTCAATACATAGAATCTATGTAGAGCGCAGAAATCATAATAAACAAACACAATGAGAAATACCCGGGGGAAGCAATTCTGCTCTCTGGGACATGCTATGCCAGCTCTATGGCTTTTCAAATGTTAGGTTTTGTGCAATCAGTAATTTGTACCAGAAGACAAAGAGACAAAGTAGCGTTGGTTGGTAAGATTCTTTCCTTTTAGAATGATACAGAGTATTGACCTATATGTCTCTAATTCCCAGCAGAACCTTCTATACCTTTCTACAGATAGACTGACTTAGTGCTAAGTGGTGTTTAGTCTCGAACTTCAATTTCCAGTATGAAGTAAAATAAAAAACCAAGGGAGGGGGGGCAACATTATAAAGTCATAAAAAAAAGTGGGGGCCCCCCTAAAAATTAATAATATTTTTTTTAAAAATATGGGGGGCGGCCATATAAAATAATATAAATAAAAAAAATAAATTAAAAAAAAAAAAAAAAAAAAACCAAAAAAAAAAAAAAAAAAAAAACCCCTAAAAAAAAAAACCCCCCCCTTAATCCCCCCCTAAAAAAAAAAAACCCCCCAAAACCCCCCCCAAAACTCCCCCCCGACCTAAAACCCCCCCCCCAAAAAAACCCCCCCCCCCCCCCCCCAAAACCCCCCCCCCAAAAGTTTCCTTAAACACCAACTTTCCCCCCCCCTCCCTCCAAAAAATCCCCCTTCCCCCCCCCCCCCCCCCCCCCCCCCCCCCCCTTTTCCCCCCCCCCTTTCCCCCCCCCCCCCCCCCCCCCCCCCCCTCGCCCCCCACCCAACAAAACGCCCCCCACCACCCCACGGGAACACAGGAAACCGAACAAGATCCTTCCCCCAACAGACAACGCAGATCTTGAGGGGGGAGCCCAAGCCACCCGAGGGTCAAGGGATCTTGCAATTGCCACCAAACCCCGGACCCCCAGTATGAAGTAACATAAAAAACTCAAGTGATGATGGTCCAAACTCATGACTATATTTCCTGGCAAGTTCTATATTTCTGCATGCTAGTTCAAAAATTTTCTGAATCTATTTCACTAAACCTTAAGGCCTCATTCACACGTCTACAAATTTGATATCCGTGCTATTCATGGACAGTATCCCACCCATGATCATTAGTGAAAAAAAAAAACAGACATCTGAATGAACATATTGAAATGATATCCATGATTTGTGGTCTATCATATGTCTATTTGCTGTGCGCTTGAATGCAATGCTTGGCAATCCTTGTCAAGGTTGTGTTTTTTGTTGGAATTTTCACAAAGCTGCTTTGTTTTTGAAGCAGTTTTCACAGAATTACATCTGTTTATCAAAGTCTGCAGGAAAAAATACAACTCCGCTGTAGGAAATTGAGAAAAATGTCCTTCATGACATTCCAGTGCAGGTTACAAACGTGAACACGTGATCTAGTAGATTGCTATGGACAACTGCTCCAATATGTAATATATCCTGTCAAATACTTCCATGTCCTATTACTTTATGAGAAAGAATATGGACAGGAAGATTTGGATAAACAAAAGCAAGTCTTGACACAGCTTGTACCAACATGGTGAGCACCAAATTTATGATGTGTTTCAGGTCCAAAATGCTTCTTAAATCAATAATAGTGTCACCTAGGGGACTTTAGAAGGAGCAAAAACATACCTCTGTTACGACAAAGCAATGAAGCAATGCCCAGATAATCATTTTTTATGGATATGCAAATCATCCTGCAAGTGGTGGGTTATGCTTCAGGTATAGGCCTCTATGTGGCACTATTAGTGGTTTGGGAGGAATTTTAGGCCTGACAGACTTCTGTTAAGATACTTTTTACATCTACATCAAAATCTGGTTTTAAATTTTGCTATTGGGGTTTGAGATTATTTGTTACACCACAGTTTACAGGACATTCATAGAGAACAAACATAAAAAATAGAGTAAACAGAGATCTACAATGCCCATCTTTCTATCTATTTACGATAATCTATGTATTTATCTAGGCTTACATGGATTGTGTGCCAAGTCTACTTTTTTGTTCCAGTTCTGCCTCTAAGCACTTCCATTAAATACCTTTTACATTCTCATTCTTTGATGCCTTTCATTTCTAATATTTTTGCATTACTGTCTCATGTTTGCACACTTGCACTGCCATACAGTTCAAGCCTATGAATTTGGGGCCCTAATGTATTGTTGAGAATCATAAAAGATGGAATTACATTATGAAAGTAACAATTTCAGCCTGCTTATTGATATGCCAGTTCATCTCCACCCTTCTCCTCCTGGGCTGAACAACTTTTATTAGGTGTAAATAATAGCTGTCTCCCAGCCCTGTCTCATTATAAGCACACATAGCTAACAAATTGCACTTTGACCATAGCTCCTCAATCTGATTGTACTCAATATGGTAATTTTTGTCATGCAGTATGAAAGCTGAAGTAGCTTATAATTGACATTCTAGTTTACATTTCCAATAGAAAGTGAAGAATCTTGCTGTTGTGCTATAACATAGTATTTTCCGTCTAGTGCTGAAATAATCTTTTAATGCTGAGACTCCCCAAATAGCATTCATTTTGTGGGGTGGAAAATAAAGTACAGATATAACACCTAAATTTCCAGAATGATTTTATCATATTGTTATGAACTTTTTTCTTTTAGTGTTTATTTTCCATTGCTCAGGATCCTTTAAGTATGGCATTATTAGCTTCCTCAATTTCTCCCCTTTGCATTCAACACTTACCGTGACTGACTCTTATTATACTATTAAAATGTCAGAATTTAAAATGAAAATTATATGAATATCTTTACCTTTAAGGGGACACGTGTTAAAAAGTAATTCCACCCAGAATTTATATTCATATTGCATGACTTGCATAAAAAGTGACAAGTAGGCTCTTCTATCTTAGGTGGAACACCCTCACAGACTGAGATGTTTGCATTTGACATTTTTCCAATTTCATTTTTTTTCAATCACCTCTCACAGAGTATTTATGCATGGTTGCTTATTAAATCAATTTGGAACTATTTTATATATATATATATATATATATATATATATATATATATTCATTAAAGTGAGTCTACAACAATCAAAAATTCTTCTAAACCTCTTATATGCTGTTGTAGAGGCTGCTAGTGACAAGATAAACATAACTTATTTTTTTATGTCAAAGTGAAATCTTGCTGTCGAGAAATCAACTTTTAATCCATATGCAAATAAGCTGTTCAGGGCATCTGTTCTTTTCCTGTGGCCACCTCACACGTGGACCTATCAGTCTTTATGTTAAGGGAAGCTTTGGGTGGTGACAAGTAAAAGTGGGTGCTCTGGTTGACATGTCAATGACTAGGATGTTCTGAACAGTTTTAGGCTAAGGCCCCACATAGCGTCCCACATCAAAAAAAAGCGCTGTGGTAAAAATCTCTGTGGACTTTCTGCTTCAATTATACCTATAGGGAAACTACCAGCATTTCCCTAGGTATAATTGACATGCTGCGATTTCCAAAACCGCAATGATTTTGGAAATCGCAAATTTCGCTAGAATCTCATCCACTTTGCTGTGACTGTACAACGCTGTGTTTTTTTCCGTGGCATTTCCTGCCGCTGGCAAACTGTGGTGTTTACACTACGTGTGGCCCTGGCCCTTAAAGCTGATTGGCAGCAAAATTGCACTTTAACACTAAAATGTATGTTGACTATATCACTAACCTCTCCTACAACATATAGGTGGTTTAGAAGAGATTTTGGTGGTGATAGACTCCCTTTAAAGAAATGTCCAAGTTCTCTACAGCTTTTCTAGCTGGCAAAAAATGGAAATAGCCTATAAGATATGATAGTGCTCGTGACCCTGGTTTCAAATTCTGGTAATGCTATCACCTTAAAGGTTCCATTAATATTGTAGGGTTGAAACAGCGGCTGGTGCCATTGAAGGATGTATCAATAGAGGGATAAAAAATAAAAATGAATGAGCACTGCTGGTAATGCTGTATATGCCTGATGCTTCCCTGCAGGTGTTCTCTGTATAAGTGAGGTATGGAATCATGACCCAGCAGTGGGGATGGATAAATAAGAATACTGGGAATCGCTGGGGAAAAGGGCTGCATGGGGAAGTTAAATAAGTGATCATTCATCCAAAATCTATCAATATGAACTTCTGGGATCAATGGGGGTGCATTTTGCAATAACTGTCTTGGGTACCAAGAGAGCTTGTCCTGCACCTGCACAAGTCACTACTGCCGACATCTGAGAAGCTACATGCAGGGGGCACAAAAGTCACATGTGGTTCTCAAACCATGGTTTGAGGAATACTGCTTTAGTGAATCTTTTCTAAACAGTACTATTTTTAAGCAGAACTCATATACACATCAAGCACTCCAAGAGGGAGTTGGAGATGGAGATCCACTACTAAATTGAAGATTAGCTGTTGACAACCTATCCTATGGCTCCAGAAGTAACACAGTTTATGGTGCCAGAAGTACACAGCTTTTTACACTCTGTGGTGCTCATTCCTGGTTACTACAACTCAGTTCCCATGCAGCTGAGATCCAGTAACCTAATATAACCACTACACAGTATGTGAAGTTGTGTACTTTTAGCTTCATATATTGTGTTACTCTAAACAACGATGCTCTTGCTGTCAGCTGAACAGTGGGGGTGCTGGGTGTCTGTTCTCCACCAATGTGATATGGATGACGTATCCTAAAGCTACGTCATCAATATCTAAATAATCATTAATATCAGTAACTCCAGAAGAGGACACTCACCCGATATAATGTGCACCCTAGATGGAGTTTTAGTCAAGGTGTCTCATATTGACCTTAGTAGGTCACAAATGAAGACTCATACTCCATTCTTGTGAAGATTATTAAAAGAAATTCACTGAAGGCCATTTAACAGTTAACCTACCATTTTTATACATTCGAGAAAATACAAGTGAAACTTGTTGAAAGCAGACTGTGTCACTATACATTCATTTTCAGCTACATGATTGCTCACATATAGATTTGACATCCCCTGAGAAATAACGCTATATATCCTACAATTATATTTCTAGGAATCAGTGAGTAGTCTAGATTTATTTAGCAAACTGGCAGTTAGTAATATCATCAAAGAATCATTTTCTGCTTGTTCTATTGATTTGCTTCTTGTATGAAGAGACTTTATTAGGAAAGTCATTGTACATGGCTGTGAATCAGAGCAGCAGCATGTCTGTTCATTTACACTGAAGCAATATATTGAAGCTAATTCCCTTCATGGGTGAAAAATAATAAACTACAAGTGCTCATGCCTAATGGTAGTTTGGGAAAGTCACTAGACCCAGCCTGTCACTTATGACTGTTCAATAACAACATCCTACTGTGGTTAGCAAACAAATGCGACTAGGCTGCCTTCACTCATACACAAAACACAGGATTCCATCATAAAGGAAAGAGAAATACGAAGAATAGTTACATTTCTTTTTGGCATCCTCTTCAGTGTCAACTAAAAAAAGTGCAAAACATTCATCAAGTAAATGCCAAAAGGAATCTGTTTATCATTCGCTTGTATCATAGAATAATAATAATAATAATAATAGTCCTTTAATAGTCCCACAGTGGGGAAATTCAGTGTGTTACAGCAGCAAAGATAAGATAAGCAGATACAAATACAAATACAACATGTACAGGAATGTTCCAAGGTGAGAGGCATTACATTAATAGCAGACAGACAGATAGGACGTAGCAGAGGGGGGGGGGGGGATATAACAGGCAGAGAGATATTTCAGTTCTCTGTGTGTAATGATCTCCGCTTAGGTCGGTGTTGGTTGTACAGCCTAACCGCGGTGGGGAGGAAAGACTTCCGATAGCGCTCCTTCTCACACCTAGGGTGGAGCAGTCGGTCACTGACAGTACTGCTCAGCGCGATCACAGTCTCATGCATGGGATGGGACTTCTTCTTCTGCATGGAGCTCACCACGGACAGTATCCTTCTGTCACCCACCACCTGCACTGGGTCCAGTGGGCTTCCCAGGACAGAGCTGGCCTTTCTAATCAGCTTGTCAAGTTTATTTCTGTCCCTGGTTGATATACTGCTCCCCCAGCAGGCCACTCCAAAGAAGATGGCTGATGCCACTACCGAGTTGAAGAAAGTCCTAAGAAGTGCCCCCCGGATTCCAAAGGCTCTCAGCTTCCTAAGCAGGTAGAGCCTGCTGTGGCCCTTCCTGTACAGGGCCTCCATATGATCTGCCCAGTCCAGCTTATTATTAAGGAGCAGACCCAGGTACTTATAGGTGTTCACAATCTCGATGCCCGTCCCCAGGATGTCCACTGGTTTTGGAGGGCATCTGCCTTTACGGAAGTCCACCACCATCTCCTTGGTCTTCCCCGCGTTAATCTTCAGGTGGTTCTGGTGGCACCAGTCCACAAAAAACCGGTTCAGTTCTCTGTACTCCTTGTCATCATCGTCTGTGATGAGGCCTACTATTGCAGAGTCGTCAGAATACTTCTGTAGGTAGCAGCTGGATGAGTTGCACCTAAAATCAGCAGTGTACAGTGTGAAGAGGAAAGGGGCGAGAACCGTACCCTGAGGTGCCCCCGTATTACAGATCACGGTACCTGACACACAGTCTTGGGCTCTCACGTATTGAGGTCGATTTGTGAGGTAGTCTAGGATCCAGTTGGAGAGGTGGTGGTCCACTCCAGCAAGACCCAACTTGTCTCTCAGTAACCTGGGCTGTATGGTGTTAAAAGCACTGGAGAAATCAAAGAACATTATTCTCACCGTGTTCCCTGGTTTCTCCAGGTGAGACAGAGCCCTGTGCAGAAGATGGATAATGGCATCATCTACCCCAATGCCCGGTCGATAAGCAAACTGGAGAGGGTCCATAGCGGGGCTCACTAGAGGGCGAAGATGTGTGAGAACCAATCTCTCTAAGATCTTCATCAAGTGGGATGTCAGTGCTACAGGTCTGTAGTCGTTGAGGTCCATAGGGTGAGGTTTCTTTGGAACTGGTACCACACAAGAAGATTTCCATAATTCAGGGACTATTTCCTGCCTCAGGCTCATATTATACATATAGAAGCATATTAAGGGTGGGTTCACACTTGCGCCGGAGTCCGTCCGCCGCTAATCCTACTAAAATCTCGAAAAACTGTATAGGGACTGGATAGGGAAAGGTTCACGATGCATTGCTTAAAAACCCATTCATTTGAATGGGTTTTTAAAGCAATGCGCGAGTGTGTGCTTACACCCTCTGCGCCGCGAATCCAGTTTTTTTCGCTGGAAACAAAGTCGGACATGCAGGACTTTGTTTCCAGCGAAAAAAAATGGATTTGCGGTGCAGAGGTTGTAAGCGCACACCCGCGCATTGCTTTAAAAACCCATTCAAATGAATGGGTTTTTAAGCGATGCGTCGCTATCCTGTCCCTAAACAGTTTCCCGAGATTTTCAGTCGGATTCGCGGCGGACGGACTCCGGCGCAAGTGTGAACCCACCCTTACCAACATTTCTGTTGGTAAAATGGGGGACTTTAAGCTCTGTTTCTGGATCAACTTAAACTATCCAGGACTGCCCATTTTGGGAGGAGTAACTCACACCCTTTTATAGCTGAGACATGGCTCAATTTGATGGGATTTTTTTCTAAAAATTAGGGAATGTCATGGGAAATTAGGGGCAGCCGGCAACTTTGTAAAAGCAGCACATGTTTGTGGAACATTGACAATGATGGTAAATAAGTCAATAAAGTTCGGAAAAACTTGAGGTCAGTTTTGGGGCTAGCATTTGGATCTCAATTGTACCCCAATATTCTGAATAATTTAGGTATTTCATGCTAGGTAAGGAAATGTCATTGCAGAGCTGTATCTAGGCTTTCGTTTACTTGGGACAAACATTTAGTTCATTCAGGTGATTTGTAAATGGCAAATTGTGATGACTTTTTCAAGGGCACACCTAAATTATCAAAAGGTTTAGGCGGTTCAGGTGTGCATTTGGTTATCTATCATTTCCCATATAACTGCATATATTTTCTATATAACTCACAATAGAAAACTGTAAATTGTCCAAGATCCTCATACCAATTTACTTTTGCTGGAAATTCACCATTATCTATACTAGAAATCAGAATGTTATAAATCCTAGACAAAACCCTTCTGAGGGGATTCTTGGACCAAATAGTCCACTAAAGCTGAGTTGGAAACCCTTAATATTTCTCTCAAGACAATTTTTTAATACCAATCTTACTTGCAAATTTCTAAATAAGTCTATATATCCCAACCCAAACTCTAACTGTCAAATGGCTAAATGCTTACCTCTTACCAGAGATCAGTCTGTCTTTGAATTCTGAATTTACTCCACTGTATCCCCAATTGTAAATCACTTAAAGGGCATCTGAGTTTTCATGAAAAGTTGAAATATATGCAGGGTCTTGCTGGGCAGTCTATTCTATGGCTGTATAAGCCTTTATACATGGTGTCCTATCAGTTTTTCTGCTGTTAATAATCTCATTATGGCTGAGACACAGTTTACATTTGTCTCTCAGGCTGTAGGCATGTACAATAAGGAACAGTCTGCCCCCCTCCCATATCCATTACTGGTGCCGCTCTGCCATTCTGCCAGGAGTAACTATATAATTGGAAACAAATACCTGAGAAAAGCCAAAGTAACCATAATATAGGAGATTCAGGAACCCTGGGCTGTAAATACAGGGAAAATACATGGCAAATACTTGCAACCAAGCAGATAAAACACAAGAAAAAAACAAAAACAATCTCTGAGTACAGTTCTTTATCGAAGGTCTCAAAACCGTGCCAACGAAACATCAGTGCACGGAAAAAAGTGACGGGTGCCACTGAAAAAACGTGCAAAGGATGCGGTCTATCGCAAAACCCATCTCAAAAGAGAATGGGTCTCCAGAAACTGTCCCTAAACTCAGAGCCAAAAGGCACAAGAGTAAGGGGAGCTGAACTAACCCAACTGCCAAGACAGGAGGGTCAGATCTTGCTTGGTTTCCTCCCGGGCTGCCACCACCAAGAGTACTTCCAAGCCAGCCACTTGCACCAGTCTCCTCAAGGGCTGCCACCCCAAGAGTACTACTGGGCCTGCAACTGTTGTCCATCTCCACAAAAGCAACAGGTAGGATCCAAAAAGGTTTCCGCACCCCTTCATCCACACAAAGTGACAAACGGTGACAAACGTGACAAATAAAAATCATGAATAAAGTGAATAGAGTGCCAGTGTACTGGCCCGGTCTATCCGCCGGATCTATAAAAATTACCCATGCATGGATAAACCAAGCAATAGGGTGGGTGCAATCAAAAGTGTTTCAAGTGTGTGTGCAATTTTGAGACCTTGATATATTGATATTTTCTCACTTATTGCTCAATATTCAAATTTGACTATAGCAGGGTTTTCCCTAACATACAATGATTCCAGAGCCACTGTAATGTAATAAAAAATTAAATAGAATAACACCTTAAATAGGGGTGTATCACCTCTGCAATTTATGTTTTAGTACTTTCCTTAAAAAAAAAAAAAATATATATATATATATATATATATATATATATATATATACCTACACACACACACACATTGGAAATGGCTAAATATAGATAAATTTATGACATGTGTGTGTCTAAGAATAGGCCATCAATATTAGAGACCAGATAACCCTTTTAAGTGAATAAGTCACATGTGCTCCATCATCTTAATTCATATGGGTGCACTGTGACCAGTGTTTAAAAGCATTACTTGTGGGCAGCAGGAGGAATTGTAAATGAACAGTTGGAGTAAGCAATGAGTATCCTGGCATAATACACAAACGTTTATGACATATTAGGAGTATACAAAGTGACCATTCCTGTTCATTGGTCAAATGGCCATGCTACAGCCAATTCCCATTCAAATCATTGGGGCTGAACTGCAATACCAAATACAACCGCTATACAATGTTTGGCGCTTGAAGAGGACACAATTAATATAGTCCTGGACAGCCTCTTTAAATTTATATTTCTGGAGTATAGAGTAACATGCTTATATGGATGCTCGCCTTATTTTTGGGTCCATTGACACTCCAAGCATCATTCATGCATCATTGTCCATATTGAAGATTACATAGCACTGAGTTTATTTAAGTAGGTTTATGCTGCTGAATAAATTGTTAGAATCTAAATAAAAAATTCTGCCAAAAAGCTAATAGTCTAATTGTACATTATGCCATCTGTAAAATGGAGCTTTTGTGGTAACCAGGAATTCCATTAAATATTTAATGCTTACAGTAGCAATGAGCTCTACAGTTCGCCCTTGCTGTAATGAGTGGAATATATGCCTTCTCCATGTTTAATCTTTACTTGTGCCAGAAATGCAACGTGTGCTTCATAATATAAATGTAATAGCATGGGAGATGGAACAAATGAGCACAACAGTAAAATCATTGCTTCCATTACAAAGAAGCACATCAATAGGCATTGTGTACTCTACACGGTTGGACTATTTTGGGTAAAAAAAAAAATTTTTTTGATGGTTCGCTTGCAAAAGTATAATAACAGAGTAGGGATTAGTATTCTTTTGTGTCTTAGTGGTGACATTTTCCTATTGTTTATCAATGAGCCAAAGCACTGCGGGTACTCATGTGTATAGAATATGCCTGAAGTAGATGGCTGGGACTGGCACAGCAGTCGTTCTCATTTCTCTGTGGGAACATTTAGAGAAACATACAGCTGTTTGCTAACTTTGCAAAACCAGCCTCTGTTTTCCAGGGTGAGACAATTATATTCCAATCCAGCAAACAGTTGTAAATGTCTACAGTTTGCAGCAAAATGTGTTTCTTACTGGTAGTTAAAAATTCCAATATGGTCATAATGAACTCTGTGTGCAAATGATCTCATTAGGGGCATATGCATGGCAATAATCTTGTTAGGGCAGCTTTAATATGGAGGCTATGCAATAACATTGTACTTTAAATTAAGCTCAAATATTCTCAAGTGTTTTGGGAAAGGGTTGAAACCAAGGGATCTGCACCAAAGTCTATGTGTATTTTTAACTTGGCGAACTGGGAATATTACTTTAGCCATATTACATTTTGCGGGTCCATTTAGCATATTATATAAATTGATCTGTGTGGGCATGTCTAAAGTTTTTTCCACTTTTCATTACTTCTCTTTTGGCACATATGCAGAGCAGGGCACAATGTATTTATATCCATCATATATTAAAGTACAGTACATTTTATACATATACATGTATACAGTATCTTTGTGCGTACATAGTTATGTTTCATTTGCTTTAATTGTATTTATTTTTACATTCTGTACTGTTTTAATATATGACAGGTACATTTAAGCTCTGTTTACATTTGCATCATGGTGCCAGCAACAATATGTACCATTGACCTTGGTGGGTTCATTAAGTTAGACTTTCTTTTTTTTTGGATATTCAAAGGGCCGACCATAACACCATAACAATAGCGCCACAGAGCCTACCATGTTCTTTGCCATTTGTCGTACTGCATGAGACATTGGGATATTGCTTTACACTAATGATATTACAGCTACAACCTCCAAGATATACAAAGCTATAATATGCAGCCCATAAAGGTATATGGAACCTTACTGTTTCTCCTTATGCTTCAGATTTAAACCAAGGACCACAGTGCTTCACTTCAGATGCATATACGTCCATCACTCAGTCATAACCTCAAAACCAGAGGACTGTTATTGTGTAGGTCTTGTGCAAATGAGCTCTGAGACATTGAGGCATAGACTTCACATGAACCATAAAGGGGGCTTGTGGTATCTGGCACCAAGTTAGAAGCAGATTCTTCATCAGATTTAGGCAGAGCTAGGGAATCTGGCCCCTAATACAAGCTTTCTGTGTGTATTTGAAGTTCTACCCATCCACCCACATGAACCATAAAGGGGGCTTGTGGTATCTGGCACCAAGTTAGAAGCAGATGCTTTTAATCCTACAGATTCTTCATCAGATTTAGGCAGAGCTAGGGAATCTGGCCCCTAATACAAGCTTTCTGTGTGTACTGTACTATCTTCACCATTGGGCCTGTCTGCATTCTGCATAGAACCATGGTTTCATCTGATAACAGGAAAGTGTGGCTTTTTTCAGTGATATGAATGTTTAGGTTAGGAAACAAAGGTTTCCCAGCAGAAAGTTTCTGCAAGCATAACACTGCCTCTTCTGGCTTGCCATCACTGGTGTAACTATAGAGGTCCTAGCTGTTACTGGACCCAGATGCCAGGGGGCCCCACAGGTCACCCTCAACAAACTAATGCTAGATAAACTTTTATCGACTGACAGTGCAAATAAAAATAGCAGGAGGTCAGCAGCATATAGAGAAGAATCTTTTTGAGAGTTTGTGGTCAAAAAGGGTGGCATAATTACTATGTGAGGAATGCCGACTGGGCATGGGAATGATGGGAAGCTTGTGTGCACAGACATGTTATGAACAAGTCTTCATGGATCCAGATAGAGAAAGAAAGAGGAACGTAAATGCTGTTGAAATGGAACAATGGGACGAAGATGATGGTTTTGAGGAGAAATTGTGCAGTGGAGTCCAAGCTGAAGTTTTGTACTTGGGTCCATGAGCCTTAAGTTATGCACCTGCTTGCCATAGTACAGTCCGGTACCATCTTTAATCTTCATATCTATCTATCTATCTATCTATCTATCTATCTATCTATCTATCTGAAAGACAATGACACTTATCGCTTCCTATTAAATATAGTAAATATATGTGTTATAAATTAAAATACATCTCAATTTGCCGAATATTAAAATATGTTTTTTTCAGATACCAGGATGCACACAATAGCACAAATTAGCTGTGCCAGATAAAAAGATGTAATGACTGAATACAAGAACCCTTGTAACCATGGTAAGAAATGACATCTCCATTTGTGTATAATAGCCATGCAGGGAAATATATTTGTAGATCTCATCCCCACCTGTGTTCTTTAAAAACCTATTCATTTTCAGCCATCCTCTTGAGACTGGTAGAGGCTTGGAAAAAAAAAAACACTCTTGGTGAAATTTCAGCTTTTCAATATGCTTTCTCCAACTTATTTATCATTTCAAGATAATTGGCTCATATGTTGTTGACATTTTGTAATATTTGGGGAATTGACCCACGATTCCGAAGAGTGAAGTAAAATGTGATTTAAATGTATCTATTTTTATCTCTGCAATGAAAAGATGTTCCTGAATATGATGTTATAGGCAGTTTTTTCTTGCCATCTAAGCAGCCCCGTGAACTGTTAGGGAAGTTGTCGCCTCGTGAGACAGTCAGACAGACTAACATGTTCTTTCTAATTGATCCTTTTAAAGGTTAGTAAACCAGAAAAATAAGCTGATTGATTGTAATGAGAAGAAAGGGCATGGCACCTAGTCAAAATGCTAAATTCTTTTTACTAGTCAACAGAAGGAAGTTTTTGGGCAGCATGTTCTGTGAAGCCATAAAGTTAAACAAAGAGTTAATATTCCACATTTTATAAAAATCACTTCTATGGGGTTGTATTGCATAGTTAAATCTTTTTGAGAGGATGTGGATGCAGTTGACCTGACAGAATGTGCTCTTCAGTACTTCACACACAATGTGAATCTGTCACCATTAACATTTTATAATGTAGTAGT
The DNA here is from genome assembly GCA_947044405.1 of Leptodactylus fallax. NCBI lineage: Eukaryota > Metazoa > Chordata > Amphibia > Anura > Leptodactylidae > Leptodactylus > Leptodactylus fallax. Next base: position 7,878,892 of record CAMRHE010000036.1, read on the forward strand.
ATATCACATGCTACCTAAACGCTGTTAGCCCTTCTTTCCTAGTACAGAGATCATTTGCTCATTCTGGTGTGTCACAATCTGGTGCTTTTACATTAAAGTATCACTATAATTACATATTTATGACATATTTCAGAGAGAAAAATTGTAACTATTATGCTATAAAGTTCGAAAACTGTATTTTGATTTTTTACCTTCCTTTTTTAACATTAATAGAAATGTATGTCCTATAATATTTCTATTATCAGATACTGAGAAAAATGGAAAACTTAGTGTCACCTATTGGAAGGTAGCTCCCTACCAGTTAGTGCCTGACTTTCAAGAAGCTCTGTGACATTTGACTGTGTGATGGGCCACTGAGAGGCATTATTTTAAATGAGGCCACTAAGGAGGCATTGTACAGTGTCAGGGCCACTAAGTGGCCACAAAGGGGACATTATAATTTGCGTGGGTCAGGTATGTCTAAGTGTTGATGATGAGTGAGCCCACTTATGAAACCTTTGCACCATACACACCAACATGTTAAAACAGCCCTGATCACAGCATATTATTGTCATATCTTTTCCTGTGAAAACTTCAAGGGTTATTTTCTGACTATATATTATCTATAAGACACTGGGGCAGATATACTTATAGGGGCAGATTTCTGAAGTCTGGTGTTATTAACGCCAGTCTTCATAGCCACTGAGCTGGTGGAGGGCGCGCCTCATATACGAGATGCAACCTCTGGTGATCTGTGCGCCTGGAGGGAAATATACAGTCATATGAAAAAGTTTGGGCACCCCTATTAATCTTAATCATTTTTAGTTCTAAATATTTGGGTGTTTGCAACAGCCATTTCAATTTGATATATCTAATAACTGATGGACACAGTAATATTTCAGGATTGAAATGAGGTTTATTGTACTAACAGAAAATGTGCAATATGCATTAAACCAAAATTTGACCGGTGCAAAAGTATGGGCACCTCAACAGAAAAGTGACATTAATATTTAGTAGATCCTCCTTTTGCAAAAATAACAGCCTCTAGTCGCTTCCTGTAGCTTTTAATCAGTTCCTGGATCCTGGATGAAGGTATTTTTGACCATTCCTCTTTACAAAACAATTCCAGTTCAGTTAAGTTTGATGGTCGCCGAGCATGGACAGCCCGCTTCAAATTATCCCACAGATGTTCAATGATATTCAGGTCTGGGGACTGGGATGGCCATTCCAGAACATTGTAATTGTTCCTCTGCATGAATGCCTGAGTAGATTTGGAGCTGTGTTTTGGATCATTGTCTTGCTGAAATATCCATCCCCGGCGTAACTTCAAATTCGTCACTGATTCTTGTACATTATTCTCAAGAATCTGCTGATACTGAGTTGAATCCATGTGACCCTCAACTTTAACAAGATTCCCGGTGCCGGCATTGGCCACACAGACCCAAAGCATGATGGAACCTCCACCAAATTTTACAGTGGGTAGCAAGTGTTTTTCTTGGAATGCTGTGTTTTTTTGACGCCATGCATAACGTCTTTTTGTATGACCAAACAACTCAATCTTTGTTTCATCAGTCCACAGGACCTTCTTCCAAAATGAAGCTGGCTTGTCCAAATGTGCTTTTGCATACCTCAGGCGACTCTGTTTGTGGCGTGCTTTCAGAAACGGCTTCTTTCGCATCACTCTCCCATACAGCTTCTCCTTGTGCAAAGTGTGCTGTATTGTTGACCGATGCACAGTGACACCATCTGCAGCAAGATGATGCTGCAGCTCTTTGGAGGTGGTCTGTGGATTGTCCTTGACTGTTCTCACCATTCTTCTTCTCTGCCTTTCTGATATTTTTCTTGGCCTGCCACTTCTGGGCTTAACAAGAACTGTCCCTGTGGTCTTCCATTTCCTTACTATGTTCCTCACAGTGGAAACTGACAGGTTAAATCTCTCAGACAACTTTTTGTATCCTTCCCCTGAACAACTATGTTGAACAATCTTTGTTTTCAGATCATTTGAGAGTTGTTTTGAGGAGCCCATGATGCCACTCTTCAGAGGAGATTCAAATAGGAGAACAACTTGCAATTGGCCACCTTAAATACCTTTTCTCATGATTGGATACACCTGGCTATGAAGTTCAAAGCTCAGTGAGGTTACAAAACCAATTTTGTGCTTCAGTAAGTCAGTAAAAAGTAGTTAGGAGTATTCAAATCAACAAAATGATAAGGGTACCCAAATTTTTGCACCGGTCAAATTTTGGTTTAATGCATATTGCACATTTTCTGTTAGTACAATAAACCTCATTTCAATCCTGAAATATTACTGTGTCCATCAGTTATTAGATATATCAAATTGAAATGGCTGTTGCAAACACCCAAATATTTAGAACTAAAAATGATTAAGATTAATAGGGGTGCCCAAACTTTTTCATATGACTGTATGTCAGACTGTCACTAGAGTACATTTCCAACATAATTTACATCACAATTCTGGTGTTAATATTAATAAATCTGGCCCCACCCCATGCACCCTCCCTTTTCAGGAAAGTGTCAGGGGTGGCGCAGAAATCAAATAGTCGCAATTTTTTTTTAATAAAGAACGGGATTTTTGCAAAAAATTTAGACTTTTTATGCCATGTATGCCAGAAAACTGGCAAAAAAGGTATAAGTTTAGGCTAGACAGTTTTAAACTGCCAGATATATCAAAGTGTCTGTTGCTGTTTGATAAATCTGGTGTATTGTTAGACTGTCTAGTCTAGCATTAAACCACTTAGTTGGCTTAAAAGTTCTTGGCCCAATTTTGGCCCATCTTAGGCCACTCACCTTTCACACCTGCGTTAGGCAGCCTGTAATAGAAGTGTATGGATTTTACAATACATTGCAAAGCATTAGCATTGCAGTGTATTGTAATAGTGACCAGATACCCTGGGGCTCAAAACCTCTATGTGGTCTAAAAATAAATAAATAAAGGACATCTTATGCAACCCCGTATGCAGAAGTACAAAAAAAAAGTTATGCGTGCCAGAATATGGCGATTCCAAGAATTAATTTTTCTAAGTATAGAATTATTTTTCAGGTGTTAATACGTAACAAAAACAATAAGTTTGGTATTGCCATAACCATGCTGACGCACAGAATATAGGTAACGTCATTTTGAATGTACAGTATATTCTGTAAGAATGAGGCTAGAAAGAAAGTTGTACAAACACAGTTTTTCTGTAATTCTATGTTATTCTGAATTTTTTCACAGTTTTCCAGTACATCATATGGATTACTAAATGGTACCGTTATGAAGTACACTTTGTTTGACAAAAATTAAGCCCTGTGTCTGTGTAAATGGAAAAATAAAAAAGTTATGGCTTTTGGAAGGCGGGACTAAAAATTGAAAATTGGTTGCAGCAGAAATAACAATATTAACAGAGAAAACAAGGGTAATGTGGAGGCAAAGGGAAGAGGAGAGGAAGAGGGTAAGAAAGGTCCTATCTTCTCTAAGGTCCACCATGGGTTTGCAAGAAAGGGGGGAGGGAGGTGTGAGGGGATTAGTCAACAATAGCACTCCAATATATGATAAACACCAAGCAATTGAAAACCCTCTCAGTTTCAATGTACTGTTAAAAAGTTAAATAGGTATCACAGCCAGTTTGTGATAGGCTGTGACTTGAGGAAAACAGGTGTCAAACTATGAACATATGGTTTAAGAAACAGGGGGTGGGGAAATAAAAAACAAAATAAGAAAACAACCCCAAAAAAATCAAAACACTGAAAAAACTTTATAAAAAACAAAGTTTGTTTTGTTCCCCAAATGGCATAATTAATCGTCCTGCAAAAAATAAGCCCTCACACAATTCTATTGACAAATAAGTAATTAAGTTATAGTTCTTGAAAAGTGGCGATGCAAAATTAGAATTGATTTCTCATAAAGAGAAACTCGTTTGGCATACCTTGTGATAATCATGGTCAATGGCATATTAAATACAGTGGTCCCTCAAGTTACAATGACCTCAGAATACAATATTTTCAACATGCAATATACAATGGTCCTTTTTAGTCCATTGTAACTTGAAACCAGACTCAACACACAATGCTTGGCTGAAGGTTTCAACAAATTACTTTAGTGCAGTACTACATGTCCTGTATCACTGTTATCCTATACCAGGATGAGCTGCTGTTTTATTTTTGGGTACACTATGTACAGTACAGGACCCAAAAAAGCTCTTGCCACCATCATAGCAAGTGAATTACAGCTTTCCTCACCTCTGTATGACTTTTGTCTATAAGGATTTGCTATTGTTATATTAATTATCTTTAATCTTCATTTTATCATATTTTGAGACATTTTGGTGTCTGTAGAACCAATTGCTAATTTTCTATAGAGTTTTGGTCACAAATTACAATAGTTTCCATTTACCATAGCCATCTCCAAATTATATTAGAAACTGAGGGACCACTGTGCAAGTAAAGAAATGTCTGTCAAATTTTGGTGAGTTTCCCACCAGCAATACAATACATTTAGCAGGGTACCTCCACGCACAGTCCTAATCCACTTTCTGAAAAAAATTAATCCAACTCACCACACCTGTTCAACTTCAAGGTACCACTTGCTTCTGTTTTTGTACCTTCGCCTCTCTTAATTCCATGAATATTAACACTAATTTATTTGATTGGCAGGTCTGTCTGCAGCTCATGCATCTGCCTGGATGTAGGCCTTGATCCAGTGTGTGAGTCATGTTTAGTAATGTCCCACCATTCCCAAGCAATAATTGCTGTCAGTCTCAACACAGTTATGACCTCTGCTGTCAAGTGGGCATTCCCTGTCTTTCTGCTCCAGCCTAGAACCACCCACCTGACCGTAGAGATCAATTGTTGTGAAATTTCTATACGAGCAATTTCCTGATCTAAATTGGAATTGCTACTTGAATAATTACTCAATATGTCACAGAATATAGATAAGGTCCAACATCGGCAAGTAAGCAGCTTCCTATAATCTAAAATAATTTTGGTTCATAGAGTGTAAGGTGTTCTTGATGTATTCACAAGGGCCTACCACAAGGCAGGTTCGGCTCTGCTGCTCAGGACCCAGGCTTCAAAGTCAAGACTTGGTACTAGAAAATAAGTGCACCTGCAGAGAGAGAGAACCAAATCAGTAACCCTATGACAGGCCAAGGTAATTGTAAACAAGCTGAGGTAAAACCAGGAGAGTGCGGGATTGTTACTGTAAGCAAAGATGTGTTAGAGTCCAAGTCTTAGTCAAATCCAGGAGGTCAGAAATGCAGAGAAATCAGAAACAGAGGGGTGACCCAGGAGAGCAAGTGAAATGTCAGTGACCAAGGGATCAGCAATGTCAGGGAGAGGTATAGGGAGTAAACACAGGAATACAAGGAGCCCAGCAGCAGAAACAATCCTAGTCCTGAAGCAAAGTATAAATACCCCGCCTCAACCCAGGACTGGATGGTGAAGCAGAACTATGATTGGGTCTGCATCTCAAAGTGCTGAAAGGCCGGGCAGACCCAGGCAGAGTTTGCCACTGGTGGGTATGGTAAAGCAATGGCTGCAAGGTGGAGGAACAGGAACACAGACACTGAGATGATTCCTAACAATAATTGTGCTGAAAGGATTGCTCGAGAATGGTGGGAACTAGAGAAAAAATATCAACTATGCCAGAATCAGTGGAGCAGCACCTATTAAAGGATGCAAAGAGTTGTAGTTGGTGGAGGTAGTGAAAGGTCCTCTTTAAATAACAGTGGACCCAGCATTGAACCTTGGTATACATCATTTAGCGGACTAGTAGCAGTCATTGACCACAACTCTGTGGATGCGATCCTTTAACTAGTTTTCCATCCAATTACAAACTATATTTTGTAAAACATTGGTCCTGATTTTACCTAATAAATATCTATGAAGGACAACAGCAAACGCCCTTGCAAAGCCCAGGAACACAATATCCAGAGCTTACCCATCCTGGCCTCTACTTACCTCTTCATAAAAACAAATACAACTTCTGTCTATTGTGCTGTCCTTCACTTACAATATTATGTACCATCACATAGTACTGTCTATAGTCCCTTAAGAGCCCCTCAGTTTCCCCACAATGGATATTAATATATGTATTAGTTATCTATTTTTCTTTAAGCTCCATCTTGTAGTCTTTGGAAGCAATTACTAGTTTCCATAGAGTTATGGTCTGAAGTTAAAATGGTTTAAACTTAGAATGGTCATCTCAGAAACACTATTTCCTCTGTGTTTAACTCCTCTAGTTGTCTGCTAAGATTATTCTCTTCCACAACAGAATATTAGTGTAGAATAGGTTGCTTTTCCTATTTTATTTTCTTTGCCCAATTAATAAATGACTTTTTGTTGTACAGATTTTTTCGTGCTGCATTGTGGAGTCTGAACAAGAACATATGTGTGAGTTGTATATCATCTGATTTATAGAAAAGTGTGATTTGTCCAGAAAAGATTGCATTTCTCCCTCTGCTCTGGCAATTTATTCATGGGTAAATAATCCTGAGATATTATTAATGATATGAAAGAAAATAAATTCTGATATTGGAGTATAAGTAAAATTATATATTGAGGGTATAAATCTTCCATGCAACCGCACCTGTGATTTGTAGGTTTTTGCTGGTCTGGGAACAATTACTTATGTTTGCTTTTTGATTTCAGGAACATGTCACATTTGCATGCTTGATATGTAATTAATCACAGTCTGATTACAAAAATTATCTATCATTTAAAGAAATGGATTAGCATCAAATGACATGCTGTAAACTTATACTAACTTCATTATTCAATGCATATTTTTTGTTCAATGAGAAATACACAAAACAGTATAATTTATTCCGTCAATTATAGGAAATTACATTGCAATTAGTATATATCAGTTGTTTCAGAATATTCTGGCTTCATAAACAAAAAAGACATGTTACATGTTTAATTGTCATTGACAGATACTACATCAGACACTGTAGTATATACAGTTATGAGAAAAACAAAGTACACGCTCTTTGAATTCTATGGTTTTACATATCAGGACATAAAACAAAACACCTGAAATGTCTTTAGGTAGAATTATGTAAATCCAACCTCAGAGGAACAACACACAACAGATTCCACCATTTCATTATTTATTTATGAAAAATGAAGCCAAAATGGAAAAGTCATGTGTGGAAAATTAATTAATAGCTTGTAGCTTGTACCTATATCAGCAATAACTTGAACTAATGGTTTTCTGTATGATTTTATCAGTTTCTCACATTCTGAAGGAATTTTCTTCTGTACTGTACAATCTTACATCAGTTCATTGAAGTTTGTGGTCATTCATTTATGCACAGCTCTCTTAAAGTCCTGCCACAGCATTTCAATTGGGTTGAGGTCTGGTTTATAACTGGGTTAACACCTTGATTCTTTTTATGCCATTCAATTGTAGATTTGCTGATATGCTTGGGATCATTGTCCTATTATAAGACTCGGTTTCAGCCAAGTATTAGTTGTTGGCTAGATGGCCTCACATTTAACTCTTTAATACTTTACAGAGGTGTTTGTGATCAACTAAGAGACTGCAAGGTGCCCAGGTCCGGTGGCTTCATAAGAAACCCAAAGATTGATGGTTGGTATGAGGTGTTTGTGTTGATATGCTGTGTTTGTTTTTTTGCCCAAAATGGTACTGTGCGTTATGGCCAAACATTTCCACTTTGGTCTCATCTGTCCAAAGGACATTGTTCCAGAAGTCTTGTGGTTTGTTCAGATGCAACTTTGGAAACTTAAAGGGAGACTGTCACAAGAACCCTTCTTATCAACCCAGACCTGCAGATGGATAGGTTAGGGATTACATGAATCAAACAGTGTTTCCCCTTGTGAATTGGTGCCTGTATTGTCAAGATATTGCTGTTTTTGTGAATATACAAATTAACTCTTATAAGCAATGAGAGCATAGCTGCTTACCACTTTGGAGCGATGGCAATGTCCTCATTCTCCAAAGAGCTCATTTGCATATAGGCAAAAATAGTGATCTTTTGGCAATGGAAACACTGATTCACCAAGGAATTCAGGTGACAGTAATCTATGTATCTGCAAGGCTGGGTTTATATGCTGGGTTCTGGTGACTAACTCTCTTTAAGCCTTGCTACTATTTTGTTTTTAGAAAGAGGCTCCTGGCAACTCTACCAAACATGCCATACTAGCTCAGTCTTTTTCTAGTTGTACTGTCATGAACTTCAGCATTTATCATGCTAACTGAGGCCTGTACCGTTTTAGATGTTTTTTGGGGTTTTTTTTTTTCAATTTTTATGAATATTGCATGGTCTGACCTCAGGGTGAATTTGCTGGGATGTCCACTTCTGTCTTGAATAGCAACAATTACTTCTCTAAGATCACTGCTGAAGTTTTTCCCTCTTGGCATATTGTAAGCACAGGCCTGAATGCACCAGACTAGCAAACTGCCAATATGTCTGCTATTATAGAGGTGGTCACACTTGCTGATGATGAATTAATCGAGATAATTTGATTAGTACCACCCTGTTACTTACCTCTTATTCTTATGGAAGCAGTAATTGTGTGATTAAAAAATAGAGAATTTTGGCCAAGGTCCATTATATAAATGGATGTGCACTTTTGAGGAGCTTCTTCAGATTATTGTACAGTCCCAATTCAAAAAATCTTGGGATGCTGTGTAAAATGTAAAGGGAACAAGAATGCAATGATTTCAATTAACCATATTTTCTTCACAATAGAACATAGAGCATGTATCAATAGTTGAAAGTTAGACATTTTTCCACTTTATTTGAATAAAAATAAGTCCATCAGAAATTGATGGATGCAGCATATCTCAAAAAATTGACAGGACCATGTCTACCATTATGTAACATACTCTATTATTTTTATAACAGTCTGTAAACTGTCTTGAAATACATGGGTTTAAGTCTGCTCTAAGTTCTGTAACAGGTGATAAGTAATGTGCAAATCAGTTGAACAGGTTCAGTGATGTTACTATAGGTCAGGAGGCAGATGAAGTCAACACCAATGGCGACTTTTTTACCCTAAGGGTAGAGGATGTTTTATGATCAATTAAATCTGAGGATGTAAGGAAATGGTTGTGGAAACCAAGGATTGGTAAATTGACTGGGCCATACAATGTTGCTCTCAGGGTCCTAAAAACTGGCAGTGCTCAGGTGTGTGAGGTGTTTGCGCATCTGTTTAACATCAGTGTACGTGTATAGCATGTTCCAGTGCTTTGGAAGACTTCCTGATTGATTCTCGTTCCTAAGAAAAAGGGGGACTGCAATTTGAGTAACTACTGCCCAATTGCTCTGACCTCACAGGTCATGAAGACTGTTAGACTGTTTGCAGTTTGCATACTGTGCTAAGGTGGGTGTGGAAAATGCCCTCATTCACTTACTGCACAGAGAATACACACAGTTGGAGGGTTGTGGCTCTTCTGTCCTTCTTTCAGTTTAGCTGTGCTTTCAATACCATTTGGCTGCGGTTGCTGGCTCACAAATTATGACAGATACTGGCTGCCAAAAACTTGGTGAACTGGATCAGCAACTGTCTCATCGCCAGACCATCACTCATTAGGTTGGGACAGTGCTTTTTGAATCTGTTAGTCAGTGGTATTGGAGAACCTCAGGAGATAGTGTTGGTTTCTTTTCTCTTTACCATTTATATGTCTGATTTTCAGTATGACTCTGGCTCATGTTTTCTGCAGAAATTTTCAAATGATTTGGCTATGGTAGGTTGTATAACTGATGGTGATGACAGGAGAAGGAGATATCATCGGTTTTGGTAGTACTTTTGCAGATGTAATATTGGTCAGTACCGAGGGTCAGGAGGTGAAAAGAATCAAATCCTATAAGTACTTATAACTGGACAGTGAATTAGATTGGAGGCTGAGTGCTGAAAAGATATACAAAAAGGGAGCCAGAAGGCTATTCTTTTTGCAACAATTCCTGTCATTTGAGGTATGCTGTGATTTGTTAGAAATCTTCTATCAATCTGTGATTGCTGGGGTTCTATTCTATGGAGTCATAGCTTGGGGAAGCAACACAATGGGGATGGGAGGTCTGTCTGCAGCAGGGCCGTTTTAACACATTGGTGGGCCCTGTGCAAAGGTTTCATAAATGGGCCCCCCCATCACCACCACTTAGAAATACTTGACCTGCACAAATTATAATGCCCCCTCAATGGCCCCCAAATAGTATAATGCCCCTTAGTGGCTCTCACACAGTATAATGCCTCCCTAGTGGCCCCATACAATATAATGCCCCTCATAATGTCCCCTTCCAGGTTGCCCCCACATTTTCATGTCCCCCTCCAGGTTACCCCCAGATTCATGTCCCCCCACTCACCTGGTTGCCCCCACACTGTCATGTCCCCCTCAGGTTGCTCCCACAGTAGTATGTCCCCCCACTCCTCAGGTTGCCCCCACAGTATCATGTCCCCCTCAGGTTGCCCCCACAATTTCATGACCCCCTGAGGTTTCCCCCACAGTGTCAGGTCACCCCCACAGTGTCATTTCCCCCTAAGGTTGCCCCCACAGTGTCATGCCCCCAGGTTTCCCCCACAGTTTCATGTCCCCATTAAGTTGTCCCCACATTTTCATATCCCTCTCCAGGTTACCCCCCCAGATTCATATACCCCCACCCCACTGGTTGCCCCCACAGTGTCATATGTCCCCCATGAGTTGCCCCCACACAGTCATGTCCCCCTCAGGTTTCCCCCAGAGTATCATGTCCCCCCATGCTCCCTACTTCATCACTGGCTTCAACTCATCGGTGTCCTCTGGACGCCGATGAGTTGGTGAAGCAAGGACCCACTGCCCTGGACAGCGGGACAACAAATGCAGGACTGTCCTGTTGTCCAAAAGGGGCCCCCGCTACCATAGGGCCCGGTGCAAGTGCACCGTTGACCCTATGGTTAAACTGGCCCTAGTCTGCAGTAGAGGACTTCATGGAAATTCAAAGCCAGTATAGACAATCCCTTGCATCCTCTTAACCAAGTCCTCCTCAGAAAGAGTTCATCGAAAGGTTTATACAGTTACACTGTGGAAGAGAAAGGTCCAGAAGGTCATTCATTCCCTCAGCAATCTCATACTATTTAACAACTCTGTAAATACATAAGGGTCAGCCTAGAAGGTTGTGGTCTATTGTTCATTCTACTGTTTATTATTATAATTACTCTATAAGATATGTGTTTGTATTGTCTTACTGTTCTATTGTTTATAACTAATGTGTTCTACACTGAGCCGTGGAATAACCAATTTCCTGATGGGATCAATAAAGTATTCTATTCTAAATGTCTGGGAATTGCTGGAGTTTTTGGAGAGGAATTTTGTCCCATTCATATCTGATGTAGGATTCTAGCTGCTCAACAGTCCTAGGTCTTCTTTGTCAGATTTTTTGTTTCATGATGTGTCAAACGTTTTCTGTTGGTGAAAGATCTGGACTGCAGGCAAAGCCATGCTTTTGTGATGGATGCGGCACGTGGTTTAGAATTGTCTTGCTGAAATATAAAAGGCCTTTCCTGAAAGAGATGTCGTCTTGATTACAGTAGATATTGTTTGAAAACCTCTATATACTGCTCACCTTTGCCTTTCAAGATGTGTAAACTGCCCATGCCATAGGCAAAAATGCAACCCCATATCATCAGAGATGCAGATACTGATAACCAGACTGGATGGACCCTTTCCTCTTGAGTCTGCAGGACACGGCATCCCTGGGTCCCATAAAAAAAATTAATTTCATCTGACCACAGAATAGTTTCCCATTTTGCTTCAGTCCATATTAAATGAGCTTTGACATTTTTTGATTGTGTTGATATATGGCTTCTTCTTTGCATGATATAGCTTTAACTTGCATTTGTAGACTGCACGGTGAGTTGTGTTCATAGACAATGATTTCTGGAAGTATTACTGAGTCCATGCAGTGATTTGCATTTGCATTTCCGATTCATGGCTTTTTTTTTAAAGCAGTGTCGTCTAAGGGTCTGTAGATCACAAGCATCCAATATTGACCATTGGCCAAGTTCCTTGTACACGAGGATTTCGCCACATTCTCTAAATCTCTTCCTGATATTAGGTACTTAGATGGTGGGATATGTAAAGTCTTTGCAATTTCACATTGAGGATTAAAATTCACATTGAAAATTAAAATTGTTCCATGATTTATAGATGTAGCTTTTCATAGATTGGTGAACCTCTGACCATCTTTGCTTCTGAGAGACTCTGCCTCTCTCACATGCTATTATTAAACACAGTCATGTTACTTAGTTGAAAATTGAGCCTCCAGCTGTTTTTATTAGTACCACTTGCTTGTCCAACCTTTTGTTAACCCTTCTCACAGAGGGTTCTCTACCATCCACAATTAAAACGTATCACAGAAACTGAATGGTTTAATAACTTATAATTAAAACTTAACTTTTATATATATCTATTAAAATATGAGGCGGACGTCTACTAATATAAAACGATCAGTAATGCCACCTGTTTGTACCCCTGGGAAATTCCCTCAAAGACTTATCACCAATTCACTACTTGCAGGATTAGTGCATCAACTCCTTCACACTATATAGCATAAACGTATAGGTAAGTTCCCACTACCTCTCAAAGCCTAAGTGGCCCTTAAATATCAGGGTGTTGTCCACAGACCCAATAAGCCAAATTGCCAATATCATACACAATGGTACACCACTCTTATACATTCAATTGGGAGTCTCCCTAGTTGGACTACAAATATGTCCTTACACTCCTGCTGTTCTTGGTAACTATATCGTCTTCATGATATGAAGTAGTACTAACAGAAAAATAAACCACTGATCGTTACTAAAAAAATATACTTGGCCAGAGCCTACATTACACCAACCAATATTCCTCTAACATTGACCACAATTTAGGACAGCTCAAATTCATAACCCATTATGAGGTATTATATTCCTACCTATTTGAGTCAGGGTTAACGAGCCCACTGACTCAATAAAGGCTATGCACAGACTGTTCAATCAAGTCTCCGTGCATAGTCAGATAAACCTCTCAAATGGTCAATTGCATTGCGGTGATATTAACACTAATAACAATTAGTCAGTCAATATAATTCCATGACTGCTACATAAATATGAAGTCACCTACAGACTACTGACCGCTATATAGCTATTCTGCTCTACGCGTTTCCCCCATGCTAGCATCCACGGGTTCATCTGGAGCGATTTCTCTAAGTTAGAAGCGACCCTATTCTAAAGTCATGTAACTTGTACTGCCTTCCTTCACTACTGGTCAGCCAATACCTAATTACCGCAGTTCCTGGAGCACTGATGGTGTGCTCCAGTACTTAGAGTGGAGCACACCTGATGAACCCGTGGATGTTAGCATGGGGGAAATGCATAGAGCAGAATAGCTATATAGCGGTCAGTAGTCCGTAGGTGACTTCATATTTATGTAGCAGTCATGGAATTATATTGACTGACTAATTGTTATTAGTGTTAATATCACCGCAATGCAATTGACCATTTGAGAGGTTTATCTGACTATGCATGGAGACTTGATTGAACAGTCTGTGCATAGCCTTTATTGAGTCAGTGGGCTGGTTAACCCTGACTCAAATAGGTAGGAATATAATACCTCATAATGGGTTATGAATTTGAGCTGTCCTAAATTGTGGTCAGTGTTAGAGGAATATTGGTTGGTGTAATGTAGGCTCTGACCTATGTATTTTTTAGTAACGATCAGTGGTTTATTTTTCTGTTAGTACTACTTCATATCATGAAGATGATATAGTTACCAAGAACAGCAGGAGTGTAAGGACATATTTGTAGTCCAACTAGGGAGACTCCCAATTGAATGTATAAGAGTGGTGTACCATTGTGTATGATATTGGCAATTTGGCTTATTGGGCCTGTGGACAACACCCTGATATTTAAGGGCCACTTAGGCTTTGAGAGGTAGTGGGAACTTACCTATACGTTTATGCTATATAGTGTGAAGGCGTTGATGCACTAATTCTGCAAGTAGTGAATTGGTGATAAGTCTTTGAGGGAATTTCCCGGGGTACAAACAGGTGGCATTACTGATCGTTTTATATTAGTAGACGTCCGCCTCATATTTTAATAGATATATATAAAAGTTAAGTTTTAATTATAAGTTATTACATCATTCAGTTTCTGTGATAACTTTTGTTAACCCTGTCCCAACTTTTTTGAGATATGTTGCTGCCATCAGTTTCTAAATAAGTTCATTTTTTCAAATGAAATGGAGAAATATCTAACTTTCACCTTCTGATGTGTGTTCTGTGTTCTATTGTGAATAAAATATGGTTATATGAGATTTTTAAATCATTGCATTCTTGTTTTGTTTACATTCTACATAGCATACTGACTTTTTTGGATCTGGGGTTGTAATTATAGTTATCATGATGTTAAGGTTCTCTGTAAATGTTGCTGATGTGTTCATGGCAGCATTTTATTTACAATTCATGTAATTTTTTCAAATTTGTACGTCAAATTTTTTGGTTGTCCATGATGTTTGGATGCGATTTCTAGAATTAAAGTAATATCAGGTTGGCAACTCTGCCAACCTGATCTATAGATAGATTAGAACTCTTAAAAAGTCCAGCTGAATACAGTTCAGCAGGATAGTTTTAGGGTACCTTTAGATTGTTTGTCCCAGTCACATCTATCATGCGTTAATTGCCTGGAAACATCTCTACTTTCCAATTTGAAGAGATAGGAGCAGTGCAAGTGTAGCCTGACAATTAGCATCCACATGCATTTACCACTAATTGCCAAGACCCTGTACTGTTGCTATTGCTTCATACAATTAACACATGATGCATGCAGCAGGGATGCACTGTCTTAGGGCACCCTTTCTCAGCACATAATTACTAGTGAAGTGATGGAGGCAAATTATTTATAATAATTATGATTTCTTATTTATATAGTGCAAACTTATTATGCGTTGCTGTATACATGATATATTCACTTACATACAAATTATATTGGCATGCATTTTAGGTTGTATTTACATGTCAATAAAAGTGCTCAGCATAAAAGTTTTATAATTAGTCAAAATGTATGGTTCCTATCATGAGAAAGTAATAGTAAAAAAATTGTGCTAACCAAACTGAGGTACTGTATCATGTTTTGAACGTATGGACAGCAATGACACGGAAAAGAAAAAAATTATATAGTGTGAAGGGTCACTAAATATTAAATGTAAAGAACCACTGTGACATTCATGAATATGTACACGCATCTGTATAAAAAGCCTGAAGGTATGTTACATCTACATATTTTATGTTATCCTTCAGTGGGCATTATACAGAAAGTCTCATCAAGTAAAGCTAAATTACTTTTAAAAGTTCAACAAAGATTCTGCATTAAAAAGCTAGTCAAATACAGTGCGCCCTAATATATAGTGTATTTATCACTATATATTATGGATTGTCAATTTGTCCTTAAAATATAATTTGTCCATGATTTTTGATATGTTGTCCTCTAAAAATAAATAACCAGACTGGCAATCTGGGCTGAATGGCTTTGTTCTAAGGAGTCTGTATAATCACTGTGCACCGCTGTAGGGAATGTGTGTACAGAGCCCTGTGCACGAGCCTTTAGCCACATGTAAATACCAATAGGATTATGAATAATGCTGCATGAGCCAGTCACCCAGCTGTGATCTGTGCAGGCTCTGCTATCAAATGCTATATGTAATGGAGGGGGAGAAGGAGGATTGCATCAGAGTTAGTAAATAGCTGTGAAGATGCAAAAGAAAAGGTATGAAAACATGGAATATAATTCTAACATAATTAAATAATTAATATAGCGCCTGTTAGGCACCATGGAAACAGCACAACCAAGTGCACAGAGCCTGTATGGCACTACACAATATACCTGTAGTATTATGGATCTATAGGTACTCTGTGTGGTACCATATGATGCCCACACATGGTACCATATTGCAGAGATATTATTGTTAGGGGAGGAAGCCTCCATAATGTGGCATTTATTGGTGCCATATTATGCTCCAGACAACTTGGATCTTATACATCCATTAGGGTAAGACCATATGCATGATGTCTTACAGTTTTTTTTTAATTGGCTGACAAGAACAATTTTGAAGATGAGTGGGAAGCTTTGGTAAGGGACAACAATGATCATAATAATATCACAAAAGTTATCACTTTATTAGGTTGTCTATAGATTATTCTAAAAATAACTTTTTTTAAATGTTGAGTAACCAAAATAATTATTTTGTATATCTTACACCCACTGGAAATATTGTATAAAAAGGGTACAAAATACAAGTGCTATATGACATTATATTACATAATGCCTGGGGCGTATTAATGAAGACTGAAAAGAACAATACCAGGACACCTATATTTTCCTGCTTCTATAAAAATGGCCAAACCTTCTGTTGGTGTAATAAATGGAAGCATTTGAATGAGTATAGTACATCGCCAGCATGTTACAAGTCATACTTCTTTGTGTGGCTGAAACATTCAAAAGTAATATATTATGGCGTGGATCATTAACCGTGCTGGAGTAATACAGTGGAGAGAGTATAGACACAGAATATATCTTACTGGCGTCTTCTGATGAATGATGCTTAAATGTGTTGCTGTGCTTAGGGCCAAAATATTCTGTGTACTGACATAAAATATTCCTCCTTTACATCTGAAGATATATTCATACTACATGAACAGTTGTCGATGGAGTCTATTTGTTTACTTTAGTCTGTTCAACTAGTGTACCGAACCTCAAATGTAGAGAAGTAAAAGAATAATAATACAACATTTTTATTTTAATATAACTTATAAATTATATTTAATATAATTATATAGATACATGACTTAAAAAGTCCTCTGTCTATGTATTGATATGTAATAGCTACTGTACACACGGGATCTTCAGAGTAGGCTGGTTACCATGTAAGACAGGCACATAGGGGCGTAGGTACCAGATCACACTTGCAGTTTTATTGGTAAAAGTTCATGCAGTCCAACTTAAACAACTTGCTTCAGCATGAAGGTACAAAACAGGTACATAAATCGTCCTTACTTCAGGATACAAATACAAATTCAAAAAGGCTTTGTTACCAATGCAGTTGGTTGTTTTGTAGGTTTCAGTCCTACACACACAGGGCAGTATGTATTGCAGCCTAGCAGGTTCTCATACACGAGACAGCCACACCCCCCACTGCTCTGGCAGCTTTCAATTTAAATGGTGCATGCACCTGTCCACAACCCCCGTACTGGAGTGGACCTGCAGCAAGTCCCCAATCCCAGGCTCCAGACTCCAGAACTTATCTCACTGCAAGTAAAATTCTAAGTGGCAGATATTGGCCATCTACCACTTTACCCTCTGCCTGTCTACACTACATAATAATGCATCAATGACCACTGCTAGGATGAACTGTGAGTTACTATATTGACTTGGTACCCCACTTTGAATGTCTGCCTTATCATCAATTGTCACTCATAGAGGAGAATCATTGAAGCTGATCTGAGAATCTGTATAAATATTTAGAAAGCTCCATTCTTATTTAGACATGCTTTTAAATGAGTAGAATCAGCTATAGGAGGTGCAGACAAAGACGATCTATTTGGAATAAGGTCTCTCTGTCATATAAGACACATCAGCATTATAAATGGAATATGGTATGCAAGGAGTCCTGTTAGAGATTTTGCATTCATGTCAGAGAACTTACATTTCTAGGCAGAATCTGCATGAAAATGGTGTTAGAATTTGATTTTTTGTGTGTGAATTTTGTATAATTTTTATTTTTCCTTACATTCACAAATGTTTTTATTATTTTAACAAATAAATCTAAGATCATTTCAAGTTGTTGAAGATCCTTATTGATTTGCTACTTGCCCTATGCACTATCCCACATGGTATAATACCCCATTTAAACACACTATAATGTCCCACAGTGGCCCCATCACGCAATATTATGTCCCATAGCGGCCCCTCCACACAGTATAATGTCCAATACTGGCCCTGTAAGAGACAGCCAATGTTGTCCTAAGCTTTATTTGTCTGTATAAATTGTTAATGTTGAATGTATTTCTGTGATTCTGTTCCTTTAAGACAGCAGCCATTGTAATTGTGACATGATGCTGGAGTGACTCACCCCCCTTTTATGTCAGCTTGCCTGTTCTGCAGACAGAGTGTGAGCAGAGAAGCAGGAAGTGACGAGACAGAGAGCAGCAGCCATCTTGGCAAGAGAGAAGACAGGTTTCTGTGCTGTGTTGAACTGGTGTGGAGATTTTTCTGTACAGCTAAGCTGTATCTTGGTCCAGAGACAAACAGAGTGTAAAGAGACAACAGGACTAGTGAGTCCACGTGAAAGGAACTGTGCTCAGTGGCTGATCAGTGAGACTGACATTGTGACTGTGTATATGGATACCACAGATAGAGACTCGCAGTGCTGTTGATGTACTGGACAGCACCTGCTAAATCCCGGCTTACATCCCAGCTCAGTGTATGGATTCGGCAGGACTGTCAGTGTGCTGAGTGGAACCTGCTGTTGGATTACATTGCATTCATTGGGTTTCCCTGTTAAAGAGGACTTCATTTCTCCCAAGATCCTGATAACAGTGAGGAGAGGACGCTTCACTATAAAAGAAAGGAACGACTTTGGGCCCCACCGCGCGCTTCTACGGACTGTAAGCGGTCCACCTGGACCACTGGGGAAAAGGGGGTGCACCCAAATGTGATGTCAGGGTCAGTTAGGGATAGTTTTGAGTATATTGTTCATTCAGTGTCCATACTGCAGAAGTGGACAGAGTAAAAGTAGAAACCATTGCAGAATTTGCCTTGAAATTGTTCATGCTATATTGTATATTTTGCTTGTCTTTATCCCTGTCATTTTACCTTCAAATAGCCTTTATTAACTTATAGTAAATATATATTCTTTTCTTGAACTACCGCGTGTGCGTTCATTTCTGGTTGCGGAGTCCAAACCACCTGCCTTGCTCTCGGTTCACAGCCCCTTCCAACAGTACAATGTCCCATAGTGGCCCCTTCAGACAGTATAATGTCACATAGTGGCCACTCCACACAGTATAATGTCTCATAGCAGCCCCTCCACACAGTATAATGTCCCATAGTGACCCCTTCAAAAGATATAATGTCCCATAGTGGACCCTTCACACAGTATAATGTCCCACAATGGCCCTGATGGTGTTTGTTGCAAATATTGCAAAAATTTGGGGCTCGTCAGAACTATTTGGAACTATTAATATATTCTGGGGTCTCTTCAGACTCTGAATCGGTAAGTACAGTCATATGAAAAAGTTTGGGCACCCCTATTAATCTTAATCATTTTTAGTTCTAAATATTTGGGTGTTTGCAACAGCCATTTCAATTTGATATATCTAATAACTGATGGACACAGTAATATTTCAGGATTGAAATGAGGTTTATTGTACTAACAGAAAATGTGCAATATGCATTAAACCAAAATTTGACCGGTGCAAAAGTATGGGCACCTCAACAGAAAAGTGACATTAATATTTAGTAGATCCTCCTTTTGCAAAAATAACAGCCTCTAGTCGCTTCCTGTAGCTTTTAATCAGTTCCTGGATCCTGGATGAAGATATTTTTGACCATTCCTCTTTACAAAACAATTCCAGTTCAGTTAAGTTTGATGGTCGCCGAGCATGGACAGCCCGCTTCAAATTATCCCACAGATGTTCAATGATATTCAGGTCTGGGGACTGGGATGGCCATTCCAGAACATTGTAATTGTTCCTCTGCATGAATGCCTGAGTAGATTTGGAGCTGTGTTTTGGATCATTGTCTTGCTGAAATATCCATCCCTGGCGTAACTTCAAATTCGTCACTGATTCTTGTACATTATTCTCAAGAATCTGCTGATACTGAGTTGAATCCATGCGACCCTCAACTTTAACAAGATTCCTGGTACCAGCATTGGCCACACAGCCCCAAAGCATGATGGAACCTCCACCAAATTTTACAGTGGGTAGCAAGTGTTTTTCTTGGAATGCTGTGTTTTTTTGACACCATGCATAACGCCTTTTTGTATGACCAAACAACTCAATCTTTGTTTCATCAGTCCACAGGACCTTCTTCCAAAATGAAGCTGGCTTGTCCAAATGTGCTTTTGCATACCCCAGGCGACTCTGTTTGTGGCGTGCTTTCAGAAACGGCTTCTTTCGCATCACTCTCCCATACAGCTTCTCCTTGTGCAAAGTGTGCTGTATTGTTGACCGATGCACAGTGACACCATCTGCAGCAAGATGATGCTGCAGCTCTTTGGAGGTGGTCTGTGGATTTTCCTTGACTGTTCTCACCATTCTTCTTCTCTGCCTTTCTGATATTTTTCTTGGCCTGCCACTTCTGGGCTTAACAAGAACTGTCCTTGTGGTCTTCCATTTCCTTACTATGTTCCTCACAGTGGAAACTGACAGGTTAAATCTCTGAGACAACTTTTTGTATCCTTCCCCTGAACAACTATGTTGAACAATCTTTGTTTTCAGATCATTTGAGAGTTGTTTTGAGGAGCCCATGATGCCACTCTTCAGAGGAGATTCAAATAGGAGAACAACTTGCAATTGGCCACCTTAAATACCTTTTCTCATGATTGGATACACCTGGCTATGAAGTTCAAAGCTCAGTGAGGTTACAAAACCAATTTTGTGCTTCAGTAAGTCAGTAAAAAGTAGTTAGGAGTATTCAAATCAATAAAATGATAAGGGTACCCAATTTTTTGCACCGGTCAAATTTTGGTTTAATTGCACATTTTCTGTTAGTACAATAAACCTCATTTCAATCCTGAAATATTACTGTGTCCATCAGTTATTAGATATATCAAATTGAAATGGCTGTTGCAAACACCCAAATATTTAGAACTAAAAATGATTAAGATTAATAGGGGTGCCCAAACTTTTTCATATGACTGTATAATAAGCGGAGGCCTAGGGGAGGTGATCAAACATAAAAAACTGTGTTACTCACCTCTCTTGGGCTCCAGCAGGTTTTCGGGCCTCTTCAATGACATCTCAGATGTGGATAATGCTGGCATCATTATGCGTTGTGACGCCAGCCTGTTCCATGTGACATCTGTGACGACATTAAAGAGACCTGGAGACAGGCGGCGGAGCCCAGGAGAGGTGAGTAACACTGTTTTTTATGTTTAATCACCTCCGATCATTAATAATAACAGTTTCGGTTCAGGTATGTTTTGTCTGAACGAAACTGCCAGACGAATCTCAACAAATACTCTGACCACAGCCCTACTTACTGATCTGAGTAACTCCAGCATGTAATGACATGTAATAAAAGAAAAAGAAAGCAGAAAAAGCAGGCCCCTTAGCAGCGGCATTACGGTTTCTATTGTGGTAGCTCCGCCATTGTATATCTATATATCTATATCTATCTATATATGGAGAGAGAGAGAGAGAGAGAGAGAGAGAGAGAGCAGCATGACTTCTGCTTAAGATGAAACATGCAGGGTAATGGTAATTGGAGAATGTCTTGGCAGAATTATTCAACAACACTTGATTGCATTAACATTTGCAGGCATTTTTGATGCATCTGAACTGATGGAACATGATTAAAGAAATGGTCTAATTAGGTTTCAGCTAATATATGCTTTCCTATATCTGTCATTTCAAAAATGTTTATTAAAATTGAGAAAAATGCAAAAGAAAGTAAACCATTCTTTTAAATTACGCATAACAATATGTTTAAATCTTTTTCATGTAACTTTTTTGGTGTAGAAAGCAGTAAGGTATAAATCACATGCAGAAAAATGTATCAGACACATGAAAACGAGAAATCTTTCAGCCTGCAGGTATATGTCAGAATGTCTCCAGTCTCAGAATCTTTAAAGGCATCTTTACTAAGCTGGACGTAATTTCATATGGCATATACATTCAACAACAAAAATCCATACAGTTGGTAAATCGCATTCATTGTGACAAGAGAAAGAAAAAAATTGAACAGGGACCTTATGATAAGATATTGCAGAGTGAAGCATCTTAATAGATGTAGCGAAATATACTATGTATACATATAATAACAGTATTTATTACCTTATTTTGTCCTAGCAGGAACAAATTAGCTTTCATATTATGATCCTCACATAATCCGGAGGTAAAGCTAAAACACGTGACATAATATCTTAATATAGCTAATATATGAATAAAGTGTTGTAGTACAAAAGGCGTTTGGAGGACAGAACCAGAAGCAGACAGCTTCATACACTATGCAGTAGCTTTGACTGTGTTACTCAGCTCAGCTCCCAATCACAACATTAATCATAAGATGTTGACATGCAATATTGTGGATAATGTGGTGTAGTGCAATATTTGGGAGGAAGCAGCCATGCTGTGCCATACCTATCAACAATTCGATCATGATGACATATCCAAAAGAGGTCATGAAAGGGGTTATCCAGAAAAACATTTTTTCCACACTGGAGCACCAGGTCCAGATCGTGCTGGGAGACAGGTGAGTATAGTTTTTTTTCACCTTCCCTAGCCTAATACAAAAAAGGTTATCCTGGACAACCCCTTTAATATAAAAATTCTGGAAAACTGCTTTAACCCATTTAGACATTGACATTACCCCTTCTTGCTGCAGCCACTTTTTGTTTTTGCTCTTTAATTTTCTGCTTCCTGCCTTCCAAAAGTCATAACATTTTATTTTTCTTGTCACAGAGCCGTATGAGGGTTTATTTTTTGCAGGCCAAATTTCTTTTGCAATGGTACCTTGTAATATTCCATATGATGTCCTGGGAAGCTGGAAAAAAATCAGAGTGGGTAGAATTAGAACAAATTGCATTTGCACCATTTTCTTATGGGTTTTGTGTTTACAGTGTTTACTGTGCAGCAAAAATGACGGGTTAACTATATTTTTCAGGTCCTAGGTTCATGTCTAGAGACAGGTGAGTCATTGTATGTAGAATAGGGACCCATCTAAAGAGGTCACTTTGTCATTGGCAGATGGGTTCTCACAATTTGATCAAATGTGTGCTGAGAACCTCATTTTCATAACTAGATATAGTAGACAGAGAATTAATATTCTTAGTGCTTTAGCAGAGTGCTGCAGTTTTTTGTTTGTATGTATTTTGTTCAGATTAGTATGATCACGGCGACTGCAAATTGATATAGTTACTATACAGTTTTAATACAGTTACAAAAAAAAAAAAAAAAAAGAGAAATAATAAAGAATCTTTAAAATTTGCCATAGTCTGAGACCCATAACTTTTTTTTTTATATTTCTGTATTTTTTTTTGTGTGGCAAGTTCTGCTTTTTGTCTGTACCATTTTAAGAATTGTCAGTTGTTTAGATCGCTTTTTATTCAATATTTTGGTGAGGTGAAATGGTGAAAAAATGGTGGTTCAACCATTTAGATTTTTTTTTTCTGCTACAGTGTTATAAATATTTTTACATGGTTACCTAGTGTATATGTATTGCAGTATATTGTAAAATCCATTGACTATGGCAGCGTGTAATAGAAGCATGGTAATAACAGACTTGGGAGTGTTCAACAGGCTTCCAGATGACTTTGTAATGCATCGCCACCCCCCCAGATCCAGGGGATGGCACTCCTCCTCAACATGGCAGCCCCCAATCACTGATGAGGGACTGGTGTCAGCAATCACATACACCAATGGTTCCTTACCAACAACTGCTGAGGCCACACATTAGTCTCAGAAGTCACGTGAGCCCCACTTCTTCTGACACTGCAAGCCTGGCGCGTGAAGGAATGTGGACTGGGACCGGACAATGGAGTCCTATGGATAGATTTTTTATGGATAGATTTTT
This sequence comes from Leptodactylus fallax, assembly GCA_947044405.1. Taxonomy (NCBI): domain Eukaryota; kingdom Metazoa; phylum Chordata; class Amphibia; order Anura; family Leptodactylidae; genus Leptodactylus; species Leptodactylus fallax. The sequence goes on from CAMRHE010000036.1 coordinate 7,902,640, forward strand.
TTTTTGTCTTTTACACCCACCCTGGCCACCCCTGAGGTTTCTCCCAATTTTGGAGAACTTCTTCAATGCCCACAATAAGATAATCTCTGATTGTGAGGATCACCACCTATTGTCTGTTGTGTAAAACAGTGGTGATCCAGTGTCTATGGGCCCACACAGTTCCCAAACAGACAACATGTTTAAACTTCCAACATCCACTATACATGTAGCCTTAAATATGGCACTTGCTCAGGAGCCATATCCAGAGGATGCCTGCTGTTTTACACATCAAACATCCACCAAAAATATCCATAATTGGAGATAACTCTGGTCATAGATATTTAACATCTCAAATGTCAAGGTCAAATGCAACTAGGACATCTGAAAGGTTATTTTGGTATAAATTTGGTATTGATGTAATTGTATTGACCCACATAATAAAGGCAATGTGTCATTTATACTTTACAGTGAACACTGTAGAAACAAAATCTGTTTTAAAAATTCTGCCACTGCATTTTTCCCCTATTCCACCCTATTCCATTAAGATTTTTACAGCTTGCCAATATATGATATGGAATAACTTCTACTATTATAAAGTACAACTTGTCTGGCAAAAATCAAGCTTCCATAAGCTTATGTGAATAGAAAAATAAATAGTGTATGGTTTTGAAAGATGTGGAGCAAAAAACAAAAATGAAAAAGCAGAAAATGACTGTAACAGGAAGGGTTTAAGTATAAAAACTAAAATAAGTCAATAGGGAAACTGAAAACAGGTGCCTAAATATGATCAAAACCAAAAATCTTGGTAATGAAATATGGTTACACAGACAATCAAATGAAAGTATTCCCTAGGTTATTTTTGGTTTATTTACAATATCTAAGCCCAGGTGTATCTGCTGTTTGTAGATACCACATAAAGTGACTATTCAGACCTTATAGGAAGAAGAAATCTCAACAGAGAAATTCTATTGGGCGGCTTACAGACTGTGTAATTAATTATGCGGTGACATTTAATATAAGCGCTGACATTTAAGAGTATGAATAAGGGAACCAAGTGGAATTGTGCCAGAAGAATGAGTCTCTGTTGATGAAAGCTTACAGTCAACCAATGTAATTAAACTGGACTAATCAGCTTCAAAACCTTCCACTAATCTCTTATGTAAAGCCTAAAAATTTCCATTCAACACTCATCATCCACCCAAAAAGACCAGTAAAGAGCTGTACGAGCAGTATGCAGAGGATGTTAGACCAAAAGAATTAGCTGCTGAAATGTTAGCTCTGCTATTATAACACATTTACTATTACATTTTTATACATGTATTTTATTTAATGCATTCATGGAATTACTGGACTGCTCGTGTGATGGGCACAATGTTGTAGGACTGATGACAGTTATTGAACATTATAGCTGAGTCCTCTATCAAGACTTGAACTGGTGTAGTTCTTCAAATGGATAGAACTTTATCCTCTAGAAGTAAACACATTATTCTATGACAGAGATCTTGAAAACCATGAAGAGCTGATACAGAAACTATATTGGGAATTTGTAAGACTTTTCATACAAATGCTGAAACTAGAATGCCTCTTCAACATTGACAATGTACTTTAATATTGAAATAAGTCCGTACAATATGTGACCTTTGTTACTTTATCCAATTATTATTTTGACCTTGCAGAACCTACTGATAATTAATTGTGTCCTTAAATGTTACCACAGTAAACGATGAAAGCTGAAATATATAGACTGCAAATGACACAGTGAAAATGCAATCCTACTTGCAGGCAACATTCTATATAGTGGTGACAGCTGAACAGATTGATATGCATATTTGTGGGAGATTCTGTACAACATGTCATTTATTCATTCTAATCTCTTCCAATTCTGGGTTTAGAGGTTCAGTGGGAGGCCTTACTATGTATAAATGTATGCACATTCATGTAGTTGAGGTTGTCAATCAAATTATATGACCACCAATTTGTCATCTAAGCCCATAAATGAATATAAATTTTACAGATTTTTTTTTTCCCTAAAAAAACTCTTCTCGTTGTGCTCTATAGCATGCTCTACAGTGCCTTGCGAAAGTATTCGGCCCCCTTGAACTTTTCAACCTTTTGCCACAGTTCAGGCTTCAAACATAAGGATATAAAATTTTTATTTTTTTTGGTGAAGAATCAACAAGTGGGACACAATCATGAAGTGGAATGAAATTTATTGGATATTTTAAACTTTTGTAAAAAATAAAAAACTGAAAAGTGGGGCGTGCCAAATTATTTGGCCCCCTTAAGTTAATACTTTGTAGTGCCACCTTTTGGTGCGATTACAGCTGCAAGTCGCTTAGAGTATGTCTCTATCAGTTTTGCACATCGAGAGACTGAAATTCTTGCCCATTCTTCCTTGGAAAACAGCTTGAGCTCAGTGAGGTTGGATGGAGAGCGTTTGTGAACAGCAGTTTTCAGCACTTTCCACAGATTCTCGATTGGATTCAGGTCTGGACTTTGACTTGGCCATTCTAACACCTGGATACGTTTATTTGTGAACCATTCCATTGTAGATTTTGCTTTATGTTTGGGATCATTGTCTTGTTGGAAGATAAATCTCAGTCCCAGTCTCAGGTCTTTTGCAGACTCCAACAGGTTTTCTTCCAGAATGGTCCTGTATTTGGCTCCATCCATCTTCCCATCAATTTTAACCATCTTCCCTGTCCCTGCTGAAGAAAAGCAGGCCCAAACCATGATGCTGCCACCACCATGTTTGACAGTGGGGATGGTGTGTTCAGGCTGATGAACTGTGTTGCTTTTACGACAAACATATCGTTTAGCATTGTGGCCAAAAAGTTCGATTTTGGTTTCTTCTGACCAGAGCACCTTCTTCCACATGTTTGGTGTGTCTCCCAGGTGGCTTGTGGCAAACTTTAAACGAGACTTTTTATGGATATCTTTGAGAAATGGCTTTCTTCTTGCCACTCTTCCATAAAGGCCATATTTGTGCAGTGTACGACTGATTGTTGTCCTATGGACAGACTCTCCCACCTCAGCTGTAGATCTCTACAGTTCATCCAGAGTGATCATGGGCCTCTTGGCTGCATCTCTGATCAGTCTTCTCCTTGTTTGAGATGAAAGTTTAGAGGGACGGCCAGGTCTTGGTATATTTGCAGTGGTCTGATACTCCTTCCATTTCACTATGATCGCTTGCACAGTGCTCCTTGGGATGTTTAAAGTTTGGGAAATCTTTTTGTATCCAAATCCGGCTTTAAACTTCTCCACAACAGTATCACGAACCTGCCTGGTGTGTTCCTTGGTCTTCATGATGCTCTCTGCACTTTAAACACAACCCTGAGATTATCACAGAGCAGCTACATTTATACGAAGACTTGATTACACACAGGTGGATTATATTTATCATCATCAGTCATGTAGGACAACATTGGATCATTCAGAGATCCTCACTGAACTTCTGGAGTGAGTTTGCTGCGCTGAAAGTAAAGGGGCCAAATAATATTGCACGCACCACTTTTCAGTTTTTTATTTTTTACAAAAGTTTAAAATAACCAATAAATTTCGTTCCACTTCACAATTGTGTTCCACTTGTTGTTGATTCTTCACCAAAAAATTAAAATTTTATATCTTTATGTTTGAAGCCTGAAATGTGGCAAAAGGTTGAAAAGTTCAAGGGGGCCGAATACTTTCGCAAGGCACTGTATAGCTTGGACTGCATTTTCAATGTGACAGGTTGATTTTATATAAGGCTAGGTGCAGACAACATGTGTGATGTACAGTTTATATATACTCTAATCTGCTCATAGGCTTTAAACCTTTAAACACATGCTGTTGTCTGAAAAATTAGTGACCATTTAATACACAAATTTTCAGTTTATATAATTACATTGACAACTGCTTTATATTACTCATATTAATTAACATAAAAAATAGAATTTCATTCAGCACTTTGTTATCTTGTCTTGTGACTTGTGGCTATAGGCCTTAAAGAACTGAAAAGTTTCTCGCACCAACACTTTCTTTGCCTCTGTTGTGTCTAGTGTTTGGTTGCTATATTGCTAGCTATTATTTTGTGTACAATTTCATCATACTTTACTACAAAATGTCATGATATTGTGATGATATGGGAATTAAACATGGTCATCTATATCGTTTCCCTTGTCTTGTTCAGTGGAACTGCTGGTATTATATTTATATTTTTCATTATTTTTATTATTTATGTAGCTCTAACCTATTCTGTAGTGCTATCCAGAGAATGTGATACATGTAGGTGCTGACTCTTCTGTAAATTTACAACCTAATTTATCCACGTTAGACTCACACACATCAGAAGACAAAAGCCTTACAATACAATAAGTTTAAGCTATAGAAGAAAGTATCATAGGAAGCTCACACATTGCAAGGTTTTACAACATTAGAAATGCATGGCTAAGGGCTGATTGAGAACTTAAAGTAGCCCTGGTAACAATATATAAGTAGCTCCATGTTATATGTGGGTTAAATTGGGAGAAGATGGAGCCAACAAAAGTAGGTAAAATGGTAAATAAGTGGGTAAAATGTTTTCAACCATGAACTGCATGGGCTACTATTGTAAGACTATGGGAGACTGTAACCATCATGCTGTGTTCCCACATAGAGAGACTAAAGCCTTGTGCTGAAACCATTAAACTTTGCACCTCCTGTGAAGTACAGTTGAAATTCAATATTACAGTGACATGTCTGCATACTGTGTAGCTCTGCAAAAGTAGAAGATAGAGTGTGATCTTGTGACTTCTCTACATGTGATTTGGCATGTAGGTGTGGGGACGTGAATCCATGTTGGTAAAACCTCAGTATGATCTCGGTGTGATCACCTTAATGTAATTACTTAAATGCACAATTATTACTATTATTTTTTTTTACTTAGAAAATAATGCTCACTAATGTGTGAGAAAAATCCATGACAAAGCAATACATATAATCATATTGTAGGAAATATCAGCATCCTCCTACCACTGTATATAAACATTTCAAGAGCACTCAAATCACTATATGGACACATGCCTAGTTTGTGTAACATAGGATACCTGTATAGACTCAGGCATCACTCATACAGTCATGACCGTAAGTGTTGGCACCCCTGAAATTTTTCTAGAAAATGAAGTATTTCACCTAGAAAATTATTACAATTACACATGTTTTGTTACTCACATGTTTGTTTATTTCCTTTGTGTGTATTGGAACAACACAAAAAAACTGAGAAAAAAACAAATATGAAATAATTTCATACAAAACTACAAAAATGGGCCGGAAAAAACTACTGCCCCCCCCCCCCTTAACTTAATATTTGGTTGCACACCCTTTGGAAAAAATAACTGAAATAAATCTCTTCCTATATAACCATCAACAAGTTTCTTATACCTCTCAACTGGAATTTTGGACCACTCTTCTTTTGCAAACTGCTCCAGGTCTCTCATATTTGAAGGGTGCCTTCTCTAAACAGCAAGTTTAAGGGTGTGTTCACACGGAGGAATTTGCCGCGGTTTTGGGAGCGGACTTCGCCCCCGAATTCGGAGCAGATTCCACCCGAATCCACCTCCCATTGTTTTCAATGGGAGGCAGAGATCGCAGCAAGACGCAGAAAAAAGAAGCACCCTGCTCGATCTTGCCGCGGATTCTGCCGACAACTTGGAGGCAATCCCTTCTCTGAATAAGTGACATACAGAACAAGACAAGAGAAAACAACACAGAAGCGAAGTCAGCAAGCCTAGGGACACAGCCAGAGAGACAAAACAGTACAAAATTGTAATACAAAGGAGTAGTCACAAGGGAAGTCAAAGGTCAGAAATAATACATTAAGAGCAAGTAGGAAACTAGAGTGGACAAAGTCACAGGACAGAGTACAATAGCCAGCGAACCTGTGTGGGCTGATGACCTGTATATGGGAAGTCCAGGACCTGCCCCAGACTTGATTGTTAGACAGGCTGTCAATCACACAGGCAAGGCTAAGATTAACTGTTAGAGGAGCAGAGAGAAACAAGGTGGAGAAGACAGGTGTGTTTAGACTGAGCAACAAGAGTCTTACGCAAGGAATCAAACTGAACATGCCTCCTGCGTTGCGGCGTGCGAGTGGAGGGCGGTGCAGAGACCCGAACAGGCAGAGACGTTACACAACCCCAAGATATCTTTGAACCTCCACCATATTTGACTATTGGTACTGTGTTCTTTTCTTTGTAGGCCTTATTCCATTTGTGGGAAAACAGTAGAATGATGTGCTTAACCAAAAAGCTTGGTCTCATCTGTCCACAAGACGTTTTCCCTGAAATATTTTTTTCTTACTTACATACTTTTTGGCAAACTGCAGTCGAGTGGGGTCCTCCTGAATCTCCTGCCAAAGCGTTTCATTTCATTCAAATGTCGACAGCCTGTAGGACAGCTTGAACTTCTTTGGAACTTGATTGGGGCTGCTTATCCAACATCCAGACTATCCTGCATTCGTTGCAACCTTTCATCAATTTTTCTTTTCTGTCCACGTCCAGGGAGATTAGCTACAGTGCTGTGGGTTGTGCTCTTGATTATGTTGTGCAAAGGAAAATCAAGGAAAATCAAGATCTCTGGAGACAGATTTGTAATCTTGAAGTTGTTGATATTTTTCCACAATTTTGGTTCTCAAGTCCTCAGACAATTCTCTTCTCCTCTTTCTGTTCTCCATGCTTAGTGTGGCACTAATCTGGTTTCAAGTGTGATTCTTATATTTGCCTTCAACTGTTATTGGATCACATGCTTAAAACAAAGCTATTTACCCACAAATTTGAGAAGGAGCCAGCAATTTTGTCCAGCCCATTTTTGGATTTTTGTGTGAAATTATGTCCAATTTGCCCTTTTTTCTCAGTTTTTCGTGTTGTTTCAATACACACATAGGAAATAAACATGTGTATAACAAACGTGTAATTGCAATAATTTTCTGGGAGAAATGCTTCATTTTCTGGAAAAATTTCTAGGGTGCCAAAACTTAGGGCCATGACTGCATATTTACTTGCAAGGGTGCTTTACATGCAAGGGTGCTCTAAATGCAGGAGTGCTTTGTTCAGTTGGAACCACAAGGAAAGGGTATATTGAAATATACTAAAAATCCCATTTATTCTTTAAGAATAAAAGGTCTAAGTAATATACCTAACCCAAAGAACTTTTTTTTTTTTTTTTACCTTCTAGCTCTTTTTCCTCCACCTCAGCAACACTCACCAGAGTCCAGATCCTGAGGTGGAAGTGTCTAAAAGCAGCTGCATAAAAGTTAATATGTCCCATTTATAAGTCAGGGAGGACTGCTATCTCTGTAGAGGTCAGTTGGGGTTACTGGGTATAAAAACAGTGCTTATCATGATTTATACTTGATGCACATGTCTATGTGAAGAGGTATCGGAATTATAGGACACACACTAACATGTCAGTAGTGAATCTAGAGCTTATACCAAAGCAAACTAAAGAATGCCCCGAACACAATTCCCCCTTATTTGCATATGAATAATTCTGTGATTTACATGAAAATGGGGCTCCAAAGCTGAATGACAGAGGCAAACTTGCAAACTGTAGAATCACCTTTACAAGGCACTGTGATTAGGTTTATAGCCAATTTACTGCTGACAGACTCTCTTTAAGTTGGTCCTACACTTCAGATACCTATTGGTAGAATGCTGTTTTGGACAACAGTTATCCTTCTCATTCCTCCAATACATGTGCAAGATTGGCTGAGAATTCATATATTATGAATGGGACAAAGAGAGAGAGAGAGATAAACTCCTCTAGTATACAGTCATGGCCAAAAGATTTGAGAATGACACAAATATTATATTTTCACATGATCTGCTGCCCTCTGGTTTTTATGTGTGTTTGTCAGATGTTTTTATCACATACAGAAATATAATTGCATTCATATTATGAGTAACAGAAGCTTATATTGACAGTTACAATGAGTTAATGCAGCAAGTCAATATTTGCAGTGTTGACCCTTCTTCTTCAGGACCTCTGCAATTCTCCCTGGCATGCTCTCAATCAACTTCTGGACCAAATCCTGACTGATAGCAGTCCATTCTTGCAGAATCAATGCTTTAATTTTGTCTGAATTTGTTGGTTTTTGTTTGTCCACCCGTCTCTTGATGATTGACCACAAGTTCTCAATGGGATTAAGATCTGGGGAGTTTCCAGGCCATGGACCCAAAATCTCTATGTTTTGTTCCCTGAGCCATTTAGTTATCACCTTAGCTTTATGGCAAGGTGCTCCATCATGCTGGAAAAGGCATTGTTGAGCGCCAAACTGCTCTTGGACGGTTGGGAGAAGTTGGTCTTGGAGGACATTCTGGTACCATTCTTTATTCATGGCTGTGTATTTAGGCAAGACTGTGAGAGAGCCGATTCCCTTGGCTGAGAAGCAACCCCACACATGAATGGTTTCAGGATGCTTTACAGTTGGCATGAGATAAGACTGGTGGTAGCGCTCACCTCTTCTTCTCCGAATAAGCTGTTTTCCAGATGTTCCAAACAATCGAAAAGGGGATTCATCAGAGAAAATGACTTTACCCCAGTCCTCAGCAGTCCACTCCCTGTACCTTTTGCAGAATATCAGTCTGTCCCTGATGTTTTTTCTGGAGAGAAGTGGCTTCTTTGCTGCCCTCCTTGAGACCAGGCCTTGCTCCAAGAGTCTCCACCTCACAGTGCGTGCAGATGCACTCACACCTGCCTGCTGCCATTCCTCAGCAAGCTCTGCACTGCTGGTAGCCCGATCCCGCAGCTGAAACACTTTTAAGAGACGGTCCTGCCGCTTGCTGGTCTTTCTTGGGCGCCCTGGAGCCTTTTTGGCACCAATGGAACCTCTCTCCTTGAAGTTCTTGATGATGCGATAGATTGTTGACTGAGGTGCAATCTTTCTATCTGCAATACTCTTCCCAGTTAGGCCATTTTTGTGCAGTGCAATGATGACTGCACGTGTTTCTTTAGAGATAACCATGGTTAACAGAAGAGAAACAATGATGGCAAGCACCAGCCTCCTTTTAAAGTGTCCAGTGGTGTCATTCTTACTTATTCATGACAGATTGATCTCCAGCCCTGTCCTCATCAACACCCACACCTGTGTTAATGGAGCAATCACTGAAACGATGTTATGCTTCGTTCACACCTGCGCTTGCTGTCCGTCCGTCGCCAATCCAGTGAAAATCTCGGCGAACTGGATTGGCGTCGGATACAGACCGGTCAGCGGCGCATTGGTTAAAAACCCATTCATTTGAATGGGTTTTTAAAGCAGTGCGCGGGTGTGCGCTTACACCCTCTGCGCTGCGAATCCTTTTTTTTTTCGTCGGACACGAAGTCCTGCGTGTCCGACTTTGTTTCCGACGAAAAAAAAAGGATTCGCAGCGCAGAGGGTGTAAGCGCACACCCGCGCACTGCTTTAAAAACCCATTCAAATGAATGGGTTTTTAACCAATGCGCCGCTGACCGGTCTGTATCCGACGCCAATCCAGTTCGCCGAGATTTTCACTGGATTGGCGACGGACGGACACCAAGCGCAGGTGTGAACCCACCCTGAGGTGGTCCTTTTAAGGCAGGGCTGCAATGATGTTGAAATGTGGTTTGGGGGATAAAGTTCATTTTCTAGGCAAATATTGACTTTGCAAGTAATTGCTGTTAAGCTGATCACTCTTTATAACATTCTGGAGTATATGCAAATTGCCATTAGAAAAACTGAAGCAGTAGACTTTGTAAAAATTAATATTTGTATCATTCTCAAAACTTTTGGTCATGACTGTAGTATGTGGTCAGCTTTACTCCTTTCCTAATCATTTTTATGGTATATGCTATTCAGATATTTTGGCATATTTAATAATACTGGTGTATTATTTTAGTAGTGTATTATTGTACTACACCAGTGTAATACAAAAAGTATTGCATGGATTTAAGAGTGTTGTTCTTGATTAGAAAAAAAGATCTTAAACTTAACATGTGTGGTGTTCATGCATACCACTTAGGCTTATGGCTACATGGACTTATGTTCACAAAATCACCTTGAACTGGAAAGACCATAAAATCTGCCCTTAAAGTGCAACAACCTATAACATTAAGGGCTTACACACTGTGAAAACTAAATGCACCCTAAACTGTATACATTTCCTGAAAGTAAATAAAATTATGTTAACTGTTGTATTGTCATGCCTCTTCATATAACTTATATATAAGCAGGAATTTAGAAAAATGCATTGAAACATAATTTTGCACCTAAAACTCTCATTCAAGCTAAGGATAGCACAGATGAAACAATATAAAATAGATATAGGTGTGCAACATTCATATATATGAATATACAGTCATCTACAGTTAGTGGGATGATCTATGCCTGTATCCTCCCACCCCTGCTGCCTGTAAACTCCCTATTTGCCATCTGTGGTGAGAGGCTTAGTTTGGGGGAACACTTAAAATGTTTAGCCTCTACTTCTCTATTGCAGTATACAGTGGGGAAAAAAAGTATTTAGTCAGCCACCAATTGTGCAAGTTCTCCCACTTAAAAAGATGAGAGAGGCCTGTAATTGACATCATAGGTAGACCTCAACTATGAGAGACAAAATGAGAAAACAAATCCAGAAAATCACATTGTCTGATTTTTAAAGAATTTATTTGAAAATTATGGTGGAAAATAAGTATTTGGTCAATAACACAAGTTCACCTCAATACTTTGTTATATATCCTTTGTTGGCAATGACAGAGGTCAAATGTTTTCTGTAAGTCTTCACAATGTTGACACACACTGTTGCTGGTATGTTGGCCCATTCCTCCAAGCAGATCTCCTCTAGAGCAGTGATGTTTTGGGGCTGTCGCTGGGCAACACAGACTTTCAACTCCTTCCAAAGGTTTTCTATGGGTTTGAGATCTGGAGACTGGCTAGGCCACTCTAGGACCTTCAAATGATTCTTACGAAGCCACTCCTTCACTGCTCTGGCAGTGTGCTTGGGATCATTGTCATGCTGAAAGATCCAGCCACATTTCATCTTCAATGCCCTTGCTGATTGAAGGAGATTTGCGCTCAAAATCTCATGATACATGGCCCCATTCATTCTTTCATGTACACGGATCAGTCGTCCTGGTCCCTTTTGCAGAGAAACAGCCCCAAAGTATGATATTGCCACCCTCATGCTTCACAGTAGGTATGGTGTTCTTTGGATGCAACTCAGCATTCACTCTCCTCCAAACACGACGAGTTGTGTTTTTACCAAACAGTTGTACTTTGGTTTCTTCTGACCATATGACATTCTCCCAATACTCTTCTGAAACATCCAAATGCTCTCTAGCAAACTTCAGATGGGCCTGGATATGTACTGGCTTAAGCAGGGGGACACATCTGGTACTGCAGGATCTGAGTCCCTGGTGGCGTAGTGTGTTACTGACGATAGCCTTTGTTACGTTAGTCCCAGCTTTGTGCAGGTCATTCACTAGGTCCCCCCGTGTGTTTCTGGGATTTTTGCTCACCGTTCTTATGATCATTTTGACCCCACGGGGTGAGATCTTGCGTGGAGCCCCTGATTGAGGGAGATTATCAGTGGTCTTGTATGTCTTCCATTTTCTAATTATTGCTCCCACAGTTGATTTCTTCACACCAAGCTGCTTGCCTATTGCAGATTCAGTCTTCCCAGCCTGGTGCAGGTCTACAATTTTGTTTCTGGCGTCCTTCCACAGCTCTTTGGTCTTCACCATAGTGGAGTTTGGAGTAGGACTGTTTGAGGTTGTGGACAGGTGTCTTTTATACTGATAACAATTTCAAACAGGTGCCATTACTACAGGTAATGAGTGGAGGACAGAGGCGCCTCTTAAAGAAGAAGTTACAGGTCTGTGAGAGCCAGAAATCTTGCTTGTTTGTAGGTGACCAAATACTTTTTTTCCACCATAATTTGCAAATAAATTCTTAAAAAAATCAGACAATGTGATTTTCTAGATATGTTTTCTCATTTTGTCTATCATAGTTGAGGTCTACCTATGATGTCAATTACAGGCCTCTCTCATCTTTTTAAGTGGGAGAACTTGCACAATTGGTGGCTGACTATATACTTTTTTCCCCACTGTATGGTACATTACCTACTTATATGTATTAGGGAAAGACAGCTAGGAGGCCGTTGACTGGCCTACTGGCTGCCATGACAACCCTTTGGAACACCGTGATCTCACAGCAAGGGGGACCATGGCAGTGAAAGAAAGGGCGCTCCCACTTCTATATTGATCACTGCAGCTGAGAGGTTAATCTGCTGGAGTCGGAGCATTGCAACATAATAGTATGGCGCATAATGTTAAGGGGTTAAAGCTAAGAATTTCAGTTTCAATATGTCAACAGATCTGGTATACAGTCCAAGATCGAGCTGTTGGTACAAAAAGCAAATCTCATACATCCTTGGCTACTGAAGCACCACCCTGGCATGAGATACCTTCCTGACAGGGGAAGGAGTGTGAAAGAAGAATAGGTCTTCTAATGGTAGAAGGATGATATTATTTTTACCATATAATCATGCCTATTTTAGTAAAGTGTCAGCAGAAGCTAAACTTGGAGCTCCTGGTCCACCAAACATTCAGTTTGAAAAGTACTGCCTGCAGACAAAGCGACAGTTCTAGGTACAACTGCAACCTCTTTACATCCTACAGGTAAACTAGCAAACATGAGTTGTTCATGTAAAGTTGCTGCAAGATCTATAGGATACAAGATTAGGGTTGATAATTGTATATAACTTGTAGCTTATATAGTAGAAATGAAGAAATACTTTGGGGGGAATTTATTTATTCTACTACACCAGTTTGATGTACTTTTCTGTTTATCTGCAAAAATGGTACTGTTTACTATTTAATTTACTTACTTACGCCACACTCCACACTTTTCTAAAAAAAAATGTAAATTTACATTGAGTGTACTTGTTTTGCATGCAGTAACATCAGCAGGATCAGGCTGTCAACACTAAAGGCAAAAAAACTATAAAAAAAAAAAAAGAAAAAACTTTCTGAAAATGGCATTCTGTGTTTCCAAATGCATAAGCACTGCTGAAACACAGTATTTTTTTCCTGTTTCTGACCAGTCTTCCTGACAAAGAGCTACAAAATAACTGATACCTGCTTCAAATTCAAAAAATAAGAAAGAGTAGCAAAACTTTTTGAGGCAGACTAAAAAGATTAACTTTTATAAAGAAAGACTCCAAAAGATAAAATATATTGCACTGTGCATGAAAGCAATAAAAAAACAGTATTCAAGGTTTTGAGTCTTTTGGGTGAGTCCTTTGAGTACCTGGTAAGCTTCATAGTCTGGGGAATTTGTTAACTTATTTTAAAAATTAATTAAAACAACATAAACACATTTTTTGCTAATATGTTTTTCTTTTCTGATTTTTGTTGTATTATAGTTTCTGTACATGATTTATGGGGCTGGTCATCACACACACATATAAACTTCACACCAATATCAATCTTAACAGATTCTAAATACACTTACATTTTTCCACTATAGAACCAATTTCTGGAAAATCCATTCACTATTCTCTAGAATTGAGATGTCAGCAGTGATATTCATAATTGTTAGGCCACCATTTTTAAGCTTGGGGGTTGAGGTTAGGCAAGAGTAACTGAGGAGCTTTTCTTTAAAAATTATCTTTTCTGGAAATGGAATTTCAGCAGAATCCTCTATCTTGTACACAGAGCACAATGAGGTGTATACATTTCAGCTAAGATATTAATGAGAATTTGGTGTCAGATTTGTAGCAGCAAAATAGGGACTGAATGTAGTAAAGCATATATGTAACAATGATGTTTAATTACTTGCTGTTTCCTTGATAAATCGGAGTTGTTGTGTTTGCTCCTGCATCTTTGACACTTTGATAAATGAGCACTTATTTATTACCTCTTCTAATTCTCCAGGTATCTAATTACTTAGCTAAACCCAGAATGCTTCACACTTCACTCATGCATAAAAATATATTTATATAGCTTACTAGCAAAGTCAATTTTGTACCAAAGACTTGGTTGAAGGCATATACCTAGGCAATACATAAGGTAGGAAGCTCAAAAATTCAGCAGTACTAGTCACGAATCACCCAAAATTACGTTAATCAGACAATATGCAATGTAGATTTTTCCTACACTTAAAAAAATACTTTTATTAAGGCCTCATGTTGTGGAAAGGCAGCTTTTTTGTTGCAGATTTTGCTGTGGTTTTGAGCCAAAGCCTGGAGTGGATTGAGCAGGAGGGAGAAGTAGAAGTACTTCCTATATACAGTGCCTTGCGAAAGTATTCGGCCCCCTTGAACTTTTCAACCTTTTGCCACATTTCAGGCTTCAAACATAAGGATATAAAATTTTTATTTTTTTTGGTGAAGAATCAACAAGTGGGACACAATCATGAAGTGGAATTAAATTTATTGGATATTTTAAACTTTTGTAAAAAATAAAAAACTGAAAAGTGAGGCGTGCCAAATTATTCGGCCCCCTTAAGTTAATACTTTGTAGTGCCACCTTTTGGTGCGATTACAGCTGCAAGTCGCTTAGAGTATGTCTCTATCAGTTTTGCACATCGAGAGACTGAAATTCTTGCCCATTCTTCCTTGGAAAACAGCTTGAGCTCAGTGAGGTTGGATGGAGAGCGTTTGTGAACAGCAGTTTTCAGCACTTTCCACAGATTCTCGATTGGATTCAGGTCTGGACTTTGACTTGGCCATTCTAACACCTGGATACGTTTATTTGTGAACCATTCCATTGTAGATTTTGCTTTATGTTTGGGATCATTGTCTTGTTGGAAGATAAATCTCAGTCCCAGTCTCAGGTCTTTTGCAGACTCCAACAGGTTTTCTTCCAGAATGGTCCTGTATTTGGCTCCATCCATCTTCCCATCAATTTTAACCATTTTCCCTGTCCCTGCTGAAGAAAAGCAGGCCCAAACCATGATGCTGCCACCACCATGTTTGACAGTGGGGATGGTGTGTTCAGGGTGATGAGCTGTGTTGCTTTTACGACAAACATATCGTTTAGCATTGTGGCCAAAAAGTTCGATTTTGGTTTCATCAGACCAGAGCACCTTCTTCCACATGTTTGGTGTGTCTCCCAGGTGGCTTGTGGCAAACTTTAAACGAGACTTTTTATGGATATCTTTGAGAAATGGCTTTCTTCTTGCCACTCTTCCATAAAGGCCATATTTGTGCAGTGTACGACTGATTGTTGTCCTATGGACAGACTCTCCCACCTCAGCTGTAGATCTCTACAGTTCATCCAGAGTGATCATGGGCCTTTTGGCTGCATCTCTGATCAGTCTTCTCCTTGTTTGAGATGAAAGTTTAGAGGGACGGCCAGGTCTTGGTAGATTTGCAGTGGTCTGATACTCCTTCCATTTCACTATGATCGCTTGCACAGTGCTCCTTGGGATGTTTAAAGTTTGGGAAATCTTTTTGTATCCAAATCCGGCTTTAAACTTCTCCACAACAGTATCACGGACCTGCCTGGTGTGTTCCTTGGTCTTCATGATGCTCTCTGCACTTTAAACACAACCCTGAGACTATCACATTTATACGAAGACTTGATTACACACAGGTGGATTATATTTATCATCATCCCACAAAAGTGGTGAGGTGCTTCTCCAATAACAAACCATGGATTATCTCTGATATAAAAACACTACTTAAGGAGAAAAAGATGGCATTCAGGACAAGAGATAAGGAGGGGTTGAGGGAAGTACAAAAGGAGCTGAGGCATCAAATCAGGCAGGGAAAAGCCAGTTATAAAGAAAAAATGGAAAAGCAAATGGAAAGAAAAGACATAAGGGGGTCTGGGAGGGGCTTAAGTCAATTTCGGGTCATAAACAGTCTGTCTGCCAGATTGAGGCAGATGTTAATTGGCTTAATGAACTAAACCTATTCTTCAACAGATTTGATCACACACCAGCTCCTCCCACCCCAGTATGTCCTTCAGCTCCCCCCACCACAATGACTTCTCCCCATTCACCCCATGTGGCTACTTCCCAACAGACCAGTAAATCCAGAAATCTGTCTTTATCTGGCCACAGTCTGACCTTCACACGGGCCCAGGTGAGGAAGGAGATGAAAAAGATCAAGGCGAGGAAAGCCGCAGGGCCAGATGACATCAGTGCAAGGCTAATTAAGACTTGCGGGGACCAGCTGTGTGGTATAATTACATATATGTATAATATGAGCCTGAGGCAGGAAATAGTCCCTGAATTATGGAAATCTTCTTGTGTGGTACCAGTTCCAAAGAAACCCCACCCTATGGACCTCAATGACTACAGACCTGTAGCACTGACATCCCACCTGATGAAGATCTTAGAGAGATTGGTTCTCACACATCTCCGCCCTCTAGTGAGCCCCGCTATGGACCCCCTCCAGTTTGCTTATCGGCCGGGCATTGGGGTAGATGATGCCATCATCCATCTTCTGCACAGGGCTCTGTCTCACCTGGAGAAACCAGGGAACACAGTGAGAATAATGTTCTTTGACTTCTCCAGTGCTTTTAACACCATACAGCCCAGGTTAATGAGGGACAAGCTGGGCCTTGCTGGAGTGGACCACCACCTCTCCAACTGGATCCTAGACTACCTCACAAATCGACCTCAATACGTGAGAGCCCAAGACTGTGTGTCAGGTACCGTGATCTGCAATACGGGGGCACCTCAGGGTACGGTTCTTGCCCCTTTCCTCTTCACACTGTACACTGCAGGTTTTAGGTGCAACTCATCCAGCTGCTACCTACAGAAGTATTCTGACGACTCTGCAATAGTGGGTCTCATCACAGATGATGATGATAGGGAGTACAGAGAACTGAACCAGGATTTTGTGGACTGGTGCCACCGGAACCACCTGAAGATTAACGCGGGGAAAACCAAGGAGATGGTGGTGGACTTCCGTAAAGGCAGAAGCCCTCCTAAACCAGTGGACATCCTGGGGACGGGCATCGAGATTGTGAACACCTATAAGTACCTGGGTTTGCTCCTTAATAATAAGCTGGACTGGGCAGATCATATGGAGGCCCTGTACAGGAAGGGCCACAGCAGGCTCTACCTGCTTAGGAAGCTGAGAGCCTTTGGAATCTGGGGGGCACTTCTTAGAACTTTCTTCAACTTGGTAGTGGCATCAGCCATCTTCTTTGGAGTGGCCTGCTGGGGGAGCAGTATATCAACCAGGGATAGGAATAGACTCGACAAGCTGATTAGAAGGGCCAGCTCTGTCCTGGGGAGCCCACTGGACCCAGTGCAGGTGGTGGGTGACAAAAGGATACTGTCCGTGGTGAGCTCCATGCAGAAGAAGAAGTCCCATCCCATGCATGAGACTGTGATCGCGCTGAGCAGTACTGTCAGTGACCGACTGCTCCACCCTAGGTGCTAGAAGGAGCGCTATCGGAAGTCTTTCCTCCCCACCGCGGTTAGGCTGTACAACCAACACCGACCTAAGCGGAGATCATTACACACAGAGAACTGAAATATCTCTCTGCCTGTTAAATCCCCCCCCCCCTGCTACGTCCTATCTGTCTGTCTGCTATTATTGTAATGCCTCTCACCTTGGAACATTCCTGTACATGTTGTATTTGTATTTGTATCTGCTTATCTTTGCTGCTGTAACACACTGAATTTCCCCATTGTGGGACTATTAAAGGACTATTATTATTATTATTATCAGTCATGTAGGACAACATTGGATCATTCAGAGATCCTCACTGAACTTCTGGAGTGAGTTTGCTGCGCTGAAAGTAAAGGGGCCGAATAATATTGCACGCACCACTTTTCAGTTTTTTATTTTTTACAAAAGTTTAAAATAACCAATAAATTTCGTTCCACTTCACAATTGTGTTCCACTTGTTGTTGATTCTTCACCAAAAAATTAAAATTTTATATCTTTATGTTTGAAGCCTGAAATGTAGCAAAAGGTTGAAAAGTTCAAGGGTGCCGAATACTTTCGCAAGGCACTGTATTTCTCATTCCTTTTGCAGCCACTCTTGTCTTTGGCACAAAAAACCGCAGAAAATTCTGCAACAAAAAAGCTGCTCTTCTGCAACGTGTGGCCTTAGCTTAAAGCTTAAGCCCCATGTTGTGAAAACGCTGCGTTTTACAGTACCTGCAAAGTGGATGGAATTCTGGCTAATCCCATCCACACATTGCAGAAAAAAAAATCTGCAGTGGATAAGCTACGTTTTCAAAAACGCCTGCATTTTTGAAAATCGCTGCATGTCAATAATAACAGTGGAAATGCAGGAATTTTCCACATAGGTATAATAGTGGCAGAAAGTGTGCAGAGAAAAAATCTGTGAAACTGCAATGAAAAACGCTGTGGAAAAAAACACAATGCATTACTGCCATGTTTTTTACCGCAGCATTTTTAGTTTTTTGCTGTGTCTCGCGACATGGGGCCTTAGCCTAAAAGAGCTTTCCTGGACATTTTAATTGATGACCAATCCTTAGAATTGGTCATCAATTGAAATCTCTTGCCTCAAAATTCTCTCCAAAATGGGAGACCCATGGCAGAAAGGCGAGGTTGAGCTTTCGCTTTCTGGCGTGCAATTGCACACTTGATTATCAATGGAGCTAATCAAGGTCACGCACCATGGTTTCAGCAGGGATTCTGCAAGTAACTTCCTCCTGTAAGTCAAATGACTTGTTAAGATTCAGATGCAAGATAAGGAATGTACTGGTCTACAGAAGAGCAGCAGCAGAAATGGGCTGACAACTGTGAGCAGTAGAAAATGCTACTTAAAGGCAAAACACTACTGCGAGCCAAGACCGGCCTCAGACGCCTTCACCAAAGCTCCTCGCAAGAAGAGATGGATTTTCGCTGAATCTGAAGACCGGAATTGTCACCAGAACAGAAAATGTATTACAAAT